>JAWDJD010000003.1:200864616-201516759 GCA_035047305.1 Bradypodion pumilum | reverse complement strand
CCTGGTAAAATTCCCTAACTATTTTACATTTATCGCTATTCTTATTACACCTTGAACCTTGCCTGTCAACTAACACCCCAATTTCTCTTTTTTCCCTTTTAACCTTAGCTGCTCTTGCTAATAGTTTTGAGTTCTTATTACTAAATTCAAAATATTCTCTATTTAAATAAATCAGATCTCGTTTAACTTTATCAATATCTTTACCCATTACTTCTGCCTTGAGTCCTTGTAGTTTCAAGAGAATTTTTTTATCTTTACTCTTTACGTGTTCTTCCTGTAATTGTTTTATTTCCCTTTCTTTTTCTATGTGTTCTGCTTTATACCTTTTATATTTAAGGCTTGCCACTTTTATGCTTTCCCCCCTAAAAACTGACTTCATGGTATCCCATACAATATTAAAATCAACCTCATTATTATCATTCCATTGCCAACTTTCTTTCCAACTTTCCATAATTGCCTCTTTGCTTTTCTGATCTTTGAACAAATTAGGATCGTACCTCCAATTTCTAACTCTTTGAATATTTTTTGGTGCTTTCAATTCCAGATATACTTTAGCATGATCCGATTCCTTAATAATCCCAATTTCCGTACTTTCTATATCCCCAATTAAATTTTCCGACAGAAAAACATAATCTATTCTCGAGTAGGTCCCATGTACATGCGAAAAAAAGGAATATGCCCTTTCCAAGCCTTTAAACTCTCTCCACGAATCCTTCAAACCCATAACTTTCATCCATTTGTCCATCGCCTTCCCTTTCACACCCATTCCACTTCTAGCTATGTTCGTGCAATCCATTCCTGACCTGATCAAATTAAAATCACCAGCCACAATAATTTTTGCAACATTTTCCCCCTCCACTATTTTCCGAATTTTTTCAAGAAACACTACTTGGTGGTCATTCGGAGCATAAATATTTACCAACAATATTTCCTCATCCTCCAATTTTCCTCTTAACAACAGATACCTACCCTCTTGATCAGCAATCTTTTTTGTGATTTCAAATCCTAACTTCCTAGAAATCATAGTTGCCACCCCTATTGCTTTAGATGTTCCAAACGCCATCTCATAGTGTTGCATCCAACTCAGATAAAGTTTATTCGTATCTTTTGATTTCTGATGTGTTTCCTGTAAAAATAAAATATCTGGTCTATCTTTTTTCAACGCCGATTCCAACCTCCGTCTCTTAAGAACAGAGCCTGTACCTTTCACATTCCACGATATTATTTTAATACTATCCATAACCAAATTCTTCTCCCAACTTTAAACTCTCCATCGGGCGTGCCACCAAAAACCCTTCACCATACCCACTACATAAAACACACATTTTTCACTCTCCCCACCTTCCAATGAAAAGTCGCCTCTGTCAACCAAAGAGGGGAGAGGGGGGACCTGCAAGATGCGCCCTACTGCCGGCGCTATGCGCTACTTACCCATTCTACCTCTATTAGCTAATTAAGATTACTACTATCTAATGCTCATCCTTCCTTACCTATCTCCTCCTCCATCATAATCAAAGACGGCTCCTCCTCCTCCTCCCCTCATTGTGGTGTTCCACCTGTTGCCCCACCGGACTCCTCCCTCCCATATTCCCTCCCCAAAGCTCCAGAATCCATCATTTCCTTCTTAAGATTTTTCCATTCTTCTGAATCTACTTGTACCAATCCCAACAAACTCAGGTATTCCAATGGATTAATGCCTTCATCAATAACTTGCATTCTTTTATCATAGAAAAAGCGCAATTGTTGTGGAAATCTCCAATTATACCTTATATTTTTACCCATCAATAATTTAGTAACAGGCCTCATCTTATATCTCCATGTTCTTTCTTTTAGTGAAATATCATTGTAGACTTCTACATCTGAGCCATCAAATTTCAACGCGTCTGAACCAACACTTTTCAGATGAGCCATTACTTTTAATTTATCTGCCCAATTTGCAAATTTAACCAACACATTTCTTTGAGCCACTCTCCCTCTTCTTGGACCCACCCGGAATACACTTCCTAAATCCTCTTGAACAAATTCCTTCCCCATTTTTAAACCATTTAACCACTGAACCACCCTCTCTCTTAACAGATCCGGAGTGCGTTCCGGTACCTGACGGATCAAAATGTTCTGCTTTCTCATCATGTCTTCGACAGCATCTATCCTCATTTCTTGTTCCTGCAGTTTTAACTTACTGTCCCGCACCACCTCCTGAGTCCCTTTTACTTCCTTCTTTACCGCATCCACCTCGATTTGAACCACTTTCAGCATTCCCTCAAATTTATTCAAACTTAAGTCCACCTTTTTGGTATAATCTGTCAGTGTTGACATCATCTTTTCTTGCCTTTTAAACATTTCATTTTTATCTTTCACCCTTGAAGCCTCATTTTTCTCCATTTTTTGCGACAACTTGCCAATTTCCACCATAATTTGAGTCTGGTCCAATGACACTGTGGGCAGAGCTGTTGGCTGAACAGATTCATCCATTGGTGCTTTTTCAATCTTCTTAGGTTTTACAACCTGTTCTTCTTCTTTTGCTTTCGCTCTCGTACCTTTATCCATAGTGATGTAATATATTTCAAACCCAATGTTGCAGATCGCTGTAACAATTCCAATATAGTAAGGCTTACTACACTGCAGCCATAGGTTCCACCAATACAACCGTCAAGTTCTTATGTCAGCAGAAGATCCAAAATTTACTGTAATCCACAACGATGGAACAAAGGAAAACAAAAGAAAACAGCTCTCCAAACAGGCAGTTTAAAAGTAAAACTTGTTAACCACAAATAATCCTTTCCCACAAAGCCAGCAGTCAAATGACGTCTTCCAACCACAGCAAAAAGGCTTCAGAACAACAGTTAATCAGGTTGCTGAGGGGGGGGGGAGCTCAGAAGGAAAGAGAAATCCAGCCACCAAGGGGTTAAGGTGAGAAGTTGAGAAGCTATTTGTAATCCACACAGTAATGGAACCCTTTAATCAAAGCCACATAATCCTTCCTTTGAAGTGGATAATCAAAACACCCTTTTCCAGCGAGTGCCTTAACTTTGTAGTGAGAAGAGGCCCCCCCTCTTCCCCCTCTTCCCTAAATGAGCAGGCAGTTTAGGCAGAAGAGAAGAGAGAGAGAGAAAAAAAAAACAAACTCCCACAGCTCTCCTCTTTTCCAGACCAGAGAGGAGGTGAAAAAAAAAAGAGAAAGGAAAATTAATCCGCCTTATTGATTTCAGAATGTGGCGCGATCCTCTGGTATGTAGAAAAAAAAAACCACAGTCTATACATGATCACTTTCGTTTTCCCTGGCCGTCGCCATTACAGTACCTCCAGCTCTTCCTCCCCTTCTTTTTCTTCTGAAAAAACTCAGCCGATTTTATAGCTTATAGCTAAGAATGTAGCTCCCTTCAGGCACTTACACACAAATTGCCTTCTCTCCAGCCGCTTTTTGCCACTTCCAAAACCAGTTCCATAGCCTTCTCCTCTCGCTGATCCCGTTCCTCGGCTCTCCAGCGGGAAAGCCGCGACTGCCGTCACAGCTCCACCGCCCAGAAAAACCTCCCGAACTTCGATCATCCAGCTTCAAAAGCTCAGCAAACTTTCCAAGGAGACAGGCAAGGATCTTAACTTTAAGCTTTACCACTTGAAAAAATTTCTATTCCGCTCCTTCACATCGTTCACCACTTTGTTGAGCGCGAGCGTCCGAAACTAGATGTTACACAGCGGCCATCTTAGCCAAACCCCCGTTTGTTTGTTTGTTTGTTTGTTTGTTTGTTTGTTTGTTTGTTTGTTTGTTTGTTTGTTTGTTTGTTTGTTTGTTTGTTTGTTTGTTTGTTTGTTTGTTTGTTTGTTTGTTTGTTTGTTTGTTTGTTTGTTTGTTTGTTTGTTTGTTTGTTTGTTTGTTTGTTTGTTTGTTTGTTTGTTTGTTTGTTTGTTTGTTTGTTTGTTTGTTTGTTTGTTTGTTTGTTTGTTTGTTTGTTTGTTTGTTTGTTTGTTTGTTTGTTTGTTTGTTTGTTTGTTTGTTTGTTTGTTTGTTTGTTTGTTTGTTTGTTTGTTTGTTTGTTTGTTTGTTTGTTTGTTTGTTTGTTTGTTTGTTTGTTTGTTTGTTTGTTTGTTTGTTGCCGGGCTATTATAAACTGTGATTAGTTGTGTTTGGTTTTTTGCTTTTGTGGATTAAGAAAAAACAAAGGATGATATACTTTTACCCCAAAAAAATATTTAACCAAATATTTTTTTAGTATGTGTTTTTTTTAATAGTTGTACCGTAGGTAATAATTTTAAAAATGTGAAAGTACATGTTTTTTACAATAAATGTTTTTAAACTGTGTTTAGATGTTTTGGGTTATTATTTTAGTTAAAATTCTGCACAGGATTTTTGAAATGTTTTTATTTTATTGTCATATGTTTGTCATTTGTGTTAAAATTGTGATTTTGTGTTATTTTGTTGACTTGTTTCTACTGTTGGGGCCTTTTGTGTGGGCCTGTTGTGTCTTTGTGAATTGTTTTTACTTTTGTGGCCAGCAGGTGGTACTGGTAAGGTGTTTTCTTGTATTTTGACTGTTTTTTCTTTCGTGGTCTCTGGGTGGAGCTTCTTCCGGCAAGTAGTCTGTTTCTTTATTCATTTCGTTTCCAGCCGTCGTGGAGTGAGGATGTCTGCTGGTGAGTTCCCTTGTTTTTTTTATTTTGTGTGTTTGGGGCGGGGGGTGGGGTGCTGTTTGTGTTTTATAACTTTTGTGTGTGTTTACTTTGTATGTTTTTGGAGTTGATTTCTGGTTTTTTGGGGATGTTTTTGATTGTTGTTTTGTTTTAAGGGGGTCTTTCCTTCCCACGGGCCATGTTCGATGCTTGGCCTGTGGAAAGGAAGGGCAGCGGCGGGTGGGGGGTCTTTCTTTCCCACGGGCTGGGCTCGATGCCTGGCCCGTGGAAAGGAAGGGCAGTGATGGTGGGGGGTTTCCTTACCGCAGCCTGTGTTGCTGTGATGCGCTGCATTTTTTACTATTATTTTTTGCACGCCGGCTTCCTCAGCATTCTGCGTGCTCATGGCTCGCAGGACGCTGGGGCTTGTAGTTTGGTTTTGCGATTTCAGTTTGTGCAGCGGTTTTTTCCTGTGGCTTCATTTTGATTGGCTGTGGCGCATTTCCGAACGTTCCTTTTGCTCGCGCCACTCAGCCTGATTGGCTCTGGTGAGGCGCGGTGCAAGGAATGTTGGGAATTGAAGTTCCCTTTTTTGTTTGCATCTGGGGGGCTCCTGCCCCACTGGTGCATTTCTCAACCCCCCAGTAGCCTCCGTACCCAGATCGGGCGAGTGCACGAATGCTCGGTCGGGGCTAGTGGGGCCTGGCTTAACATCCTTTTTCAAATCACAACGGTTAACGCACAGATTTATAGGTATAGATATTCTGCTCAGTCACCCACTCAGTGAATTCAGCTGGGTGCTGCTCTGTTGAAACCCTTAAAGACATAGTTTCATGTATCTTACACAATACCACTCAGATGTATACATTACATCCCTATCAATCTCCTCCTATTGTTAAGATGCATGAACATGGCAGATACATCAGATACTTACAGGTTTTGTGTTGTTCAGTGGACAGAGGCTTTGTGAATTGTTCTGCCAGATTATCATTTGTCAGACAGATCAAATGTTATTTTATACTCTCCCTTACACTTTGGTATCTAATATCGGTGTGCCGTGATCTGCCTCTAACTGCAGGGTTAACGGCAACTGCTATAACTGATTGATTATCTTTGTTTACCATCACTGGCTCTTTTACACTGATAGATAGATCAGTAAGCAGTTTCTTTACGCAGATTAATTCGGTACACGTTAACGACAAACAGGAGAATTTGGCCTCTGTGCTAGAAATGCTTAGGTGCTTCTGTTTGAGTGATTTCAACTCGACTAGACACCCACCCAAAAGAAAAATAAATCCTGATGTGGATTTACATGTTTCTTTGTCTGAAGCAAATGAGGCATCTGCATAAGCCTCCAACAATAACTCTTCTCCCGGCTCCAAATATAGTGCCATAGTTATTGTACCCTTTAAGTAGCTTAAGATACGTTTTGCTCCCTGCCAGTCTCTCTCGGTAGGAGCATGACAGCGTCTCGATAACAGATGAACTGGAAATGAGAGATCCGGGCACGTCTAACACGCTAAATGATTGAGACTACCTATCAATGTTTGGTAGATTTGCTTGTCAAACGACAGACTATCTACCAGCTCTTGATTAAAGGTTGTCATCATCAGAGTCCCTACAGGTTTTGAGTCTTGCATGTTATACTGCTTCAGGATATTTGCTACCTTTTGGGATGGGACAGTACAAATCCTTTTCCTGATCTTTTAATCCCTATCCCCAAGTAATTACTGATGGGACCTAGGTTCTGCAGTTTGAACCGTTTCATTAGCTTATTTGTCAGTCACTGGGACTCTGCTGGTGATGGCATTATAACAGCAATATCATCTGTAAATACCAGCAGAACATGGGTAGCTTGCTTCACAGTCTTAGTAAATAAGCAAGGATCTGCTTTGGCTTGTGCAAAACCTAGGGTATTTAAATGATTAACTATGCACTGGTTCCATTCGTAGGCACCTTGTTTGAGCCCATAAAGATTTTTAAGTAGCTTCCAGCACTTGTTCGATGAATCACGGGAATAGCCTGGTGGCATTCTCATGTAAATTTCATGCACCAATGGTGCATTTAGGTAAGCTGTTTCGATGTCTATATGAGTGACATCATACTTTTTATGGGCGGCCCATGTTAAGGCGGCTCTTAGGGTGGTTGCCTTCAGCGTAGGTGAAAATACCTCATTGTAATCATTCACTGATTGTCCACAGCCCTGGGCTACCAGCCTCGCCTTAAATATTGTTTCCATCCCATTTCCACCTTTCACTTTAAAAACCCATTTGGGATTTAAGATAGTTTGATTCCTTGGGATAAGCACCACCTTAAATACTTCCAGATTCTCAAGAGACTGTAACTCTTTTGTCATGGCACCTTCCCATGAATTTTGTTCATTCTGAGATAGTGATTTTATCTCCCCATAATTACTGGGCTCTATGACTGGTAGGCATGCCAGCGATGTCTGGTACCGATCAGGTGGTCTTCTTTCTCTTTCTGATCTCCTTGGTACGACAGGTTCTGGAGTGCTAGCTCTGGTCTCTCTAGACTCTTCCTCGCCTTCAGACTTTAGCTCCTCCTCATGCTCAGATTCACTCACCTCCTCCTGTTTTATTTGTATTCTAGACTTTCTGGGGGTAGTGGTTTCTTTCTGAGTAGTTGCCTCCTCCTCCCCATCTGAATAGATTATTGTTTTAGGTGATATCTCCTTGACCTGATCCCATCTAGCATGTTCTAGGAATTTGGCATCTGCACTGCTGTAGATATTTTTTGTACCGGGCAACCAGAAGCGGTAACTCTTATGGTTGGCATCATACCCTACAAATGTTAGCTTGCAGGAATGGTGTTGACCTTTCCTTCCAATTTATGCAGGTATGTGTACCCAAGCCTGGGATCCAAAGATCCTAACAAAATCTAGGTTGGGCTTCCTATTGTGCCATTTGGTGTATGGGATTTCATCTATTCCTGAATGATATACATTGTTCATGAGCATGTTTGCACACATACATGCCTCTCCCCATAGGGATTGAGGTAAGCCTGCATCCTGTAGCATAGCCCTGGTCATGTTCTGCAGTGTCTGCCCTTGCCTTTCCACAAAGGCATTTTGTTGTGGCTTATAGGGTGCACTTTTCTTGTGAGAAATTTTCTCACTTGCTAGAAAGTCAACAAATGCTTTGTTTGTAAACTCTGTCCCGTGGTCTGTAATTAGGGTCACTATCTTTGTCCCTGCCTTGCGTTGGGCAAACCTGGCCCACTTTTTAAAAGCTTGCAAGGTCTCAGTTTTATTTTTGAGTAGATAAGCAAACCTGTACCTTGAATAATTGTCTACAATATTCAGAATATATTTGGCCCCTCCCAGAGATGGTTGTTTGGGTCCAATGAGGTCAGCACTCACTAATTCTAGTGGCTTGGTGGATTTAAAACCTTCCTTTCTGTTTGCTGGTACAGCCATACTCTTTTCTTGACCACAAACATTGCATGACATATACCTTGAACAATTCTGTAATGCTATGCCCTTACACAGTTTAACTGTTCTAGCAACATCCTTAAAGTTTAGGTGGTCAAACCGCCTGTGCATTAAATGAATGCAATTACTGTGAGGGAGTCTGTTACTATAACACGGAGTAGCAGTTTCTGCCTCTTTCGGCTTGTCTTTTAGCACAAACAGATTATTACTTACAGGAATTTTCACTTCAAAACTTCCCTTGCTTAAAACACATTATTTTGCTTTGAATGCCAGTTGATACCACAAGGTCATTAGCTTAGACACAGATAGCAAGTTATATTTTGCATTTGGAATGTACATCTCCATTTCCTCTACCAAAACTGGGCAGTGTGCCATATCTTCCCCAACAACTTTCATATTCCACCCATTAGCTAGTGTGAGCTTTCTGTTGCTCTTCTTATATCTGTTAAACAAACTTCTGTTATTAGTTATGGCAAAAGAGGCTCCAGAGTCGAGCAGCCAAGTATTTTTGTTTGGTTGGAAAGCATTAACACTTTCCTCAGAAACAGCCAAACTGGCTTTCGGCCTTCCCTTCTTTGGGGTTCTTTTCTTAGCATAGCAAGTTTTAGCTAGATGTCCTTCTCTATTACAGAAGAAACACCTCTTTGCAACAAATGCTACTTCGTTGCTTGCTTTCAGCTCAGTATGCTGACTGATAGCAGCTGGGGGTTTTACTTGATTCAACTGCTTTTTCTCCACCCTTTGCTTGTTGTAATCCAACAAGCGTGCAGTTACAAGAGTAGAAGTTATGTCTTGTTTAGGAATACACTCAAGAGTAGTTGCAAAAACATCACAGGAATCATCTAGAGAAGATAATATTATATAAGCCTTTTGCAACTCTGAAAATTCTAAGCTGGTCTCAGCAACCTGCTGGAATAAATCAGTTAAAGTATGTAAATGCACATGCAAATCCTCCCCTTTACACATTCTAGTTCTAAACAAAGCTCTCATTAAATACAGCTGAGAACTTACTGATTGAATCTCATACAATGATTTCAAATGCTCCCAACACTTCGAGGCTTCAGTTATTCCCCTAATATGAGGGAGTTGAGAGTCAGCTAACGAAAGCCCAATTATGCCGAGGGCTTTTTCATTGTCGGCATAAAACTTTGCCAGTTCTCTTACTTCTTCCTCCTTTGTAATATCAAAGTCATCTGGCCTTGGAGGATTGTTGATAGTACTCCACAGACCTTCCTTCCAGAGCAAGAGACTGCATTTTTGAGCCCAAGTGCGGTAGTTTGTCCCATCCAGCTGTGGGGCTAGGGAGATACTAGATTTAGACATTTAAGTAGAGCAAAGCAAAACAAACAGCACTGACACAACTTCTCACTTTTATGTGGTGAAGTTCCATCATCCAGTTAAGGACTGTGCTTTATCCTTGAAACAAGAGTTTGCTCACTCAGCTGGGTGTAGCTTGTGACCTGTAGCTCCTCCGAGCAGCTTGGTCTTGGCTTGGTCTTTCATCGGTTCTCTAGGCGTGGCACTTGGTGGCCTCCGGCGTTGCCAGGCATGGCTCTATGCATGGCTTGGGTGGCGTTATGCATGGCCTGGGCCCATACCCCTTTTGTAAGGTGTTGTGGTCTGGGTTCTTGACCCTGAAAAGGGGCTGCAATGCCCACCCCCTGGGCAGCAGAAATGACCCAGAGAGGTGACTGCACATGTGCAAGAATCCATGCATGCGCCTAACCCTGCCTGGCATTCCAGGCTGTGACGCATGGGTGAAATTCCACACATGTGCCAAAGTCTGCCCAGCATTCCAGGTGGTGCATGGCCTAGCCGCCAGTACAGACAGTGGCAATTATGGCAATTACAGCTACCTCTGCCCCAGCAACTACTGTTGGTGGGCAGCCACCGCAGTATGGCTCCTCTGCAATCCTGAAGTGCACCGCAGGGGGAAGAGAGAACCCACAGGCAGGGGGCAGGCAGAGGACACCGCCTTCTGCAGGCCTTCGCTGCCCCAAATGGGTCCTCTGCCCACCTGCCAAAATGGAGCCTCCCTTCCACCTGACACAACCCATGGGAGGATGGAGGGGCCAGGCTGTGATGTTTACCACTGACTGTAGTCACCGGGGAGGCTGGTGGTGGCCAGAGTCAAGCTGAAACTGTGCTTTGTGGTGGATCTGAGAGAGCAGCCATGATGACAGCAGACAAAAAGGTAAGGCAGCTGGGATGGGGAAGTGGAAGAATGTTCCTATTTTTCCTAATATTTGCAATCTGGGACTTTAAGGCTTTTGACTTTTTTCAGAAGATCTTTTGGATTTTTATTTGAAACTATGCTGCTGGGAGAATTTCCAGTTCCTTTTGAATCTCACTGTGATTGCTACCCAAATCTGAACATCCAACCTGGTCTGGTTGGTTTTTAAGTAGAAACAGCTGGGAATTAGAACCTATCATAAATTTCTCTAGCCCTGGAACAGAACCCTATGCAGTCTGAAGCACTAAAAGTCTTATACAGTGGAACCCCATGTAACAATTGCATCGTACAGCGATGAAATCATACAATGATTGCCTTTTTAAAAAAAAAAACTGTATCGTACAACAATTTTCAACATTGTACGGTACACTTTTTTTAAATGCCAAAAGCCGGGTTGCTTTGGGGTGGCATGGGGGAGCCTTTCCCCTGCCCCCCAAAGCCCCTTTGTGAACTGGCAGCGCTGGGCTGCTTTCCTCCCAGGAAGTGCGAGATCCTCGGCTGCCTTCAGTGAATGGAAGGCAGAGATGGAAGGACTGAAGGGATCTTTCCTCCCAACCCTTCCAGAGTCTGTGGACCTAGCAGACGGGCCAGCAAAAGTGGTAGAAACAGCCACGGGGGCATTTTTTACGATCCCCCCTTGGCTGATTCTGGCACTGTTGCTGGTCCCCCTCCTTCCCAAGGGAGGGTCCTTGCTTGCTTGCAAAGGAGGGAGGCAAGAAGGCAGGAATCAGAGCGCAGGGGTGCCCTAACCCTGCATTGTTATCAAAATGGATTCTCGCTGGTCCCCTTGTGGAAACAGCAGGGAGCCCTGCGAGAATCCCTCTCACTAACAGTGCAGGGTTGCTATTGCACTGGGAAGTGCTTTACCCCTGGGAAAGCACTTCTCAGGGCAAAAGCAACCCTGCGCTGTTAGCAAGCGGGATTCATTTCCATGGCAAAAATCGTTGTACGAATCATCACATAGGGAAAATTGCTATATGATACATGTATCGTACAGCAATTTTTTTGGGCAATGATGGACCCATTGGAACCAATTAAAATCGTTATACAGGTTTTTACTGTACTGGTTTCCTGAATAAATGGTGGTCATGATCAGGGTGTAATGGGTCCTGTGATCGTAGGGAAATGCGCTTTGTTTGCCTTACAAGAAGTGTACCAATATTTTGCCGAGTTGTCTTCTTCAAACAGGTTATTAGCAATAAAATAGCATGAAGATAATGTCACAAGTAGGAGTAACACATAACCTTATTTTGCATGGATCAAAGAATCATTGAGTTGGAAGGGGCCTTTAGACAATTGAATCCAACCCTCTGCTCAATCCAGGATGTTGTGAACTCTCTCCGGCCCTCTGGTAATTAATCTCATCAAGGGAACCACTTTGAATACACAGCCTTGTGTCTGTTACCCATCTTCTGATTAAAATTACCCTCGGCTTCACGTTTCTCCTCCTCAGCAACCTGCTGAACTCATCATAAAGTAACGAAGTATTTGGGCTGTTAATTTGGTAGCGGAGGCCCAGCTATGCCTTTAGAGAATTTTAACTCTCACCCTTCTGATCATAATAATCTTCACAAACAAGTCTATTCTTGATTCAAAGATCCAGTTTTTTATTAATGTTGTTTCATAGCAGTGTAATTTAAGTAATGCAGAATTAATGTTGAATAAACACAGGAAGATATGCAAACTTTCCCTATGCTGGAAAATAACAAAACCTAACTAAAAGAACTTAGCTATTCTCAAGCTTTTCCATCCTTCGAGGTTTAGGAGCTTCCAAACTCCCCCCACCCCTCTCTCTGCTTCTGCCTACACAGCACATACACAGCACAGCACAAGTATCCTATTTTTCCCGGGAAAATGCCTTATTTTTACCCTTCTTCCTGCCCCCTCCCATTTTATTAATTTCCCCGTAATATCCCTTATTTTTTTTTTTTTTAAAAAAAAAATCCTGGCCGGAGCCCTCACAGGCGAAGCTGCAGTATGTTTTTCCGGCCACCAGAAGTCACTGTGTGGCTTTTCGCTTGTGAAAGGGGAGAGAGAGAAGGTGGTGGGGGCGTTCTGTAGTTTCTCTTTCATTTCCCTTCCCTGCCACATAGTCATGGAGGCTTCGTTTTTGCTGCTGCTATTCGGAGCCACCATGGGACGGGAGTCTACTCTACAGGTGAGCAATATTTCATATATGCAGGGGCAAGTCAGTGAGAGACTTCTCTCTCACTCTCATGGTTTATTGAGCTGTTTCTGCCCTGCCTTCCTGGCTGGAGGCTTCCGTTTCTGTTCTAGTTAACTTGGGAGGGGGGGCATGGGGGATGTTGCTTGATCACTATATGAGAGAGAGAGAGAGAGCACCCCACACCTTCTAACAAACCATCTGGAGGGAGATTAACTCCTCAGCTGCTGGGTGGCTTGGAAACTACAGAGGTTGCTTTTTTACTTCTTTACTAATTCCCTTCCTTAAGATGGATCATTCATTCTCAGGTTTTGGTGCTTCATTTGGTTGCAGTGAGGAACAAACAGATTGGTTAATTTGGGGAAATTAATCCCTTGCATCCACCCTAATTGGGGTGGGGTGGGGTGGGGTGGGGGGTGGAGTGTCTAGCCATGTGTAGGGCTAGTTCATTAAAGCCAAGCTGCTTACAAGCAGTTGGTAACCCTAGGGGGCTGGTTTACTATTCTGCATTTTCTTTGCTTCCCAGGAAATTTTTAAAATTTAAAATGAGTAAGGTAAAGGTTTCCCTTGCTCAAAAGCCAGTCATATCTGACTCTAGGGTTCAGTGCTCATCTCTGTTTCAAAGCCGAAGAGCCAGCATTGTCTGCATCTGCAGACATTTCCGTGGTCATGTGGCAGGATGACTAGACACCAGAGCACACAGAACGCTGTTACCTTCCCAGCAAAGTGGTCCCTGTTTATCTACTTGCAATTTCTTGCTTTCGGACTGCTAGGATGGCAGGAGCTGGAACAAAGATGGGAGCTCATTCCATCCTGCAGTACTCGGGAATTGAACTTCTGACCTTCTGCCTCCAAGTCAGCATCTTAGTCACTTAAGCCACTGAGTAAACAAGAAAGAAAACAAAACAAAAGTCCCCCAAGAAGATGGGTAAAGGGTTCTTTGGCCCACACAGCTTTGTGCCCATTGCATCTACAATACCATCTAGCCACCTTTTTTTTTGGCCATCCCCTTCTTTTGTCCTCCACCTTTCCCAGCATCAAGGCTTTCTCAAGTGAATCCTCTCTTCTCATTTGATGTCCAAAGTACTTTAGCATCATCTTTACTATTTGACCTTTAATGAGCAGTCATGGTTGATTTCTTCTAGGATCGACCTATTTCTAACACCACATTTCAAAGGCATCTATTTTTCTGCGCTCATCTTTCCTAATGGTCCAGCTCTCACACCCATACATTACCACCGGGAATACCATTGCTTTGACTATGCAATTTTTTGTTTGCAAGATGATGCCTCTACTTTTAACTATGTTCCCCAGGTTTCTCATAGCTTGTTTCCCAAGCATCAGTCGCCTTTTTATTTCACGGCTGCAATCACCAACTGCAGAGATCTTTGATCCTAAGAAAGTAAAATCTGTCAGTCGTATCCAACTCTAGGGTGCAGTGCTCATCTCCATTTATAGCCAAAGAGCCAGTGCTGTCTGTGTTTGCAGACATTTTCATGGCCATGTGGCAGGCATGACTAGAGCCCAGCAAGTAACATGGTTATATTTGGCCATGCCCACAGATTTGGCCACACCCACAGAGGGGTGTGGCCAAAATTTCCCTTATTTTCAAATCCAAAACTTGACAGGTATGACACAGCACCTTCCAATTAAAGCTTGTTTAATTGGCTTGTGTGATAGCATGGAGCATCCTCTCACTGGAAAGGAATTTGTATAGTAGTGTAGAAGTCTTATCGGCAGGTGTCTGATAAGGCTTCTTTGCTGTCCTCTTTCCCAAGAGAACTCTACTTGTTTCTAACAGGCAGTTTTCTAAACACACACAGAACATAATTTCAGCTCTCTACATCTTTTTAGAATGTGAATTGGGTTGTTTTAAGGTTTTTAGGAAGGTTATTCTTTTTTCTTTTATGATGATTTTATGTCTTTGTTTTTTATGTTTTATGCTGTTGAGCCGCCCGGAGTCGCCCTACGGTGAGGGAGCGGCATATAAATTTAAATAAATAAATCTTGCTGGAATCCATCTTTGGATCATACTGGGACACATGATTATACATAAGCAGCATGGGTATACATAGGTATAAGCAATCAGCCACACAGAATCATGATGACACAGGAAACCAAATCAAAGCTGACAGAGGGCTGTCCAATTCTCTCTTGAACGCTCATCATCTTTTGAGACAGTTGGTTCCACTATCATACTGCATTAACCATTAAGACATTTTTCCTGATATTCAGCCTAAATCTGGCTTCCTTTAGTTTGAACTGTCATTTTGCACCCTTCCCTCTGTGATGACCAAGAAGAGATCCCACCTCTCCTCCTTATAACCATCTTTCAGGTATTTGAAGAGTGCTAGCAGTCTCCTTTTCTCATGGCTAAACATATCCAGTTCCTTCAGTCTTTCCTCATATGGCTTGGGTTCTAGTCCTCTGATCATCCTTGTTGCCCTTCTCTGTACCTGCTGTAATTTAAATACTGGCATCATATTTTCTATGTTCTGAAACTATAATATGAGAATCGCTTAATCATATAATGTCCATGTACAGGCTATAATAGCATAGCTGAGGAACCATTTCACAGGATGGTGAGCTGTATGACTTTAGAACAGGGGCCCTCAAACTTGGCTCTTCAGATGTTGTTGGACTTCAGTTCCCAGAAGCCCTGATCAGCAGATGTGCTGACTTGGGCTTCTGGTAATTGAAGTCCAAGAACACCTGGAGAGCCAAGTTTGAGAACCCTTGCTCTAGACTATATAGCTACCAAACAATCATACTGCAGGCCTCTGTGTGAAGAAGAGTCCAATCACAGTCTCATAAGCAAATATGTGAGAGTTCATACTCATCCTCTACATCACTAATTTTGATATTTGTTTAAAATATTTATAACTTGCCCTTTTCTTTCATATAAAGTTAGATGTAATTTCTTATTAATTCAGAAATACATAGACCAGTTTGATGGAACTCTGTGTTCTGGAGGAATAAGGTAGCTAAATTAAAGCAAATAACAGTAGGGGTAACAACTGCAAGCCAGGAAACATTCAGATGTTCCATTTTCCCCCATTAGACCATGGAATAGGCTGCCTGTTTTTTTAAAACCTATTTTAGGAGGTGTTTCCTGCCCATTCCTCTTAAGATTTACTTTTCTGGCTTTGGGGAGGGGACTTGAATCCTTTGAGTGGCTTGATATTGCTGAATTGTTTATGTGTTTTTTTCCATCTGTGAGCAATGCTTGCTGGTGGACATTGCTGTTTAAACACACTTATTGGAGCACAGATGTGAATTCAGACCAATTTTTAGTCATAGCATCAGTTAGCTTCAGGTCAAAGAAAATACAACAATGTCAAACAGTGTGTCCTTTTGCGTTCGAGAAACCAAAGGATCCTGAGGTTGTTGCAGAGTTCCATCTCACATTGAAGAACAGACTTCAGTTTCTAATGAAAACGAGTGTGGATGCATGTCAAACATGCAATTGCAGGGTTGTAGCCAGGGAGTGGGGGGGAATCAGCCCCCCTCTGAGCTAACAGCCCACCCCCAAACAAGTTTTACCCAACCAAGGGGTGGGCGGGAATGTCCAGGTGAGACCAACATGGCCATGGCCAGAGCTGCCGAGCCCGGAGGGAGCTCCAGCAGAGGGAGCCTCACCAGTGGGGGAGGCTTGGGCAGGTGGCACAAGCTCCACTGGGCTCCTTGTGCAGGGAGGCTGCCACTGTTCATGTGGCAGCAGCCACTACTTTTATATTTGAGAGGCAATTCAAGAGACTGGCAATGATGGGTAACAACAACAACGACTTCTTTATTTAATTCCCATACACAGAACAACAACCAACTTCCAGCAATACTTCCAACTGAACTCTTCCCCTCTCAGCTGTTTGAATTCAGCATGAGACTTCTTTCTGACAGGTCTTGTGAGAGCTCCCCCTGCTGGCATGAGAATATCCCTTTAACAACACAAGCCTTATTCTTAAAACATAACATCCCTTCCCCCCCTAAATGGCGAGAAAATCCTTCCAGTATTTTGGAGGGCTGCAAGCCCATCTAGGGCAACTCGGTGTATCACCCTGTTTCCTTCCTTGTTTTGGGGCCACCTGGTTTTCTGGAAAGGCTGTGCTGGGGCCAATCGACCCCATCGGGTCTGTCTGTGGTGGCGGCATCACTCTAAGGGAGGCAGTCAACCCTTCTGGGGAAAGAGATTGTTCAGTTGATAGATAGATAGATAGATAGATAGATAGATAGATAGATAGATAGATAGATAGATAGATAGATAGATAGATAGATAGATAGATAGATAGATAGATAGATAGATAGATAGATAGATAGATAGATCTTTATTGTCATTGTCCTGCACAGAACGAGATTGGGGGAAAAACACTTAACAACCCAACAAAACCTAAACAAAATACAACTATACAAAATTATCAACATACTCCCACCCCACAGATACACATTTAACCCCTAAAAGCTCTAAAACTCTAAAAACTCTAAAACTCTAAAAACTCTAAAACCCTAAAAACTCTAAAAACTATATACAGAAGCTCCCTCATAGACTGCATTGCACTGTATTCAAAGCCAGAACCGCTTTTGGGTAGAAACTATTTCTCAAGTGGCTGGTCCTGGTCTTTATGACCCTATACCTTCTTCTAGAAGGCAAAAGCTGAAAGAGATCATTTCCAGGGTACGTACTATCTTGCACAATCTCTACAGCTTTCTTATAACACCTGGTGGGATAGATTTGATCTAGAGTGGGAAGAGTACGCCCGATTTTCTCCTCTGCAGTCTTTATGACCCTGGACAGCATTGTTCTTTCCCCCGACTTCCTTCCAGACTATCAACTGACCCCTGCTCCCTCGGTGATCCAGCCTTTTGATCCAAACAGTCAGCCAACCCTGGTGTCTGCATTTGGCCCCACCTGTCAAACTCTCCCCTAAATCCTGACTGGTAACATCAAGTTCAGTTGGTGACCTGACCCCTAGGTCTGGGTTGCTTCACAGAACTCGCTGTTGGAGTTGATTGATATGCCTCCTCCATGTCTGCCCTTGGTCCATCTGTGCCCTATAGGACACTGACCCTACTCAATGATATGACCAGGGATCCACGCTGGCCCAGATGCATAATTCCTGCAATACATAGGTTGACTTGCTGAGAACTCTTTCTGCACCCCTCTGTCCTCAATTATGCAGGGATCTAACCTATCCAAAATAGCGGAAGGTTTCCGATGCATAAGGAGCTCAGCAGGGGACAGGCCTGAGTCGGCCGTGTGCTGAGAGGGGCAGGGTATAAATTTAAAGTTGAAATGAAAATGAAAAATGATGCTAGGTGGGTAACCCTGTAAGCCAACAGAAACTGACCCAATTGCAGTTCCAAGTTCCCCGGGCCCATGCACTTAAGCACCTCTTTGGTTGTTCGTACCTATCATTCTATCTGACCATTGGTGGCCAGATGGAACGGCGCCGCTGTGATGTGGCTGATTCAGTTTCTGCTCAGGATAGCTTAGAATTCCACAGACATGGATGTGGATGCGTTGTCAGAGACCAACACATCGGGTAATCCCCAACAACTAAACACATGGTGAAGCTTCTGAATCATAATAGTGGAAGTCATCCCTGAGACTGGTATAACCTCCAACCATTTAGAATATGCATCCCCCATTAGTAGAAACGTGGTTCCTTTGAATGGTCCAGCAAAATCTACATGTACCCTTGACCAGGGGCTCCGCGCTGTGTCTGATTCCCTGGTGGGGAGGTGAGACCTCTCTGGACGGGAAGCTTGACAGGTCTGGCAATGACCGACCCATGCCTCTATATCTGCATCAAGCCCAGGCCACCAGAAATAACTTCTGGCCAGGGCTTTAGATTTGACAATCCCTGGGTGACTCACATGCAGCATTTGAAGTACCTTCTGGCAGAGGGGCAGCGGAACAATGACCTTATGGCCCCATAACAAGCATCCCCTTTCTAAGGACAATTCATACCATTTTAACTGAAAAGCCTTAAACTTGTCTGATGGGAGTCTTGCTGGCCATCCTTTTTGAACCCAGACCTGAACTTGACTCAAAATTTTGTCCCAGCCCATCTCCTTTGCAATGCCACCTGCGGTGACGGGGGGGGGGGGGGAGTCTAGCACTTCCAGGATTAATACTTGCTGGTCCCCCTTGACCTCTCCATTTTCCTCCCCCGGGGGGGGGGGCAACCTGTAAAGGGCATCAGCATGACAAATTTTGGCACCGGGACAGTGGACTAACCAAAATTGATAAGCATGGAGAAATACAGCCCAGTGCAACATGCAGGGAGACAAGATGTGGGGAGTAGGTTTGTCAGGAACAAAAATCCCCAGGAGAGGCTTATGGTCAGTGATGATCGTGAAACTGTGGCCGTAAAGAAAATTGTGGAACTTCTTGGTTCCTGCAATGATTGCCAAAGCCTCATGATTGATCTGAGCATAATTCCATTCCGCCTTTGATAGTAACCTGGAATAAAAAGTGTTAGGCACTTCCACTCTCCCATCCAACACATGGCACAACACAGCCCCAATCCTGACAGGTGATGCTAACAGCCCACCCCCAAACAAGTTTTGCAGGAGAGAGGCTCCTTGTACTAGGCGATTCAATAATTAGAAATACAGAGAAATGGATTTGTGATGCACATGATAACCATATGGTGACTTGCCTGCCAGGTGCAAAAGTTGCAGACATCACAAGAAATCTAGATAGATTGTTAGAGAGAACTGGGGACGAGCCAGTTGTCATGGTACACGTTGGTACCAATGATGTTGGGAAGGCCAAGCGGTCTGTCCTGGAAGCCAAATTCAGGTTGTTAGGAAGAAGATTGAAGTCCCGGACTTCCAAGGTAGCATTTTCAGAAGTGCTGCCTGTCCCTCGCGCAGGACCTACCAGGCAGGCAGAGCTCAGAAGCCTCAATGCGTGGATGAGGCAGTGGTGTCGAGAGGAGGGTTTCAGATTTGTCAGGAACTGGAGAACATTTTGGGACAAGCCAAATCTGTTCAGGAGGATGGGTTGCATTTGAACCATGATGGGACCAGATTGCTGGCACTCAACCTCAAAAAGGCTGCAGAGCAGCTTTTAAACTGATAACTGGGGGAAAGCCGACAGGAGCTGGGCAGCATCCGGTTCTGGAAAGTGTGTACTTGAGTAGTGAGGAGGATGCAAAAACTACTGAGCAGAGCGAGGAACTAGTCACTAGCATTCTAGCAGAAGGATGCAAGAGGCAGTCTAACAATGCAACTGGACACAAAAGACTGTGTCAGAAAAGCATATATAAATGCTTGTATACAAATGCCAGAAGCCTCCGGAACAAAATAGGGGAGCTGGAATACTTAGCAATAGATAAGAATATTGATATTATTGGTATCACTGAAACCTGGTGGACGGATGATAACCAATGGGATACAGTTATCCCAGGCTACAAACTATACAGGAAGGATAGGAAGGGGCAAACAGGAGGTGGTGTAGCCTTGTATGTCAAAGAAGTGATAAAATCGTATGAATTGGAATATCTAGGTGATTTGGAGTCACCATTAGAAGCTCTGTGGGTAAGAGTACCAGGCCACAAGGATGGTCTAACAGTAGGCATATACTATCGGCCTCCGACCCAAACTCTTGAGGGAGACTGGCAGTTGGAGAATGTTGTAAAGGAGGCATCCAAGAAGGGAAGCCTGGTTATAATGGGGGACTTCAATTACCGTCACATAGTCTGGGTGAACTGTTGTTCAGCACATGATAAAGAGATAAAGTTCCTAGATATGCTAAATGATTGTTCCCTGGGACAGATGGTTGAAGACCCAACTAGAGGTACAAGAATCCTTGACTTGATCCTGAGTAATACTCAGGATCTGGTGCAAGATGTTAACGTGACTGATCCAATAGGGAACAGTGACCACAACTCAATTATGTTTAACTTGATCATAGACCGCAAGTCACTGATAAAATCTAACACAGAGACCTTAAATTTTCAAAAAGGAAATTTCCCAAAGTTGAGGAAACTAGTAAAAAAGAAGCTGAAAGGGAAAATTGAGAGAGTCCAAACACTCCAAGAGGCATAGAGGCTGTTTACAAAAACAATAACAGAGGCTCAATTGGAATGCATACCCAAAAGGAAAAAGGGCACTGCCAGGTCCAAGAGGACTCCAATGTGGCTTACAGGAGCTGTTCGGGAAGTGATCAAGAGCAAGAAAAGCTCATTTAGAAGATGGAAGGCTTGTCCGAATGAGGACAGCAGGCAGCAACATAAATTCTGGCAGAACAAATGCAAGGCAACAATCAGGAAAGCAAAGCAAGACTTTGAGGAGCGTATAGCTAAAAATACTCAGAGAAATAACAAAGACTTCTTTAAGTACATTAGAAGTAAGAACCCAACTAGGAAGGCCATTGGACCATTAGATGACAATGGAAGGCAAGGGGTTATTAAAGAGGAAACAGAGATTGCAGAGAGACTCAATGAATTCTTTGCTTCAGTATTCACTGAAGAAGACAGAGGCCACATGCCCAAAACAGAGCCTATCTTCGTAGGGAGGGAAACCGAAGAATTAAGCCAGATAGAAATAACCAGGGAGGAGGTCCTTGCATGTCTTGTTAAACTAAACACTAACAAATCACCAGGACCAGATGGCATCCATCCACGAGTTCTCAGGGAACTTAAAGATGAAATTGCTGATCTCCTAGCCAAAATATATAATCTTTCCCTCAAATCAGGCTTTGTGCCTGATGACTGGAAGGTAGCGAATGTAACACCAATTTTCAAAAAAGGATCCAGGGGTGATCCAGGAAATTACCGACCTGTCAGTTTGACATGTGTCCCAGGTAAAGTGATGGAAACCATCCTAAAAGATAGAATTAATAGGCACATAGAAGAGAAGGCGCTGCTAAAGGAGAGCCAACATGGCTTTTGCAAGGGCAAATCATGCCTCACTAATCTGTTGGAATTTTTTGAGAGTGTCAACAAGCATGTGGATAAGGGGGATCTAGTTGACATTGTTTATCTGGACTTTCAGAAGGCTTTTGACAAGGTCCCACACCAAAGGCTCTTGAATAAACTTACCAGTCATGGAATAAAAGGACAGGTCTTGTCCTGGATCAGCAACTGGCTAAGGGACAGGAAACAGAGGGTAGCACTAAATGGACACTTCTCCAAGTGGAGGGAAGTAAAGAGTGGGGTACCCCAAGGTTCAGTACTGGGACCCCTGCTTTTCAACCTCTTCATAAATAATCTAGAAGTAGGAGTAAAAAGCAAGGTAGCCAAATTTGCTGATGACACTAAATTATACAGGGTAGTGAAAACTGTGAGAGATTGTGAGGAGCTCCAGAGGGATCTCTCGACACTGGGGGAGTGGGCAAAACAGTGGCAAATGAGTTTCAACATTAGTAAGTGCAGAGTGATGCATGTTGGGGCAAAAAACCCCAATTACATTTATAAACTGATGGGGTCTGAACTCTCTGCGACAAACCAGGAAAGGGACCTTGGTGTCCTGGTGGACAACTCAATGAAGGTGTCAACCCAGTGTGCCTCAGCAGTGAAAAAAGCAAACTCAATGCTAGGGATCATTAGGAAGGGTATGGAAAATAAGTCAGCAAGTGTCATTTTGCCTCTTTATAAATCTATGGTGAGGCCCCATCTGGAATACTGTGTACAGTTCTGGTCGCCATACCTCCAGAAGGATATTATGGAGCTGGAAAAAGTGCAGAGGAGGGCAACCAGAATGATTAGGGGACTGGAACACCTTCCTTACCATCTGAGGCTGCAACGGTTGGGCCTCTTCACTCTTGAACGACGACGTCTAAGAGGTGACCTGATTGAAGTTTATAAAATCATGCACGGTGTGGACAAAGTAGATAAGGAAAAACTGTTTTCCCTATCGCATAACACTAGAACTAGGGGACACTCCATGAAACTTTTGGGTACTAGTTCTCAAACAAATAAGAGAAAGTACTTTTTCACCCAGAGGATTAGTGGTCTATGGAACTCCCTGCCAGAAGAAGTGGTGACAGCTGTCAGTCTTGACAGCTTTAAGAAAGGATTAGACAAGTTCATGGAGGACAAGAGTATCAATGGCTATAATTATGGATACTTAAGGACAACCTCCGGGTTGGAGAGATAGGCAGGATATCTCTCAATATCATTTCCAGGGAATCCTAAGCAGGTGAAGGCATCTGCTTGGGAATACCCTGAAATGGTGAACCACTGTGTGAGACAGAATGCTGGACTGGATGGGCTGTGGCCTGTTCCAGCAAGGCTGTTCTTATGTTCTTATGTTCTTATGCATCGCAGACCAGCACTAAAGGCTTATTTGGATCATAATGAGTTAATACCGCATCAGAGGTTAACAGGCCTTTTAGTTCCCTGAACGCACATTCCTGGCGATGCCCCCAGCACCACACAGTATCCTGCTTTACGAGGTTGTGTAAAGGATCAGCCACTGTAGCTTTCCGGGGCAAGAATGTGTGGTAAAAATTAAGTAATCCAAGAAATGCTTGTAATTCAGTTTTTGACATGGGGCGGGGGCATCCCACACTGCTCGAACTTTTGACTCTGCAGGCTTAATGCCTTTGGGAGTTACCTTATAACCTAGAAACTCAAACTCCCAGATGTAGAAAACACACGTTTATTTCTTTGCTCGGGGTCCTGCATCCTGAAACCTCTGCAGGACCTAAGTTAGCCTGTCCCCAAGTTCGTCCTTGCGCCCAGCCGATATTAATACCTCATCAAAATATGGAACCACCCCCAGGAGGCCCTTTGGGAGGCATTCCACAAGCACCTGAAAAATTCCTGGGGCCATGTTAACCCCAAACTGTAACCTGGTCACTTTGAATGCCCCATTATGGGTGACAATTGTTTGACACAGAGCTGTTTCAGAGGTTACTGGCAGCTGCTGATACGCTTGAGCCAAATCAAGCTTGGCAAAACACTTCCCCCCCCCCATGTAGGGTAGCCAGCAAATGGCTTATCACCAGAACTGGATAAGCATTTGGCTGAATGGCTTTGTTAATGGTGTATTTGTAATCGGCACAAATCCAAATATCCCAATTCGCTTTCATAATGGTTACTATGGGTGTTTCCCAGGGAGCAGAATCAACGGGCACTAAAATTCCTTGGGCCACTAACTTATACAGTTCAGCCTCAATTTTATCCTTAAGTGTGAAAGGCACACATCTTGGTTTTAACCGCACAGGCACCACCCCCAGGTTCAATTCAAATGCGACTGGGGGCCCTGAATAAGTACCTAAACCTCCCTGGAACACCCCTGGGAAAGCCTCACATGCGGCTCCCACTGGGTCGGGACCAATTGAATGAATACCTGAGAAAACGATGCCTAAAGGTTCAAACCACTGCACCCCCAGAAGGCTGTTGGTCCCGTTTTTAATGAAAACAAATGGCAATGCAGCAGGTCATTAAAACACACTTTGAAAATCCCAATACCAAGGACAGGAATCTGCCACCCTTGGACATCACGAAGTGCCACATTCAGTGCTTGCAGATGAGGTCGGGTGGCTGGTGGAATTTTCCAAAATTTATGTTGCGGGTTAATGGAGAATGAAGTCCCTGAATCAACTTCCATCTTTACTGGAACTCCTTGAAGTAACAGGTCAATGGCGAAACACCCTGAAACTGCCAACACCTGCGACCCTCGGAGCCACGTAGATGACACCTTGGCTATCGGATGTGTTTCCCCGGTTGGTGATGGTCCTTGGCGGTGGCCCCAGCTCGGCACTGTCGGCAGACCTTGCCAATGTGTCCCCACTTTCCACAGCAGTGGCAGTTGACAGAACAGAACGGGCACTTGGCTCGCATATGCTTTCCACCACAACCTTTGCATGGCCCCACAGCCCTAGCTATACCTTTTGCAGCCTGTCAGAGAACCTTTCCCACTTCACTTTCTTCATCGCTGGCTTCTGATGAAGAGGAGGAAAATTCTGAACACTTCTGCAACTGAACAACTGACTCGGTTGACCCTGAAACAGCATTTTTTTTGTTTGAACATCTTAACCCCTGCTTCAGCGACCTTGGACACTAGTGCCTCATTGAGAACCTCCGCGAACGTGAACGTGATTTTTTTAATTAGCCAGCATTGGACAGCTTCATCTTGGATTCCCATGAGGAGAGGGTCCCTCAGGGCTTCTCCAATGTCCCGCCATTGGCACAGCACTGCGGCTGCCCTCAATGTGGCGGCATATTGGGCAATGGAATCCCCTGGCCTCTGGTCCCTCCGGCAAAATGCAAACCATGCTGGAAAAATTGGAGCTGTTGGTTTGAAGTAGTTTCTGAGCACTGTCAAGATGTCAGCCAGCTCCAATGTAGGCATTCCACATTTGGGCAAGGAAAGTTGCCCAACTCATCTTTGATGAGTTCAGCGATCAAGAAATTTGAAAATTGCATTTCATATAGAGTCCACTTCTCTGGTTCAGTGATACAAAATGGCCCAAAGAAACTTCCTGAACCTGCCGAAAACGCCATCCCATCCTCGTCGCCAATTTTATATTTGAGAGGCAATCAAGAGACTGGCAATGATGGGTAACAACAACAATGACTTCTTTATTTAATTCCCATACACAGAA
The DNA here is from genome assembly GCA_035047305.1 of Bradypodion pumilum. Classification (NCBI taxonomy): domain Eukaryota; kingdom Metazoa; phylum Chordata; class Lepidosauria; order Squamata; family Chamaeleonidae; genus Bradypodion; species Bradypodion pumilum. The sequence goes on along the minus strand of JAWDJD010000003.1, from coordinate 201,491,744 downwards.
CAACAACCAACTTCCAGCAATACTTCCAACTGAACTCTCCCCCTCTCAGCTGTTTTAATTCAGCACGAGAGCTCCCCCTACTCTCACGAGAATATTCCTTTAACAACATAAGCCTTATTCTTAAAACATAACAACTACAGGGCCCACCACCGCAGCCCAGGTGCCTTGGGAGTCTCTCTTGCAGCTGGCCACAGCAGCACCATGTGCAGAGGTGGCTGGGCCTGGGCAGAAGGAGTCGCTGCTACCGCCACTGTCAGAGCCTGAGCTCCCGGGGGTGGGGGGAGGGAGCCAAAGGAAGGAAGGAATCCTCTTTGAAAGAAAACCCCAGACCCTGCCAGGGAAACAGAGGTGGTGGCAGTGCAGAGGGGGAGGTTGGCCACAGGCCAGGTAAAGGGATGGTCCTGGCAATGTTGGAGGAGGAGGAAGGAGAAGGACAGAGATGGGCACTCACTCCGTCATACAGCACTTGGGCATCAAATTTTAGCACATACATTAGAGAGATTGGAATGTGTAAACATGCTGGCCTTGTGGCCAGGAAGAAATGAAACCTAATGTGTGATGGACATGTTATACTGTATTATCATTGGCAGGATTACTTTAGGGGACTGGCAAGGAGGTGGACCCTGAGGAAGGAGATAAAACCCAGAGGGAGTACATAGGCAAGATGCTCTCTTGATCCAATACTTTGAGCTAAGGATGAACTGCAAACATGTAGTTGCTTAATCCAGAAGGGGGGCCCTTGGGCTTCCTTGGGCTTTCTCAATTAGAGAATCTTTCTTTGCTATGATATTCTTTCTGAACTTTTGATAAACTTTCTTCTGTAACTTACTCTGATTACAATATACTTTTAAAATACCCAAAGATGACTGGAGTGTTTACTTGGCCATTCAATACCTTAACTACACTAATCTAGTATCCTGCAGTGCTTAGCTAGAGAGGTGGCAGCTCGGAAGCAGGAGCCAACCACTGGTGCACAAGAAGACCTACTCATGAGTAAATTTGTTCTTGACAATCATCTACTCCTGAAAAAAATTCTCATTGCAATTTCCTTGATTTGAAGTTTCAAAGACACACATTTATTTATTAAAGGCCTACTCATGCAACCACCTGAGATGTGATTTTCATCACTAGCCTCCCTGTGGTGAATTATCTTCCCCTCAGACATATCATTGAGCAGAATTTACTGCATGAGTTTTGGTCATTGATGTGAACTGAGAGTAGGGAAACTCATTGTCTGATAGCCCTGACAAATTATGCAGTGAGTTACAGTATATGAAATGATCTACCCAATAGTTGGAAAAATCCACCTACTAAAATATCAATTACCATAGGTGAATGCAATTTCTTAGACCAACTCTGCAAAGTTGGACAGTGGCCACTTAAAAAGCTTTTACACTATGATGTTCAACCAGTGATAACTAATTAATATAGTTTTATTGCTATGTAGTGGAATGAGTTTTCTGAATTACCCTGAGTTTTCTGCATATGTTAGCAAGCATCATAGCAAAGATCAATGCATGCTGAAAAGGTCATATCATTATAGTGGATAAATACATGTCTGCCAATTCCTCTTTACTTCTAAAAAAATCACTGGGCTGACCAATTGATATGTAAGTGGATAACATACATATCAATTGTAACCATGCCAAATGGCATATACTTAGTATATTATAGTATATGGTATTTGCTATATAGTGTTCATATGGATTCTTGGTCATATAAACGTCATGCAGAACCCATTTAAAATATAGGTTGGTACTACATCTATATAGATCAGCCTTCCCTAACCTAGTGCCCTGCATTTGCTTTAGGCAACAATTTTTATCAACCTTAACCCACATCTGGACATTTTTTTGAGCAAAATATCAAGTTCCTTAATTCACCTGGGAACAGCTTTCCATGATTTCAGACAAGGGTCTTCCCATGCCTCATGTGGAAATATAAGGGACTGAACCTAAGATATTTTGCATGTAAAACGTGTGGTGCTGTAGATGTACTTCCCTTCAAATACAAATGTTGGAGTCTCCATGATACCTCTTATTAGACTGATTGTCAACAATTTTATTTTTCAAATGCCTACTTTGTTATTGGTATGTGATGCCAAGTCACTTCCAAATTATGGTAGTCTGTAGAGGAGACCCTAGAGAAGGAGGAAGTCCATGGCTCCCTGCAGACAAGGGTTCCAGACATTAAGCTGTGCAGTAGATTCGAGTCACAATGACTCAGAAGAGGCTGGGGATTTTGAGATGATAGAGGAAGAAGAAATGGAATATGAATAGTAGTCATAGAGGGGGAGATGAAAGAGTTAGAAGGGATTAGAGAAGGGCTAGAACAGTTGGGATTGGTGAAAGAGAGAGAGAGAGAGAGAGTAGGAAAGAGATGAGGGGTTAAAATGGGAACAGACAGTTGAATAGAGGAGGAAGATTGAAGGAATGTGCCCAGAACAGGAGGGCGTACCACTTCTAAAAACTGGGGTGAATTTTTATATATGTATAAGGAGGACATGTGGACTGGTGGGCGGGTATGAATTAGAGTACCTATTGAGGAGGCAGAATGACAAGCCAGGGCAAAGATCCCTCACAAACCCTCATATTGGAGGGGAAAGGAATTGTGGGAATGACAATGAGCAGAAGCTCAGGAGGACTAGCAATCAGGCTGGGTTATTGGACATGTACAAGAAGGGAGCATAGTTGGGAGATACCCAGCCAGGTGTCCTCACTGAAGGTAGCATTTAGTGTGAACTTAATGGGACTTTGAAGGACCTGGGGAACAAGGGACAGTAAACTGTCAGTGAACCCTGACTGTAAATAGTTGAAATTGAGGCAAAACACTGAGGGGGGGGGATTGTATAAAAGTTGGTTTTTGTTATACTTTATTTTAAAAAAAGCATTGGTACGTTAATCTGTGAGATGGATGAGGGCAGGCAGACCACACAACACTATGAGAATTATCACGGTATATAGGGGTTAAGGAGGGGGATGCTGTTATTGGACCACTAAAATTTTGCAAGTAAAAGCTAGCATTCAAACCTAGATAGATACATCTAGCCGTAATTTTGAAAACTTTTATTTATGTATTTATTTATCTTTGCAGCTTTATGTTTCCTAGCCTGATGAAGATATAATATATATAGAGAGAGGTTTGAATGCTAGCTTTTACTTGCATACTTTTAGTGGAGAGAGGTGTGCCTATGAAGAAGAGATAGAATAATGCATAACATCATGTGTATATCTACACTGTATATACTGTATATACTGTATATACACATACATACAGTGGAACCTCATACAACAATTGCCCCATATAGCAATGAAATCACGTAACAATTAGGTTTTTGGGGGGAAATGACATCCTGCATAACAATTTTCCCTATTGAAAAAATTGTACAACAATTGTTCAATGGGAAAAACCAGTTAGCAAAAATAATTGTTGTACGATGCATCCCATAGGATGCATCATTCCATGGAATGGATTAAAATCAATGTATGAGGTACCACTCTGTCTCTGTGTGTGTGTGTGTGTGTGTGTGTGTGTGTGTAAATAAGGAGGGGGATGCTGTTGTCTTCCAACTCCTACTTTATCTTTCACCTTTATGTGGCCATGTATGTCACATGATGTTGTTATACATTATTCTACCCCTTCTCCTTCATAGGCACACCTCTCTCTTATGCCTTGCTATCATCTGCTACATTCTTGGTAATTTAGAGAAAAGCAAAACTGAAACTAAGCTGTTTACCAATCAGATGGGATGGAGCAAATACTGCCTGAGCATAGTTAATTTTTATTTCACGTAAATCACAGCAAAATGAAGACTACAGAAGCAACATTGTGTATACTTCTGCTACAGTGATGCCATGGTCATTGGCTTAGGAATGGAGAAGAGGATAGTGTACTTTGTCTTATTATCCCGCATGACATTTGCTATATAAGTGTGAGATTTGGCAAGTATGAATTATGTGTGCTCTCCACAGACATCCTCCCAACTACAGTGATAGGACTTTGTTCTTGCTTTAAGTCAGAAAGTGTGTGTGTACATTGAGAAGTGCATTTGTTCCTGTCACTTTGTGACATCTGGAAATGAAATCTTCTCCACTCAGAAGGGAAGGAATTTACCATTGCATGAAGCATTTTATTTAGGTGAGAGGTACGTGGGCAGAGATTAATTTGATTTTCATTTTGAGAAATGACCAAAGGGATGGCAACACTACAATCCTCCACTCCTGTGATACAATCAGTCATTACATTAACATCTTATAAAACATATACAATTGTAGTTACTTTCTATTCATACTATTCAGGGCTTAGGCTAGCAAATATATATAAACCTGCACAGTTAGAGTTGAAATTTGTTTCTGGTCAAAGCTAAACAGGAGCAGGCACATGCTTGGCAGGCACATATGATGAGATGATTAAGATTTGCTTCTTGTCGTGTTATGATTTAATAACAGAGTGTTATTGCTGTTTTATCCTGCTTTTGAAGATCTTAAGTAGCAGAAAAATGACTAGATGAGGTACAGGTCTGTGCACAGATAGTGATTTCCATTAGGTACATGAAAAAGCAAAGTGCCTAGCATTGAGTGTAGCATTCATTTTCCTTGTGTTTTCAGCTTTCACATCTTTAAAACAAGTTTATATTCCAAATGTAGCCCTGGAGTCTGAGTATTTCTTTTTGTCATTTAATGTGCCCTCCTCCAAGCTAGGAATGCGAACATCCATAGCTTATTAAAGACTGATATTCCAGCTGTACCACCTGGTCTGAGCACATACCAGGGTTCTTCAGGTAAAGATTGAAAATAATTCTGCTTAGAAACTTGGACGTTGCTACTAATCAGGATAATGATGGTTGCTAGAAGTAGGCAGTAGTCTGACTTAGTGGAATGCTCCAATGACATTCAGCCAATTGATTTCAGAGTTGAGTCAACTCATTTGACCCAAACCCAAAGATCAAAAGTTGTAGTCTGTCACTCATTCCTTTATTCCACCCTGGCTCTATTTTGCTGCATACATATTGTGACAACTAGTGGAACTACAATTTGATATTTCCATGCTTTTGGGTGAATAAGTAAATTTGTAAGCACTCTAATGAATCTCTGAATGAATTTTAAACAGAATTTGCCTGAATTTTAAAAGATTCATCTAATTACTGGAGGCATCTAAGAGAAAGAATACCACAAACTATAACACCACTGCAGCTGCATAATAACTAGTATTTCTGTTTCTTTAATTTTTTTAAAATAACATTTCATATCCATTCTCTCTGAAATCTTGATATTAATCCTCTTAAGTAGCCAATGCTGAAATGAATAATTGTGTGTCAACCTTTCCATGGTTTTCGAGGTTTACCATTTCCTTCTTTCCTTCCATGATTTCCTTCCATGATTACACAGGCCAAATTCTTTTGATGATCATTAGTAACATGTTGACAATATATATATATATATATATATATATATATATATATATATATATATATATATATATATATATATATATATATATATATATATATATATATATATATATATATATATATATATATATATATATATATATATATATATTAGGTAGTAGTAGTATAGATCCGGTCCAGCTCCACCCTTGTTTTCTCGTGGGGCTTATATAGTGTCTCCCCGGCAGTGGCTCCTTGATACAAAGTGGCGACCTGCTAGATAACCGTAACTAACCAATCATAACAGGGTATGTATGTAATTAACCAATGGGGAACAGGATCCAAAACTGTAACCAATCACATAATGAGTGTGCCCTGGAATGGGGATTTTGTGCCCTTTTTGGCTCCTAATTCAGATGGCAGGAAACCACCATTTTCTACCTTGCAAGGCAACTTTCAATAGTGATTCAATACACAACAGTCATTGATGCCATCTAGCCATCTTATCTTCTGCTGCCCCTTTTCCTTTTGCCTTCAATCTTTCCTAGCATCAGGGCCTTCTCCAGTGAGTCCTCTTTTCTCATTTGGTGGCCAAAGTACTTGAGCCTCAGCCTGCCTATGCGGAAATGTTTTGATTTGGACTTGATTTGGACTTGAGTCCTGATTCATCTCCATTCTGCAGAATTAAATAAACTTCAAAACTTTTCTGGTCATTTTTTGCTTTGGTGTGGTTCTTCTTCTCCCCAACCCTTAGGGATATTGGGTTTCCTCCCAGAGGTACAAACAGCATTATTTTTGCAACAGGTCTGTGAGGATCTTGTCACTTGGAAGGTATTTATGTGAGACATAAAGGAAAAATACAGTGCCCAAAAAGCCAATGAATTTTATGACTGCAGTAGTCCTGCAGTGCTCCTCCTTGTCATCATCGTTGTTGTCATCATCGTCATCATCATCATCGTCAATGGTGTTAGCAGCTGCAACTCGTATCCGAGAATGCATTATTTTTCCCCTGAAGCAGAAAAAATGCCATTGGCGTGAATTTGTTTAAGGTGGATCCCAAGTTGCCATGAAGTGACCCACTTCACTATGATCTCAGAGCCATCCCCTGTGGCACACATGAAGTGAGATGTGCAGGATCCAACACTGGGACTGCAATGGATTGCTGAAGCCTTGAGGATGTGGACAAGGTGCACCTGCTACTGCCTGTTAAAAGCTATACTAACATAGCAGCCTTGTAAGAAAATGATCAATGAGCAAAGAGTGTTTGAAGAAAGCATCTGCTAAGCCTTTCTTTTCATCTATTTCTACTTGCCAAGGCAACCAAGATGACAAAGAATTAAAAACAATTAGGCAATTCAGATTTTTTTTATCCTGTAATTTGACTTGAAAGGGTTTTTTGTTAATGATTTTCCTCTTGTGTTCACTATTTAAAAGGAAAGGAGGTGCATGAAAGAATAAAGAAAAATTCTGGCTGCTTGCCAAGCATGAGAAACAGAGCCTGTTCTAATGAAATTCAACAATGAACAGCAGAATGGCATGGCAATGCTTATGGGTAGCCAAGGTATGGACATGGTGATAGGAAGCTACACTATCAACTTCTTGTTTAAACCAGTATAATATAATATACTTCGTGACAGGGAGAGTTAACCACTGGAGCTTCAAACAGTTGCTATAAATTGGCCTTTAGTACACTACTAAAATTGCCTGTCAGATATACACACGTTCATATATGTGTGCACAAACATACACATCAATACAAAGAACTAAAGTAAATAACAGTTTAAGATTAAGGTGCAAATGAACAGCTTGCTTGCAGTATTTTTACAGCTGTAAAAAGATGTAAAAAGGGCAAAAAGGAAAAACTGGCGAACTACAGACTAGTCTGCCTGATATTAATCCCAGGGAAAATTCTGTAGCAGATCATAAAGCGGCCACTCTGCAAGCAACCTGAAAACAATGCAATAATAACTAGAAGCCAGCATGGATTTGTCAAGAGCAAATCCCCCAAGACTAATCTGACTTCTTTTTTCAGTCGGGAAATGTCTTTGGTGGACATTATGCTGAGTTCAGCAAAGGCTTTGACAAAGTGTTGCATGATATTCTGATTAGCAAGATAACTGGGTGTGGCCTGGATAGCACAAGTGTCTGTTGGATATACAGTTTCCTTCAGAACCACACTCAGAGAGTTCTTATTAATGGCTCTTTCTCAAGCTTGGAGGGAGTAACAATTGGAATACCACATGGCTCAGTCCTGGGCCCTTTGCTTTTCAACATTTTCATAAATGATTTGGATGAGAGTGTGGGGATAAGTATCATCAAATTTGCAAATGGCACAAAACTGGATAGAATAGCTAACACTTTGGAAGACAGCAACAGAATTTAAAAGGATCTTGATAGGCTTGGACACTGGATTGAAACCAACAGAACAAAATTTAACAGGGAGAAGGGCAAAGTTTTACACCTAGGGAAAAACACAAATGCATAGTTACAATATGCGAGATGCTTGGCTCAGTAATACTACAAGTAAGAAGAATCTTGGAATTGTTGTAGACCAATGCTGCATTAACAGAAGTATAGTTAGCCACCAAAACCCAGTACTGTGGTTGTGGCCATGTGACTGGGTGGGCATGGCCTGTTGGTCATGTGACTGCTCTTCACTATAAAGTGATGAAAATAGAAGTCTCTTCTATTTTCATAGCTCTATAGTGAAGAGCCCCCTCTGAAGCCATGTTCCCCTTCCTCCTTTCTTGGGCTCCGTTTCACCCCGAAGTGCCTCCCCAACCATTCCAAAGTGGCTGGGGATGCACTTTGGGGTGAAACGGAGCCCAGGAAAAGCCTTTGATGAAGGGGGAAATGGAGCCAGCCAGCTCTGAAGCCTCTTCTAGGAGGAGGTGGTGGTGGCTGGGGTGGGGAGGTGGGTGGGGCCAGACATTTTTACTACTGGTACGCACGTACTGGTGCAAACCTACTGATGCCCACCACTGCCAAAAACCATGAAGTTTTGTCAGAGGCATTAACTGGCTTCTGGACTTCATAGTGGATTCAAGATGGAGTCCCTGCTGTACAGGAACTCAGATGTGTGTTTTTCTTACTGTAAAGCTTTCTCACTTCGTCTACAGCCAGCCAGCAAGATGTTATGGTTGCTGGGGGGAAAAATTCTGACCTTGGGGTAGGAGGGATGTATGCAGCCTCTTATCATAAGAATGACCAGATGGGTAAACAATGCCTGGTCTGGGAACCTGAAAGTGGGAAAGCCTGTGTTGTTCTTTTACTGTATTTCTATTGGTTATCTGTTAATAAGGTGATCCTAGAACCATGTTGTATGTTATAGACACATGGGACTAGGGCAGGCGTATGCTGGTATATGAGGAAATCAGGCTTTGTCCCACCCCACCCTTGCCTATGGTGCCAAGGGGCACAAATAGCTATGTATGGGATTCCCCCACCCCCCACTCCAAATAGGAGCCCCCACCACTCCCTGTCCAGCACCTTCCCATAGTGCCCTGCACACGCCTGGACTAGGGTGAATAAGTAGTTAGTAGTTAGTTGGAGTTGGAGTTGGAAGTTAGCAATTAGAGAGCGTGTGGAGTTAGAAGAGAAAAGATGTAATGATTCGAATTCTAAGTCCAATCAGGACTCAAAGACGAGGAATACAACATGAAATGTAAGAACATCTTTATATAGACAGGCTTCTTTTTATTTCAGGTGGAAGGGAGCTATTTGCTTTGTTTCTCCTTGGGATTATATTTTTGTAACAACAGAACCTGTTTTTATGAACTGAACTGAATGTTGATAATCAATAAAAGAAACATTCGTTCATCAAGACATCTGATTTCTTGGAGATTGGTCAAAGAAGAGAATCTAGCCACATACACATACATGCTACCTTACTTAAGTTGTTACACTCCCTTTCTTTTTTGCTTTTTTTAAACTTTTTAAAAAAATTATTAATCAAACAACACATACAGAAAAAAAGAAAAAAATATTTCAAAGAAAAAATATTGCATAACAAAAAAATCACAAACAATCCAAAAACATACTAAACCATATTACTAATTACCCCAGAATAAAAAATGATAAAATAAGATATTTTTACTCAACACTTTGACATATTCACTGTTTTAAATCTAAATACAATATCTCTTATTATTTAAATATAACATATTTTACTGTATGTGAAGACAATTAAATTCACCCAGTGATATTTACAATGCTTCCGGAGAATGAGTTTGCTATTTAATACTATTTTGTAAACAAAATGAACAGTATTCCGATGCTGGCTTACAACCTTGTCTCTTAGTTAACACATGTTCTATATAGCATTTCCAAATTTCATGAAATTTGTTTTCTTTTATTGTTCCTTTTCTTAAATTTTGTTCCCATGTTATCCTGTTATTCACTGCTAATATCCACATTATCTTATACCAATCCTCTATACTTATTATAATTTCACTTTTCCAATTTTTAGCTATGCATTGTCTTGCAATAGTTAACATGATTAGTATTAAATCTATTTTATATTTATCCAAATTCAAGTTGTTAACCTCAGATAGTATTGCCATGCTTTCATCCAATTTAAGATCAATATCCAGTATTACATTAATTTCCCTGTTGATATTTGTCCAAAAGGGCTTCAGTTTTTTACATTTCACCACATATGTATATATGACTCTGGGGTATCATTACATCTCCAACAAAGATTTGAATTTGTCCTATCCATCTGATGCAACCAATCCGGTGTTAAATTCCATCTCTATATTAATTTATAGTTATGGTCTTTAACTTTAACTGAAAGAGTACACATAATTCTATTTTTCCATTTACTTTTCCAACCTTCTCCACTAATTCTAATATTTAAATCTTGCTCCCATATTCTTTAAAGTTTCCTGTGGTTTTTATCATTGTTCAATACCTTATATATTTTGCTGACTATTCCTTTAATTGATATTCGATCTGTCCTTAAACTGTGCACTAATTCTTCAAATGATGTTCTATTTCTATCTAAACCTGATTCTTCCAATTGTTTTTATTCCATTTATTCACTCGAACAATTTGCAACCAGTTTAAGTTCATTTGTTTAAATATATCCGCTTTCTTTACCTCATCATTACATACCTTCAACCAGCTTTTTAAACTCATCACATTATTCCTATTAATCACCTCGTCTAGTTTATTGTCTATTCTTAATGGAAATGTTTTTATATCACTTAACTCGATTATTGGAGATATTTCTGGAGCTAGTCTTTTCTTTAACACCTTCCATGTATCGAATAGTACTTTCAATAGTTTATTTACATTCCCTATTTTTTAACTTTACCTATAAAAGCTTCGTTCCCAAATTCTGAGTTATCTTGCATTTCTATTTTTTCCCATATGTACTCCTTTCTCATTAATATTTTACATATGTTTCTTACTTTAAATGCATTATAATTTTTAACATTTGGAATTCCTAATCCACCCAATATCTGTGATAAATACTTTAAGGATTTAGATATTCTTGATCTCTTGTCTCCATTACAATAATTGTTTATCAAACTCTGGAGATTTTTAAAACTTTTCTCATTAGGGATTAATATTTCAAACAATTATGACAATTTGAATAAATTTAATTATGATAAATTGGAGAGAGAATTAAGAGAAAAAATACAAAGATACAAAAAACTAAATTTATCCTGGTTTGGGAGAGTCGCAATGAGTATTTGTAATGTGTTGAATAAAAATTAATTTTAGGTAATATTTTCATTTTACTCATTGCGACTCTCCCAAACCAGGATAAATTTAGTTTTTTGTATCTTTGTATTTTTTCTCTTAATTCTCTCTCCAATTTATCATAATTTAATTTCTTCAAATTGTCATAATTGTTTGAAATATTAATCCCTAAGTACTTTATATTATTCTTAATGAAAATCTTGAATTTGTCCCTAATTTTTCCTTATCTTCTCTGCTCAAATTAAAAGTTAAAGCTTCCAATTTATCCCAGTTTACCTCTAACCTTGTTGCTTCTTGAAAGTTTCTGAGGTGGATCTGCATTGTAGGTAACGAAACTTGTGGATTCCTTATTACAATCAGAGTGTCATCAGCATATAAATTTATTTTGGTTCCAGCAACCCCTTCTAAATTCTCATCATCTCTAATTGCAATTGCGAAAAACTCCATAGCCATGATGAATGGATCTCCCTGTCAGGTTCCTGCACCTAATATGATGTCTTCTGTATTCATATCATTTACTATTATTTTTGTTGTGCCCTGCTGATACAATTGATCTATTACTCCAGTATTTTTTCCCAAAACCATATTTCTGTATAATGTTCTTTATTGTGACCCATTGGAGCGAGTTGAATGCCTTGTAAATATCAAGGGATAATATACCTATTTTGTCTTTATTTTGTTGTGCCTTAACCACCAAATCTACTACTCTTCTTGTCAAATAAGACATATATCTACTTTTCATGAACCCTACCTAGTTTTCCTTAATATAATTATTCATAAATTTATTTAGTCTGTTTGCAAGGATGCCAGTGAATATTTTAGTGTCTTGGTTCATTAGTGATTATATGACTCTATTTTTTCTGTCTTTATTGGGTTTGGGAATTAGAATAATATTTGTTCTATACCAGGATGGTGGTAATCCTCCCCCTTCCATTATATGGTTAAATATCCTTAAGATTTTTGGGACCATCATCCCTTTAAAATCTTTATAAAATTCAGTAGATAAACCATCCTCCCCAGGTGCCTTGGCTATTTTCAATTTATCAATAACTTCATTCATTTCATTTTTAGATAATTTTTCTCCATCTGATTTATATGTTCCATCTTTATTTTAACCTTTAACCATTTTTCTAGATATTGATCTAATTTTTCTCTATTTATCTTTTTGTCTGTATATAATGTTTGATAAAACTCTTTTTCAATTTCTAATTTATATTCTATCCTGTTACATCTTTTTCCAACCTTGTTTATCAAAATTCCCATACTCCTATCTTTTTTTCCTCTGCTGCCCTTGCCAATAGTTTCGAATTCTTATTGCCATATTCGAAATATTCCCTCTTTAAGTATATTAAATTCTTTTTAATTCTTTCGGTATCCTTTTAATTACTTTCAATTTTAATGTTTGCAATCTTTCCATAATACTCCTATCTTTTGTTCTAGCATGCTTGTCCTGTAATTTTTCTATTTCATCTTCCAATTGTTGTTGTTCCTTCTTATATTGCTTATTCTTGGTACCTGATATCTTAATACACTCCCCTCTGAATATCGATTTCATGGTGTCCCATAAAATTTCATCTCCTACATCATTTGTATCGTTTAGAGCCCAGTATTCTTCCCATCTTTTTATTATTGTTTCCTTATTCCTTTGGTTCTTGAACAGTTTAACATCATACTTCCAACCACTTTTCCTTTGGATCATATCTTCTAATTTTAAATCTAATGTTATTTTGGTGTGATCTGATTCTTTAATTATTCCTGTTTCAGTATCCTCAATTTTTTAAATCAAATTTTCTGATGTCAAAATGTAATCTATTCTTGAATAGGTGTTATGAGCCTGTGAGTAATAAGTATATCCTTACTCTGAATCTTTAATTTCTCTCCATGTATCCCGCAGACCTAACGCCCTAATCCATGACTTTTGTCCTGCCACCAGTATGTCTTATGGGGTTTGTGGTGTCTATATTAGACCTGACTAGATTAAAGTCCCTCGCTACTATTAAACTTGCTGTTTTTGCACTCTCTAATATTTTCTGCACTTTTCCCAAATATTCTTCTTGTCTTTAATTTAGAGCATACACATTTGCAAGGGTAATTTCTTCACTATTGATCAAACCTTTTTACTAAATGATACCTTCCCTCAGAATCCTCTATACATTTTTCCTTTACAAACCCCAACCTTTTAGAAATTAAGATTGCAACCCCTCTGCCTTTAGAATTTCCATATGCTTTTTCATAGTATTCTATCCACCCCAACCGTAAATTATTTGTATTGTTATCCTTCTGTTGAGTTTCTTGCAGAAAATTAAATCTGGTCTATCTTTTCTTATAGCGGCTTCTAATTGTTTTCTTTTTATTTGATTTCCAGCACATTCAACATTCCACGTTAGTATTTTAATATGTTTCATCTTTATTGTTCAATTTTCTCTTTACACCAACTCATTCTCCAAAAAGCATGTGCACAAGAAAAACATGTTTTTACCCACATAAAAACAAGAAAAATTTAATACATAACAAAAATCCTTTACCCTCCCCACCTTTTTACAAAAAAGTAACCCTTGAATTTCAAGGGGGGAGGGGGGCTTGTGGTAAGATTGCGGTCTAAGCGTAATACACAACTTGTCTTTTTCAATAATTTGATACCATTATACTAATTTCCACTTTTATAACTACTTCATTTGACTTACTCTTCTTCAGAATTGTGAGCCGTATGTTTATACAGACCTACTATTATCAATGCTTCTTTTAGATCAGTCCATCCCTGTGAATCTTGTTCAATTACATTTGCCTCTGTCAAAACGTCTAATACATATGATCCTTCCTTGATCACAAATACTTTCCCAGATTTGTAAATTTTAGTTGCTTTGAAAATTTCCACTTATAGGTAATTCCTTTCTCTCTCAACTTTTTAGTTATTGGTTTGATTTGAGTTCTCCATATCCATTATTCAAATGAGATATCATTATATACTTCTATCATATTCCCATCTATACTCATTGCAGATGATCCCTCTTTCTTTATATATGACATTAAACTCATTTTCAAACCAACATTTGCAAATTTTAACAACACTAATCTGTTACCATTATTATTTCTTTTTGATCCCAATCTATATACACTTGATATACCATCAGCTTCAAACTCTCTGTCTAGCTTTAATTCATTCAACCATTTTAACATTCTACTTTTTAAATGATCCGGATTTTTCTCTACTACGTTTCTAATTAATACATTGGGTCTTCTAAGTTGTTCCTCCAAGATTTCTAACCTTTTCCCATAATCATCTGATTTTATTTTGTTTTTGTTTTTTACTTTTTCTTTAATTTCTTGGACTTCCATGGTTATTTTCTCAACTTCTTTTGTGTTTAAATTCATTCCTTCTTTCATTTCTGTTACTTCTTTCATAATTTTGGCTGTTTCGGTTTTGTTAGATTCTGCTATTCCCATCACTATCATCATTTTTTGCTGAAAAATCTCCAGACTTTCTTGTTGGACTTTTATAAAATCTTGGGTGTCTTGCGTCCTTTGCTCCTCCATTATTTGAAACTTTGCCTGTAGGTTTTCTTCTGTCACCATGCCTTCCATTCTTATGTCTCTATCCTTTACTACTTGTGTTTCTTCCTCCTTGTCTTTCTCTTTATTGCCCATCTTGCTGTGTGTGTCCCTCTCTTCTTGTTTGCTGCTTTTCTTCACTGCTTTTGTCTTTTTTCTTGCCCCAAGTCCCTATCCTCTTTTTCTGAAGGTTCAATAGTATCCTGCTTTTCTTGTTGCTGTTGCATGTGTTGTCGCTGTAGCTCTTGTTGTGTTTGTTCTTGAATTTGCTCCTGTTGCTGCGAGACTTGCTATTCTTTTCTATCTCTCCCCCCCCCCCGGCACAGATTTTCCAGTTCTTTAATGTTTTCAATCTCTCCCTTTAGTGACTTCCTTCTCACTCCAGTCTCTCCAGTTTCTGTTCTAATCAGCCTCCAAATTCTGGTCCAAACCAATTCTGAATCCTGTTTTACCTCCTCTTGCTGTCATTTCTCTTTCTGAATCATTCACATCAAACACATCAGATACACAAATACTAATAATTTTTTAAACAAATCAATACTAAATTTAGTGTGTGTGTGTGTTTGTGTGTGTGTGTATGAAATTCTGTTACATCAATTTCTCTATAAATTACCTAAGAAACTGTTTTCCCTGTGCCTAGAGTGTTTTCAAATCCTTACAACTTAATGTTACTTAATATTAAGTAAGAATAATTAAACATAGAATCATATAAGTGACTTTCATTCAATGGATTAATACTTCCAAAATAAATTGTTGTAACACTTGCTTGACACTTACTTGAATACAACTGCTTGAACCCATTCCAGTCAGTCTTCAGGCCTCACATGACACTGAAACTGTGCTGATCACAGTGCAAGATGACCTGCACTGCGAGGCAGACCAGAGGGAGTCATCCTTCCTGGTACTCCTGGACCTCCATTGACCATGGAATCTTGCTGGAATGACTGTTGGAGTTGGGAGTTCAGGGCTCTGTGTTACAGTGGTTCTGTTCATTCCTTAGTGATTATCCCCAGAGAGTGCAGCTTGGGGTATTCCTCAGGGGTTGACTATTCCCCAATGCTATTTAACATCTATGTGATTCCACTGGGAGGGATCATCCAGAGATTTGGAGTGCATTGTCACCAATATGTGGATGACACATAACTCTATTTCTCCTTTTCATCATCCACAGTGGAAGCAGTGCAGTGCCTGGACGACTGCCTGGCCACGGTGCTTGAATGGACTAAAGCTAGCAAGCTGAAACTGAATCTGGGTAAGACGGAATTACTGGTGTTGGAGGGTCTGTCTGCTCAACTCTGATCTTGGAACCCAATGCTACCTGGGACAGCACTGTCCCCTAAAGAACCGGTACACAACTTGGGGGTCATTTTTGATCACCATTTGATTCTTGAAGTACAAATTGCAGCAGTATGCAAAGCTGCTTTTTTCCATCTACATCAAGTAGGACAGTTGCATCCCTACTTGGACAGGTGGTCCCTTGTAACACTAGTTATCTCACTGGTAATCTCTTGTATCAACTACTGCAATGCACTTTATGTGGGGGCTTCCCTTGACCCTGGTATGGAGGCTTCAACGGGTGCAAAATGCAGCAGCTAGGCTGATTACTGGAGTGAGAAAAATCGATCATATCTCACCAGCACTGGCAGGGCTGCATTGGTTGCCCATTTCTTTCTGTATCAGGTTCAAGGTGTTAGTTTTAACTTTTAAAGACCTAAATGGTTTGGGACCATTTACATGGTGGAGCATCTCCCTCTTAGGATATCAACCCACATCACCCGATCATTGAAGTGCCGCTTCAAGTGCCAACACCGAAATTGGCAAGGAAATTTACAACCTTTTTGGTGGTGGCACCAACTTTATGGAATTTCCTTCCAGTTGAATTGTGCCAGGCCCCATTCCTGTTTACATTCAGAAAGCAGCTAAAATCGCTTCTGTTCAGTTAGGCCTTTGAGACAATTGTCTAGCATTAGGTTTCTCGTTTGGCTTTTTCCTGCCATCAATAAGGGTTTGTATTGCTATTATTTTATTTTAATCAGTTTTTAATGTGTGTGTTCATTTGTTAGCTGCCCAGAGTGGGAAAACCTCCTAGATGGGTGTGGTACAAGTGGAATAAATAAATAAATAAAATAAAGATATTATAGCACTGTTCAAATACCTGAAAAATAATCATAAAGAGGAAGGCAAGGATCTGTTCTCGATCATTCCAGAGTGCAGGACATGAAACAATGGGCTTAAATTACAAGAAGCCAGATATAGACCTCTGAATGGTCACATCGATATGACAGTAGAACCAACTACTTCAAGAGGTGATGAAATCTCCAACACTCAAAGCATTCAAGAGAGAATTGGACAATCATCTGTCAAATCTGCTTTCATTTGGATTCCTGCATTGAACATGAGTTGGACTATGATTCTGTTTCTATATATTGTCCTGTTCTTTCTCATTTTCATTTGTTTTGTTTCCTACTGATGAATTGATGAGGATGGTGATGTGACAATAAATGTGAACTTTAAGATACTGCTAGCATATACATAGATCTGTGAATAATTTGTTTTTCTTTGTCATGTACTGTTGTTGTTGCCCTTCTTAGGTGTGGATGGTTGTCTCTTTCCTTGTCCTTGTCTTTTTTGGACTAGTTTTTTGTTTTTCATGTCTGCATTTTTTCTTAATTGTGTTGTAAGCTGCCCAGAGTTGGAAAATATCCCAGATGGGAGGAGTATAGGTAAAGGTCACCCTTGCTTGAAAGCTAGTCATATCCAACTCTACGGTTCAGTGCTCATCTCTGCTTATAGTCAAAGAGCCAGCACTGTCTGCATCTGCAGACATTTCCGTGGACATGTGGCAGGCATGCCTCAACACTGGAGTGCACGGAACATTGTTTACCTTCCCCCCAAAGTGGTACCTATTTATCTACTTGCAATTTCTTGCTTTCGAACTGCTAGGTTGTCAGGAGATGGGAAAGAGATGGGAGCTCACTCCATCATACAGTACTTGAGAATCGAACTCTCACCTTCCAGTTGTTGAGTTCAGTATGTTAGCCACTTGAGCTACTGCAGTCCACTTGGCAGGGGTATAAATGTAACTAATAAATAAATAGTTTTGAGGATTCTAGTGGATTTGATTGAGTGTAGCAACAGAAACCAGAATGGGATGTCTGAATTGAAAACACTTGAGATATTTGCATATTTTGGGGTACATCAAAAGGTTATCTTGCCAAAAGATCCTGAAGTCAAAAGAAGAGCTCTTGAAAGACCCCAAAACATAAAAAAATCTGATACATCCCTAATAACACAGTGTCTGTACCAAAAAAAAAAAATCATCAAGCTTTCTGTAGTACAAGCTTTCTGCATAAAGACCATGAGGCAGAACAAGATGAATGTGGACAGATAACATCAGAGAAATATCACAAGAACACCAAATAATGCCAGTGGAGGCCACTAGAAGTGCCAGAGCAAGAACCTTGCTTTTCCCTTGATACCAGATGGGGTAAAAGAGGGAGCAAAGAAGAGAAGAAGAAAACTCAATGTTGCTTACATATTTGTTAATTCAATAGGTGTGCTTTAGATGAGAGCAGCAACTGGATTCATGCTTTTAAGTCTTTTTTTTAATGGCCTGGTTCTGAAGTTAACTCTTTATAAATGCCACCACAAAATCTATTTATCTCCCCCCAGAAATTTCCTGTTTGCAAAGTACAGGCCTTTCTTAAGTGCTAACAAGGGATCAAATAATTTTCTTCGCTACAGTCAATGACAAGTTTGCTATTGATGGCAGCAGTTTTACTGTAGTATAGGCAATGATATCAGTAAAATGGTTGTAGAGAAAAACTGAACTAAATAAATGCTGCAAGGTATGAAAAAGCGGACTCGTTTCATAATCTGAATACCACCCGGCAAAGATGCATGCTGTGGAAGTTTGGTTTTCTGCTGTGTTCAATGAAAATGAACATAACAAATAGTAAAAATATTGGACCTGGATAATTGTAAATATAAGTGCATACATCTACACACTTCTCCTTCTCTTAAATTTTATGTGCTTTTCCGGAGCAGAGTTTACAGCACCTTGATGGGATCTAATTGAAAGCACTATGTTATAGTGATATGTACCTGCAATAAGAGCCAGCACAAAAAGGTTAAAGTTTCATTGGACTGTGGTTAGCTGGTATAATTGTAAACATTCTCTTACTGGCAGTAAAGACAAAACTCTGGTGAATCATTGCACTCTTAGTTTTTTAATTTAATCATAGCTTCATGGCATATAAGCCTTTCTTGCTATTGCTTGTAAGATTGAGAAACAGAACTGATATTGACTGTTGTGACATGTTTTGTAGTTTGATGTGGTGCTCATGACTATGCTTTGAGGATTTTTTCATTTTATCAGAGATTAAAGTTGACAGCAAAATTACATTTTAAGCAGAAATGTAAGTTAATTTGGAGGCTAGAGCTTCCTTATCAAGAAAACTATATGAGAAACTTCAGAGGATGCTAAAATAGATTCAGTAAGGCCAGGGAAATTTCTCAAGGGGATTTTGCGTACTTCTCAGAATTTTTTGGAGTGCACCTACAATGAAATTCAAAATAAATCAACATTATTTTTTAAAGAGGAATCCAGTCTGTATTGTTCTTCCTTTTAGAGTGATGCAAAACTTTATTAATCTTAGATCCATACATCTTTGTTTCTTAATTAGTTGCAAAGTGTGTGATTGAAGCAATATTCACAAGAAACTGTTAAGTAGTACTGATTGCTGTTCATTCTGTGTACTGAAGAAACATGTTTCTGCTCGATAATCTTGGCATGTATGTTTTCTTGCTAAATTTAAATACATTTTTCCCCTGCTGAGCACTCCCCCTCCCCTAATACAAGATTCTTCACTAATAATACTAGCACTAGATTCTGCTCCTGATACCATGCAGTTTTGGAGGGGGTGGCACACATGGCTCTGGAATAACAGAAAAGTAACGGAAGCAAACAAAGCAAAATAAGAACATCGTATGACTATGGGGAAAATCTGGCAAAATCAGGTTCTAATGTAAGAATCTAAATCAAAGCATTAGTAACAAATGGTTGCAATTTTTTTCCTGAATGCCTCTAATGCTGGAGTGCTCACCAACTCCTGGGTTAACAGGTTCCATTGTTGTACTGTTTTAACAGTTCAGTGGTTTTTCCTGATATTCAGCCTATATCTGACTTCATGTACTTTCAAGTACTTTGATCTTTGTACTTTGTACTTTGATAGAGAACAGATCTTGCTCTTCCTCTTCATAATTATCTTTCAGTTATTTGAAGAGTGTTATCACACCTCCTCTCAATCTTCTCAAGGCTAAAAATGTCCAGTTCTTTCAGTCTTTTCTCATAGGGCTTGGTTTCCAATTCCCTGATCATCCTTCCAAAAATGAGCTGAAACGCTCTAAGACAGCACAAGAAACCGAGCATCCAAATAGGAGGGCCCTGTCCATGAATAATTGATTCTTGAAAGCAAAGCTGAGCAACTCAAAATTGTCTTGGTAGACAGGCAACAACCTAAATGCAGACTTGATATCACATTTGTCCATCAAGGCCCCTATGCCACACAAGCAGACCATCTCCCCTGCAGCATCCAGCAATGCATACCTAATGGAACAGAGCTCATGTGGGATCGCATCATTGACCGACTTGCCCATCTGGATAGGACAGGTGGTGGATCAAACGATATTCCCCTGATGCCTTAAACTGACTGAGTACCATCAGTTTAATTTGACTAGGCCCCTTTGGGATAGGTCCTGGGCCCCGCCGGGGGCTTGTTCCCCCTGCCCTGGTTCCTACTGCATCCCTGGCCAAAGCCAGCCTTAAAACAGTTGCACGTGGCATGCAGTCCTTGACAGATGGAACACTTGTGGCGATATTTGTAGTTCTTGCAGTTATATTTGTTTATTTATTTTTGCACATTTATATTCCGCCCTCCTGGTGAGTACACCACTCAGGGCGGCTAACAATATAATAAAAATTACAATAAAAACAAATAAACAACAATAGTTAAAACAAACCTAACAACCCCAATTAAAACCAGCATTAAAAACACAAACAAATCATCATTAAAAACAACCAACCCCACCCTACCCCCGTTAAAACAGAATCACCAAGCCAGTGGGGGAGCCCTTCACAAAGGCTAAATCAGCCACCGGACTTGACTGGCAGAGTCAAGCATGCCCAAACCTGCTGGAAGAGCCATGTCTTCAGCATCTTTCTAAAGTGGAGTAGTTCCATCTGGAGACGCAACTCAAGCGGTAAGAGGTTCCACAGGGCAGGGGCAGACACGGAAAAGGCTCTTTTCCTGGTCCCAATAAGATGTACTTCTTTTACTGATGGGACCACCAATGAGCCTCTCCTGTCAGCCCTAGTAGGACTGGCTAAATTCCTTGTGGTGACATGGTCTCTTAAGTAGCCTGGTCCAATGCCATGAAGGGCTTTAAAGGTCAAAACCAGCACCTTGAATTGCACCCGGAGGCACACCAGCAACCAGTGCAGCTCCCGGAGAAGTGATGAGGCTTGAGCATAACGCCCGCACCCCATCACAACCTGGGCAGCCACATTCTGGACCAGCTGAAGCCTCTGAATGGTCACCAAGGGCAGCCCCATGTAGAATGCATTACAATAATCCAATCTGGAGGTGACCAGAGCATGAGTGACCATGAGCAAGGAGTCCCGGTCCAGAAGCGGGTGCAGTTGGTAAATGATATCAGAGACATAGGGGGAGGGAAATGCCTCACAGGGGCTTCATTGGGCACCCAGAACTTCTTGGGAACACCCGGCAGGGCGGACTAAAGATCCTGCGACCTGCTGCCTCTATGAGCATACTTCCCCCTAGCCCGATTCACTGGGGAACAGGGTAAGAGAAGCCTTCTGCATATGGCAGGTAATTTTATTCTGTGGCTGAAGCTAAGCTTCCAAATACTGCTTTTTCTCCCCTTCCCTTAGACAGAGCAATCCCCTCTCACCTCTCTTCCTTCTGACTAGGTGATGAGGACCGTTGAAGTTCCTTCTGGTTGCTCTGCTTGTTTTCCAATATGGGGGTGAGACGGCTGGGGTGTTGTAACAAGCAAAGGAAAAGCGACACTCCCACCAGTATGAGTGGAAAAATACAAAATACAACGCGTGCACACAAGGAGAGAAACGCCAGTAGAGGTGCGATACGCGCAAGCAATTTAACTATAGGTATGTTACTCAGTCCGTTTATACTTCGACCTTTATTCACATTTATTTACATAGATGCTTTTGTTAGATCCATTGATTTTGCATGCATTTTTGTATAACGTATCTTGCATTAGTAGGGTATTTTACACTATATATATCCATATTGTTGTAGAACTTGAGGAAGATATTCGAAATGTCCATATACCGGAAGGGCATCGTTGCTTGTGATCTTCGCAATATCAATTTACATCACGGTTGATGATCGTCATCTGGGTACCCCCGTCTGAAGCAGAATTTTGTCTTCCACTCCCCACGCTAATTTCGTGAATTGAACAGATATCTTTTACTACGGACTCTTAAAGACTTTCTCTAGATTATCACATTTCACCATTCTTACCGTGATTGGATTCTACTTACCATCTTAGCGTTGGGGTTTAGGGTTCATTGTCGGGGATCCCTACACGTGATGTTTTGAATGTTTGAGGTTCAGGGTTTAATTAATTTATTTATGTATTGATAATAAGGTGTGCACCGTGTATAGCATTATCGTTGTTGCATGTATAAGGATGTTTGTCAGTATTGTATCATTGTCACGTTGAGCTACTCACTACAATATTGTGCCTGATTTACCTCAACATAGGACGTATATGTGAATTATTCCTTCTAGTAAACCATTTTGTATTTTTCCACTCATACTGGTGGGAGTGTCGCTTTTCCTCTGCTTGTTTTCCAGGCTGCTTTTTCATCTAAAAGGCAGTCACTCAAACTACAGGTTTTTGTAGTTTTATTGTTAGAAACACAGTTACAAATCTTACTTACATAAAAACATAAAACAAAGAAATAAACATAAAA
This sequence comes from Bradypodion pumilum, assembly GCA_035047305.1. Taxonomy (NCBI): domain Eukaryota; kingdom Metazoa; phylum Chordata; class Lepidosauria; order Squamata; family Chamaeleonidae; genus Bradypodion; species Bradypodion pumilum. The sequence continues at coordinate 201,469,077 of JAWDJD010000003.1, read as the reverse complement.
TATATCTTGCTACTTTCTAGCAGGTACCTTCTTAAGTGTTAGGGGCTAAGAGCCCCGCATGGCATAGCCTCTATCCCCGAAGAGACATCTTGCCTATGAAGTGACTGAGAGCCAAGGGCTTCTCCCTTGGTCTCAGGAGTGTGCTTCTCTTACTGCTCTAACTGGGCTCTTTTTATAAGAAAAAGAGAGTTCAGGAATGATATGACCTAATAATGATCTCATTGCCGTGCACCTGTGTTCCCTTGAGAAATGAGACAAGTGTACGTGCTATGTGACATCTAGCTCCCAGCTGTGCATTCTTGAGATGACTCAATCTGCAGGTGTCAGGAGGTAATTAGTTTGACTGACAGGAGGGGGGCTCCCCTCCCTTGAAATAGCAGGTGTTCAAGGAATTTTTCCAAGACTGGTAAACACATTCCTTATCTTATCTTATCTTTGGGCGTCAGAATGTCTGGTCAGTGGGTGAAGGAATGCTAGCACCTGAACTTTGGAACATCTGGTGATTGACATTACATCATTGTACTTTAAAATGGAATCTGACTTTCTAAATCTGAGAAAGATACATGGATCAAACATCATCTATAAATCTGTACAGGTTTGAATGTGACTGATCATTACAAATGACATGAAGCTGTGAAAAGGCCCTCCTAGCCACGGCTGCCACCTGCTCTTCAAGCAGTAGCCGTGAGTCCAGGAGGACCCCCAAACTGCGCACCAGATCTGACAGTGGCAAAGATGTTCCAGCCATGACCAAAGATGGTAACTCCTGGGATAACATCATCGCTGCCTGACAAATTCCCAATGGGCCAAGTGTTGCTGAACCACCTGCCCTGCCAACTGGCAAGGTAGTGCTGCAACCATAATGGGAGGGGGGGTAGGTTCTTCCCAGTGCATGGTGGGCTGGATTGTGGCCCGCATACGAAAGGTCTCATCATAGAGCAGCCAAGCTGGGCCGAAGAAGTCCACGTACACCTGATATATGATATTGAGGTATTGTATCAATTGGGATGCCTTAGCCGGGAAAGCTTGCACCATGATACCCATATATATCAGATAGGCAGGCAGCCAGTTACGCCACATCCTAGGAGGTTTTTTTTTCCTGGCTAACTCCTTATCATTCTCATCCTCCTTCCCAGACTCCTTCTTATCGGAGTCACGGTTCAGTAAGCTAAACACATCGACATACTCCTTCTGCCAAAAAATTTCCTTTGGAGCCTGCAACAAGTGATCCCCCAAAGGGAGAGCCTGGTCACCAAAAGGCAGCGCCTCCACTGGTACAGAATTATAGCCCGTGTTAGTTGGAGCCAGGAAAGTGTCACGGATTTCATAGCTGGGATGAATTCATTTCATTATTCACTATGTTCATTTAAAGTTTGAAATGCCTATGTTCGTATTCTGCTTTCATTTCGCTAGTTTGTTTAACTTTGCTTAGCCTAAATGGGTCCATTTTGGAAGGCTACAGTATGCAGAAGCAGACCTGCCCAATTAAAAGTGACAGGACAGGCTGACCTCCATTCACTGATAGCAAAGCTGGGAAAGTGTCTGTTCTCAGAATAATTACTTAAGAGAAGCACGATTCTCAGATGAGCCACCTGTTGGTAGACGTGAAACGTATGTCTTTCAGATGGGAATTCAGATTAAATGTTCTGGTCCCACACTGGACATCAAAAGAGCTGTCTGTCACTCAAATATAACTCCGCACATGTTCTCACCAGAACTGTATAAATATTAGAGCTCAGAGCACCTTACTAGATTTCATCTCAATATGCTGTCCGCTAGTCTCCAGACTGGATCCGCACCCTGAACCCATATGAGCGGCATTCAGCCCCATTTCTTTCAGATATGTTTTTTTAAATGCTATTTTCTTTCTTAGAAATATGTATTTTTCATAGAATAGTTTAGTTAGGATTTTATTCTGTTTTTTGGAATTCTCTTTTTATTCCAATTAAATCATTAAATTGACTTATTTTGTCAAGAGCGGTTTTTCTAACTCTTCTCAGCCAGAAGAGAATTGAAAAGGAATTTTTCAGATAAGGCCTTGTTACTTTGCAACACGGACTCTTTGTTGTTTTGGCCAGTGTAGCCGGGCCTGATAAACAAGGAAGCTAGAGAGGGAGAAACATTTTTGGGAGTCTTGCCTTCCCAGGACAGAGCTTGCCTCCCCCTCACCTAACCGGTACATTGAAGGCCAAATTCCCATAAGAAAACCGTGATAAGGGTGAATAAGATCTAATGGATGAAGCCACTACCAGTCCCAGAGGGCCTTGCAGAAATTTTCAATCTGCGACATTTTATAAGGTACCACCATTACCCATTAGATCCCCATTTTCTTTGCCGGTTTTCCCTGCTTGGGCAAACTGCGTAAAGGCACCCTTTCACAACGCTACCAAAAGTCCGCTTTGCTTTCTCTTGCTGAGTCGGCATACCGTTCCATTAGTCCATGAATGAGGTGACCTGTTACAGCCAATCAGTGAGGGCAAGTGGAGTGATGCTTATCGTGAGCCCAGGTTCCGTGTTGGTGGTGTTGGGATCAGCCGAGACGTGGTTGCTGTGTACGATAGTAAGGAGCCCCAGAAGCTATTTATTTATTTATTTATTTATTTATTTAGAAGATTTTTACCCGGCCATCCTCATCTAAAGATGATCCAAGGCAGCTAACAAAGAGTTTAAAAACATACATGGCTAAAAAACAACAAAACCCCACCAATACCCTTCCGAACCCCTTAAGAAACATATAGAGAACACAGTTTAAAAACTTGTACAAAAGTAAGAAATAAAAAAATTAAAAGATTTAAAAGATTTAAAAGATTTAAAAGATTTAAAAGATGAGGGATGAGAGATGAGGAATGGAGAAGGGAAAGAAGGTGGGAGAAAAATACAGACAGGAGCGCTATGGAATGACCATCCCATCAGCCAGTGGGGCTGGGTTGTCACAACTGTTGGGCCCCATACCAGCTGGCACATCCATGTCTTAAGCGCCCTCTGAAAGGGGAGTAGCTCCATCTGGAGGCATAGTTCAGATGGGAAGAGGTTCCACAGGGCCAGGGCGGACACTGAAAAGGCTCTTCTTCTTGTCCCCGCCATTTGTTCCTCTTTAATAGGTGGGACCACCAGTGAGCCACTTCTGTTCACCCTTGTAGGATGAGCGGAATATCTTGGGGTGAAGCGGTCCCTTAAGTAATCTGGTCCACTGCCATGTAGGGCTTTAAAGGTCAAAACAAGCACCTTGAATTACACCTGGAGGCACATCGGTAACCAGTGCAGCTCCCAGAGTAGCGGTGAAGCATGAGTGTAGTGACCACGTCCCAACACCACCCAGGCAGCTGCATTCTGGACCAGCTGCAGCCTCTGAATGGTCATCAAGGGCAGCCCCATGTAGAGCGCATTACAGTAATCCAATCTGGAGGTGATCAGAGCGTGAGTGACCGTGAGCAAAGAGTCCCGATCTAGGAGCGGGCATAATTGGTAAATAACACAAAGTTGTGCAAAGGCCCTCCTGGCCATGGCTGCCACCTGCTCTTCAAGCAGTAGACGTGAGTCCAGGAGGACCCTCAATTACGCACCAGATCAGTCTGAGGCAAAAATGCCCCATCCAGAATCAAAGATGTTAGCTCCTGAGATAACGCGGGGGCCCGAACCCACAGCCATGCGGGCCCTCTAACCCACAGCCATTCAGTCTTGCCAGGATTCAGCTGAAGCTCGTTCTCCCCCATCCAGATCCGTACAGCCTCCAGACACCTGGTTAGGACTTTGACTACATCACTCAGGTCCCCACGGGCTACGATGTACAATTGAGTCTCATCAGCGTACTGATGGTACCTCACCCCATGGGAATGAATTATCTCACTCAGCGGTTTCATGAAGATGTTAAACAATAGAGGCGAGAGTACTGAGCCCTGAGGCACCCCACACAAGAGGGGCCTAGAGCTGGACAACTCACTCTCTAGAGACACCGACTGAGTCCAGCCCGTCAGAAAGGAGGAAAACCAAGACAATACTGTGCCCTGGGCCCCCAATCCTTGGAGCCGGCCCAGGAGGATACTGTGGTTGACGGTATCAAAAGCTGCTGAGAGGTCAAGAAGAGCAAGAACAGAGGGGTTATCCCTGTCTCACTCCCACCAGATATCATCCATGAGTGCGACCAATGCAGTCTCGGTACCATAACCGGGCCTGAATCTTGACTGAAACGGGCCCAGATAATCCGTATCATCCAAAAAACCATGGAGCTGCCGAGCCACTGCTCTTTCCAACACCTTCCCCAGAAAGGGAAGGTTGGAGATTGGTCTAAAGTTTGAAATAATTGTGGGGTCGAGCGAATGCTTTTTCAGAAGGGGACGTACCAGCACATGTTTAAAAGCTGCTGGGAACACCCTCTCCTCCAAGGAAGCATTTACCAATGCACCGACCCAGCTGCCCGTAGTGGCTTTGGATGCTTTGACCAGCCAGGCAGGGCAGCAATCCAATAAGCAAGTGGCATCATGCACAGCTCCAAGGAGCCTGTCCACTTCCTCAGGGGCAACTGATCAAACCGATCCCAGATAACATAGCAAGACTCTGCTTTGACCCTCTCCAGGTGATCCAAGTCCACATCGGGCTTGAACCCTGAGTGAATGCGAGCAACTTTCTCCGCCAGATGTTCTGCAAAATCATCAGCAGAGCCCCACCACCCAGCCCCCCAGCCCCCCCCCTGCCAAGGAGGGACCTGGTGATCCGGAACAGGGCCGCTGGACGATTATCAGCAGAGGTGATGAGAGTGGTGAAGTATTGGCACTTCTCCACCCTTATCACCATGAGGTAGGCCCTAATAGTGGCTCTAACTCATGTTTGGTCACACTCGCTTCAGGTCTTCCCCAATGGTGCTCTAGATGTCTCCTTGCCTGCTTCAGCTCCCCTAAATCCTCTGTGTACCAGGGAGCAATACGTGGCCTGCGGGGAAGGAGAGGTCATGATTGCATCCAGGGCAAGCGTCGCTTCCTTTTCTCACAGAGTGACTAAGGCCTCGGTCGAATCGCGCAATCGATCCAGAGGAAATGGCCCCAGCTCCATCTGAAATCTCTCGGAATCCATCAGTCACCGGCATCTGACCAATTGAACTGGTCCAGCCTCCCTGCTGTTAGGAATCACTCCCCGAAAATCAAGAGAGAACAGATGGTGATCTGGACCATAGCACAGGAGTAATCTCTAAATGCTGTAATTTCAGGTTATTCAGCCACTGACCCTTAGGACCCACCCTAAGAAGAAGCAGCTCACAGACCTGGACCTATGGTGCGGTGCCCCTGGTGACTCCAAGCGATTCTCGGGCAATAACAGCTTGGGTTGACTCCCTCCTCCCTGGTTAGGGTAAAACCACTGAGGGCAAGGCACACCCCAAGGTTGCTGCTGTGGTGGAGGAGTCAGGCTTGATGTAGTGCCCGAGGCCTGTGGTCCAGTAGGGAACCATGGCCAATGCTGCGATGGAGGCGAGAACCATGGCGTGCCAGGCCCCCTGCTGGAGTGGCATTTGTGTGTTCTTTATTAACTGTCTCACCTAGCCTAGAATCGGTGCTCTCAGCCATGTCTGTTGCCCATTGCGGCCTGCCATCACCAGTGCTCGAAAAGGTGGCTTGACCATCCCCCATAGCCTCAGGCTGTTCTGTGACCGACGCCGTGGCATCTGGCCCTTCTGGTGTGAGCAGCTCCCTGCCCTCTTGTGCTGAAAGAGAAATGGGCTCAGTACAACTGCCACGCTTCACCTCTAAGGCCTCCACCCTCCTACGCAATGCCAAGGCCATGTCCTTCCAGTTAGCTGCCTTATGTGAATCGGGCCCCCGGCATGACTGCTGTGGCTATGATGAGTCCTCCTGTGTGGGCCGCACACCAGCAGCCTTTTCAAGGTCGCAATGTGGGCCACCATTGGCCTAGGGTCATGGGCATCCTCTCCCACTTTCGAAGATGGAGGTGCCTGTGGAGAAGCTGGGGCGGGTGCTTCTTGGCAGGGCACTTGCCTGTCCTGCTGCCTGAGCAATTCTTTGGCCCCATAACCAGGTGAAAGCTGGCAGGACAAGGCCTGATGGCTCAAGCATAATGGAAGCCAAACAAAATGGCATCTCGGAAGGTGCATGCTGCCTGGTCCTAAGCCTCAGCCCCTCACATGCAGCTGTTGGCCCATGTGCCACCTGCCAAGCCAGGAGCCCCGAAGCACCCCAGACTCACAAAGCCGGTCACTCAGAGGCAGGCGAACAGAGAAACTCTGTTGCACTGCCACCCAAAATGGTGGTCACAGGCCCCCGGGCGCATGTCCACAGCCTGCATACCCCAAGACTGCCTCCCTCTTCCCATCATTGGTGCCGATCTCACTGAGAAAAAGCCCCCCAGCCATTCAGCAATGCCGCTGCTCAGCAAGGTAGGGGGAGACAAAAACCACCTGTCCGGTAGACAAGCACGTCCCCTTCCACTTGCCTACTGACATGGAAGAGGCCAAGGCTGGGAATGGGCCGCCTTTTAAGGCAACCTGGCTCCTCCTCCCCTCGGCCAACATACCTCTGGGCATGCTGTGCAGACCCCATCTCCTCCCAGGGGAAGAGGGCAAAGCCCCGCCCTCCAGCATATGCTGTCGGACATATTGTAGCCAGTTGTTCACACAGAATATTTTCCTTTCCCTTTCTATTTCTCTTCTGAGCACAGGTAGGATGGATGAGAAAACTATCTGGGCCACAAAGTCCTTGAGTTTCCTTCTAAGAACTTCAAAATCTGATGTAATTTCATCATAATTCCTCTTGCCAACAACATTTATTCCTATGTGGATGAAAAGAAATGAATATGCATCTGTTGGCTTTATGAGCAATGGCACTCCTTCCATCACATTCCTTATCTGTGCACCAGGGAGACAGCATACAGTCAACCCTCACATAATAATATGTTCGGATGACATCATTTTCGCTTAACAACGTGTCATTATGCACCATGTGTTCCCCCACATAACAATGTCTTTAGTGTCATTGTCTGGACAACAATGCTAAAATACTGGACATCGACACTAAAAATGTCGTTATGCGGGACACTCCATAGAAACCCGCATAACAACAAAAATCGCTTAGCAACGCTACTTGGGAAACCAAGTAATGTCGTTATGCGAGGGTCTACTGTACCTGGTGGCTCCAAGAATCTTCCCACCATATTTTTGTTTCAATCCCATGGAGTAGAGAGTTACCTACTACAACTAATGTTCTTTTCTTCTTTTTGTGGGGTGTGGGTTCAGCATCTCTGGTTCCTGAGCTCTCTCATGTCCTCTCAAGGGATCTCTTGTTTGTCTTTTGGATGCTGTCCACTAGACTCCTCTTCAAGAATCTGAAAGCAGTTTTACACTTCCACAGGTGATGATGAGTCTCTTCTACTTTTGCTCCTAACTATGGCATTTTCCCATGGCACTTCCTCCACTGCCTGTGTTCTCTTATCAGCAATCTCTTCCTATATTTTGCCTTATTGTTTTTTGACCTCTACTGCCTCATTTAACTTCTGTAACTCATGAGTTGTCATCTTCTCTTATAATCTTAGTGACAACTTCCTTCTCCAGTTCTTTCACTTTCTCTTCCAATGCTGCTACCAATTTACACTTGCTACATGTGTATGCTGTGTTGTTCTCAAGCAGAAAGACAAACACTGCACATAAACTGCATGTCACCACCACTGAAAAGTATCTTCCCTCCAAAATCTCTGTATTTAATACTTTCTGTTTAAATATTAAGACCCTTTTCTTTGTATTCCCAGCTGCTGCTTAAAGCAATTCCTCTAAAGGATTGCCCAGGACTCCCCAATGCTATTTAAGCTCTCAGCAGCTGCCAGGTCACACCCCTTTCCCTTGAACCTCTCTTCCTTCCTCTAAAACTCTCCCTTTTTCTCAAGATGAGCATGAGTTCTCCTCCTGTGTGCTTTCTTTGAAGTCAGCAGGAAAAAGGACGGTCCAGTACTCCCAGGTGCTATTTACCTGCTCGACAGTTGTCAGAACACCCCCTTTTGCTTAAGCTTCTCTTCCTTCCTCTAGGCCCATGATGGTGAACCTTGGCACTCCAAATGTTTTTGGAATTCAATTCCCAGAAGCCCAAGACCCCATGAATCCACACGAATGGGTTTATTGTGATTCATCTGGCCCACGCCACCCCCATCGCTCCTGGAAGTGGAAGTAAAACCCACTAACTATTAGTTTTTTAAAAATTCTCCATTGCTTCATAAAAATAACATGAACCCTTAGACTCCATCCCCATAGTCATAGGAATGCTAAGAGCCATCCTCATGTTTATGTTTGGTTTGCAGGGAGCTCAAGGCTCAGCTTTCCTCTCAACCTCTTTGAAAACTGCATGGTTGTGCCCAAGAACTCTGTATACAACATAGCACAGAGGTTCTCAACCATTTTGTGCTGGGGGCTGGATCACACCTTCTCAGAAAGCTGAGCAGGCAGGACATGTGGTTTCCCCCTGCCATAAATGCTGCCATAAACTGCAGCAGACACATTTGTGCATGTGCCGGTGCGTTTGCACATGTGCATGTGCGGGCATGTTTATGGCTGTCGTAAATGCATCTGCTTCTGCTTCCAAGGTTATTGCTGCAGGCCAGATGATTTAACACCATGGGCCAGGTTCGGCCCATGGCTGTAGGTTGCAAACCCCTGACATAACTGATATACAAGTAGACTGTGAGAAGGAACATGTATGCTTAGTGTTCCATTGCTTTGTGCTTGTTATTAGAGCTTCCAACAATAATAGAGTACAGCAGGGAAGTTGAATAAGAATTAGCTATCAGTCAGTTCCTCTGAAGACTCAGTACAGGATTAGAACAATAGCTTTACAACAAGAGACATTGTGTTCCTCATGCAAGTTTAAATTATGTAGAAACTGATAGGCCCACCAGAGGAGAGAAACATGGCATGCTGCCATGTGAGCAGCTTAGTCCGAATTCTGATAAGAGGCAAATTTGCAATGTCCTAACAGATGTCTGCTTAAAATGCAAAGGCTGCTAGTGAATCTTATGTAAGGTTCAGCTTCTCTTGTTCTCACAGTGGATTGTGAAGTGGGGCTGGCATACATCCCAGGTCTCTCACACAGTGATTAACCTGAAACTACATAGTGCCATCTGCTACTGTCTCAGGTAAGGGAATAAAAACGTGAAGATGACTAGAGAACATAATTTCCCATTGCAAATGTTGCTGATGGGCCAAAAGTCATTTTCTTTTGCAAATAACTAAAAATCTGATAGGCTTTCTTTCCCATTTGGGAATATTACATTATAGACATCTTTCGTACTTTTATAAAATGAATAAATCATAAATTATGAGCTCAATGGGCATTCACAGTGACGGTGTCCTAACATAACAACCTTTCACTTTACACTTGTAGAAAGTTCTGACATGTTCGCAGGTTCAGAACAACCGACATGTGTTACTTCACAGATGACCACTTGAATCACAGCTACAGGTGAGTAAACCTGTCCATTAGTCACATTGCACTGAAACTCTTACAAATCAGTCATTCAAAAGCAGCATTCAACACAGCAGGGGCAAGCAAGTATTCTATCCTAGTGAACTTGAATGCTAGAGTTGGGGAGATTACCATGAAGCAGTTAACTGAGCTGCCAGTAAAATCTTGACTAGAATAGTGATGAAGAATCAGTTCTATAGTTTTCAATGCAACAAAAGAGAATTAACCAAATACAGTAAAAGCTCAGGTTATGATGGAGGTCCATTCCAACATAACGTGAAAAAAATCGTAACCCAAAGCACGTTTTACCATAGGAATTTATTGAAAATGTTAAAAAGTCCCGACTGGACCAAAATAATACCCCCACAGAAACCAAAACAATTCCAGACATGATGGTCCCACACTCCCACAAAAGCAAAGGAGTGATCTCCCTACCATTTTCATGCCATTTGGGAAGCTGCCACCCTTCCACAAGATGTCACAATGCAGTTCTTACTGCTGCAGAGGTGTCATCATCATTGGATAAGGTCCCCAAACAGGATGGGAAAGGTAGGAAGATCGCTACCATCTTAGAGTTTAAAATACTGTAGCACAATTTTTGGTCATAAACCAAAAATAGGTTGTAACTTGGGGAATTTTTTAAAATTTGATTTGTGGTCGAAACCCACGGCAAACGTAACCCAGGGCAGTCATATGCTGGGGTTTTACTGTATCATATTAAAATAGTGCATTAAAAGAATACTAAAACATGTTTAAATAGTAATCCCATTTTAAGAATTCCCTCTAAACCAGTCACTCAGGGAAAGCCTGCCTGAAGAGAATGAAAGCACGGCGCCAAAATGGCCGCCGCGCTCTTTGCGGGCCCCCCCACCCGGACTCAGACATCCGGGTGAGTTAGGGGGCGTGGCCACCCCTCTATAAAAGGGGTGGCTTTGAGGCAGCCGAGCTGCCATTTTAAAATAGCGACGGAGAGGAGAAGTTTTCTCCGTCGCTGTTCCTTCGATTCTTCGGCTCTTTAGCCCTTGGCTTTCCCGGCTGGGAAGGAAGGAGTTGCACAGAGCCTTTGGCTTGCTTGCTCTGTGCTTTTTGGCATAGGTTGGTCCCTGGACAGGGATCCTTCTATTTCTACCGCTATGCCTCCCAAACGGAAGGCCCCGGCGACAAAACCGCGGCCAACGGGGAGGACTTTTGCTGGCCCTGCGCAACGGGGGGGGGGCAGCCCTCAGGTCAGAGGACCAGGGCTGTGCCCACGCGGCAGGGCACTACCTCCACCGATACCGGTGGGGCGATGCAGGCTGCTTGGCCCTCGGCTGGCCAACCTTCAACCGGCCCTTCTGGGGCTTCGGCCCTCAGCCCACAGTTGCCGGCCATGGGTCCGGTCAGCGGGGGGGGGGCGTGCTGGTGCACAGCACGTTCCCCCTCCGGCCCCTCATGGGCCGGAGTTTTGGGCATGGCCCTATTCGGGCCCAGGCTCTCATTTTGGGGTTCCTGGTCAAATGCCTGGTGGGCTGTCCGGCCCAACCGGCCCACTTTATACTGGGGGATCTGTGGCAGTGGATGCATTGCTAACGCGTTTAGCTGTGCTTGAGGCATCCTTGGGGATTGCACACAACCCCATGTCAGGGGGCCCTTCACTCTCTGCTGGGGGCCCTTCGTGTTCACCGGCTACCTCGACGGCCGCCACATTGCAACAAGCGGCCAGCCGGGTTGAGCTGCGTGAGATGCTCCGGCCTGCGCCTGCCGGTGTCTCGCAGCTCCCTGTTCGTCCAGAGCTACAGCAGGAGAGTGGTCAGGTGTGGCCCCAGAGCTCGATTCCGGTCGCGAGCTCCGATGCCCGCCGTGGGCCGGAACCCCCAGTGGGGGCGGCTCATGGGGGTGCACCTAGTGAGTATCAGGTTCAAGTTAATGCACCCACATCACAGTCCACTTCCAATGGTGGGGTTCAGTGGCCATGGCCTCGTCAAGTCGAGGCGAGTGGGCATCAGTTGCCAGCCTATCCCAGTGCCCCTTGGTTCCATACTGGTACAGTGTTGGGGGGAGGTTCCGCCCCCGGGGCAGTGCCGGGCATCGCAGGGACTGTCCAGGTTCCGCTGCGTATGCCCCGTGTACCAAATGTGCTGGTGACGGCCTTGCGACGGCTGGTTATTCGTTGCCCCTTAGTGATCATTTGTCCCAGGTCACGAGGGAAAAGATTTGGCAGGGGGAGTACGTGGATATATTCTCCCTATGGAACCGTGAGCCCACTAAGGAGGAGAGAGAGGGACAGGATGACAGAGACAAAGAGCTGTCCCGCCGTCGTAAGCCACAACGCACCTGGGCCAACTGGTTGCCCGCATACTTATTTATATGGCGGTGTACCTTAGGGCCCGGCCTGACCTGGCCATTCCTATGGTCCAATATTTGGACAATATTTACAGGGCAATGGTGGATTTTCCTGGCCCATCGTGGTTGGCTTACGATGAGGAATTTAGAATGAGGGTGCCCTTGCACCCGGAGATGAGATGGGATGAGCCCTGTCAGAAATTGTGGCTATTGTACATGACCCCCACGCGTCCGGCGCCTGGGGATAGGTACCATTGTGGCCATGCCGTTCAGCGAGCTGCTCCAATGCAGGCTTCCCGCCAGCCGGCGGGGCAGGGGGTTCCAGCCCGCTTGCTGTGTTGGAGCTTCTCGGCTAACGGTGTGTGCAATAAGCAGCAGTGCCGATACAAACATGAGTGTACCTCTTGCACTGGCCCCCACGCCGCCGCCGTGTGCCCGCGGGCCGGTGGGTCACGGGGCAGAGGTAGAGGTGGACAGGGAGCGGGCAGAGCTTCTGCTGATGGAGCTAGCCAGACAAAAGGCCCCCTCCCCAGTTAATGTGTATATGTTGGAGCGATGGCTCTCAACTTATCCAAGGAGAGAGGACGCGAGGTACCTCCTCGAGGATTTTCAGTGGGGCTTCCGAATCCCATTCAAAGGAGTGTGGGGACCCCAAGATGCACCCAATTTACTGTCCCTGAAGGGTAGAGAAGAGGTGGCTGCCCTGAGTATTGCTAAGGAGGTTGAGGCCAAGAGGGTGGCAGGCCCCTTTTCTGTACCACCCTTTCCCAACCTGAAGGTCTCCCCTCTGGGGTTGGTACCCAAAAAGGCCCCGGGGGAATTTTGTTTAATCCACCATTTATCGTACCCGGCGGGTTATTCTGTCAATGATGCTATCTCTGATGACCTTTGTTTGGTCAGGTATACGTCCTTTGACCAAGCCCTGCAAATGGTGCACTCTTGTGGTCCTGGTGCCCTCCTGGCAAAATGCGACATTAAATCGGCATTCCGATTGTTGCCAGTGCACCCGGAGGACTTTGAGCTATTGGATTTTAGATTCCAAGGGAAGTTTTATGTAGATAAGGCCATGCCTTTTGGCTGCTCTATATTCTGTTCAGCATTTGAACGTTTTAGCACTTTCCTTCAGTGGGCCTTTGTTCGCAGGTCCGGGTCTCGGTCTGTAGCCCATTACCTCGATGACTTTTTGTTCGGGGGTGAACGGGGCTTGGACACGTGCACGCGTCTCCTCACCACATTTCAGACGCTAATGCAGGAACTGGGTGTCCCTTTAGCACCCGAAAAGACCGAGGGCCCATCCACTACCCTCACATTTCTGGGTATTGAAATTGACACGGTCGCACAAGCATCCCGGTTACCCATCGATAAGGTCACCCGGATCTCCGCGATGGTTTTGGCCTTGCTGGCCAAATGTAAAGTGTCACTTCATGAGCTTCAGGTGCTACATGGCCATCTTAACTTTGCCTGCAGGGTGGTTACGCCTGGCAGGGCATTCGGCGCCTATGCGACGCCATGTCTGGCCTGTCAAGGCGCCATCATAGGGTCCGACTGACTAGGGGCATGCGGGCTGACCTTTTGGTTTGGCTCACATTCCTGTGGGACTTCAACGGGGTCTCCTTTTGGAGATCCGACCTTTTAGTTTCCCCTAGGTTTCAAGTACAGTCGGATGCCTCCGGCTCCCTGGGATATGGGATTTACTTCCAGGGGAGGTGGGCTTATGGCCAATGGCCTCCAGCATGGCGGGGCACGGATCGCCTCCGCGATCTTACATTCCTTGAGTTTTTTCCAATCCTGGGAGCTTTGATGCTATGGGGCGAGGAGTGGGCCGACTCTGTGGTTCACTTTTGGTGTGACAATGCTGCGGTAGTGCACATTGTCAATGCTCAGACCTCTAAATCACCCAGGGTGATGGCTTTAGTTCGCCAATTCGTGTTACATAGCCTACGCCTCAATGTGCTTTTTAGGGCCAGACATGTACCAGGCATTAATAATGATATTGCCGATGCTTTATCCCGCCTGCAGATCCCCCGGTTCCGCGCCTTGGTTCCGGACGCAGAGGAATTCCCCTCGCCACTCCCGGCCGAGATTTGGACATTTGGCAAGGAGAGGTGAACCGGGCGATCGGCATGTCCTTGGCGCCCCGCACGCGTAAGGCGTATCATCATGCTTTCGTTCAATTTATAAATTTTTGTGTGCAACTTCAGTTGCCCGAGGTGTGGCCCATTCCAGTGGAACAAGTTTTACAATTCATGGTTTATTTACACAGTCAGGGCCTCGCTCCCTGCACTATAGCATCCAGGCTGTCAGCACTGGCATTTATTGCCAAGGTGAGGGGTTTTGCTGACAGCATGAACGATTTCCGCATACGGCATGTTTTGGAGGGGTGGACACGGGAACGTGGCCGCCGCCCGGACACTTGTCACCCAATTTCCCAAGGGGTGCTTATCCACCTTGCACGAGGCTGGCATAACCTATGTTTTGACAGGTATGAGGCAGCTCTTTTTCATGCGGCTACCACGGTGGCCTTCTTTGGAGCGCTCCGCATCAGTGAGTTGGTACTACTGTCTAAGCCGGATGCGACTCGTAGGGCACTGGAACTCAACGATGTCTATGTTTCTAATGAGTGGGCTCAGTTGAGGATACGGTCCTCAAAAGTTGATCAGCACGGCGTAGGCAGTGGAGTTAGACTGCTACGATGTTCCATTGCAGACATCTGTCCGGTTGGTGCCCTACAGGAGTTCTTGGCAGTGCGTGGCACGCACCCTGGCCCGTTTTTCTGCCACCAGGATGGGTCTCCCCTTGCTAAATTTCAATTTTGGAAGGTGACCGGTATGGCACTATCCAGTGTTGGCCTCCCAGGGGCTCGTTATGGCACCCATTTGTTTAGAATAGGTGCTGCTTCAACTGCAGCTGCATTTGGGTACTCTGAGGCTGATATACGCCGTATGGGAAGATGGGGATCTATGCGTTTTCCATTATATGTTCGCCCTCTTCAGGCATGAGTACCAGTTAAGTCACTGTTCTCTTTTTTCTCTTACAGACCCTGTGTGTCCCCGCACACCGGTGGCAGTATGGCTGGTGGGCCACAGTTACGTGCACTGGGCAGCGTAGTATGCTGCGGCGACAGAGTGGGGACCCCAGCTTGGACTGCGTGCAGCCGCATGCATACGTTGGTACGGTAAGCGTGGAATGAGATGGCGGGAACTGTTGCCATTCCTTTTTTCCATCAGGGATGCTGAACCGCCTGATGTCCTTGTACTGCACCTCAGGGGCAATGACCTCGGCCAGGTCACTGGCCTTTCTTTAAAATTCACGATTTGCAGTGACCTAGTTTATTTGCATTATGTGTGGCCGTCCACAAGGCTGCTATGGTCGGACATCATACCATGTCACGCTTACAGGGGAGGTATTGACCTCCGTGCCCTTGACCGCGCTTGTCGCTCGGTGAACAGGGCAGTTGCCCGGTTCGTGGCAGACAAGGGTTTGGGGATGGTCATCCGACACCCCACCATTAGTTTACAAAATTATGATCTGTATGCAGGGGATGGGGTCCACCTGTCATCTAGAGGTATGAACCTCTTTTTGGAAGATTTGCAAGCAGGCCTGTTGACCGAGCTGACGGTCTGGGGGGGGGGGCGGTGAGTCTTCATTGAAGCCTCCCCGTGTGGCGGGTAGCACTGGTAAGGTAAAGATTTATGACCCATAGGTATCTGGCAGGTTCGCAATTGACTGGCCAACACTTACACGGGTACAGGTGTAATAACGTTGACCGGTCAACGACGAACCAGGCAAGGGGTGATGGCACGAGCTTTTCAGCATGCATCACCCTGTGATTTGACGGATACACGTCAGAGGGTGGGGTCAGTAGATAGTTTATTGACTACAGTCAACAATTTGTTTGTGTCAACAAACAAATTGATACAAATGGATACATTGTAGCCAATTGCCATTGGCAATTTTGGGAGGAACCTTACCAGTGTTACTGCAGCCTGCTTGCCTTAAGAATTATAATTGGATGAGTACCAATTGAAAGTTATAATTCGGACTAGGGAATTATTCAATAAAAGTGGCCCAATGCCTTTATCCATATACCGGTGTCTGAGTCTTTCTTTGGGGGGCGCGCCTGCAAAGGCCTTCGTCACCTTGATGAAGGACAGCAAAAATGAAGCCATCCTGGCCTCCTTGTGGGAGTGAGTTCCAAGTCTGGAAGCACCATAAGAGAAGACCTTCTCCTTTGTCCTCAATAAATACATCTGTGAAAGTGGTAGGATAGAAAGTCCTCTTGTGAAGGTCTTAATTCTCAGGCAGGTTCATAATCTATTTTTCACATAGAAAGATATATTATGGTTTATAGCAAAATTCAGTACTTTTAATCCTGCCCAGAAATGAATCAGCAGCAAGTGGAAGTACTTTACTGTAAAAAAAGTGTTATGTGATCACTGCAACCAGCCCCAGTTAACAGTCTGGATGCAGCATTTTAGACCTACTTAGCGTTACCATAATCCTATCCTCCCAAACCGGGAATGCCATGTGTAAAAGTAAAGGTTTCCCTTGCTCGGAAGCCAGTCGTATCCGATTCTAGGGTTCAGTGCTCATCTCTGTTTCAAAGCTGAAGAGCCAGCATTGTCTGCTTCTGCAGACATATTCCATTGTCATGTGGCAGGCATGTCTAGACACTGGAGTGCATGGAATGCTGCTTACCTTCTCCCCGAAGTGGTCCCTATTTATCTACTTGCAATTTCTTGCCTTCGAACTGCTAGTTTTGCAGGAGCTGGGACAAAGATGGGAGGTCATTCCGCAAGTTGTTGCTGCCATGACTTCAATAGAGGCAGCAATAAAATGGTGCCATTTTTTTCTGTCTTCCTTTGCTATTGCTGTGCCAGCTGCTGGTATTCAATAGAAGCACAGCTCTATTGCAAGAAAAAGTGAATATATTTTCTTCAAACCCCCTTGGTCTGAAAAGCGGGAATTTTAAATGATTCTTTTGGAACTGGGCCCGGACAGGTTCAACCCATGCAATTCCTGGTTTTCTGTTACATATGGCATCCCTAGACCTACTGCAGTTTCTGAAATTTTTTCCCCAAAGGCAGCCATACGTAGAATGCTACCATAATCAAGCTGTGATGTAAATGTGGTATGTGTCACAATGGCCAGATCAGACCTCTTCAGGTATGGGCACAGATGGTGAACTGGGCTTAATGGTGCAAATACACTCCTAGCCATTGCCAAACCTTTGAGTACCCAGCATGATGTGGGCAAAAAGCTAATTAACTTGTGAACAGCCCAGAGAGCATACTAAAGTGCTATGGGGTGTAATTGCTAATTGCTATTGCTGTGCATCCAGGTAAAGGTAAAAGGTCACCCTTGCTCGAATGCCAGTCATATCTGACTCTAGGGTTCAGTGCTCATCTCTGTTTATAGCCAAAGAGCAAGCACTGTCTGCATCTGCAGATGTTTCCATGGACATGTGGCAGGCATGCCTAGACATTGGAGTGCAGGGAAGGCTGTTTTTCTTCCCACTAAAGTGGTCCCTATTTATCTGCTTGCAATTTCTTGGAATTCTGTGTGCTGTTCACTGGAGGGAGGTGGCAGTGTTGCATTATTGGTTGTCACTGGGCAGGAACTGTTTGCTAGACTAAACATTGTAATTGTCATGTTTTTGGAGAAATGAAACTTAATGTTTGATAGACAATGAGTACTGAGTAGTCATTGGCTAGACTCCTTCATAGTAAGGGCCAAAGGGTGGAGTTTGAGAGAGAAGTTTAAAAGGAAGGGAGAAGGGAGGACTGTCATTTTTGCTCTTTGGTCTTTTGCTGAGTAAGTAGTTATTTTGGGATGCTTTGACCTCAAGCAAGCATGTAATCTTAAAAGAAAGAAGGGGGTCGTCTGGGCTTCCACACTTAGCACATTGAAAACAATGAAAACCTGACTATCTGAACTAAAAATGCTTCATTAGCCTAGAATTGTTTTGTTTCCTGAAACTTTGTTTATGTAATCTATTTTGCTACAATATATGTTTAAAAAACATGAAGATGATGAGAGCTGTTTATATTTCTGCCTGCTACTATACTAACAACCTGACTCAGGTCAGGACATGTGAGAAGGCAAGCTAAAATCCTGAATTGCTTAGCCACACGGCGTCAATTTAGGTACAGTCCCACTTAGGTGTAGACCAAGGTTCTACTCAGGAGTAACAGGTCTGTTACTATGTAGTTGGGTATCAAACTCTGACCTTCCAGTCTTCAAGTTCAGCGTCTTAACCACTTCAGCCACTGCAGTCCCGTAGAGACAAATCCACGAGAACACCCAAAAATATTTTCAGAAAAAGTGTAACTCCATCCAACACATGATGGAGTCCTATTTCCTGATTTGTCTTTTAACTGACACGGAGCACCTCCATCTTGTCTACATTTAGTTTCAATTTATTCACCCTCATCCAATCCATTTGACACCAGACACCAATCTAGAACTGAAATAGCCTTTTAAGAGTCTTCTCCATATAAAAATCTGCTGGGGAGGCCCTCTTCTATGTCCAATTATGTAGGAGAAGACTTTCTTGGGTGTAACACTGTTTTGGTCACTCCAGGGCCGGATGGGAATTTTTTGCTTGAACCTGCATTGGCTCCTTGGTTCTTGGCATTTTCGCCCATCCCACACTGTTGCTGATGGTTGAGCTACGGGGTTGTAGTTTTGTATATTACTTGGTCACTTTGGCGACTAGCACTGGTAAGGAGAAAGTGCATGACCCATTTAATCTGGCAGATACGCAGTCGGTTGGCCATAGGGAGGACAAGTTTGAGGCAAACTGGCAATGGCCAACCAGCTGATAACCAAACCTGTTGCCATGCTTAACCAGCATGCAATACCTCCATAATTGACCGGAGGCATTTTACAATCAGGAGCTAACTAATAGCATCCTGACAAGGGTCAACAACGTGTGTCAGTGGAGACAGGTTGTTGACAGGGTACCACAGTTTGTTGCAGTGGCAGCAAATTGTGACATGCATTCTATTGGGTACGGAATTAAGATTCACTCCTTACCAGTGCTATTACAGCCCGTTTGGTCCTTAACAGTAGTTAAGGAAAGTTTAAGATAAAATGTAATAAAGTGGCCCAATTTTTATCCACAATTTCTATACACAGAAAGGTTAGAGCAGTGGCAGGGCCCTCCGTCTTTTCAGGAGCGAGGGGAACCCCAAGCTCTGCCATCAGCTCCTGAAAGGTAACCAACAACTGTCCACAGGTGCCTGAACCGTGTTCACCAATAAACAAAAAATCGTCCTGGTAGTGTGCCATGGCTCGAGACCCCGACCTTTGAATGAAAGCCCAGTGAAGAAAGGTACTGAAATGCTCAAAGGCCGAGCATGAAATGGAACAGCCAAATGGCATAGCCTTATCCACATAAAACCTCCCCCTAAAGCAAAAACCTAACTGTTCAAAGTCATCAGGGTGTACTGGCAATAATCGAAAAGCCGATTTAACATCACACTTAGCCAGTAGCGCCCCATGACCACATGAGTGAACCATTTGCAAGGCTTGATCAAAGGAGGTATACCGGACTGAACAAAGTTCATCCGGTATAGCATCATTGACCAATGAGCCTTCCAGGTAGGAGAGATGGTGAATCAAACAAAATTCGCCAGAGGATTTTTTAGGCACCAAGCCAAGTGGGGATACCTCTAAGTTGGCATGGGGGGGTGTCAAAGGGACCAGCGACCCTCCCCGATTTCTTTTGCTATCTTTTCCCCAGCTATATCTTCCTTACCCCGGAGCAATTGCAGATTGGGAGCATCCTGGGGTGCACGTACACCCGTGAAAGGGATGTGGAAGCCAGATGTAAAACCCTCTAACAAATAAACTGTGTCATCCGTCTTTGGATAGACGCGCAACCACCTCTCAAGAATTTTAATTCAAATTGGGGAGGGGGCCTTTTGGAGGCACAGTTGAATCAGGAGCCCCTCTGTCCAGCCCTTGCTGAATCCGACCCCTGCTCCGTGACCCACCAGCCTGCGGGCATGCGGAAGTGGCGTGCGGTCCAGCGCATGAAGGGCACTCATGCCTGAATCTACATTGTCGTCTATTGCAAACACCTGATGATGAGTAACTACAGCACAGCAGGCGGGCTGGAACCCCCTGCCCCACCGGCTGGCGGGGAGACTGTGCTGTGCTGGGCCGCTGCACCGCATGATCACAATATCGGTCCCTGGCCACCAGCCGTGAAGGGGTAATATAGAGCAGCCATAAGAGCTGATTCTGTTCATCCCATCTCATCTCGGGGTAAAGGGCCGTCCTCATTCTAAACTCTCATTAACAAGCCAAGACGGGCCATGGAAGATAACGTAGGCCCGATAAATAGTATCCAAGTATTGTATCATTGGAATTGCCATGTCAGGGTGAGCCCTAAAATACACTGCCGCATAGATTAGGTAAACTGGCAGCCAATTAGCCCAGGTACGAGGTGGCTTGCGACGACGAGACAACTCCTTGTCCCTATCATCCTGCTGCTCCTTCTCATCCTTGGTGGGTCCGCGTTTGAGCAAATTAAAAATGTCTATGTACTCCCCGCACCATATCTTATCCCTGGTGGCCGGCAAAAGATGGTCACCAAGGGGCAGGGAGTAGCCGGCCGTAGGCATGGCAGAGGCCAGTACAGAGTGATATGCCGAGTTCACCAGTGGGCCATACGGCCATATAGGGTATGGCACGTTGGGCGTCGCGGGTGGAATACTGGGCAGAACAGGTGGATAAGGGGCTCTCCAAGTGGCCGGGGGCGGCAAGGCAGGTGTAGGCAAGGCCATCGCGGCCTGTTGAGGCCAGGGCCACTGTACCCCCATTTTCGTGTTGGGGTGAGCGGAGTGTGATCTTGCTTGACCACCATACTCACACACTGCACCCCCCCCAGCCACCCCCACCAGGGGTTCCGGCTGGTGAGGGGCATTGGAGCTCGGGAATGAGGTTGAGCTCTGCGCCACCATGGATCCCATCGGACCTGGAAGGCCCACTTGAGCTGAGCCCAGCTGGCATGGCTGGGCAGGGAGCTGCGGATGGCCGAAAGGCATGGGCCATACAGCCTCGAGCAGCTCGACCCGGCTCAGTGCCTGTCCACTCACTTTAGGCCATGTGGCCTTGGCAGGCCAGTGATAGCCCCGCCTGGGCTGGTCTGCCCAGCAGTCTTGGAGCAGGGAAGCAATACCTGCGGCATGCTCCAAGGCCACGATGTGGGCCAGAAGTGACCACCGTTGGCCATATCCGGCCCTCTGGGTGACTGTGAAATGGGACCAGGGTTGGGCCCCAGTCCCCCATAGGGCCATGAGGGGCCATCCGCCCCTGGCATGGGGAGGACCCCAAGGGGGCCGCCCACCCCGCCCCTGCCCAGGTCCTCCGACTCAGGGGGTTCAGCACTGGGGAGGATCGCCTCCCCAGGATGCCCCATAGGGGCAAGAGAAGAAGGGGGCAATGCCCCAGTGGTGGCCGCCTGGCCAGCCCTCGCCCAAGCCCTCTGGCCCAAGACGGGACTGGTCCAAGGTGCAGGGGGACGGGTGGGCCTGTCTGCCCGCCTGTTGCGCCGTAGTGGCCACAGGTGCGGCCTTCCTTTTAGGGGCCATTGCTGCCCCGGAGAAGCTCGGAGGCGCACAGCCCCCGAGCAAATTCGAAGGGGAGATCGGCTGGAGAGAGCAAATGTGCTCAAGGCCCAGCCGATCTTCACAAAATGGTGGCTGGCAGACGCGTGGCCACCCCCTTTATAGGGGACATTGCCTCGCCACACTGCCGAGGCCCAGGTGCCCGTATCTTGTGGGCGGTGCTGGCAAAGAGTGTGACGGCCATATTGTGCCGCCGCGCTCTCCTACTGTACAGTCATCCTAATATGTTGTTCTTTGGCAGGGAAAATTTATTTTGGGGAAGTATTGGAGACCGTCGGGATCAGAAATTGCAAGAAACAAGACAATAAAGGTACTTTTTATTTTATTTCTTTTCCACTTTATATTTTGTTTTGCAGTGATTATGCTTGATTCCAAAATACAAATATTCCTTTGGACATGTGATCATTTAATACCATACAACAAACTACAATTTATTATTAGGGCCAGAAAATACCTACCATTTGTATAAGATTTTCCTAAATGCCCATGTATGAGGGCTAATCTTGTATTCACACCTCATTCATGCTTATGCATTCGAAATCTGAAAAGGGAAGGTTTGACTATCTACTGAAGAACTATGCCTGAGGCTACTTCATGTTTCTCAAGGTCCAAGTGAATTCACATGACATTTAATCAGCATAGAGCAGTTTCAGGTAGAACAAGGGGCCTTGGGCTAGTTTTGTGATGTCTCATCATACTTAAAATAGATTAGATGATGTCTTCATCTTGCTGACCTATGTCAGAAAGCCTTCCCTTCAAAGAACATGGAGACTAGAAAAGTGACTCTGAAAGGTTTTTCTTGTTATGTTCAGACCTGCAATTTAAACTTGTTTAGTCTGCTTGCTGAGTACGCATCTAGTGCTGGAAAGCTTGTATATTCTCACCAAGAAAGACTGGTGAGCTTCCAGCTAAATGTCAAGTTCAGTTTACTACCTATCCAGACACTGGAAAGCTTTAAGCCATCAGTGATTTCTTAGGGTATGACTGGATGAGAGAGCAATATACAATGAAAAGGATTCAATGGAAGCAAAGCACAAAAGGCTGTATGTGGATTGGATATACACTATATGGTTTGCTATAAAAACATTATATATAACATAAAATGTATGTATGTGTTCATTGCACTTTAAATCAGAAAGTCTTGATCCAGACCATTATATATAAATAAAGTGCAATTTTCCAGAAAATCCAAGAAATCAAAAGAAAATGTAAGCCTAGATACAGAATTCTGAAAGACATTTTGCCTCTTTATAAATCTATGGTGAGGCCCCATCTGGAATACTGTGTACAGTTCTGGTCGCCATACCTCCAGAAGAATATTATGGAGCTGGAAAAAGTGCAGAGGAGGGCAACCAAAATGATTAGGGGACTGGAACACCTTCCTTACCTTCTGAGGCTGCAATGGTTGGGCCTCTTCACTCTTGAACGATGCCGTCTAAGAGATGACCTGATTGAAGTTTATAAAATCATGCACAGTGTGGACAAAGTAGATAAGGAAAAACTGTTTTCCCTATCGCATAACACTAGAACTCCATGAAACTTTTGGGTACTAGTTCTCAAACAAATAAGAGAAAGTACTTTTTCACCCAGAGGATTACTGGTCTATGGAACTCCCTGCCAGAAGAACTGATGACAGCTGTCAGTCTTGACAGCTTTAAGAAAGGATTAGACAAGTTCATGGAGGACAAGGGTATCAATGGCTATAATTATGGATACCTAAGGACAATCTCCGGGTTGGAGAGAAAGGCAGGATATCTCTCAATGCCATTTCCAGGGAATCGTAAGCAGGTGAAGGCATCTGCGTGGGAATACCCTGAAGGAAATGATGAGCCACTGTGTGTGACAGAATGCTTGACTGGATGGGCTGTGGCCTGTTCCAGGAAGGCTGTTCTTATGTTCTTATTACATACAGAGGATCACACTATCTGACAAGGAGAAAATAAAGAGAAAATGGCAACAGTTTACTCAAGTCCTAAGAATATGAGATAAAAGTATGACAGACTCATTTGAAGAGGGATCCTATAGTGAAAAACCTACAGTTCCAGAAAGTGAAGTGAAAGCTGCTCTGAAAGTTCTGGGAAGAATTAACCATCAGAGCTTGAAGGATACTAATAGATCAATCCAAGCCACAGAGACCGGGTTTGTCAAAATCCTTACATGAATAGGCCAGCATGAAAAGAGGAAAACCAAATATAGAATAGATTGACTCCCTTCCCTTGAGGAAGCCATAGACCTGAGTTTGCAAGAACTGAGCAGGACAGTTGACAGGAAATGTTTGTGATCACTTATTCATAAGGTTGTCATAAATTGGTGGTGACTTGACAACACTTAATTACAACAATTGCAATTTATAATCCAACAAAAGAGTATATCCTAATGAACTGAGAAGAAGAAACATGCTAGTCTACTCACATCCAGACTAACTCTTGCATGTCCATGAAATCTGAATCAGGGAATAGTACTCACACAGATTCTCAGAATCTGGATCATATATTTTTCAGGGTTTTTTTCATCATGTAAAGAGTATTGATTCTCCTCTTCAGATTTAGATCTCAACATATAACTTAAGGTAAGTGAGATGAGGCTTTCACTGTTCATCCGCTAAAAAGAACTCACTTGGTCCTTGAATGCCTCACTTGGTCTTTAATTTCAGTGTTTTCTATCCTCTTCATGAAAAAATGTTTCTGTTCTTTTTCAGATGCTATTGGAAAATAAAACTCTTTGTGAGTAATACCAACTGAGTGGATGTCAGTTTATCAGGCTATATCCTAGTACTTTGCTCTATGCCCCCATATGCTACCTATATGCTAAACCACCGCATACTCCCTGTAAGCGACAGGTGGAGTTCTTTGAAGGCAATTGTGGCGCGGTACGGTGAGGTGACCTTAGGCTGCATTGGGAGTGTGCAGATAAAGGAAATTATTGCAGCCTAAAGGATTAGTACATGCCTCCTGTAAGCCAGCGCCCGGTCGAGCGTTCAATCATTTCATTGATTACTGGTTGACAGGGAAATCTTTTTACAATCGAACATTTTCATTTTGAGTCACCATCTATATAAAATAAATAGCTTAATTTTATTTGGAGGAATAAAGATTTCCTCTTATAGAAATAGTCTTTAAGCACATATACAAATGCTCAGGAGAAAGAGAAATTAACTGAAATAGTGTTTTTAATAGAAAATGTCTAACTAATTAATTATTGAATGCAGATGCTCACTGAAGCCTGACATATTTATGACAGGTTCTTATCCTCTTGGCCTTCTCTCACCACAGGTAATTTTTTTTAAAAAACAGTCTGTTTACCAATTTGACCTTCTTTAATTTTTGCAGTGATACCTGCTGCTCCAATGCTCTGGGCTCCAGTCTCAGACCCCATCTCAAAAATGTGTAACTTTCTCAACCAAAGAAAATGTAATTTTAAACCAGTTTGTTGAATATAAAGCCCAGTAGTAAAACGAGGCAAAAAAATCTGAAGGAAAGGTCAATGTTTATATATCTATATATCTATATAATTTTGTTAATGTTAGTGACATGATAGCTGTTGATTCTTATAAAGGCAAAATACCTTAAACTTTTGCCATGAAAAGGATAATACACAAGATTCATTCATCATTCATTCATTTATTTGATTTTTATGCCGCCCACTCAGCACACACTGACTCAGGGCAGCTCACAACATATCAAACAAGATAAAACATAAAAACACATACAGAACCATTATAAAGACATTTAAAAAACACTGTCAACATTAAAACATTAAAAAGTCACCCACCCCCTCCATAAAAGAGAGCTAGAGAGGGAGAATTCTGATTCCGAGCAATCCCTGCTCTCCTGGAGCCCACGCCACCAGCTCCCGGGATTGCGAGCAGGTGGTAGCCGCAACGCTGCCTCTGCCCCTCGAGCTTGGCCCGCCCAAAGGATGGAAAAGAAGCTGCTACCGACGCCACTCGCCAGCAGCCGGCTGAAGGGGAATGTGTGGCATCTGAGGGTCATTCAATCACCCACAAAGGCCCCCATCTTAGCTGGAGCTCAAAAGGCAGCTGGACATTGTTGCTGCCCAAGAGCTCCATGGACATAATGGAGGGGCTTTGGGCTTGATGACTCTCTTGCCACCTGTGTACCTGGAGCGCAGCTGTGACCCTACTGTACTGTAATTTTAATGCTTGTTTGAATTGCTTATGCACATTTTTGCATTATTGTATATCTAGTTTGTATTTTGATTATGTATATTGATGTATATTGATTGTATTGTTTATATTTTATTGTATTTTTGCTTTTGTATTATTAAATGTTGGGAACGGCTCTGAGTTGCCCATTGGGCTGAGATAGAGTGGGCCAGGATACCTAATAGACTGCATCTCCCCAAGAATTTGCATCCCATCACCACATGGGCAGCCACATTCTACATGGTAGTTGCCTATTGGGCTGAGATAGAGCCCCACACCTGCCCTGCCCTGCCAGCCAGGTTTTAAGTTCTTTTGTGAAGGGCAGCAATTCTATCCGGAGCCATAACTCTGTTGGCAGGAGGTTCCAAAGGGCCGGTGTGGACACAGAGAAGACTCTCCTTCTTGTGCTAGAGAGGCAAGCCCCTCTAGCCAATGGTACAATTAGAGAGCCCCTCTGGTCCACTCTGGTTGGATGGACAGAAATTCTTGGGGAGATGCAGTCTATTAGGTATCCTGGCCCACTACCATGTAGAGCTTTGAAGGGCATCACCAGCACCTTGAATTGCACCCAGAGGCAAACTGGTAGCCAGTGCAACTCCCAGAGCAGTGGCTAGGCATGGCCATAACGCCCGCATCCCATCACCACATGGGCAGCCACATTCTGGATCAGCTGCAGCCTTTGAATGGTCTTCAAGGGCAGCCCCATGTAGAGCACATTACAATAAAGTAGTTTCGAGGTGACCAGAGCATGTGTGAACATGAGCAAGGAATCCCGGTCCAGGAGCGGGCACAACTGGTGAATTACACAAAGTTGTGCAAAAGCCCTCCTGGAAACAGCTGCCACCTGCTCTTCGAGCAGTAGTCGCAAATCCAGGAGGACCCCCAAGTTGTGCACTGGGTCTGTCTTGGGCAAAACAGCCCCATCCAGGAACAAAGATGGTAGCTCCCGGGATAGCGCAGGGCTCCTAATCCATAGCCACTCAGGAGGTCCACATAAAAACAGCACATTCCTCTAACTGAGATGCTACTTTCTGTCTCCTTTACATTCTGGATTTTCAAGTTCTCACTAAACATGAAATCAAGTTTTCTAAAAATATACTGTACTTATGGTTCTTAACCTCCTCCTCCTCCTTTGTCTCTACCAAATGATGGAAAAATATCATTCTTTTTCAGTGAGGAGAGGAATGCACCATTCTTGTCTCCTTCATCATTCCTCTACTCATGTGGATAGTAACATGAATCAACAGATCTAAAGAAAAAAGATTTTCTATCAAAAAGTGGCATGTCTGTAAGCATGAACACAAGGGAATTGGGTTGTTCTGATCTGACCAGAAGATTTTCCTCCAGAGAGTAAGTTTCTGGTTCTAACTAGATTAAATTTGCATTCAATTTGTAGAAATGGCACAAAGTCTAAAAGTCTGCATCTAATCTTTGTTTCACAAGCCATCACTATGGAGTCTTCTTTTTAGTGGAGTGGTGGAGGATAGAGGTGCCTGGCGTGCGATGGTCCATGGGGTCGCAAAGGGTCAGACCCGACTGTGTTACTGAACAACAAAATAGTGGCCATATATATAAAGAGAGGATTATTCTTTTTGCTTCTTTAATTCTTCTAAAAACAACAAGAAACCTCTGGTTTTAAATATTGTGCTTCTCTCTCCATGATTCAAAATACCAGGAAATGGCCTAATATTGCTGCACAATATTGTGTCCATGTTGAAAGGGGGGGGGGATGACAAACTTTACACATCAACAGACAGCCTGAATGTTAATGACAACAATGTCAGCAATCAAGATGGTCTACAGCAGGGGTTCCCAACCTTTTTACACTGTGAGCCTCACTAAGTCCCCAGACAGCTGAGTTCACATGGTTCCCCCACCTTAAACACTACTGTAATCGCATCCACGACTGTTATAAATGCATTCACACCAGTCATGGGTGCGTTTGTGCAGGCATGGGTGTGTCCACTTCCGCTGCATCAGTGTCGTGGGCCACATGAAATGGTGCCATGGGTCAGGTCCAGTCCGTAGTCTACAGGATACCTTCTTGTGCTCACGACCATTCATAAAGAGACACACTCATCAGAAAAATAATGCATAACTGTTTAAATATGCAAAATTAGGAAACCAGGAAATTAGTTAAAACCAGTCTCATACTGTGTCTTTGATGTCTCTTATGAGTATCTGATGATTTGATCTAACTACTGGATTTACAGATCCAGCAATGGTTCATTTGAGCCTCATTCATAACTAACCATTGTAATTACTTTCATATGATTATAATAATTTCATTTCAGAAATTATTCAGGGTTGAAAGGATTTTTGCTGGAGAAACTCCACTCAGAGGATGCCTGAATAAAGCTTCTTTCATGTCCCAAAGAGCTGGGACAGAGACAGGCACTCAATCTGTCATGCAGTATCCGGGTCTCAGACTGCCGACTTGCCAGCCTTCCAGCTAACAAAGTGAGCTTCTTAACCACTGAGCCACTGCAGCCCCTATTACTTTCATATTACCCTGTACAACCAGCTCAAGATATATGACACCATAAAGCAGGTATAGAATTGTCCTCCACAAATTTATATGTTAATAAATTTAGTTCCCACTGAAAGGAAATTTAAGATGACTTCCTAGAGAAGACACTGTTCTTCTTTTGCTGGTGGTTGACAGTTGTAACCTAATCCAAGAGGATCAAACTCCCAACTCCTGAGGTTTTTTGTCGGGGTGGTGGGTCTTCTTTATTCCAAACTAGCAAGGGTTGCCCGGCATTGCCGGGCTTTCCCCCCCCCCCCGTGTTTTTTAAATTAAAAATGAGCCAATTTTTTTTTGCAATAGTGTTACATTGTGTTGGAAGGTTAAATTGTGTTTTTTTAAAAAAAATGCTTAGTCTGTAATTTTAATTTTTTAAATGTTTATTTATGTTAAATTTGTTTGGCTTGGCTGTTATTAACTGTGATCTGCTTTTTTGGGTTTTTTTGAGGATTAATAAAAGAAGAAAGTATGATATAATAACTCAGCACAGGATTTTTTAAAGTTTCTACTGTATGTTATTGACATATATTTGTGATTTGTGTGAAAGTGTGTTTAGTGTAATTTTTTTTTACTTGTTTTTTTTTTGGTGTGACCTTTTGTGTAAAATTGTGAATTTGTGTTTTGTTTGGGGCTGTTGTGTGTTTTTGAATTGTTTTTACTATTGTGGCCAGCAGGTGGTGCTGGTAGGGGTTATTGTATTTTGACTTTTGTTTCTCTCCTGGCCTCTGGGTGGAGCTTCTTCTGGTAAGTAGGGTCTTTCTGTATTCATTTCTTTTCCAGTCCTGGTGGAGGTAGCACCTGTTTTGGTAAGTTTGCTTGTTTTCTTTCTTTTGTGTGTGTGTGTGTGTGGGCGGGGGGGAGGGGGGGTTGGAGTTTGTATTTTTTGTCTGTTTGTTTTGTTTTTGATTGTGTCTTTGTTTACTTCGTATTGTTTTTGGTGTTTTTGTTTTTGTGTTTTTTTGGCTGTGTTTGAGTATTTTTAGTAATTTTTAAAAAATTATTTATTTGGTGGTGGGGAAGGTACGTGGTCATTGGGGGTTTGGAAGGGTGGGCTAGGTGGTGGGGAGGGGGGCATGGTCGTTGGGGGTTAGGAAGGGTGGGCTAGGTGGTGGGGAGGGGGACATGGTCGTTGGGGGTTAGGAAGGGTGGGCTAGGTGGTGGGGAGGGGGGCATGGTCGTTGGGGGTTAGTAAGGGTGGGTTAGGTGGTGGGGAGGGGGGCTTTATTGTTTTATGGTGCTTTTTTGTGTGTAGTTGTGAAAGTAGATCGGGGTTTCCCCTTTAATATCAGTGGGTGGGGCTTGCGACCCCCCTCTCCGCTTGCTCCCCTGGGGTTGGGAGGTTTGTGGGGACAAAAGAGGTATGTCCCCCCAACTCTTCTGGACCCAGTAGACCAGGCACAGTGGATCGATTCCCTCCCCCCCTCCATAAAACAACTCCGTTTTTAAAGAGTAGAAAAGACGGAGTTTTTTTAAGGAGGGGGGTGGGAATCGATCCCCTCTCCCTGATGTCCTGAGTCCAGAAGGGTTTGGGAAACATTCCCCTTTTGTTCCCACAAACCTCCCAACCATAGGGTAGCCAGCGGAGAGGGGGATCGCAACCCCCACCCACTGATATTAAAGGGGAAACTCCAGTCGGGTCCTTCAGGCGCCGTGGGTGAGGGATAGAAAGCCGGCTGGTGTGTGTTTGGCTGTGACGCGGTGAGTTGTTTTTCTTTTTAATTTTTTGGGCACCGTTTTCCTCAGCGTTCTGCGTGCTCATGGCGCGCAGGACGCTGGGGCTTGTAGTAATGGGTTGGTGCTTTCTGTTTGTGCTGCGTTTTTTTAAAATGGTTTTATTTTGATTGGCTGCGGCGCGTTTCCGAACGCTGCCCCGTGCGAGAGCCTCTCAGCCTGATTGGCTCTGGCGCGGCACGGCGCAAGGAATGTTGGGAAGTGAAGTTGTTTCCCTTTCTTCGCGTTTGTGGGGCTGTTGCCCCACTGCCGGTTTTTTCAATCCTTTGTTGACCTGCGTACCCAGATCGGCCGTGTGCACGAAGGGTGAGTGCAGACAAGTAGGGCGAGGCATAGCAACCTATAGCCAGTTCCAACGGTTAACCCTTGGATTTATAGGTTAAGATAATCTGTAAAATATAATATAATGTTCATGAGCCTTAGTCTTTGATTCTTTTAAAGAACAATTCAATCCCTCCTCTGGATCTTCTACACAGAGGCATGGGGAGGAGGGGGTGCTTTTGATTTTTCAGTTCAAAATGGCTTTTCTTCAGCTGCACCTTCATAGGTTGAACAAATATTGGATGATGGTAGGGAATGTTACATTCATTCAGCTCAAAGAAATTTGAAACATTTTACATTCCCTTTGAGATGTTACCATTCTGAATTTAGTCTAAAGGTAAAGGTTGCTCCTTGCTCGAAAGCCAGCCGTATCTGACTCTAGGGTTCAGTGCTCATCTCTGTTTACAGCCTAAGAGACAGCACTGTCTGCATCTGCATACATTTCTGTGGACATGTGGCAGGCATGACTAGAAATTGGACTAAACAGAATGCTGTTTGGCTATGCACATATCTGCAGGTTGTTTTAAAAAAAACAAAAAAACAAGTCTGAGTTAATAGGGCTTACTCCAAACTGTGTGTGCATTTCAGTAAACAAAGTATCATTCATGAGACATTTCAATGTTTTAACCAGGATCTGATATATTTGATGGAACTGTTTTCGTCTTGCAAGATCAAAACCTATTTCTAGAGAGAGAAAATAAGCAGTTATAGACAGCAAGCATCAGATTTTAATACATTTACATCAACTGCATGTTCATGTAATAAAAATGGAATTTGTCTCTAGTTTGATAACTAGATTTTCCTTAATTTCCACTCCTATTAATTTCTTTCATATGCTACATTATTCAAATTGGTTGCTGCAAAATATAATTACATTCCAAACAGGGAGTTGTGAAATATATCCTCCCCCCTCTCCAGATATAGTATGAATTTAATATTATTTAGTTTGTATTTTATTAGTATTAACTATATTGATGTTCATTCTGATTATGGTTTTTCTAAAGAGAGATCAACTTTTCAACAACATAGAGGGCAGAGGTGTGGGAGTGGCTGTCTCATTCCTCGCCTCAACATTACATGTGGTATTTTTGCACCTTTGCATTTCTTTCTAATCTACTCCTGCAATCTTCAGTGGAGCATTTTTGATTCCAATAAGTTTGGACAACCCTGTCAGAGGCCAGTCAATGACAATACATATCAGAAGAGTCAGACGTTTACAACACATAATAAAAACTGAGCTCAAGTCAAGCAAGCCATCCTCTTGTGGTCTGAGCAGGACTGTAGGCATCTAGTGATTTGTAGGCTCCATTACATGTCAAAAGTTCTTTGTATCTAGCTCTTGGCATGGTGTCAAGGACGAGGCATAATCAGTCTTCAAAGATCACTCTTGAAATGCCATGCCCTCTGCTCCCTTCAGGTGACTCATTTATCCTCCAATGTTGTCAGGGGCTGTTGATGAAAACTGATGACTTTCAAGGCCCAGTAACAAGTGAAGCATCTAATGCATGGGGGAGGGGGAGGAATTGTTCTGGGCAGTCACTCCTCACAAAACTCCATGAGTGATGGATGAGGTAATGTTCAGCCCACAATTGCAAGGTATTTTGTATTTCAGAAGAAGATGCTCCAAATTGTTCAAGAAATATTTGTTGTTGTTCAGTTGCACAGTCGATTCCGACCCTTTGCGACCCTATGGGCCATTGTCCTCCAGGCACCTGTGTCCTCCACCATCCTCTTCAACTCACCCAGCTCTGTGTCCATTGCATCTACAATACCATCTAGCCACCTCATCTTTGGCCGCCCTCTTCTGCTTTTGCCCTCTACCCTCTACCTTTCCCAACATCAAAGCCTTTCCAAGTGAATCCTCTCTTCTCATTTGATGTCCAAAGTACTTCAGCTTCATCTTTACTATTTGACCTTTAGTGAGCAGTTGTGGTTGATTTCTTCTAAGATTGACCTATTTGTTCTCTTCGCTGTCCAGGTGACTCTCAAAACTCTCCTCCAACACCACATTTCAAAGGCGTCTATTCTTCTGCGTTCAGCTTTCCTACTGGTCCAGCTCTCACAACCATACAATACCATAAGGGAATACCATTGAATTTTTGTTTGCAGTGTGATGTCTCTACTTTTCACTATGTTCCCCAAGTTTCTCATAGCTTGTCTCCCAAGAATCAGTCGCCTTTTTATTTCATGGTTGCAATCACCATCTTCAGTGATCTTAGATCCAAAGAAAGTAAAATCTGTCACTACTTCTACTTCTTCTCCATCTATTTTCCAGGAACTGATAGAGCCTGTTGCCATTATCTTGGTTTTCTTGATATTGAGTTTCAAGCCAGCTTTTGAGTTCTCTTCCTTTAACCTACTCAGGAGCTTCTTTAGGTCTTCCTCACTTTCTGCCATTAAGGTGGTATAATCTGCATATATCAAATTCTGGATGTTTATTCCAGCAATGTTGATCCCATATTGTGATTCCTTCATCCCTGCATTGCACATTATGTGCATTGTGCCTTGTCTTACTCCTTTTCCTATTCCAAACCACTCTGTTATTCCGTAGTCTGTCCTAACTGTTGCTTCTTGACTCGTGTGCAGATTTCTCATGAGGCATATAAGGTGTTCTGGTATTCCCATCTCTTTAATTACTGGCCACATTTTGTTCTGGTCCACACAGTCAAAAGCTTTGGTGTATTCAACAAAGCAGAAGTAGACTTGTTTCTGATATTCCTTTGTTTTTTCCATGATCCAACGTATGTTGGCAATGTGGTCTAGTCCCTCTGCCTCTTCTGTACCCCGCCTGCACTTCTTTGTAATTCTCTCTCCACGTGCTGCTGAAGTTTATCCTGTATTATTTTGAGCATCACCTTGCTAGTGTGTGGAATGAGTGCAATTGTTTGATAATTTAAACATTAATTAGCATTACCCTTTTTTGGGATTGGAATGTATACTGATCTTTTTCAATCCTGTGGCCAATGTTTTGTTTTCCAAATCTGCTGGCATATAGAATGCAATAATTTGATTCCTTCATATTTTAATTTGATTTCATCATATTACACTTATTTATTTAGTGTACGACACTTTTACACATTGAATCAACATATGACAAAAAGAAAATATATATGAAAGGCTCAGACTGGGGCGGGTAGCATGGAATTTCCCCCAACTCTGAGACCCCCTCCCCTTTCTCTCTCTGGGAAGCAACCAGACAGGAACCAAGTCTCTTCAGTGTGATTTGTTTATTGCAGTGAAAAAGCCATACAGAACCATCAGTAGCAAATAGTGTCAAAATAAAAGACCTAACTGGAAGCCAAACAGGGCTTGATCTACCCCTCCTCCCCGCACCCACCAGCCTGGTGGAGAGCAAGATGTTCCCCCATCAGCCAAAGAAGGTAAGAAAACAGATCCAAGCCAAAAAGGTTGTGCGCCAAAACAGTGCATGGAATATATAATGCATTTCTCTACTCCCAGCCCATCTCTCCCTAATTTTGGTCTCCTCCTGATGTAACCCAATCACTCTCTCTTCTGGGGTCAATTACACATATCAATCACGGAGTTTTGCCTCCGCCCTACTTTCCCATTCTTCAGCCAGCCCTTCCTCTCTCTAGAATGCCCCAGCAGATAAAGTTGTAGCTAGCAGACATCTCCAACTTCATTCCCTCCTCTCCATGTCACCTGGATGTTATGGGAACTCATGGGGAAAGAGGTACTCAATGGGGGAAGGGCGACTGGCTAGTGCTCTTACAATAAAAAAACTGTATGAAAACTAAACATTAATTTAGAAACAAACATCTAAACCAGGGGTGGCCACAGCACCATTTCATGTGGTCCACCACTGCCCTCACCATTACTGGAACCGGACATGTTTACAACAGCTGTAAAATGTGCCCATGCATGCGTAGATGCACCCACCATAAACCTTGCCATAAATACAACCTTGGCTGTCACAAATATGTTTACAACAGCTGCAGGCACATTTTATGGCAGCATTCACAGTGGGAGGAACCACTGTAAATGCTGCCAGCTGTACATGAGGCGTGGTCCGGCCTGCTGCGTGAAAATGCTTGGAACTCCTGATCTAAACAATTTATACATTCGATTGCACCAGGAGTCACTTTTAGAAAATCTTCACCATTGCCCTCATATGCTCTAGGGCTATATTATTCTATAATATGTTGCATAGTCTTTTGACCATCTTACACTAGAAAGAGAATAGTTATTCAGCTGAAAGCATATCAACTGTTACTACCAAGCTGAATATTTTATAGCAGGGACCGGGTCACACTCCCTCAGACAGCTTCGGGAATCGGACAGCCATTTTGCCCTTCCTCCACCACATGGCACTTCCTGATGTGGTGGAGGAGGTGGGGGTCACATGAAATGGTTCTGTGGGTTACATCCGGCCCTTGGGCCATAGGTTGAGAATCCCTGTTCTATAGATATAATTTTCACTCCCGGATGTTATTAGGGTAAATTCAATTCTTTACTGCAATATTAAATCCTGTCTTTTTAATGGCTATTTCAGCTATTCATAATCTTAGATTCTCCCATTGTCTTCTCTTTCCTCCATCTTTAAGTCATAACACTTGACCAATTCAGGGTCATGTATAAAATGTGATACCATCATTACATTGTACTGCTACTACGATTTAGCAATGATGGTTACTTACTTAGAACTCTTGGAACCTCCTGCCAATTGAGCTGCGTATCCAGACAGAGTTGCTGTCCTTCAGGAAAGGGCTAGAAACCTTGCTGGCAAAGCAGGTGTGGGGCACCAGCAATGGGATGACCCTTGCCTGCTGGCTGATTTAGTAAGAACACTCTCTCCCTCTTTTAATCTCTTTTAATCTGTATGGGTCAGAGTAATTTTGGTGGCAGTTCCAATGGGGATTTATTGGTTTTTAAAATGTGATTGGTTTTATTTTCTGTGAGACGCCCAAAGTCTTTGGAGTTGGGTGGCAATAGAAATCAGAAAAATGAATAAATAAATAAATAAAACTGGTTGTTAAAATACAATTAACTAATTACAGTTAATTAATTAAATTGTAATTTAATTATTATTTACAACAGCTATAAACATCCTTGTTGTCATTTGCTGCTACTTTTATCCGAGCATACATTTTTCCTGGAAGTCATTTTCACAGTTGATGGATGTGTCTCTGTTGACTCAATAAACTGATCCTGGCATAAAACATTTGACCATACACATTGCACTGAGGATATAGTTGAGTTTGACAAAGCTTCCGTGCTTGTCACTTAGCCTCTTCATGTCTGCAGCATTCTCCTTCAAAGTGATCAGTAGCAGCAGAGATGGTTTGGTGCCAAAGAGGGTGATCTACAGCTGCTGCCTCCCAGGTTTGTGGGTTTATACCTGACAGCTTCATTGTTTGTTTCAGATGGACCTTATAACGCTTCAAAGGAGCTCCATGAGCTCTTGTACTAAAGCTAAGTTTCCCATAAAGAATTTGACAAGGAAACCTGGAACCATTCATATGGCAGACATGCACTATCCATCTAAGACATGGGTTCTCAACCTTTTTAAGCTGGGGGCCAGATCACGCACACTCAGACTGTTTGGGGGCCAGACTGGTGTGTCCCACCACCACCACTGCCATTGCCTTTGGCAGTGGCAGCAAGACCACCCCAAGCCCCCACCATTCCACATCACCACTGCCACCAACACTCCCCCATGCCACTTCCACCAACAACACTCCCCTCAAGCCACCAGTCCAGCCCACCAACACTTCCCTGCTTACTGGTCTGCCATAGATGGAGGGGTCATTGCTCATGCTTGGGCTAGAGTGGCCCCCAGGAAAGACATGGGTGGCCATATGCATCTGCTGCTTCCACCACCATCCTTGTCCCCTTCACCTGGCTTGGTGTGGCCCTAACGCCACTCCATAACAGGGTAGATATTATAAGCCTTCTTACAACATCAATCCTGCTATGGAGCAGCATTAGGGACACACCAAGCCAATTGGAGGGGACAAGGATGACAGTGGCAGTGGCGGTGGCCCGGATGGAATGTTGCCATGGGCTGGATCCAGCCCATGTGCCATAGGTTGAGAGCCCCTGATCTAAGACGATGAAACTATGATGGAAGCTTCAATTTACATGTGCCTTTTTAAAGAAATGTAATGTTGGTGACATAGTCATCTCACTTGATGTTCAAGCTGGACCTTAGCTTCTGTTGGTGAAAACCCTCAAGCTTTTTGATGTCTTGGCAATAGAGGGTCCATGTTTCACTGCCATACAATAATGTTGAGGTAACAACAGCTTGGTATACCATAAGTTTTGTATGAACTGTTAAATCTTTGTCATTCTGCTTGATTGCTCTTTGCTTTGTTGCTTGGTAACCCACTTCCCTTGTAACATCTTGACCTCTTCATCTGATGTATATAAACCATGCCTGAAATTTTACTCCTTGTTTGAGGAAGTGGACTTGGTCCACGACAGCTCACGCTAAAAATATTTCAGTTAGTCTTTAAAATGCTGCAGTGTTTCTTGTTTTTATTTTGTTTTGTTTTTGTTTTCTGATATGCCTGAACTAGACTAACACAGCTACTATGTTAAATCTTTGTTCATGAAGACCTGGTGTGATAGATGACCAAAGGCAGAATGGGCAGCACCAATTCTCTTCATCACATCTTGTTCAAAGGTGCAGTTTTTAGACAGGATACTACAAAGGTAAGGAAACTGGTTTACCTGTTCCAGTGTCAAATCTGAGATGGTAATACTGAACTCTGGAAGGGCTATCCTTGGGGCATGTTGTGCAAGTACCTTGGTTTTCTGAGCATTTATGATGAGGCCAAAATGATCACATGCATTCTTGAAACAGTTAACTGTCATTTTGAAGGGCTGGTGCAGGTTTGACAGAATCCACTTGCTCTGAGCTCAGGCATCCACACTACATGCAGAAAAGGGTGGTTCACCAGTTGAAATAGTTGATAAGTTTCTGGCCTTTCTTGAAATTCCAACACCTATGTCTGTCTCATTCTGGGTTTGGAGGGGGCAAATAACCCTAAATTTAGATCTTTAGAGATTTAGTGGATCTTTTTATATAGTCAGTTTTTGTTGTCTTTCTCTTGAGTCTCCATTTGTAATTTCCTCTTTCTACAACAAACATTTTGAGATCCATGAGAGAGTGTCCTGGGAGGCTGAAATGATCTGAACCTCATTTTTCTATGTCGTCATTTCTGATTTTATAGATAGATAGATAGATAGATAGATAGATAGATAGATAGATAGATAGATAGATAGATAGATAGATAGATAGATAGATAGATAGATAGATAGATAGATAGATAGATAATCCCTTCTTTTGCCCAGGGATTGTAGAGGATGGCATGAATCACACTAGAGAATGAACAAGTAAATGAGCACCTGATCTTGTTGCTGACATTTCTAGGGCCCTAGATGGTATTGCCAATGTAAGATATGAAGCCACAACAGGCCTCTAAGTTTGTTCCTGCCTCTGTCTCCATCATACGTGTCAAGTTTTGGATGTGAAAATAAGGGAAACACTGAGGGTGGGGCTTCCTCTGTGGGCAAGGCCAAATCTGTGGGCATGGCCAAATCTGGCCATGTGACTTGCTGTGCTCTAGTCATGCCTGCCACATAGCCATGAAAATGTCTGCAAATACAGAAAACACTGGCTCATTGGCTGTAAATGGAGATGAGCACTGCACCCTAGA
Organism: Bradypodion pumilum; assembly: GCA_035047305.1. Lineage (NCBI taxonomy): Eukaryota > Metazoa > Chordata > Lepidosauria > Squamata > Chamaeleonidae > Bradypodion > Bradypodion pumilum. The sequence continues at coordinate 201,431,242 of JAWDJD010000003.1, read as the reverse complement.
GTCGGATATGACTGGCTTTTGATCAAGGGAGACCTTTACTAAGGACTTGCATAAACAGGGCCAAACTTCACAGCAAATTTGAATACCAATCAGGGATTTGCTGTTATTAGGTAAAGGTAAAGGTTGTCCTTGCTTGAAAGCCAGTCATATTCATCTCTATGGTTCAGTGCTGATCTTTGTTTCAAAGCCAAAGAGCCAGTGCTGTTTTCTGACCACCAGAGCAGAATTGCAGACAGAATTAGTAAAAAATAGAGTCGCACATCGAGGAAGAGCTTCCGGGCTACACACTGACAGAGTTCAGTTATGGGAAATTTCCAGGAAAATAATAAGAACATAAGAACAGCCTTGCTGGAACAGGCCACAGCCCATCCAGTCCAGCATTCTGTCTCACACAGTGGCTCACCATTTCCTTCAGGGTATTCCCAAGCAGATGCCTTCACCTGCTTAGGATTCCCTGGAAATGATATTGAGAGATATCCTGCCTATCTCTCCAAGCCAAGGTTGTCCTTAAGTATCCATAATTATAGCCATTGATACTCTTGTCCTCCATGAACTTGTCTAATCCTTTCTTAAAGCTGTCAAGACTGACAGCAGTCACCACTTCTTCTGGCAGGGAGTTCCATAGACCAGTAATCTTCTGGGTGAAAAAGTACTTTCTCTTATTTGTTTGAGAACTAGTACCCAAAAGTTTCATCGAGTGTCCCCTAGTTCTAGTGTTATGCGATAGGGAAAACAGTTTTTCCTTATCTACTTTGTCCACGCCGTGCATGCTTTTATAAACTTCAATCAGGTCACCTCTTAGACGTCGTCGTTCAAGAGTGAAGAGGCCCAACCGTTGCAGCCTCAGATGGTAAGGAAGGTGTTCCAGTCCCCTAATCATTCTGGTTGCCCTCCTCTGCACTTTTTCCAGCTCCATAATATCCTTCTGGAGGTATGGCGACCAGAACTGTACACAGTATTCCAGATGGGGCCTCACCATAGATTTATAAAGAGGCAAAATGACACTTGCTGACTTATTTTCTATACCCTTCCTAATGATCCCTAGCATTGAGTTTGCTTTTTTCACTGCTGAGGCACACTGGGTTGACACCTTCATTGAGTTGTCCACCAGGACACCAAGGTCCCTTTCCTGGTTTGTCGCAGAGAGTTCAGACCCTTTAGTGTATGGGACCAAAGACAACCGGACAACCGAAAGGTTGGTTTAACACAGGTTTATTGCATGAGGTTCCAGTGAAGCATGAGGTAATGGCGGTGATACATCTCAATATATACAGTAGCTCTCTACATTTGAATCTTGTAGCACGGTAGCTCATTGGCTGCTACCGGCGTGGCCTCGCCCAGGCACGCCTCTTTCTTCAGCTGCTGAATGCGGGGAAGGTTTTCCCGCGGCTGTCCGTGATTGAGCAATGTGAACCATGTGAGGCTGAACGCTCGCAGCTGCCCTCTATGGGCTGTCTGCTCGCGTTCCTTTACAGCTGGTATCGTTTGTATCTGGAGTGGTTACATTCTTGCCTTTACATTATAATGAACATGCATACATACATACATAACATCCCTCCCCCCTAGGATGGGACGAAGTCCCGCAACCATTGTGGCTTGCCGCACGTGCGCTTGGGACGCGCTTGCGTCTGACCTAGTACTGGAGAGCCTGTGATCCCTGACTCCGTGGGTGCTTGTCCTGCCACGGGAAACGGGGATTCGTTAGTGGCTCCGTGGGGCGTCCGTGCCTGCCTCGCGCCCGGGGATGGGAAGGGAATGAATAGTTGGGAGGTGAACCCCTGCCTGTTGCTCTCTGACCCCGGGGATCCACCTATTGTGAACCGCGGAACCGATGAGGTCGCCCTTGCAGTTCGGCTACCTTCTGATCCCTGCTCGGGGGACCTTGAGACTGTGGTGGGCGGACTCGCTGATGCCTCCCGTCTTGGGGGTGTCGGTCTCCGGGAAAGTGGCGCTATATCGCATTCTAACTCACAGGGGCTACTGGGACTGGAGGTATCAGGGGCTGAACTGAAACCCCTCTTTTCGCTAGGACGGGTGGGGGACCACTCCGCTAACTCCCCCTGGTACTGTAAATCAACGTCTAAACTTCTATGGGCATCTGTGTTTCGGGGAAACTCCCGCGGGGTATGTGTGTGGTCGGGGCTCTTCCATTTCTTCGGGGACTCCCGCACAAGATTTCTGTGGATCGATTCCCGGGTATGTGTGTGGTCGGGGCTCTTCCATTTCTTCGGGGACTCCCGCACAAGATTTCTGTGGATCGATTCCCTTTCCTCCCCCCTTGGTGGGGACCCATGCTCCCCTTTTCCTCCCCCTTGGGTTAAGCGGGTGGGGGAGTACCCTAACGCTGATTCGATGCTATTCTCGTCTCCGTCCTGCTCTCCGGGGACCCTGCGCCTGAGTTGGTCCACGTGTCGCCTCCACAGGAAGCCTGTACTGGTTTCTACGCGGTATGAGACGGGGCCGGTTTGTTCTACTACGGTGCCCGGCACCCAGGCTGGCCCCGCGCTGGCGTAGTTCCTGCAATGCACCGGGGCGCCTACGCTGAAACTCTTTGTGGGTTCCACCCCTATGTTCCGCCCCTTGTCCTCTACTCTCGTGGGGTCTAGCTTGGAGATTCCCGTGGCCAGCTTCCTGCGCATCAACAGCTCTGCGGGGGAGTACCCTGACGCTAGTGGGGTGACCCTGTATCTTAGCAGGAATTGGCACAATTTCAGGTCGAGGTCTCCGGGGCCAATGCGCAGTAGCGCGTCTTTCGTGGTGCGCACGAGGCGCTCTACTTGGCCGTTGGTGGCCGGGTGAAAGGGGGCAGAGGTGACGTGCCGAATGGCGTTGCGCTCCATGAATGCCCCGAACTCGGCGGACGTGAAACAGCTGGCGTTATCGCTGACGAGGGTGTCGGGTAAACTGAACGTGGAGAAGACCCTCCTTAACTGTTTGATTGTTGTGGCCGAGGAGGTGCTTGAGACTGGAATGACCTCCAACCACTTGGAGAACGCATCCACCATGAGGAGGAAAAGCGTTCCCCTGAACGGGCCAGCAAAGTCTACATGTACCCGGGACCAGGGCCCCCTTGCCGTGTCCCACTCCCTAGGTGGCGAGCGAGCCTCTTCTGGCCTTGAGCTTTGGCACGCTTCGCAAGTGCCGACCATGTGTTCGATGTCGGCGTCTAGCTGGGGCCACCAAAAGTAACTGCGGGCCAGCGCCTTTGAGCGGACGATCCCCGGGTGGCTGACGTGCAGCAGTTTAAGCACCCTCGGCCGGAGAGGCGTGGGGATTATTACCCGCTGTCCCCACAAAAGGCAACCCCTCTCTAGGGACAACTCTAGTTTCTTTTTGAAAAATGTGTCGAATTCCGCTGCCGGGGAAGACACGGGCCACCCTTTCTGTACCCAGGAGCAGACTGTGGCCAGCGTTTTGTCCTTGCCTGTCGCTTTGGCGATGTCGGCCGGTACTACTGGAGGGGAGTCTAGAACCTCTATCATTAAGACCTGATGGTCCCTCTCTACTTTGTCCACGTGGCAGCAATCCCGGGGAATGGGGGACCTCGACAGAGCGTCGGCATGGCTGATCTCCCTCCCGGGCCGGTATACCAACGCGTGCTGATACGCGTTGAGAAAAATGGCCCACCTGAGCATTCTCGGGGACAGGATTTGGGGTGTGGGCTTATCTGAGGTGAAAATGCCTAACAAAGGCTTATGGTCAGTCACTATGGTGAAGGGGCGGCCGTACACAAAATCATGAAATTTCTTGGTCCCCGCAATTATTGCTAGTGCTTCTCTGTCTGTCTGAGCATAGTTCCTCTCTGCTTGGGACAAGGACCTAGAGTAGAACGCTAGCGGGGCCTCCCTACCGTTCTCCAGCACGTGGCATAACACCGCCCCCACCCCCACCGGGGATGCATCGCATATCAGGACCACTGGGCGTTTGGGATTGAAGTGGGTCAGTACGGCATCTGATGCCAGGAGTCGCTTCAGGTCATTGAAAGCCTTCTCCTGGTCGTCGCCCCACTTCCATGCCTCGTCCTTTTTTAACAATTTGTGTAGCGGTTCTGCCACGGCTGCCTTCCGCGGGAGGAAGGAGTGGTAGAAGTTGAGCAGTCCGAGGAACGACTGCAACTCGGGCTTGGATGTGGGGCGAGGGGCCTTCTTGATGGCGGCTACCTTGGATTGGGCTGGTCTTATTCCCTCTGGAGTGACACGGAACCCTAGGAACTCAACCTCTGTAGCGAAGAAGACGCATTTGTCTTTCCGCAACCGCAACCCCGCCTTTTCGAATATTGTCAGGACCTTTCCCAACCTAGTTGCTAATTTGGCCCGGCTCCCCCCTGTAATCAATACGTCATCAAAGTAGGGTAACACCCCCTCTAACCCCTTCAGGAGGCGTTCCACAAGTGACTGGAAGATCCCGGGCGCCGAATTCACGCCGAATTGTAGGCGCGATACCTGGAACGCCCCTTTGTGGGTGACTATGGTCTGCGCAGCAGCTGCGGCGGGGGTCACCGGGAGTTGCTGGTAGGCTTGGGCCAGGTCGAGTTTAGCGAAACACCTCCCCCCGTGTAACCTGGCCAACAAGTGGCTGACTACCGGCACCGGATACGCATTAGGGCGGATCGCCTTATTGATGGTGCACTTGTAATCAGCGCATATGCGGACCTCCCCGTTGGCCTTGAGCGCTGTTACAATTGGAGTTTCCCACTCCGCAGAATCAACAGGAACAAGAATCCCCTGGCCCACCAATTTGTCCAACTCCGCCTCTATTTTGTCCTTTAGTGCGAAGGGCACTCTGCGCGGTTTAAGTCTGATTGGACGTACTCCAGGGTCCAGGTCGAAAGTCACTGGGGGGCCCTTGAATTTCCCGAGCCCCTTTTTAAAAACCTCGGGGTGCGCGTCGCACACGCTCTGTATTGGATCAGTCCCGGCGGGGTGTGCTTCCACGGCGTGTACCCCCCCAATGAACAACCCCAGGGGCTGGAACCATTGAGTCCCGAGGAGGCTGCATTTACCTCCCTTGAGGATGACTAGGGGAAGCGTTGCGGTGTGCTTTTTAAACTGGACCTGGAACTTCCCAACCCCCAACACTGGGATGCGGTTCCCTTGCACGTCCTTCAGTGTGGCCCTCAATGCCTTGAGCTTGGGCCGCACGCGGGGGGCGATTTTCATGAACTCCCCCTGGGAAATAATGGAGTATGAAGAACCCGAGTCCACCTCCATTCTAACAGGGGCCCCTTGTATTACTACCTCAATGAAGTAACGGGGGTGCTCCGTGGAAACGCTGCAGACCGGCGCGTCGTCCTCGCTGTCGTCGGAGATGCGCCCTACTCCGTCCCGCGTCCTCGTGGTCCGGGTGCCGTCCTTTGGCCTCGTGGTGCGGTCCTGCCTCGTGGTGCGGTCCTGCCTCGCCGAGCGGTCTGGAGAACTCCTGGTGGCCTCGCGCCGTTTCCGGCAGACCTTGGCGATGTGCCCGCGCCGGCCGCAGTTGTGGCACTCGGCCTTGCGGAACGGGCATTTGGCGCGGGCGTGGGCGGCGCCGCAGCCGTCGCAGCGCCGGCCCTCTCTCTGGACCCTCCGGACGTCCTCGTCGTCGCCGCTCTCCGCAGACGAGTCCGAAACTCGCCGGGCCGCTCGCACCGAGCTCTCTGCCTTTGCGGGCTTCGGGCGCCAGTCCTGAAGCTCGTGCACCCCGGCAGTAGTGGCCTCCGCGGCCTGTGCCGTGTCGAGGACTTGTTGCCACGTGGGAGGCGGCTCCCTTTTCATCAGCGCACGCTGAGTCTCTGTGTCCCTCAGACCGCAGAGCAGGCAGTCCCGGAGGGTGATGTCGGGGAGCTCCCACTTGCATGGGCCGGCGGCCAACCGCAGGGCCGCGGCGAACTCCTCGACCGATTCCCCGGGTGCCTGGACTCGCCTCCAGAACGCGCTCCGAGCGGGGAACATCGCTATTGCTGGCCGGAGATGGGCGCGCAACGCCGCCAGGAGCTCTGTAGCTTTGAGGTCGCCCACCTTCCTCGGCGCGATCAGGTCCACCAAGGTCCTCTTGGTCTCGTGTCCGAGCATGCGGACGAAAATGGCCCTCTTTTTGGCCTCATCAGAGACTTCGAGCTCCACCAGCGCTGCGTTGAAGTCTATCTCAAACAGCTCCAAGTCTCCCGGCTTCTTGATCTCGTAGCCGGCGCATGTCTTGGTCCCGTGGGCAGCCATATCCCACCTTCGTCGCCAATTTAGTGTATGGGACCAAAGACAACCGGACAACCGAAAGGTTGGTTTAACACAGGTTTATTGCATGAGGTTCCAGTGAAGCATGAGGTAATGGCGGTGATACGTCTCAATATATACAGTAGCTCTCTACATTTGAATCTTGTAGCACGGTAGCTCATTGGCTGCTACCGGCGTGGCCTCTTTCTTCAGCTGCTGAATGCGGGGAAGGTTTTCCCGCGGCTGTCCGTGATTGAGCAATGTGAACCATGTGAGGCTGAACGCTCGCAGCTGCCCTCTATGGGCTGTCTGCTCGCGTTCCTTTACAGCTGGTATCGTTTGTATCTGGAGTGGTTACATTCTTGCCTTTACAGTATAATGAACATGCATACATACATACATAACAGACCCCATCAGTTTATAAATGTAATTGGGGTTCTTTGCCCCAACATGCATCACTCTGCACTTACTAATGTTGAAACTCATTTGCCACTGTTTTGCCCACTCCCCCAGTGTCGAGAGATCCCTCTGAAGCTCCTCACAATCTCTCACAGTTTTCACTACCCTGTATAATTTAGTGTCATCAGCAAATTTGGCTACCTTGCTTTTTACTCATACCTCTAGATCATTTATGAAGAGGTTGAAAAGCAGGGGTCCCAGTACTGAACCTTGGGGGACCCCACTCTTTACTTCCCTCCACTTGGAGAAGTGTCCATTGAGTGCTACCCTCTGTTTCCTGTCCCTTATCCAGTTGCTGATCCAGGACAAGACCTGTCCCTTTATTCCATGACTGGTAAGTTTATTCAAGAGCCTTTGGTGTGGGACCTTGTCAAAAGCCTTCTGAAAGTCCAGATAAACAAAGTCAACTGGATCCCCCTTATCCACATGCTTGTTGACACTCTCAAAAAATTCCAACAGATTAGTGAGGCATGATTTGCCCTTTGAAAAGCCATGTTGGCTCTCCTTTAGCAGTGCCTTCTCTTCTATGTGCCTATTAATTCTATCTTTTAGGATGGTTTCCATCACTTCACCTGGGACACATGTCAAACTGACAGGTCGGTAATTTCCTGGATCACCCCTGGATCCTTTTTTGAAAATTGGTGTTACATTCGCTACCTTCCAGTTATCAGGCACAAAGCCTGATTTGAGGGAAAGATTATATATTTTGGCTAGGAGATCAGCAATTGCATCTTTCAGTTCCCTGAGAACTCGTGGATGGAGTTCGTGGATGGTCCTGGTGATTTGTTAGCATTTAGTTTAATAAGACATGCAAGGACCTCCTCCCTGGTTATTTCTATCTGGCTTAATTCTTCGGTTTCCCTCCCTACGAAGATAGGCTCTGTTTTGGGCATGTGGCCTCTGTCTTCTTCAGTGAATACTTAAGCAAAGAATTCATTGAGTCTCTCTGCAATCTCTGTTTCCTCTTTAATAACCCCTTGCCTTCCATTGTCATCTAATGGTCCAATGGCCTTCCTAGTTGGGTTCTTACTTCTAATGTACTTAAAGAAGTCTTTGTTATTTCTCTGAGTATTTTTAGCTATATGCTCCTCAAAGTCTTGCTTTCCTTTCCTGATTGTTGCCTTGCATTTGTTCTGCCAGAATTTATGTTTCTGCCTGCTGTCCTCATTCGGACAAGCCTTCCATCTTCTAAATGAGCTTTTCTTGCTCTTGATCACTTCCCGAACAGCTCCTGTAAGCCACATTGGAGTCCTCTTGGACCTGGCAGTGCCCTTTTTCCTTTTGGGTATGCATTCCAATTGGGCCTCTGTTATTGTTTTTGTAAGCAGCCTCCATGCCTCTTGGAGTGTTTGGACTCTCTCAATTTTCCCTTTCAGCTTCTTTTTTACTAGTTTCCTCAACTTTGGGAAATTTCCTTTTTGAAAATTTAAGGTCTCTGTGTTAGTTTTTATCAGTGACTTGCGGTCTATGATCAAGTTAAACATAATTGAGTTGTGGTCACTGTTCTCTATTGGATCAGTCACATTAACATCTTGCACCAGATCCTGAGTATTACTCAGGATCAAGTCAAGGATTCTTGTACCTCTAGTTGGGTCTTCAACCATCTGTCCCAGGGAACAATCATTTAGCATACCTAGGAACTTTATCTCTTTATCATGTGCTGAACAACAGTTCACCCAGTCTGTGTGAGGGTAATTGAAGTCCCCCATTATAACCAGGCTTCCCTTCTTGGATGCCTCCTTTACAACATTCTCCAACTGCCAGTCTCCTTCAAGAGTTTGGGTCGGAGGCTTTAGTGTATGAGAACCAAGACAATAGAAACAGCCGAAGGGTTGGCTTAACACATCTTTATTGCATGATGGTCCGGTGGAACATGTGGTAATGGTGGATGAACAGCTCAATATATACTATGACTATACATTTGAAAGTGGCTCCTCGATAGCCCATTGGCTACTGTCTGCGTGACGTCATTCCCCGTCACGCCCTTCTTGTCCAGGTGAGGTGGAGGCGGGAATCTTCCCGCACTGTAGTTGTTTGGGGGATTGGAACCATGTGAGCTGGGCGCTCGCTATTGCCCCCTAGAGGTCACTAGCTCGCGTCCTGATACGGAAGGTTACAGTGTTACAGCTGGTGGTTATTATATCTACTCCTTCGAGTGTTACATTGCTTAAAGGTATAATATTACAGACAACGGAGGCCGATAGTATATGCCTACTGTTAGTCCATCCTTTTGGCCTGGTACTCTTACCCACAGAGCTTCTAATGGTGGCTCCAAATCACCTAGATATTCCAATTCATACGATTTTATCACTTCTTTGACATACAAGGCCACACCACCTCCCTTTTGCCCCTTCCTATCCTTCCTGTACAGTTTGTAGCCTGGGATAACTGTATCCCATTGTTTATCATCCGTCCACCAGGTTTCAGTGATACCAGTAATATCAATATTCTTATCTATTGCTAAGTATTCCAGCTCCCCTATTTTGTTCCGGAGGCTTCTGGAATTTGTATAATAATATAATAATAATAATAATATGGGAGAAAGGTGGGAAAGCGGCGCAAAATACTTTACTTTCCCACCCGATACGGGAGACTTGACAGGTATTGTCTCCATGCAGTGTTGCCTGTTTGGTATAGGTAATTGTTTAAGATTGACTGATGTGTAGGGAAGAAAAGCCCCTCCCCCCCCCAGGACAGGGAAGAATTTTCATCCAGAATGGGTTATAGATAATTAGTGATAAGATCTTTGTGGATTAAGTTGAGGTGAACTCCAGGTATACAAAACTTAAGTCTCTTAACTCCATCACTCTACTCATTGCACCTCATTGATATTTTGGTGGGCGCTGTAGAGACTACCAGTGGTATTTAATTATTCTCATTACTAGGTCTATCTTCTGTCAGCCTGTTCCTGGGTGCAAAGCTGGCTTTTTTAGTTTGTTTTTCCCTACACTAGTGTACTGTAGTTTAAGAAATGCCTCTATCTATCTACACTTCTTCCATTGTAATCTTTATCTGAAAATACTTTTCCTGAGTGAGATTATAAATAAAACTATTATTTATTCTCTAAGGAAATTATCAGAACTTTATTTATTTAATTAATTAATCTAAAACCATTATATACCACACTCTGGAGAACAAAAGTTCCCCATTCTTTAAAGTTCACAATATTAAAAGAGAATACAGTAAAACCTCAGTTGGCATAATTAATGTGTTCCCTGGGACGTTTCCTAAAGTGAAAATTACTTAAACCGAATTTCCCATAGGAATGAATTGAAAACCAAAATATGTTAACTGAAACGTGGTTTCCCATAGGAATGAATTAAAAACCAATTAATTGGTTGAAAAAATTCCTTAAACCAAGCCACTATTTTCTATGGATTTCCTTTTGTTATGTAATTTTTATGTTAACCAAGTTGTTTGTTAACCCAGGTTCCACTGTAATATATAAAAACAATAACCTTCTAATGGTTACAACTATAATAAATAAGTAAAACTTATGGTTCCAAATTAAAACAAATAAATACCAAGGGGATTATCTTGACTGTGAGCTACATGACTGTGGTGCTGACCTGAAGGATTTGGTTTCTGGAACCATGGCTACACCTCTTGGATGATGGATTGCTGACAAGGGATGTATTGCACCTCATAAGAACTGGGAAGAATGTATTTGGGCACAGCAGACTCCAGACCCCTCCCATGGCCAGGGAGGAGAGAAAAGCAGCTGGGCTTCTCCGGCATCTGGAGACCACTGCCACAGCTGACGCTGGGCCCCTCCCATGGCCATGAAGGAGCAAAAAGCAGCTGAGATTCTCGGGTGGCCAGAGACCATCACCACTGCTGACTCCAGACCCCTCCCATGACCGGCTAGGAGAGAAAAGCAGTCGGGCTTCTCTGGCGGGCAGAGACCACCACCACAGCTGTCTACGGACCCATCCCATGGCCGGGGAGGAAAGAAAATCAGCTGGGCTTCTCAGGTGGGCAGAGACTGCTTCCACAACTGACTCCGGGCCCCTCCCATGGCCAGGGGAGGACAAGGAGCTGCTGCTGACTGCCTGGCTCTGGCAGGATGTTGAGCTCCGGGCTCCATTGGGGGCATTGAGCTCTGGGCTCCATTGAGGACCTTGAGCTTCAGGCTCTGAGCTCCGGTCCCCCACCAATGCCCAGCTGCGGGGCCAGCAGAGAACATTATGTTTCCAATGTTTTTCTTTCTAATGTTTTATTATTTATAGTGACTATTGCATTCTATTATGTATTCTGTATTATATTATATTATGTATATTGACTATACTGTAGTACATTATATTTTATTATACTGTAATATTAAATGCTTTGTGGTGTATGTAAGCTGCCCTAAGTCACACTGTCGATTGGGCCGCATACAAATCCAATAAATCAAATCAAATCAATCAAATCACAGCATGAAGAAATTCATCAAGAGGGCTTTAAATTGAAATGGAAGGGGAAGGGAGATGTAAAATCAGAGGTAAGGAAAGATGAAGGCTTACATTAAATAAGGAAAACAGATAGAGTACCTATAATGGAGACCAATAGTAATAATCTTCCAAAAAATGCAGAAGGGAAAACAGGCCATTAATCACGTAATCTTCAATGTGTATATTCAAATGCAAGGACTGGAATTCTTAGTTCATGGGTGGAAATATGATTTGATAGGGATAGCAGAACTTGGTGAGATAAATCCCATGACTGGAATTGAAAGGATAAGATTTCAAAAAGAACCAAAAGAACAGAAAGGGAGGTAGAGTTGTGCTATAGGTTAAAAACACATATTGCTACATAGAACTACAGAAGGATGAGCTCGCATGTCCCATAGAAAGTGTCTGGATTAATATGATCTGAGTGGAGGACAAAAAGAACATGGTTGTTTGAGTCTACTAGTGACTGTCTTTTGTGTATTGAGGCACTATTGCAAGTAGCCCAGGGAGTGCTCTTGCAATAGGAAAATGGAGGTTTCCCGACATCCTAATTAGAAGCCTTAAGTGGCGTGAAATCCCCTGCAAAAAGGGTGCGCTAGTTATGCTAATCCAAGCCCTATCATTGGTTACAGTTTTGGGTCCTGCTATCCATTGGTTACCTTCACATATCCCCTGTACTGATTGGTTAGGTCCGGCGGGTTGCTACCTTGTATCCAATAGCCACTGCCGGGAACACCTGCCCCAGCTGGGGGCGAAATGCTGCTCCACCCTTGGGCTGCCGCCTCTGCCACCATGGAGACTGAAAAGCCAGAGGGTTCGGCTCGGCGGCAAAGAACTTCACCTGCCCCAGCTGGGGGCGAAATGCTGCCCCATCCTCGGGCCGTCTCCTCCGCCACCACGGGGACTGAGAAGCTGGAGGGTTTGGCTCAGCAGCAAAGAACTTCACCTGCCCCAGCTGGGAGTGAAATAATGCCCCACCCTCGGGCCACCGCATCCGCCACCATGGGGACTGAGAAGCCAGAGGGTTCGGCTTGGTGGCAAAGAACTTCACCTGCCCCAGCTGGGGGTGAAATCCTGCCCCACCCTTGGGCCACCACCACGGGGACTGAGAAGCTGGAGGGTTTGGCTCGGCTGTGGTGGTCTCCAACTGCCTTGTCCTCTTTAGTGGGCATGTTTCCCTGGCGCCCTTGCCACCGGTGTGGGGAAGGAACTGGTGGCACCTGCAGATGCTGTCTCCTCCCCCTGGCCCTGCCTAGCCATTGGGTTAAAAGAAGGATGCCCACAGCACCGGAGGACCCCCACCACCGTGTCTAGTACCTTGCCGCCTTTCTCCGATGCCCTGTCATTGGCACGGGGAGGGAAACAGCTGTCGTCCGAGCTCCTCTCCTGATCTGGCTTTTGCTGCAGGGTGGCATTGCTGGAGGTGTCCTGGTGTGGGGTTAGCATTCCTTTTTGTACTTGACATAAGCCTTTTTTAATGTGTATTTTGCAACTGTGTCATTGTACTTGCGACATTGTATTTAGAGACAGATATATTGTATGTCCTAATGTTGTATTTTGTATTAGTTGGGCAGAATAATTGCATTGTATTTATTTTTTATTATTATGTCAGATATTGTGTAATGCTTTATATTTTGTGAGAAGGCTTTCTTTTTTGTTTAAGTAAGCTTTCCTTTCTTTATGTTGTGAGCCGCTTTGAGTGGCACTCATGCCAGGAAAGTGGGATACAAATAAACCTATTATTATTATTATTATTATTATTATTATTATTATTATTATTATTATTATTATTATTATTATTATTATTATTATTATTATTATTATTATTATTATTATTATTATTATTACACTATATAAGCCCCACGGATAAACAAGGGTAGGGCCGGACCAGATCTGTACTTCCTACACCATACAGGTAACCTGTGTAACGCTAAGCCTGGGTCCCTCCATTATGCTACAATTCTCGGTAGCTAGTTTATTTCCCATCGCTGGGTAAGAGTCTGGAGGGACTGACTCCGTTACGATTGTATAGCCATCTTGGGATCCGGAACACCTTGTAAACTAATCTCTACTGACTGTTATAATAAAGCCTGTTGCTGTTTGCTCATCGTTGTCCTGGACTCATGCTTATAAGGGCCGGATCTAACACTGTCCAAGCAAGAGAATGTACAGATAATACCTTTGAAAAACAAATTGCAAAAATGTCAAAGATACATGATGTACAGTAAAACCTCAGTTCACATAATTAATGCATTCTCTGGGATGTTTCTTAAAGCGGAAATTAGTTTAACTGATAGGAAAGCATTGAAAACCAAAATATGTTAACCAAAATGCAGTTTCCCATAGGAATACACTGAAAACCAATTAATCAATTCCGGGGGGAAATCCTTAAACCAAGCCATTATTTTGTATGGATTTTCTTTTGTTATGCAATTTTTATATTAACCAAGCCATTTGTTAACCAAGGTTCCACTATACCCGTAAATGGGAGATTTCAATTGTCCTGATATCTGTTGGGAGACAAACTCTGCCAAATATTGACCTTTCAAGAAATTCCTGGCTTGTGTGGCCGATAATTTTATCCTACAAAAAGTAGAGGAAAAAACTAGAGGAGTAGCTATCCTTGACTTGATTCTAATCAATAGATATGATATAGATATACTTAGCCTGACTTTTGCTACGTTAAGTTTGGCATTCTTTTTCCTGTTGGCAACACAGACACTATAATATGCAGCAATATCAGGGCATTTCCTGGTATTTTGAATTCTGGATACAAAAACCAGAATAACTGACAAACTTAAATTGGAGGTTGTTTTTTAAAATATATATATATATATATATATTTCAGAAAGGAACAAGATCTTAATTCTAGCCTTAGCTTGTGTCAGTATTTCTATATCAGTATCAGAATACAGGCAAAAAAAATTTTTATTTGTATACTACCCATTCGTGAATATCACTACTGTGAGCAGTTTATGACAAAGTTAGAATCATCCAAGCAATATCTCAACCTGACCAGCAGCTGAGCCTCGAAAGAACAAAAATGCCTTGAAAACATCCACAATGACTTTTTTAAATCAACAGATTTTTTTGTATGTTGTATGTAACAGAAAACTTGACACAATTATGTTGCTCTTTGAGAATGTAAAAGGAGTACAAGTGCCAATATGACAGCAAGCACAAACAAATGCATAAATTATTACTCTGTCTCAGAAACCTGTTTCTAAGCAACTCACAGTTCAATTGCATTCACAGGTATAAATTTTCTTTTCTAAAAGTCTACAGGGAACCTGGAACCTTCATAAAATCATTTACTTATAAAAATAACTGTTGGCTTCTGTGCTTATTTTAGATACAGGGATAAAATACATGCATTGTAGATTTATGGAGCTCAGAAATTTTGTTTCCTATTTTATTATGATGGTTTAAATCAGCTTTTCTGGTCTTATGGCATACTTCCCCTTTTAGGTCTTTGTTTTCAAGCCATCCAATAATTGATATTATTCACTAGTTTCTATAACAAGCCTTTCTGTCAGCATTGTCATGTAAAAGTAATGGCCCTTCCTATCTGTCCTCTGCTTTCCATGATATTCTGTCATAGGGCAAAAAAGTAATGGGAAAAGATAACTTAGCCTAAGATTTATGGCAATAGCAGCTGTATTAGAAATGGATAGCTGAAATATTTTTTACTAAAATCTGCCATATATATTTTATTAACTATCACTATCACTATCTCTATCTCAAGGCTATCACCTAGTAATTTAGCACTGGTAATAACAATTTGGTAGAAATCATCACTTAATTATGCATATCAGACCAGTTCAATTTTCTTAAATGAAAATACATGTTCTTCTAATTAAAAATATTTGATATTCCTAAAACTAGTTTCTCATTTTTAAGCTAAATGACTCAGTGTGGATTCCACGTACATGATTGGCACACTGTCCTTGACAGAACCACGCTTATGGGAGAACACTCTTTTGAGCCTCTGGTTCCGAGGGGACATAAATTGGGGAGCAGATTAATAGCTATAGTTTAATTCACCGATCGCTGACCTAACAGGCAGGTCGGACAATAGAGGGCAAAAGATCGCCAGACGATTAACTTGATAGGCATGTAATGAGTAATCTCGCATCCGCAGATGCTCTAAGGTCAAGAGTCAATCTAGGCGCATGTTTGTTCCCGATAACAATAGACAATGCATGTCCTCGGTAGTAAATTAGATAGATAAGAAACTTCCCCCGGTGAAGTCATCCCTAATGGGTAACTTGTGTAATTTCAATGTGCACACTCAGGGCTTTCCTGTAACGGCTATGCACAATGTATGCATGCGGTCAAGCTAGACAGGGTATAAAGTTAAGTGCCTTCTGATCAATAAACACTGGTCTTCACTCCATCTTGCCTCACATGTCTTGCTTGAACAGTCTCCTCCAGGACCCTCCGGCCCACATCGGGCCCCGATCCAACATATGGTGACCCCAAAGTGATCCTACTCGTGAGTAGTGATACCCTTGGTCCGGTTCTATGCCAGAACTGTGTCCAAGTCTTCCCGGAGGTTGCACAGTGGTTCAGGTCAGAAAGCCATCCGATCTGAATGACAGCTACGCTAAGAGGCATTCCAGAGGCAGAGCACGCTCCAACGCTCTGAGGCATCTTGTGCATCAGAAATGCGTTCCGAACACTCAGGGTCGGCTGTGAACCCTGACACCATCGCAGAGGCCATCGAGGGCCTGTGGCAGCAGCCCACATTCTGAGTCCTTCCCAGAGGTCTGTCGCACAGAATCCAGTTACCTTACTTGGACGTGTCGACTCGTCCAGCAGAGGCAACTTCAAAGGACCGGCAGGTAATATGGGGACTTGTCTGCAGCGGCAACATCCGACCGCTAACCAGAGAGTTCACTTAATGGAACTCAAAGCTCTGGCCAGGGTAAATCGTACTCGTATTCACAGTGCCCAGTTAGCGGATCTTTTGGTGTATTTGAGGGAGCACTGTCTGTTTTATCCAGAAATGGGCATGCTTAGCCTCCAACTTTGGGACAGGACAGGGACCTGCATTAAGCAAGAACGAAGAGCCCCAGCTAAGGTGATTAGCACATGTAGTAAGTGTAGGAAGCTCATCGCAGAGGTAGACCCAGTCCGGATAGAGACCGAGAACCACCCAGTGCAGTCAGAGCCATCAGCCCCAATGGGTCTCTATCCGCCACTTCAGCTTAAACAGGGAGACTTAGGGAGCTTTCCTTCAGTGGCAGCTGCAGATGCCACTGAAGGAATGCAAGGTATGGGAGAATCTGGTGGTTCCCAGACAGTTAAAAGTTCCCAGATAGCCAAAAGTTCCATTCAGCGCATGGTAGAAGAAGAAACCATCAAGGGGGAGTTGTCAGCAGAAGAACTAGCTGAACTTAGGCAGTTATGCCCAGTCCGCATAGAGGTGGATGCCCTTACTGGTCAACAGCAAACGATCCATTCGCCGGTTCCGTACAAATTGCTCATGGCAATACGGAAGGCAATCACAGAAAAAGGACTCCAGAGTCGTTTCACTAGGGGTACACTTCAGCTGGTTTGTGAGACAATGATGCTCATTCCATATGACTGGAAGGCCATCATGAGAATGATGCTCAACCCCAGCCAGTATTTGCTATGGGACAGCGAGTATCGACTCGAAGCACAGGCAAGGGCTGCCAGGATGAGAGGAGCAGTACTTCCTGACCAGCTATATGGGTCAGGTCAGGTCGAATCCATGGACATGCAGATCACCTTGCCACTTGCCATGCTTCACCTGGCGGTTGAGACAGTCTTTAGGGCATATCTCAAGGTCCCGGCAGCTGGCAAAGCAGCCAAAAATTAAACAGCAGTCAAACAGGGTGCCCAGGAGTCCTACATGGACTTTATTAACAGATTGGAGGAAGTGGTCAGTAGGCAGATAGACAACGAACAAGCCCAACAGGAGCTTATGATGAAGCTGGCGAAAGACAATGCCAACCTTGACTTCCGTAAAATCTTGCAGTCACTGGGCAATCCTCCCGATCTGACGCTTACTGACATGATCAGGGCTTGTGCCAATGTTGGTACAGATTCCTACAAAATGGGTCGGTTGGCAGCGGCAGTGCAAGGCGGTAGGAAATCCAAAGGCAAGACCAAGGGAGCATGCCACAATTGTGGCAAGATTGATTATTTCGCTAGAGAATGCCAATCCAAGAAGGGTAATGGCCAAAACACAGGTCATCCCAAGGCTCTGACCACCCCATGTCCACGATGTCGCAATGGCTTTCACTGGGCCAGGAACTGTCCAAATTCGGGAAACCAGAGCACGGGCATGTCTCTGGCCCCGGTCCAAACAGAGACCACAGTCACTCTGGGAGAGCCAGAGCTGGATTAGATTCACAGAACATTCTACCCTGCATTCTGGAGGCACAGGCCAGACCTAAGGGCAGTGCAGGACTAGATTTGACTTGCCAATCAGAAGTCACATGTGACTTGCCAGGCACAGTCTATCTGGTTGATTCCCAATACATGGGACCCTTGCCTAAGGGCTATATAGGTTTAGTTTTGCCCTGCAGTATCGCAAGAATGCGAGGAATCCTTGTGATTCCAGGAGTCATTGACTCCAATTTTTTGGGTGTACTCCAGGTTCAACTTTGGACACACCTACCACAAACCATTCACAAAGGAGACACGTTAGCACAACTGATCATGGTCCCTTGTCACCCGCAAGCAGGCAGCCAGGAAAGGCTCAGAGACAGCTCAGAGTCCGGGTCGGCAGACCGCTCGAGCGCAGAAGGGGCAGTACAAGGATACCAGGTCTTAGCGACAGTGGAAATCAACATAGAGTGGAAGCGGCGGCCAGTCATAAAGGTATTCTTGAATAAAAAACCTTTTGATGGGCTATTAGATACCGGAGCTGATGTCAGAGTAGTCAGCCAGAGTCAGAGGCCACGTGAGTGGGCTCTTGAGCCGGTCTCCAATGTGTGGGGGGTAGGCAGTGTCCAGGAAGCGTTTAGAAGCCAGGATTGGGTAGAAGTCACGATCCCCGAAGCTGACGGCACAGTGGTCATTCGGCCGCATATCTTGGATGTGCACGTCAATCTCTGGGGGCGAGACATCTTGCAACAGTACCGTGCCACTCTTACCTTCAGGTAATGGCTTTAACACTCAAATGGCTTACCAACATGCCAGTCTGGGTAGAGCAATGGCCGGTAGTAGGGGAAAAATTAGTTGCCCTAAAACAGCTGGTTAAAGAACAGTTAGATGCAGGACACATAGAACAGTCCACCAGCCCCTGGAATTCACCCATATTCGTCCTTAAGAAAAAGTCAGGGAAGTGGTGTCTCCTTCACAATCTAAGAGAGATTCAGCCAATGGGTCAGCTTCAATGCGGTATCCCGAATCCGAACATGATCCCCGAGGGTTGGGAGATCCTGGTCATAGACTTGAAAGACTGTTTTTACACCATTCCTTTAGATGTAAGGGATTGGGAAAGGTTCACTTTTACGGTGCAGTCGTGAACCACACAGAGCCCATGCAACGTTACACGTGGAAATATTTG
Source organism: Bradypodion pumilum (assembly GCA_035047305.1). Lineage (NCBI taxonomy): Eukaryota > Metazoa > Chordata > Lepidosauria > Squamata > Chamaeleonidae > Bradypodion > Bradypodion pumilum. The sequence goes on along the minus strand of JAWDJD010000003.1, from coordinate 201,412,619 downwards.
CCACAGGGGATGCTCAATTTGCCCACCCTGTGCCAAATTTACATTCACGACGTGCTGAAAAAGTTTCAAAACCTTCACCCCACAGTCTTAGTATGTCATTTTATGGAGGATATCTTGATCGCAGCGCTGTAACTCGGCAGCAAAATGTTTAAAGACCTCCAGACCACTCTGGGGGAAAAGGGGTTACTCATTGCCCCAGAGAAAGTTCAGAGAATCGAGCCCTTTTCTTACTTGGGCCATCGGCTTCTCCGTTCTTTTGTGGTACCAGTTTTGCCACAAATTAACCTCAAAGATTCAGTCACCCTCGTAGAATTGCAGCAGATTCTGGGGAATATCAATTGGGCTAGGCCGTATTTCAGGCTAGATACGTAACTCCTGAAGCCGCTCTTCTCGCTGCTAATGGTAGCTAAGCAGCCAGCAGACCGGATACACATTCCTCGAGAGGCTCGCTTGACTCTCAAAAAGGTCAAACAAGTTCTCAGCCAGAGATGGGTGAACAGGTTTAGTCAGGGGACATACACTCCTGTTCTAAACCTGTACATAGTCCGGACTGGAGCCATGTTCACCGGAGCTCTAGGGGTAGACTCCGAGAGAGGGGCAAATATTGTGAGCAGTCAAAGGGCCACATCACTGTTGCCTCGACCCCGGCAACAGCACTTGGACTTGTAATCGCCCAGAGACTATTAACTCAATGTTTGTTCATGTCACTTTGCCTTCAGGCTGGTTTTTTTCATGTAACCAACACACTTGGAACTATATTCCCACAAATGTATCTGATTCTTTCTGTTGCATCAGTCGTTTGACACTGTTGCTTCCCACTAAGGATATGGTTGCCCCAAGCACTGATGGATCTGCCCACACACGGCACGTTCGTGCCACCCAGCTAGATAGTTCATGTGACAGTGATATCAGGGTTCTGAGCAAAGCTGAGTATGTCTCATTGGCAGTCAGTTTGTTCGGTGTGCCAGGCTTAGCCGTAGGCAACGCTTGCAGGATTGGTCAATTGGCTTGCGCTTTGGCAAAAAGCCATTAATCACACCTCCTTGGCAAGAGCGATGCTCAATCAAGAGCAAACGGAGCTTCACCATGCTATATTGGATAATCGAGCAGCTATCGATTACCTTTTGCTCTTACTCCATTTGGGTTGTGAGGCCGTCCATGGCATGTGTTGCTTTAACCTCCCGGACAACTCTCGCAAGGTACAAAGTCAGTTCACAGCTCTCCATACCCTGGTTAAGAATATCAAGGAAGATGCCACGTGGGGGTGGTGGAATTCATTATGGTCATGGTTTCAATGGGAATGGCTACAAACAACTCTCAAGGTGATTGTTGGTGTTGCAATGTTGGGGATAGTGGTTTGCTGCTTCATGCAATGTATTCCCTCATTGCTGTCAAAGTGTCCCCCATGGAGGAAACCCCAGGATGTCCTCACTCCATGTCAGCTAGTGCCACTCCTGCGCCGAGCCATCTGTCAGGTCCAATTAAACAAATAAAGGGGGAGTGTGGATTCTGTGTATATAATTGGCACACTGTCCCTGACAGAACCACGGTTGTGGGAGAACACTCCTTCGAGCCTCTGGTTCTGAGGGGACAGAAATTGGGGAGCAGATTAATAGCTATAGTTTAATTCACTGATCGCTGACCTAACAGGCAGGTTGGACAATAGAGGGCAAAAGATTGCCAGATGTTTAACTCGATAGGCATGTAATGAATAATCTCGCATCCATACATGCTCTAAGGTCAAGAGTCAATCTAGGCACTTGTTTGTTCCCAACAACAATAGACAATGCATGTCCCCGGTAGTAAATTAGATAGATAAGAAACTTCCCCCGGTGAAGTCATCCCTAATGGGTAACTTGTGTAATCTCAATGTGCAGACTCAGGGCTTTCCTGTAACGGCTACGCACAACGTATGCACGCGGTCAAGCTAGGCAGGGTATAAAGTTAAGTGCCTTCTGATCAATAAATGCTGGTCTTTGCTCCATCTTGCCTCACGTGTCTTGCTTGACCAGTCTCCTCCGGGACCCTCTGGCCCACATCGGGCCCCGATCCAACAACTCAGCTCAGTAATTTATGCTGACTTTAACTATTAATAATAGCAGTAACAATATAAATACTTATTTTTGATAGCTTTTGATGGTCTGCATTTCTCATATTTTAAAAAAGATTAAAACATTTATATTAAAATAAAATATTCTTCAAGGAGATCTGTGAGAAATCCTTGCTCACTCCATTATTCCTGATGGACTATCATAGAAAATAACTGATGTGTCCTTCATTATAGCCCTATAATTAAAGTTCAATGCTGAGTGTTAAGATACACCTTCAAACCCTTTATTAATCAAGAGAAAGATGTTGACAAGATTTAAAAATCCTAATAAATAGCACTGCATGCATTTTTTAAAAAAAATCTAAGACTTGTGTCCTAATTCAAACTCCTGTAAGAAATAATCCAGACTAGAGAAAGTAGGAATTGACCATTCTATCCAGATGTTAGTTTAAAATTAAATCCATCCTTAAAAAGCTATATTGAGCTCCACTCAGAAATCTTCTTTCTAGGAAGACCTTCTATTACACAGATCATTCCAGATTAGTATGCTTTTTTGAAGGTGGCGTTGTGAATGTTAACTGTGTGGTAGGCCTTACAGTCTTCTAGGTGACAGGCAATACAGTTTCCCATTCCACCATCCTACACCAAATGATTGCAGATCATTCTCCAAGAATAAATTGTAAGGATGGGATTTCCATAAGTCCATCCACAGAACTCATCCAGAATCACCAAGAAGGATTCTAGATGACTTCAGGGGCTAGGAGTCCTGGAATTACAAAAAATCCTATTCTCAATAAATTGGCATGGGAGAAGAATGCAAGCGCGGCGCCAAAATGGCCGCCGCGCCCTTTGCGGGCCCCCCATAGGACGAAGGCATCCGGGTAGTTAGGGGCGTGGCCAGCTCCCTTATAAAAGGGGTGGCCATGAGGCAGCCGAGCTGCCATTTTGCGAAGCGACGGAGCGGAGAAGTTTTTCCCTCTTACCTCTGTCGCTTCTACCTTTCCCGGGAAGCCTTTTGTTTGCTGAACTGTCTCGTTTCGGCTTCCCATCGATTGGCTGAGATGCCCTTGAAGGGGAAGGCGGCTGCGAGCGCCGCTCGTGAGGTTCCCGGAGGGCTGCGGCCGCGCCTCCAAGCGGCCGCCTTTGCCTGCACCCACCGGGACCGGTGGAATGTGGGTCTTTTTTCCCTGGCCGGAGACTGCTGGCCCACGCTTGGGTCCAGTAGGGGCTGCGGCCCTCGGCCCGCGAACGGTGGACACCGTTCCTGATGTTGCCCATTCCGCTGGCCCTTCCTCTATAGGGGCGCAGCTCGCCCCGGGGCCTTCCAACCTTGGGGGGTGGTCCGGTCCCCTTCCACTGGCAGGTTGCTACATCGACCTTAACGGGCCCGGGTGTGGGGTTATGGCCCTATTCGGGCCCCGGGGTACAGGGACCTGTACCCATGCCTGCAGTAGGCGGGCCGGCTGGCCCCCCTTTTTTCTCCCTTGTCAGCGTTGAAGCCTTATTGGCCCGTGTTGCGGCCCTCGAGGCATCCCTGGCCCGGGCTAGCCACTCTGGTGCTCCCTTTGGGGTTCATTTCGACGCGTCGTCTGCTGGGCAGCGGCAGGCGACGGGATGGGTCGAGCTGCTTGAGGCGCATGGCACGGCCTTTGCCACTGCCTCGCAGTTCCCCAACCTACGGCCGGTGCGGGTCAGCCCCCAGTGACGAGCTCTACAGCGGTCGTGAGCTCCGACGCCCCCAGTGGGCCGGAACCCCCGGTGGGGGCGGCCCACGGGGGTGCAGCGTGTGAGTATGCGGTTCAAACTAGTGCACCTACACATGTGGCCATGTTGGGGGGGGCTTTCCAAGGGCCTTGGCCTCGCGTGGGTGGTGCGGCGGTACAGCCGCTGACGCCCCACCCGGCGACGACAACTACCACCCAGGGCCCCGTGGTGGGGGGTGTTTCCTACCCTGAGGGGAACGTGTTGGGTGGCTGGGTTGGTCCAAGCCCCTTTTCATATGCCCGCAGTCTCTGCGGTGCCTGTATCGGCCTTGCCGACAGCCGGGTATTCCTTACTGCTGGGTGACCACTTGCCACAGGCCACCGGAGAGTAAATTTGGCGGGGGGAGTACGTGGATTTATTCTCACTCATAAACAGAGAGCCCACCAAGGAGGAGAGCGCGGGGCAGAAGGGGTAGGATAGTAGCAGGCACGTCGTCGCAAGCCAACAAGTACGTGGGCCAACTGGTTGCCGGCCTACCTCATAGGCATGGCGGTGTACCCCTGGGCCCGGCCGGATTTGGCAATTCCGATGGTCCACTATTTGGACAACGTATACCGGGCGATGGTTGACTTTTCGGGCCCATCGTGGTTGGCTTATGACGAGGAATGCCGTAGGCAGATTTCCCCGCACCCCGAGATTAGGTGGGATGAGCCATGCCAGAGGTGGTGGCTTTTGTACGTGACCCCCACGCGCCTTGCTCAGGGGGTTCCAGCCCGCCTGCTGTCCTGGACTATCTTGTCCAATGGTTCCTACAATGGGGAAAATTGCAAATACAGACAGGAGTGTCCCACATGTGTGGCCCCCATGCGGCCCCTGCCTGTCCCGGGCTCGGAGGGATGCGGGGCAGAGGGAGGGGCGGACAGGGGGCTGGCAAGACTGCCGCAGATGGATCTAGTCCACCGAAGGGCTCCCTCCCCGATTAAGGTGGGCATGTTGGAGCGTTGGCTCACATTGTACCTGAAGGGAGAGGACGTGGGTTATCTCCTTCAGGGTTCTAGGCAGGGGTTCCGGATCCCTTTCTGGGTAATAGGTCCCCTCAGGATGCCCCCAATCTTTGATCCCTTAGGGGGAGGGAGGAGGTGGCTGCTGCCAGCTTTGACAAGAGGGTCTATGCGGGCAGGGTCGTTGGCCCTGTCCCTGCACCCCGTCCCGGGGAGCATATTCTTTCAATGATGCCATGCCTTTTGGCTGTTACATTCGGGCTCGGTATTCGAGCGTTTCACCACTTTCCTAGAGTGGGCTGTTGTCCGCAGGTCAGGGTCCCGGTCTGTAGCCCATTCCCTGGATGGTTTTTATTCGGGGCTGAACGGGGCTGGGACACGTGCACACGTCTCCTCAACGCATTTCAGACGCTAATGGAGGAACTCGGTGTCCCTTTAGCGCCCGAAAAGACCGAGGGCCCATCTCCACAGCTAGTATTCCTGGGGTGGAGAGTGACACGGTAGCGCAGGCTTCTAGGTTGCAGTGAGATAAGGTGTCAAGGCTAGTGGCCCTTATCTCAGACTCATGGGCCGAGCGCATGGCATCACTGAGGGACCTGCTGGTGCTACATGGTCACTCCAATTTCGCTGGCAGGGTCGTCGCTCCGGGCAGGGCATTTGCTCGGCGCTTGTGCGACGCCATGGCAGGATTATCCAGGCCCCACCATAGGGTTAGGCTTACCCGGGGTATCAGGGCAGACATGCTTGTCTGGTTGCAGTTCCTGAGGGAGTTCAATGGGGTCTCATTTTGGAGGCATGACCTCCTGGCTTCCCCTCAATTTCAGATTCAGTCTGATGCCTCGGGATCCCTGGGTTATGGGATGTACTTCAATTGGAAGTGGGCCTATGGTGGGTGGCCACCATCCTGGGCAGGCACGGGTCGCCTGCGTGGTCTCACGTATCTGGAATGTTTCCCTATCCTGGGTGCTTTGATGCTATGGGGCAAGGGGTGGGCCAACTCGGTTGCGCATTTTTGGCGTGACAAGGCGGCTGTTGTCCGCATCGTCAATGCACAGAATTCCAAATCGCCCGGGGTTATTGACCTAGTGCGCTAGTTTGTGTCGTGCAGCCTGTGCCTCAACATTCTCTTCAGGGCCAGGCATGCCCCAAGGGTTGATAATGATATTGCTGCTGCTTTGTCCTGTCTGCAGATCTCCCGGTTCTGTGCCTCGGCCCCGGATGCGGAGGAATTTCCCTCGCCACTCCCGGACGAGAGATGGAACGTTGGCAAGGAGAGGTGACCCGGGCGATTGGCCTGTCACTAGCGCCATGCATGAGTAAGACATATCACCACGCATTTAGTTCTTTCAGAGCATTCTGTACCCAATTTCGACTGCCAGGAACCTGGCCGATCCCAGTGGCCCATGTTCTGCGGTTCATGGTTTACCTGTATGCCCAGGGCCTTGCACCACGCACCATAGCATCTCAGCTGTCAGGGTTGGCTTTTATGGCCAAAGTGGGAGGTCGTGTGGACGGCACCAATGACTTCCATGTGAGACATGTTTTGGAGGGGTGGGTGCGCGTGCGCGGGTGTTTCCCGGGCGACCGCCACCCGATTTTCCCAGGGGTTTTTTGCCCGATTGGCCCGGGGCTGGCCTGGCCTCTGTTTTGATAGATGAGGCAGCCCATTTCATGCGGCTACTACGGTGGCCTTTTTGGGGGCGCTCCGCATCGGCGAGCTTGAGATGCTGAATAAGGCGGATGCAAGATTTTCCCAAGGATTTTACCAATTGGCCCGGGGCTGGCCTGGCCTCTGTTTTGATAAATGAGGCAGCTCACTTCATGCGGCTACAATGGTCGCCTTTTTGGAGCGCTCCGCATCAGCGAGCTTGAGATGCTGAATAAGGCGGATGCAAGATTTTTCCAGGGGTTTTTACCCAATTGGCCCGGGGCTGGCCTGGCCTCTGTTTTGATACATGAGGCAGCCCACTTTATGCGGCTACAAAGGTGGCCTTTTTGGAGCGCTCCGCATCAGCGAGCTTGAGATGCTGTATAAGGCGGATGCAAGTCATAGGGCACTGGAACTCGAAGATGTCTGTGGGGACAATATTGGGCTCAGTTGGGGGATACGCTCCTCTAAAGTGAATCAGCACGGCGTAGGCAGTGGAGTAGACTGCTACGATGTTCCTCGACAGACATCTGTCTGGTTGGTGCCCTACAGGAATTCCGTGCACTGTGTGGCACGCACCATGGCACATTTTTTCTGTCACCAAGGTGGATCTTCTATTACTAAATTTCAATTTGGGGGGTGCCGGGAAGGCACTAGGCAGTGTTGGCCTCTCAAGGGCTCGTTGCGGCACCCATTCGTTCCGGATAGGGGCGGCTTCTGCTGCAGTTGTTTTGGGTACTCCAGGGCTGAAATACGCCGTATGGGAGGGTGGGGGTCACAATGTTTTCAGTTTTGTCTTCGCCCTCCTCCACTGCGAATACCAGTTTTAGTCACTGCACTGTTTCTCCCCCCTCCCTTTTTTACTTGACAGACCCTGGGTGTCGTTTTACACCGGTGACAGTGTGCCTGGTGGGCCGTAGCCGCATGCACAGGGCAGCGCGTTACGCTGCATGGGGCAGCGCGTTACGCTGCGGCGACAGAGTGGGTACCCGACGGGGACAGGGTGCATCCGCATGTCCCAGGTGCTATGGTAAGCGCGGCATGTTATGGCGGGAACTGTTGCCATCCCTTTTCTACATCAGGGATGCTGGCTCGCCAGATGTCCTGGTTACGTACCTTGGGGGCGATGGTTTGGGGCGGGTCACTGGCCTATCGCGGAAACTTGCGGTTCGCAGTGACCTGCCCTACTCACATTATGTGTGGCTTGCCACATCCCTCAATTGGTCGGACACGATACCGCGGTATGCTTACAGGGGGGCGTTTGGCCTCAGGGCTCTGACTGAGCCGACGCTCCGTGAACGGGACTATTGCCCGGTTCCTTTTGACAAGGGCGGGGGATGCGCCATTAGCCTCCCCGCCATCAGTCTGCAAATTTACGAGCTTTACTCAGGGGATGGGGCCCATCTGTCGCAGGGAGGTATGGACCTCTGGATTAGTGGACTGGCGAGCAGGCCTGTCGACCGAGCTGACGGTCTTGGGGGGGGCGGTGAGCCTTTTTGGAAGCCTCCCCGTGTGGCGGGTATCACTGGTAAGGTAAACATTATGACCCACAGGTATCCGGCAGGTTCGCAATTGACTGGACAACAATAGACAGGCATAAGTTGATTAAACGTTGTCCGGTCAATGACGAACTAGGCGACGGGGTGATGGCGATAGCTAGCCAGCATGCATTACCCCGTGATTCCACGGATACGCGTCAGAGGGTGGGGTCATTAGTTAGATATTGACTACGGTCAACAATTTGTTTGTTGTCAACAAACAAATTGATACAAATTGATACATTGTAACCAATTGCCGTTGGCAATTTTGGGGTGGTACCTTACCAGTGTTACTTCGGCCTGCTTGCCTTAAGAATTATGATTGGTCGTTTTACCAATAGAAATTTATAATTCGGACTAGGGCATGAATCAATAAATGTGGCCCAATGCCGTTATCCACTTTTACCAGTGTCGGAGTCCTTTATTGGGGGGTGCGCCTGCAATGCAAGCGCGGCGCCAAAATGGCCGCCGCGCCCTTTGCGGGCCCCCCCATAGGACGAAGGCATCCGGGTAGTTAGGAGCGTGGCCAGCTCCCTTATAAAAGGGGTGGCCATGAGGCAGCCGAGCTGCCATTTTGCGAAGCGACGGAGCGGAGAAGTTTTTCCCCTCCACCCCCTCCCTAGTTAACAGTGTGATATTTTGGTCGCTTCGGGGCCGGGTGGGAATTTTTGGCTGGGACCCACTATTGGCTTTCGGGTCCTGGTTTTTTCGCCCATCCCACACTGTTGCTATGGTTTGATATAGGGGTTTCTGTGATGCTGTTGACTTTGGTCACATGGGCGGGTATCACTGGTAAGGTAAACATTATGACCCACAGGTATCCGGCAGGTTCGCAATTGACTGGACAACAATAGACAGGCATAAGTTGATTAAAAGTTGTCCGGTCAACGACGAACTAGGCGACGGGGTGATGGCGATAGCTAGCCAGCATGCATCACCCCGTGATTCCACGGATACGCGTCAGAGGGTGGGGTCATTAGTTAGATATTGACTACGGTCAACAATTTGTTTGTTGTCAACAAACAAATTGATACAAATTGATACATTGTAACCAATTGCCGTTGGCAATTTTGGGGTGGTACCTTACCAGTGTTACTTCGGCCTGCTTGCCTTAAGAATTATGATTGGTCGTTTTACCAATAGAAATTTATAGTTCGGACTAGGGCATGAATCAATAAATGTGGCCCAATGCCGTTATCCACTTTTACCAGTGTCGGAGTCCTTTATTGGGGGGTGCACCTGCAAAATGATTTTGTCTTAAAGCAAAATCAAAGACATCGGCAGCTACTCGTGTCTGAGCACACATTTTTCCCTGAAAGACATTATTTTCTCCATTGATGGAGTCTGTTGACTCACTATGACGATCCTGGCATGAAACATGCAACCACAGACATTAGATGGTGGAGGCTGTGGTTGAGTTTGATGAAGCTTCCATGCTTGTAGCTTAGCCTCTTCGTGTCTGTGATTGGTAGCAACAGAGATGGCTTGGCACCAAAGTGGGTGATCTTTGGCCACTGCCAAACTCCTTTTTTATAACAATGCCAGGAGTAAATTAGGAGAAGTAAGCATGCATGTTTTTAGTACAGAAGCAAATTGGATAGTTAATGTTTTCATTTGATACTTACTATTTTGGCAATTGGCTGAAGATGCTTGGAGGCAATAAAGTGTTTAACTTTAATGGCTAGAACCTCAACTATTTGTTAAAGAAATAAAATAAATACAGAAAAAGCAAATAGAAATCATGAAGCTTATTGATTGAAGTCAAATGAAATACATAGAGGAGGTTAATAATAAAACTGTATAAAAGTAGAAAACTGGATCAACCAAACTATATTATTTAATCTATGATTTATATACAAGAAAACTGTCACTTCAAACATACAAACATTTGTAATCGAAAAAGGTAGAAGATATTTTAGCCTCATTTTAAATTGGAAGAAAATAATTAGTCTCTTTAATCAATCTTAACACTGACACACAATGAACATTATGAAAATAATTTCTCTTACACAATAGAATTAAATCAGCCAGGATAAATTCTTCAGTAGTTATCTGTGCTGCTTTCCCACCTTCTCTCCTTCCATAACCTCTCTTTATATAATTCAGCTACTTTTATACAGTTTTGCAATCAACATCATCAGGAAAGAAGGAAAGTATCTGAGCCTATGAGGTAGAATTGTATATATTTCCACAACATTCAATGCATATTCCTTAAAGGATCTTCAGAGCACCTCCTTTAGCCTCTTTTGAGTCCTCTACGCCTTGAATAGCTTTGTTGTGGGTATAGTTTATATGGAGGCACACAATGTATTTCTTTCTTTCTTTTGAGTGCCTCCACATTGATATAACTGTTTACTAGCCTCAGCTACAGTTACTATGAAAAGAAACAGGTAATTCATCTCTAACAAATTTCCTGAATGCTGTCAACATTACTGAAGAAACTCTTCTTAAAACAGGGGCAGTATAAATCTCTCTCTCTGTGTCTCTCTGCAAAAAGTAGGTGCAGGAAAGGGATTTGTAATCTTATTTGTAGAGAACTTTGATGGTCTAATCGAAGAACTCATCAATCAAAGGATATCAAGTAAAAGTCTTTATTTCAAAGTACATCCATGCCATGTTGGAGTTCCGAGAGGTCTCGGATGAGGGTTAAAGGTGGGATAAAGGGTAAAGCGGGAAAACATTCCTTTATATGGGGCAGGGTATGTCATGGGAGCATTGCATTGTGGTACATGTAGTTCATGGCAGGTTGATATTACATCTTAACATTATCTATATCCAGTCTTCTAGTCACTGTGATATGGGTTTAGAAATGGCTGAAGATGTTGGACATCTTTATTCTTCTTAGATGCCACATAGAGATGAGCCACGATAGACTGCCTTTGCAATGGAAAGGCTTTATATTGTGAGAAGAATTTTTAAATCTGTAAGGAAGTAATTCAGCATAGCAATAATTTGATGTTCATTTGGAAATGTGTGTTATGGCCTGTCTTGGGGGGCAGAGGGAGAGCAAGGAATGTGAGATGATATGGGCTGCTATGTTAACAGTATGAAGCCCTCCTGTGTGCCAAATGAACAAGCCACCATGCCTCATACAATTCAGATCTATCATTGTGGAGTAGCTTTCACACTTCTTATTACATAAATCTGTCAAAGCATTGCAATGAGAAAATAACACAGTATGCCCAGGCTGCAAAACAGTTTTGGGAAGAGTCTATTTAGGTCGGCGGCCGCCACAGCATTGTTGTTTGTTTGTTTGTTTGTTTGTTTTCAACCAATTGCCTGACACATTTGGGGGAAATATGACAATGTGTTTATGTTGTATTCTTTACAGGAAAAATAACTTATTGATTACATAAAACAAGCTTATATATTGCCTCTACCAATGGCAAGAGATGAGAATGGAGCAGAAATTGTAAGCTCTTGTTTAAAGTTATACAAGACATGTCTTTTTGCAGGTACTTAACTTGTTTTCAAACAAGCTGTCAAATTTACTTTTTTTAAAAAAATACTACATTGAAGTACATAGAGTACTTATATAATTTTTGTTATGACATTTAAAATAAACAAAGCACTCATCATTGAAAGAGAGGAATAAAAGCTTATTTGCAGTGGTCATCAAGGGGACAGCTCATATAGTCTCTAGCTACTACTTGCATATATCATGTTCATCTCACATTGGGAGCCTATCCTACTAAGTGTCAGAGTGAGAGCAGATTTTGCTCTGTTACCACTACCCTCCAGTCTGGCCATGTTATCCTGCTATGGTAATAGAGTAGATCATACAGCCAGAAACTCAAAACTCATTGTCAGGTGGCGGTTAACTAACCAGACAACCCTGAGGACTAATGGGCTTTGGATGGCAACATCAACAGGGAAGGGTTATGGCCCCAAGGAGATTAAATCCCTCTTGGATCCATCTCGGTGGAGGGTAGTGTTAGGTATTGGGGTAGGCAGGGAGTATGCCAATGTGGTTTGTCTGTGTGTACTTGTAGCAGAGAAAAGCAGCAAAGCTGTGAACACACAGCATCAGCTGGAGTTGAATCTCACACAGACAAGCAGCATTCAGTATAAAGGCAAAATGAAGGAAATGCTTTACTTCAGCTTGTTCAACATAGGAGAAAAACACAGGCTTGACTGAGATAACAGCTCTCAGTAATATTGACAGAAGTCCAAGGCAGATAAGAGCTATCCAAGCAGAGCAGAATGCAAACAAGCAAACTAGCAAGCAGGTCTTTAAAGTCAATAGCCTTTAGCAGTTATTACCTCTGAAGCAGTAGTTAGCTGTAGTCAGCTCGGTGGCATGGGCAAAAGCCAGCAGTCCTCTTCACAGGAACAAACGGAGGTAATGCTGAGCCAAGTCAGCAGTTCCAGGCAAGCAGTTCAGTTGAGCCAGCAGTTAGGCAAAGTAGGCAAGCCAAGCAGTAAGCCAGGGAAGCAAAGGAAGCCAAGGAAAGCCAAATACTCACCTGCTAGCACTCCTAAAATAGTTGAGAATTGCTTAGTCACTCTGTAAGCAGAAACAGCTGGGACACAGAAAAGAGGAACTCTTAAAGTGAAACTGTGATCCTATAGAATACTAGTGAAAGGACTCCAAGCCTTATCATCCTAACAGGTAGCAGCTTCATCAATACTGGCCTGGGGCTGATGATGACTTTGTGTGCCAAAAGGGCTCAGGACCAGAAAGTGACTTCCAGAACTGGATCGGTGGTATGGGTGTCATGTTTCAATGCAGAAGACAAATGGAAGACTACTGCATTATATTTCTCCCAGGACACTCTTCTTGACTGATCTCCATGTTGATAGCCAATATTCAGATTCAGATATAGCACTCAAAGAAGAAGACCCTACCCTATTAAAACAATAGTCCTTTATTTACAGCTGAAAAAGTACAGAATTATGCGGAACATCATGCTATTAGGATAAAAGTAAACCTTCTTAGACAATTAGATGTCACTCCTTTCTTTTCAAGTTCTTTCATTGCTGCACTTCCAAAGTTCCTCTGATTTCTTGGCTACAGTTCCTATTTGGTTTGGTGACTGAACCAAAGTTTAAATAATCTTCCAATACAGTATTTCAATTTCTTCAAAATGAACATTTCAATCTTTAATCCTGCTTTGTGACTTTCTTCTTTCACTTTCACTAAAAGTCATTTCAAGTTATCACTGCTTTATGCCAGGAAGATGTTGTCATCTGCACATCATAAATTTCTGGTGTTTCTACAAAATTCCACAATTCTTTCATTTGAATCTCATTTGGCTTTCTGTGTGTTCTACATATAAATTGAGCAGATAAGAGGAGAAAATGCACCTTTGTCTAACACCTTTGCCTATGAGAAACAATATTCTCCATATTCTTTCCAAATGGTAGCTGCTTGTCCACTGTGCAGGTAATGCATTAGGACAATTGGATGTTATACTTAATAATAATAATAACAACTGTGTGCCATCAAACTGAGAATGTTTGTCAAGACCAAATAGCCACATGATGGGAAAGGATGCCCCCTATGCAAAACGCACAACAGACACTGTTCTCCATCCTCAGAAACTATGCCCCATTGACAAATGTGCTAAATAATTTTTGGTTTCCCATCATCTTTGCCAACAACATTTGTAGATGTACATCCCTTTCACATTTATTGAGACGCAATAAATATGGCAAGAGAAAATTTTCTCCTTAATATTTATTTAACATGAGTGTATATTGCATAACTAATTATTTCTCAAGCAGGATTATTTAAAAGCATTTATTGCTTACATTTGTCACAAGGAGAAATAGGAGAATAACTAATGCAAATGGCATTTCAAAGGAAGCTCTCTTATCTGTATATATCATAATATACAATACAGTAGAACCCCACATAACAAAAAAAAAACACCTCTGTTCCTCAGAGCTCTTTGCTGTGGTTTTTTTTAATGCGGTTCCCTGTATGTTATACAGTGTTGCAGGGAACAATACTGCATAGGGCATGGAATGTGAGGTCTATGAATCAAGGAAAACTGGAAGTGGTTAAAAACAAGATGGAAAGAATAAGCATTGACATCCTGGGCATCAGTGAGTTAAAATGGACAGGGATGGGTGAATTCAGCTCTGGAAACCATCATATCTACTACTGTGGGCAAGAAAACCTCAGAAAAAATGGAGTAGCCATATTTGTCAACAAAAGAGTGAGGAAAGCAGTAATGGGATACAACATCAAAAGTGATAGAATAATGTCAGTCAGAATCCAAGGCAAACCTTTCAATATCACTGTAATCCAAGTCTATGCACCAACCACTAGTGTAGATGAAGCCACAGTTGACCAGTTCTATGAGGACCTACAACACCTCATAGAACAGACACCAAGCAATGATGTCCATATTATCTTAGGAGATTGGAATGCCAAAGTAGGAAATCAAAAAGTAAATGGAATAACAGGCAAGTTTGGTCTTGGAACACAGAATGAAGCAGGGCAAAGATTGATAGAGTTCTGCCAAGAGAATGCACTAGTCATAGCAAACACCCTCTTCTAGCAACACAAGAGGCGACTTTATACATGGACATCACCAGATGGCCAGCATCAAAATCAGATTGATTACATACTCTGCAGTCAAAGATGGAGAACCTCCATTCAGTCAGCAAAAACAAGACCTGGAGCAGACTGTGGCTCAGATCACAACCTACTGATCGCAAAAATTCAGGCTTAGACTAAAGAAAATGGGGAAAACAATTAGACCAGACAGATATGACCTACAGAACATCCCTAAAGAATACACGGTGGAGGTCATGAACAGATTTAATGTCCTGTACCTGATAGACAGAGTACCAGAAGAATTATGGACAGAGACGCGGAGACATCATGCAGGAGGCAGCAAGAGAAACCATACCAAAAGAAAAGAAGCGTAAGAAAGCAAAGTGGTTGTCTGATGAGGCTCTTAAAATAGCAGAGGAAAGAAGGAATGCAAAAGTCCAAGGAGAAAGGAAAAAATACAACCACCTGAATACAGAATTTCAAAGAAAAGCAAGGAGAGATAAGGAAAAATACCTGAATGAACAGTGCAAAGAAATGGAGGAAAACAACAAATGAGGCAGGACTAGAGATCATTTAAAAAAATTGGGGAAATCAAGGGAACATTTAAAGCAAAAATTACCATGATAAGGGAAAAAGATGGAAAGGAGTTAGCTGAAGCAGAAGAGATCAAAAAAAGATGGCAAGAGTACACAGAGGAACTCTATGAAAAGGACCTGAACACTCCTGATAATAACAATAATGAAAAAGTTGAACTTGAACCAGACATTCTGGAGAGTGAAGTAAGAAAGGCCCTAAAAAGCACCGCAAACAATAAAGTTAGTAGAAATGATGGTATCCCAGTTGAATTTTTCAAAGCCGTAAAAGATGATGGAATCTAACTACTGCATTCAATATGCCAGCAAATTTGGAAAAGAAAACAGTGGCCACAGGATTGGAAAAGATCAGTGTATGTTCCAATCCAAAAAAAAGGCAATGCCAAAGAATGCTCAAATTACCGAACAATTGCGCTCAACCCACATGCCAGCAAGGTGATGCTCAAGATAATACAGGACAGACTTCAACAACATGTGGAGAGAGAACTACCAGAGGTGCAGGCCGGTTTCAGAAGAGGCAAGGGGACTAGAGACCACATTGCCAACATACGTTGGATTATGGAGAAAACAAAAGAATACCAGAAACAAGTCTACTTTTGTTTTATTGACTACACCAAGGCTTTTGACTGTGTGGACCACAACAAAATGTGGCAAGTAATTTAAGAGATAGGAATACCAAAACACCTCATATGCCTCCTGAGAAATCTCTACACGAACCAAGAAGCAATAGTTTGGACAGAACATGGAAAGACAGAGTGGTTTGGAATAGGAAATGGAGTAAGACAAGGCTGCATTTTATCACCCTGTTTATTCAATCTATACACAAAGCACATAATGCGCAATGCAGGGATGGAGGAATCACAATATGGGATCAAAATTGCTGGGGGAACATCAACAATTTGAGATATGCAGACGATACCACCCTAATGGCAGAAAGGGAGGAAGACCTAAAGAACCTCTTGATTGGATTGAAGGAGGAAAGTGCAAAAGCTGGCTTGAGACTTAATATCAAGAAAACCAAGATAATGGCAACAGGTCCAATCAGTCCCTGGAAAACAGATGGGGAAGAAGTAGAAGCAGTGACAGATTTTACTTTCCTGGGATCTAAGATCACTGCAGATGGCGACTGTAGCCATGAAATAAAAAGACAACTGATTATGGGGAGACAAGCGATGAGAAACCTGGGGAATATAGTGAAAAGCAGAGACATCACCTTGAAAACAAAAATTTGCATAGTCAAAGCAATGGTATTTCCAGTGGTATGTATGGGTGTGAGAGCTGGACCATTAGGAAGGCTGAGCGCAGAAGAATAGATGCCTTTGAGATGTGGTGTTGCAGGAGAGTCCTGAGAGTCCCTTGGATAGCAAAGAGAACAAATAGGTCAATACTGGAAGAAATCAATCCTGACTGTTCATTGGAGGGACAAATAGTGAAGATGAAGCTAAAGTACTTTGGACATCAAGTGAGAAGGGAGGACTCACTTGAGAAGGTCTTGATGCTGGGAAAGGTAGAGGACAAGATAAGAAGGGGGCGTCCAAAGATGAGATGGATAGATGGTATTGTGGACACAATGGGCACAGAGCTTGGTGGATCTGAGGAGAATGGTGGAGGATAGAGATGCCTGGAGGAAAATGGTCCATGGGGTCGCAAAGGGTCAGAATCGACTGTGCGACTGAACAACAACATGGGAGATGCCCCGCATAACGAAAAAAATGTTCGTTAACTGGGGTTCCCATTAAGCGGGTATACCCTGGTTACCAAAAACCCCACATAACAAAAAAATGTTATGCGGGGTATCGCCATTGCCTAACCAACGCTTCGTCGTGCGAATTTTTCGCTATACGATGCTTTCGTTATGCGTGGTACCACTGTACTTACAAACTCAGAACATTGGTAAAATATAAAGCAGTAAAGTAACATATTATTTTTTTCTTATTTTAAAATATTATAATTACTTCAAGGTATTGCATTGAGGCAAAAAGCTTTCCAGCTACAAATTTAGCTTTGAAAGGGTTAAAATAGGCTTCTGAGCTCAGTACGTTCTGTGAGATAAGACACACTTTTGAAGTCTAAACATGTAATTGCTCTTGCTAACTGAATATCAAAGACAGAATAAGAGTCTTAATAAATCTCTGGCAATGAGCTCTTAGCACATTTTTACCAGAGCAAAATAAATAAATATTATAAGATGCAAGAGAAAAATGAGCTATAGCATAATCAAGAAAATTATTGTTAACTAGCTGTTTTTATTCTCAGTGAAACATGCTAATCTCTGTTCTTAGGAACATAATTCATAACAAATTGTTAGCAAGCACTAACATAAACATAATTACTCTCTGTGTCATAGTTTTCTGATGATTCTTTGAATGGGGATATTAGGAAGCCAATACTGGTTTAAAGTAATGAGAAACCCTATATTTTTACTATGGTGTGTGTGGGTGAAGTAAATCTCAACTTTTTAATTACTTAACAGCAGCAAGCCCACCTAGGCTCAGAAAAGGCTCTCTTGGTCAGGCTATCACTTGCCAGCATGGGCACATTCCCCCCCTAACTACCTTATTAAACAGTATTTTTATAACCTTAGATTACAAATACAATAAAACTCTGGGTTCCGGAATTAATCCGTTCTGCAGGGTTTTCCTTATAGTGAAAATTCCTTATCATGCACTCATAGAAATGCATTGCATGGTTTCCCATAGTAATGCATTGAAAACCAAAAAATCTGTTCTGAAAAAATTCCATAAACCAAGACATTATTTTCAATGGATATATTTCCATAAGTTGAATTTTCCATTACCCGAAGCGTCCATAACCCGGGGTTCCACTGTATAGGCCTACAAACAATACCTAATACATTATTTAGGTAAATAGTTTCATGTCACCTTTTATTTATTTTTCCATTTATGAAATCTTACAAAACCAATTCAAATTTATGGCAACACTTTCTAGAATTTTCAAGGAGATTCTTCTTCTGGAGATTCCCTGGGACTGTGCAGGTTGCCCTTGGATACACAGGCTGGTGCTTCTGAGTTGCACAGTGGAAAACTGAACTCCCAACCTCTGGAACAATTCTATAAGCTATTCAGCCAGCTTAAAACTATACTTATTAAATAAAAAAGCATATTAACCATTATACATAATTAGAATCTAAAAATATTTCACCCACATTTTCATTTCATGTCTCTGAAATCCACTTGCATTCCTATCCCCTTCATTCTAGGAATAAATTGAGTGTTGCTTTTTCCTGAAAGAAAATTTGTTTGCATTTTCTATATCCATTTCCTTCAATGTGTACAATTTTCTTAACATGTGCATCTTCCAGTTCATATTCCTCACTGTCCAAATTGTGCATTTTAGTCATTTGCAGTTTTGAAATGCATCCATGAGTTAATGCATATAAAATGTACCACACACCTAAAAATGTACACATTTCAGGTACATGTTCTGCTTTGAAAGAGTCTTAGAAGGTATAACATTTGCAGTGAGATTCTTGAGGCCACGAAAATATTCTCCCATCTTTGCCTTTAGGTAAAGGTCTCCCTTGATTGAAAGCCAGTTGTATCTGACTCTAGGGGGTGGTGCTCATCTCTACAGCTAAAGAGCCAGCTCTGCCCATGTGCAGACATTTCTGTGGTCATGTGGCAGGCATGATTCGACAACAGAGCACATGGAACACTGCTACCATTCCGACCAAAGTGGAACCTATTTAGCTACTTACAATTTCTTGCTCAGTTGGGAGGAGCTGGGGCAGATGACAGGCACTCACTCTGTCACACAGCACTTGGATCTTGACCTGCTAGCCTGCCAACCTTCTGGTCATCAAGTTCAGTGTCTTAACCACTAATCCACCCCAGTCCCATCCTTGTCGTTAGGCACAGGCAAAATAAAATAGATGGAGTAGAAAGTGAAAGAGGCTAGAGAATTTAAAGATCAGTTTGAGACAATAGTTTATGTGTAATTTGTTTTATATCATTTTTGATGAGAACTTACTGCTACAAAGGAGAAATAAATTTAGAGATGTTGGTTAGGGAAATAAACATTGTCCAAGGCAAAAAAAAAACAAACATTAAATATCCAATATAAAATAGGATGGTTAGGTACTCTGAGAGAAAAAACAAAGTGAGGGGGGGGTGTAGGAATCGGGGCCACTGGGGTGGCCTTAAGGTCCCGGAGGAGACTGATCAAGTGACGACACGAGGCAAATGGAGCGAGATCAGATCAGTACTTTATTGGAAGAAGGCAACATCATTTATAGGGAAAAAAGCGCAACGGTGGCGAAACTGTCATCGGACAGGAAAATTACCTCACCCACGTACCCGGGTTAATGGGAAACCTCTCAAAGGGAAGTTAATTAACTTGGATAAACACAGGGCAAGGGAGACCATTGTTTAGGGTTTAAGCAAGGGTAAATATGGCTGATATTTACACCGGGGATTACCTTGGCCAGAGGATGAGTGATTACTCTAATAGGTAACTGAGGTCTGCGAGGTGCTTGCTCGGCAGAATCGTCGGTCAGGCTACAAGCGGCCGAATTAATCCCTATCATTAATTCACCCCCCCTTATGCCCTGACAAGGGCCAGAGGCCAGGAGTTTGCTCACTGGTTTAACCTCTGCCAGAAGCCACTGATGCCCAACCAGGCACGGGGAATCTTCAGGGGGGGGGGGGAATATGCTGGAGGCTGTTTTGTACTAGTGCAGATTTATGCCTTTCCTCCCTAATAATTGCCCTACTTATACCAAGCTTTCCCAACTGATAGCTGCCCCTAGCAAACTTGGAATATATGGCATTATACTTTCAAGAAATGGACCATGTATCTCAAAACACTGATCCTATTGAGAAGTCCCCCTGAGTAATGATTTAATGAGAGGGAGTTGATGGCTCCAGAGAACATACCAATATGAAGCAAGAGCAAGCTGGAGTTGGGGTGGGGGGGATTCTTTCAAGGGAGCAAGATCTGAAATATTGATTCAGTCACATTAATTGAATCTTTGCCTCAAGAAGTGATTACAAAAATATTTCTCCAATATTAATTTGTATCTGTTTGGGATAAGATTAACATTAATTTCTTCACCAGTCCCCTTTATGTTTTTATTATTCATTAGCATCTCTTGTTGCAATTGTAAGAGACCTTGCTGAAGCATGTTTATTCATAGACTAACCTTTTTAAATAATTCCAACATCTCTCTAACATAAGCCTTCCTGGCATGCTGAATATCTTGGCTTTGTTTCATTATTCAGTCGTTGTGCTCTGTCCTCCATTTGAGATGCTGAACATGAATCACACTTCTTTTCCCATTGCTTTTCTCTTACTATCAAAATGTCCTCTACAGCCCAATCCCAAAGGATGATTCTGCAGAAACACACACACAGAATGAGAATGAGTGAATGAGTAAGCAAGATGTAGTTCTAACTTCCACAAACACTGGAATGCAATTATTGATTTGCTTTGCACCAACTTTTTTAATCCTCTCTTTTAGTCCACTGTTGGTATGAATATCTGGTCAGACCTGGCCATTGACAAAAGTGCTGGATGTGACATTTATTTCTGCAGAGTGCATGTAAACTCTTGAGCTCATTTTGTAAGGCAAATGATGGGCAAAGGAAATTTAGGGTTCAGTGTATACTTTTCTTCTTTCTTCTCATCTGTTCCCCTCCCCCACCCACAATCATTTCAGATTTTACAAATCCTTCCTGATATGATAGGAAAAAAACTTGTTTTTAAAACGAAAAATATTTTGAGCATGGGGAATTTCACATTTTAAATTCAATAGAAACATAACCTCATTGTGAACAAAAGAACAAAATGGAGTTTACTGTATTTCAGCTGTCATGTTAAGCTCTGCATGAACACTGGTTTGCGCTAGAAAAGGGATAATATGCATTGTTGCTGCATGTGCAGCAATAATATTATGTGTCACAACAAATCAACATTTTGACACAATTCTAAAAATTGGTGTATCTCAAACAAATAAAAATAACTTTTAAATTGGGCTTCAGATCAGCACCAGAATTGGCAACACACAGTTGGCTGTTACTTTAAAATACTTTTTCTATCTCCTTCTCCAGATCTTCATCTTCTTAATTGTATGCATAAACCACTTTTCTATTTGAGGTATATCGATGACATAGTTTTGATCTGAATGCATGGAAATTTATTTATTGTATGGCACTTGTACACACTGAGTCAACATATAACAAAAAGAAAATACATATAAACTGTATAAAACTAAAGATTAATTTATAAACAAATGTCTAAACAAACCTTGGAAAGCAAACCTTGGAGAAATTAAACCAGGATTTCAATAGCTCAGCTTGGAACAGTCTACACAACAAGTAAAACCCTTCTAATTGTATGTGCATGCTGGGGACTGGATAAAATAGGAGTCGTTGCTGAAGGATATCAATCAAACTTTATTGCTGTCAATGACCAGTGCAGTAAAAAGGGTTTAAGTGCATGAAATACCATCAAAATACACCCCCACAAACACATTAATTTGAATTAAAACAAAATAGAATAAAATCAGTTTTTAAATTTATGTTACATTTGGGACAGATATCTGGTTTAAAAACAATGAAACAGCACATAAAACAGTTTAAAAGTTATAGTTACAGTTATAAAATAAGGATAAAATTATATATAAATGCACATAGTGGATATAATTACATGAGCAGAATATAAAACAGAATTACTAGTGAAAAATAAAAATCATTATTCTCAGCCTTTTGGCTAAGATCAAGTGTAGCTGAATGATATGCTTTGCAGGCGCACCCACCCAAAGAAGACTCAGACACCGGTATTGGGTTAAAGGCATCGGGCCACTTTTATTGAATAATGCCCTAGTCCAAATTATCACTTTCAATTGGTGTATCATCCAATTGTAATTCTTTAAGGCAAGCAGGCCGCAGTAGCACTGGTAAGGTTCCACCCTAAATGCCAATGAAAATTGGCTACATGTATCAATTTGTATCAATTTGTTTGTTGACACAAACAAATTGTTGACCTGAGTCAATATACTATCTACTGACCCCACCCTATGACGTGTATCCATTCAAATATCAAGGTGATGCAGGCTGTGAAGCTCCTGACATCACCCCTTTCATAGTTCGCCCTTGACCGGCCAAACCTGCTTCCTCTGTACCTATCTACGTGTTGGCCAGTCAATTGCGAACCTGCCAGATACCTATGTGTCATAAATATTTACCTTACCCAGTGCTACCCACCACACGGGGAGGCATCCATGATGACTCACCGCCCCCCCCCCCCCAGACCATCAGCTCGGTCACCAGGCCTGCTTGCACCTACTCCAGAAAGAGGTACATACCTCTAGCTGACAGGTAGAACCCATATCCTGCCTATAGGTCAAAATTTTCACAAGGCTATCCTCAGATGTCTACTGGCTGTCCCCAAGCCAATCTCAGCGAGGAACCAGGCAACAGCCCTGTTCACTGACCGCCGGGGACGGTCCAAACCACGGAGATCCATGTCTCCTCTAAAATGGTGTCTCGGTACGACCATAGCAACAGCTGTACGGCCATAAATGATGTAAAACGCCAGGTCACTGCACCTCGACATTTTAAGGAAAGGTCATTGATCCGTGTGAGATCATCACAGCCGAGGTGCAGAATAATAACATCAGGCGGTCCAGCATCCCTGATGGACATCAGGAGTGGCAACAGTTCCCGCCCTCTCATGCCACGCATACCATACCACCGCATATGTGCGGATGCACGCAGCCCGAGCTGGGGTCCACACTCTGTCACCGCAGCATGTACTGCCGCCCAGTGTACATAGCTGCGGCCCTCCAGCCCCACTGCGACCGGTGTGCGGAGACACACAGGATCTGTAAAAAAGGAGAAGGGGTTAAGGACATAACTAGGTACTCATACAGTGAGGGGACATACATATAAGGAAAATACATGCACACCCCCACGCGCCCACATATATCTGCCTCCGAGTACACAAAAGCTGCTGCGGTCAATGCAACGCCTATCCTGAATGAATGGGTGCCATAACAGGCCCCACACTGTGAAGCGCAGTACCGGTCACCATCCAGAACTTAAATTTGGTAAGGGGAGACCAATCCTGGTGGCAGAAAAACAGGCCAGGGCGTGCAGCAGGCACTGCCAATTGCATGTAGGGCACCAACCAGAACGATGTCAGCATATGTACGTCATAGCAGTATACACCACTGCCCACTTCATGCTGATAGTCCTTCGAGGGACGAATCCCCAACTGAGCCCACTCTTGGTTGATATAGACATCTTCGAGTTCCAGTGCCCTACAAAACATGTCCCCTTTTGACTATGGGACCAGCTCGCTGAGTCGTCGAGCTCCAGAAAAAAGGCTACAGCGGTAGCTACATGAAAAGAGACTCCTCCTGCCTACTGCAACATCGTCTATGCCAACCTCGTGCAAGGTGGGTCAGAATTTCAGTGAGAATAGGGTGACATGTGTCCGGGCAGCGGCCACGTGTCCACCCTCCCAATACACGGCGTATGCAGATGACCCTCGCATAGTCAGGAAAGTCCCATGCCTTGGCCATGAATATCAAGGCGTAAAGCCTGGTGGCTATGGTGCGTGGAGCCAACCCCCATTATTAAGGGCAGAGTAGACATTAGAAAACCTAGTCGACCAATGTCGGCCACATTTTGGGTAATTGCCTTTTGCCCACAAAAGGCTGTAAAGTGAAGGAGTGGATGCTGATGCGCCGTGCACATGCGAGTTGCCAAGACATACCACTCGCCCGGTTCCCATCTCCTTGCCAAATGACCATATCTCAGCCAGGAGTGTAGGGGCAGTTCCCAAGCGTCTGGAGCCCAGTCACAGAACTGGGAGATCTGCAGGCGGGATAAAGCATCAGCAATATCGTTATAAATGCCTGGCACATGTTTAGCCCTAAGGAGTGCCTTAAAGCGCACGGACCCAAGAACAGTAGGTGAGCTGAGGCCATGACTCCGGGGGATTTAGACGTTTTGGGCCTTGACAATGTGCACCACTGCAGCATTGCCACACCAAAAGCGAGGCACAGAATTTGGCCACCCGTCCCCCCAGAGCATAAGGGATACCCAGAATTGAGATTTTTTTTTAGAAACGTAAGATCGTGTAAGCGATCCGTGCCCTGCCATCCCTGGGGCCAATGACCATAGGCACACTGTCTTTAATTAAATCCCCCACCCAGAGAGCCGGAGGCATCTGACTGTATCCGGAACTGGTGGTGACCAGAAGCTCTGACCTCCCAAAGAAACAGCAGGGAACTCCTGTGGGAATGTGAGCCAAACCAACAGGTCTACTCGTAAACCCCTAATCAGCCATACCCTGTGGTGTCGTTTAGCGAGACCCGCCATAGCGTGACGCAGACACTAGGCGAAAACACTGCCTGGTATTACCACTCTGCAGGCGAAATTGATGCGGCCATGCATCACCTGTGACTCTCAGAGAGGCACCTTCCACTTGGCAACATTGCCACATTGCAGCAGGGGCCGCTCCCCTTGACCGACAATTCGGTCACCTGGCCCTCTTGCACGTTATTCAAAAGAGAGGTGCCTCGACTTGTTGACAGGTGAACCCCATCTGCAGAATACAGGCTAAATTCCTGTAACCCTATCCCCAGATGACAAATGGCTGTCCACGAGCCATTCCAGGCAAGGAACCAGGCAACAGCCCTGTTCACTGACCGTCGGGCACGGTCCAATCGCTGGGTCAAAGTCTCACCTATGATATTGCACCGGGATCATGTATGACCATAGCAATCGTGTAGATGGCCATAAATGGCAAAGAAACCCTAGGTCACTGCACTCAGAAGTCTTTAAGTCCGGGCAAGCGATCCATGCAAGATCACCGCCTCCGAGGTGCAGAATTAAAACATGTGGCGGCCCAGCATCCCCAATGGACATCAGGAATGTCAACAGTTTCCGCCACCTCTATGCCGTGCACACCATACCACTGCATACGTGCGGTTACGCGTAGCCCGAGATGGGGTCCCCATTCTGATGAAGCAGCATACTGCACCGCTCCAGTGCACAGAGTCGTGGCCCACAAGGCACACTACTACCAGTGTGCGGAAACACACAGGGTCTGTAAAATAAGGAGGGAAAATAGAGGGCAGAACAAGGCACTCATTCAGTGAAGGGACGAACAGACAGAGAAAATTGGGCGAATCTACACCTGCCTATGCAACATATGTCAGGCTCCGGGCACCCAAACGCAGCCGCAGCTGATGCGGCGCCCAACCGGAAGGAATGGGTACCAATTCTAGTTCAGTCAGGGTAGACCTGGCTTGGTAGCAGATGACAGGTCAGGGCGTGCACCAAGTGCTGCCACAAACACCTGTGGGGGAGCAACCGGACATATGGCAGCGCCAGGCTAGTACCCTCTTCCGGCTGATCGGCCCTTGAGGAGCGAAGCCTCACCAGAGCCCACTCCTGATCGAGCAACCCATAATCTGGGGCCAGTATCCTGCAAAACATGTCCCCCGTTGAAGATGGTAGCAGCTAACTCAATCTGAGAGCTCCAGATCAAGGCAGAAAGGTGGTTGCCCAAAAGTGGACTCTCCGCACGGGGCATAAGCGTTGCCACGTAAGAGTCACATATAGTAACTACAAGTGCTAGCAGGGCTCATCGCTGGCATCTCAGGGTGAAGGGCCGCCCTAAGCCTAATGCCTTGATCTAGGCTAACCATGACAGGCCAGGGAAAACAACCACGGCCCGGCAATCATTGTCCAAGCACTGGACCATTGGAATGGCCAAATCAGGACGGGCCCACATATATCCTGCCATGGATGCCCAATAGGCAGGTAACCAATTGGCCCCATAGGGAGGCAGGTCGCAGTGACGGGGCAACTCCTTGACCCTGTCGTCCTGCCCCTAATGCCCTAACCTGTGTGTTCACATTGCAGGAGGGGGAAAATGCGAATATAATCCCCAAACCACAGAGACTAGCTAATAGCCCAGGACAAATGATCACCCAGGGGCATAGAGCAACCGGCCATTGGCAGAACGACCGTTGGCACGGATTGGAGTGGATAAACACATAACCGTCCCTACGTGCCCAGAAAAATTAAGGAAAAGCATAGGGGGGGGGGGTCACCCCAGTAAGAACCAGAGTGTAATTGGCCTGTTGCAACCATGGCCACTATACCCCCCAGCGTGATGCACTAGTGTCACAGGTGTGCTGATTTGACCAGGATACTCACTCGGTGCACCCCCACGAGCCACCCCCACTGGGGGTTCCGGCCCGCAGTGAGCATCGGAGTTCGCGATGTCCATCCAGCTCCGTGTTCCCGTGGGTCCAGGCCAGATGGGGAGCCGCGAGGCACCAGCCTACACTGGCCTGATGGCCTCCGGCAGCTCAACCCTGTTGGCGGCCCACTGCGCAGCCATGGCCGGCATGTGAGCCGGAACTGCCGAGTTGGTGCACCCACCATCCAAGGTGGTGGATCAATGACCATTGATGCCTCCATTGCCAAATTGCAGGCAAGGGAGCATCCGCAGCATCGAACCCACCAGGACAAGGTGGGCCGGATGGGCCCACCAGGTAATTGATACGGGATAACCCATGGTAATCCCCAGCCATAATAGGGGCATGCCTAGTCTTCCGGCCCATGTGCAGCCGGAATGATGGTGGGGCAGAAACTCGCACCGTGCCCAAGTGGGCTGCTATGCCCAAGCCGGGCAAATAAGCAGCGGGGGTAAGAACCCCAGCGGGGCAGGCCTGTGCCACCCCCCACCCGAGCCCTCAGCCTGGGCTCATTGGACCTGCGGGGTTGCCATCCAAGCCCTCCGGCCCGATGGAACTTCAAAAAATAGAGGGGGTGGGCTGAGCCCCCTCCCCCCGAATGAACAGTGAAGCATTCCATTCTGCAATATTCTGGAATCAAACCGCTGACTTTCTGCCTGCCAGTCAGCCTCTTAGCCACCTGAGCCACTGCAGTCCGGTGCTGTGAGAAAGGAAAACCTCCGATTGAAGGAGACTCAAAAGAGAGAGATCTATAAATGTCTCTCTCCACGGGAATCCTTGCTGAAACAAAGGGCAAATCGAGCCTCTTGCAAAGAGGCGAGAAAAGAGGGAAAAAAAGGAAGCCTCGAACAGAGGCTAGCAAGCAAACTCGAGCCTCTAGCAAAGAGGCGAGAAAAGAGAAACAGAAGCCTCGAACAGAGGCTAGCAGGGGAGGAAAGCAAAATCGAGCCTCTTGCAAAGAGGCGAGGAAAAAGCTGGGAGGAAGCAACGGGGCAAAAACTTCTCCTCTCCGTCACTTCTAAAATGGCAGCCAGGCTGCCTCGTGGCCACCCCTTTTAAAGAGGGTGGCCACGCCCCCTAACTAACCCGGATGTCAGAGTCCGGGTGGGTGGGGCCCCGCAAAGAGCATGGCAGCCATTTTGGCGCCGCGCTTGCATATGAGTTGATCATCTTAGAAGCACCACTGTCACTAAAGGGGCTCCTCAACAGCAATGCAAAGGACTCCCTTATTGGAAGGGGGCTTGCCCAATTGGTTGAGAAGCTTGCCTCTTTGGAGGAGTAAAATGGACACAGGGGTCATGTGAAACAGCATTTTGTGCCTCCCCCTGCCCTCAAGTGAGTTACATGGCCTTCCAAGATATGTCCTTAATCACACTTCAGACCAATGAACTGCAGCTAAAGGTAACCTATAACAGTTAAGCTAACTTAGTTTGGATCTAATTGAGTAACATTACCAATGCTAGATTTCAGTTTGAGAAAATGCAAGGAAATGATGGAATATCTAAGAGTATGTAAAGAGTACTTTCTGTCATGATATTCACAAGGACCAATTCCTTTTCATGAAGGGTCAGGCCATATTTCATCACATATTTCAATGAGTAAGCTTCACATAAGCTTTTGTCACCCCTGACTTTAGATTTCTATGAGCAAGCTTCAGATAAATGCTTGAGATTATAGAATACAATGAACAAACCTAAGGTATAAAAGTCTGACAATATACAGTAACATCACATTTCAATAAGCAGTCTCATATAGGCTGTCAACACCACTGATTTTGTTAGACCTCTGTTCGAGGCTTTACCTGTCATCTAGGCCAACATGTGCAGTTATAAAACCTTATCTTATGGACAAGCTGCATGACCGAAGGTTACCTTCCTTCCCCAAGGGAGGAGGGAAGGAGTGGTTGTCTTGCTATATGAATGATAGTTACCTCTCTCCCATAGGAAGGGGAAAAGGAGGAGTAAGGAGAAGCCTAAACACTTCTCCTTCTCTGAGTCCAGCTCTCGCCTCCTTGGGGGAGAAGACTGGACATTGGTCTGTCTTTGGACATGTGCCTGATTACCTGATAAGACAGTCCCTCATCTCTAAAATCAGTTTGGGAGGAGGATACCTTTTGGAGCATAGATCTGTGCCTCAGCTGACTAATCAGCTGACAAATTCCCTCATCTCCAAAAACAGATTAGGAGGGAGAAGATCTTTTGGAGCATAGCTCTCAACTCTTGGAAGGAACAGCATCCAAATAAGGGCATCGTTATCAAGATAAGATAAGGATTTTCTGTCTATAAATGCTCGTGGTTTTTACATCTCAAGAGGCTCAATTTCCAGAGGGTGAAGCCTTGTCACTTTGGTCCTCAATATGCCTATCTGAAGGGGGCATGTGGGGCAGAAGCCCCTCTTTATTAGTTAGATAATTTATTTGTTCTTTTATTTTGTAGAAATATGTTAGATTGTGTTAGATGAAATAAACTTTTAAAAAGACATCTTTTGCCTGCCATTTCCTGAATGGTTTCAATCTACTGTTATCTGGAGTCTGGGAACATCACCAGAGTAGAGCCGATAAGGAGAGTGGCTTGGCGGTATTCCCAGAAGTAATTGGAAGGAGGAAAGATGGAGAAGACAAGCAATGGCTGTATCTTTACAGTTGCATGCACTTTTGCTCTAATAAGCCAGCTACCACTTCTCTATTAAGAAGAAGATAGCAAAAGTGCATTTCCCCACAAGAGACGATCCATGGATGAGGTGTGTGAGTGGTTTTCTGGAGAGGTGGCCTGCAGAACATAGCCTGTTTGCCCCACAGGGATGCTCAAAGCCAGGGGTCCCCCAGTGCCTCTGTGAGATCCTGCCTCCCCATTCACGACACTTTCCTGAAATAAAACTTGTTAATGATCTTTCCCTGTATGTAATCTGCTTTTTGTTTAAATTTTGTAAGGGCAGAAGATACTGTACCGTATATTGTTGAAAGCGGGTGGAGCATTAGTCATTTCAGAAAACTTATTTCATTTTTATATCAAGTAACTTCCTTGGTAGACAATGGGAATACTATAGATTTAATATAGCGTGACTTCAGCAAAACCTTTGACAAAGTGACCCATGGTATTCTGGTTAGAAAACTAACTAAGTGGGGACTAAGAAGCACAAATTTTAGGTAGGTTAAAGTTGTATATAGAATGATACTCAGAGAATGCTTATCTTTCCAAAGAGGGAGATATAAACTGCGACAGTTATAGCAATGCAACAATGGAATCAATTACCTTGGGAGATAGTAATGCCTCAATGCTGGAGGCATTGAAGAGAAAATTGGACAACTATCTGTCAAATCCACTTTATTTTGAATTCTTGCATAAATCAGGGAGTTTGACAAGATGGCCTCTTTGACCCCATTTGAACTCAATTATTCAAATTCAATTATTCACAGAATGCAAAAAGTCTTGTGATCAACCCCCATTAACTTCATTCAAGGTGTCTCAGGAAGCAGGGTAAAAAGAAATTCTTTCTGAAGCCTAGTACAGCCACCAGTTTCAAAGCTGTATAAAGTAACACAGGTTCATCTGTGTTGTCTGTAGTTCTGCTCTAGCCACAGCTGTAGCTATAATCAACCTTACTGAGATTGTATTTTGTGCTATTGCAAAGAGATTTTTTTACATTCACTTTCATTTCAAAATACATTGGTTCACATACAAACTACATTCAAGGGCCTCTTTTCCAACTGATACTTCCCTCATTCTAGTATTCTTCTCTTTTTCAAAATGTGGATCTCAGGAAAATCATAGCAGGTCACAGGGAACATATAGTGCATTCCACACTAAGCTCTCTACACGTGCTGTCCAGAAGTAGCTGCCTCACTCTGCCTCAGGCAGGACCAGTTCTAAAACTGTCCCACGGTTACAAAAGCCAAAGTCAAATAAGACCATACCAATTAAATACGTGTATGCAATTCTTCCTTGTATGCCTACAGCTGACATCCTAAACTTCCTTTAAATAAATTCTAGTCTCACTGAATTTATTGAGACTGGGATGCCATTTCAGAGCAGTCACTTAACTTTATAGGTGCAACATTTGAGATGCCATTCAGAGCTTTCTAAGCTAAACTGTCATGTCAATATTTGATAGTCATGAATAATTTAAAGTAAAAATAACTTCAGATGTGCTGCATTTACTATATCGTAAGTCTAGTTTTTTTATGACATATTACATGAAATATGTTGTCATGCATAGGTAGAGAAAACTCACTTGTAAGTGAAAAGGGAATGTTAAATGTTCCAAACTCCTGAGACATTATTAGAGGAACCACAGTCCAAAGCCATGTTTACATGACCTGCCAACATACCACCATTTTCTCTGTAGTTGTTTTTCTTACTATAGCTCCATAACACTTATGTGATGTTTCATTGTCACACTGACTTCTTTAACATTTCTCTTTTAGGGACTATTTTGTTGATCTATGAGCCATATCTATATAACTGCTTTTATGTCAAAAAAATATAGGATTTTGTATATCAGGGACACAGATTTTTTTCAACACAGACTTGTTTGTTTTTATATGCAAACTGTGGTTGTACCAATTATGTTTTTCCCCTACACAAGACTGAAAATTTCTAGAACTTCCATTTGCCCTCGCATAATACTCTCATCATCTCTTGTTTTCCCTACTGTTCTGTGGTCTTCCTTTATCAAACTCAGGCCAGAATCTTACTGCTGCTTGCAACAACAACCACAACCACTCTTTCTCAATTGCAACCAATTGAGAAGATTTACAGGAGTCTTAGCTGTGTATTTGAACGTGCACTTGGTCAACAAGTAGTGGGTGTTGATCACAGGAAAGTTACAGAAATGTTTATATAAACACTGACAGGATTCTGGACTCAATCAATTCACAATCCAACTTTCCCCACAAAAACAACAAACAGTTTACTATATCTTGTATGGCTGTGACATTTTCATAGTGCATATACAGGTAGAGCTCATGACCAGGACAAGGAGCATCTATTTGAAATTTTGAAGTGAACTACCACAGGTACAAACTGATACTGACACCACTGGTACAAGCACAAACAAGTCAATCACACAGTCAGTGTGCTGCCTTCAAAAATGGCTCAGGATCACAAGGAACACTTAAGTGCAACAGATAATCTTGTATATGCTAATGTGCAGTGATGGGCACCAAAAAAATTTACTACCACATCGTGGGTGTGGCCTAACTGATGGGTGTGGCCTAACTGATGGGTGTGGCCTAATCGGTGGGCATGTGACTGGGTGGCCAATATAGTCATGTCTGCCACATAGCCCATGAAAACATCTGCAAACACAGACAGCACTGGCTCTTTGGCTGTAAATGGAGATGAGCACTGTACCCTAGAGTCAGATACAACTGGCTTTTGAGCAAGGGCAACCTTTACCTTTACCTATTGTTAGATCCAAGCTGCCAGTCGTATCTGACTCTAGGATTCAGTGCTCATCTGTTTATAGCCAAAGAGTCAGCACTGTCTGTTTGTAGATGTTTCTGTGGACATGTGGCAGGCATGACTAGACACCAGAATGTTGTTACCTTTGCCACCGAAGTGGTTCCTATTTATCAACTTGCGGTTGCCAGGAGCTGGGACAGAGACGGGAGCTCAAACGGTCATGTCAGCCTTCCAGCTAACAAGGCAAGCTTCATAACCACTGAGCTCAAGTGGCTAAGGCTCTGACTGGAAGGTGGCAGGTCAGCAATTGGAGACCCAAGTGCTGGACATTGGAGTCTCTGTCCCAGTTCCTGCCAACCTAGCAGTTCGAAAGCAAGAAATTGCAAGTGGATAAATAGTAGATAAACTTTGGTGGGAAGGTAAACAGCGTTCCGTACACTCCAGTGTCTAGCCATGCCTGCCACATGACCATGGAAACACCTGCAGAAGCAGACAGCGCTGGCTCTCCGGCTTTAAAACAGAGATGAGCAACCTGAATCCTAGCATGGGATATGTCTGGCTTTCGAGCAAGGTAAATGTATCCCTTGCTTGAAAGCCAGTCATATCCAACTTTAGGGTTCAGTGGTCATCTCTGTTTTACAGTGGAGCTCCTTGGGCCAGCTGCAGTCTACCTCGAAGCAGCAGTGAGTCTTTAAGGTGCCACCAACATTTTTTTTGTTTAATCTCTGATGTGCTTGCACAGAATAAAATGGCTACCAATTCTAAAGTTTTATTCTATCCAAGCAGATCAGGAGGTAAACAAAACAAAACACAAAAATATTGTGGCAACTGAAAGACTCACTGCTGTTTAGGGAGCTTCACAGCCCTCATTCCCCCTCCACCACCACCATCGGAAATCCCTTTAGCCTCTGGTCCCCCCCACACACACATATGGGGGGAGTAAACAAAACAAAAAGACACACTTACCCAGAGGCACCATGGGTTGCTCCTTCCTCTTCCTCCTTGCCCCCCCCAGCCCACGGGGGGGAGGAAGGAGTGCTCACTTGATGGCTTTGGCTCTCCCTTCCTCCTCTAGTCCTCCAGCAAGTCCAGCGCAGCACCTGCTGCTGCTTCCCGCCCACCTCCTCTCAGGAGAGTGATGACAGCTCTTCCTTCTCCTCCTCCACAGCAGCAGCAGCTGCTGCCTCCTTTATAGGCTGCAAGTGCTGCTTGGGTGGTGGCGGAGGTGGTGGTGTGTGCACACCTGGCCCTGGGGGGAGGGGAGGGGGAGGGGAGGGGGAGCTGATGTCGCGCCACCCAGAGCAGCTCACCGCCCCCACCGCCACTCCCCTTGCCTCCTTCTAGCAGCAGCAGCAGCAACTTTTGCAATACCTGGACCTAGTCCTGCAGGAAGAGAACTTCCTGCAGGATGTTTGTCTGGGCATTGTGAGAGGTGTCCAGGCAGCATGGCACAAGCAGGGCAACTCTCACAATGTCCAGAGTCAGACAGACATCCTGCAGGAAGTTCTCTTCCTGCAGGACTAGGTCCAGGCATATTGGATGTTATTCAGGCAATCCCCATTAATTTTACACTCTATTAACCCCTTAAAATGTTGCAAAGAATTTTTCAATTCAGTGGCAATTGCCATATTCTGTTTACCACATGTGAAATTGTCCAATCTGCTATATACCCTTCTCTGTTAGAAAAGCAATTACACAGACATCTTATCAATCAAATTTGTAAAATGGTGAAATAGACATTAAATTGAACATTTACTCATTCCACAAGAGTGGAAGCTTTGACAGAAATCTTCAAGCTACTTGTGATTTGACATATATCTAAAGCATTTAAGAGACTTGAGTGTTGACAGTCATCCTAAGTGAAGGAGGAATTAAAAACTCGCAAATTTGAATACATATCCTATTTTTGCCTGTCCACTTCCCTTTCACTTGTACAGTGTGTGTTGAAAACCATCTATTTAAAAATTCCATTTAATAAAAAAAGTGAAGACTCACACCTCTGGTCCAGATAATCCACTCATAAGAACATAAGAACAGCCTTGCTGGAACAGGCCATAGCCCATCCAGTCCAGCATTCTGTCTCACACAGTGGCTCACCATTTGTTTCAAGGTATTCCCAAGCAGATGCCTTCACCTGCTTATGATTCCCTGGAAATGGCATTAAGAGATATCCTGCCTATCTCTCCAAACTGGAGGCTGTCCATAGGTATCCATAATTATAGCCATTGATACCCTTATCCTCCTTTCTTAAAGCTGTCAAGACTGACAGCTGTCACCACTTCATCTGGCAGGAAGTTCCATAGACCAGTGATCCTCTGGGTGAAAAAGTACTTTCTCTTATTTGGTTGAGAACTAGTACCCAAAGGTTTCATGGAGTGGCCCCTAGTTCTAGTGTTGTGCGATAGGGAAAACAGTTTTTCCTTATCTACTTTGTCCACACATTGATTTTATAAACTTCAATCAGGTCACCTCTTAGACGCTGTCATTCAAGAGTGAAGAGATACCTGTACAGATACCTGTACAGATCCAGATTGGTGTACTAAGGTCACAAGAGATATGGATGATTTTATTCTCAGAGTAGTTTGCAAAAATGTCAATATTATAGAAGGGTAAGTCTTCCTTTTTTAATAGTACCTTCATTGTGCATTTTGATACATTAAGACCAAAAATAAGCTGAAAGAAAGTTCTCACCTATCCTTTGTTACAATGTGTTGAGGAGGTTTTAAATACCTCCATGTGAATCTTAGAAGCTCCCTAAAAAAACTCCCCAAAAGGATGCAATGTTGGCTAAGAACTGCCATAAGATAAATTTCATTCATGAATTCTAGATGTTTGTTTAGTCAGATTCCTAACAAGTTTTTTGTCATTTATGTGACAGCATGAAGTGTACATAGTGCTTTTGCATATTGAATTCTCAGTGTACCTAACTTAAAGAAAACAGTGTTGCTAAAACAACATTGAAATTTGACAAGATGCAGTAGGAAGCAGAAGAGAAGCAGTCAGCATCTCATTGTACAACATTCCTATTTCATGCAACTGGTAGTGCAGAAATGGATTTGAAAAGATGGATTTGCAGAATATTTCTGCTTGACTGTACAGCTTTCAATAAAAACACCATTTGTATGGAACTGAATCTGTACGTTTATGTGAGAAACACTAGAAAAGAAGTGACCCATACATTACTCGGATTGTTTATCCTCAAATCTATTAGCATCCAGCATGAGTGGCTTTTCCAGGAGTAGAAGGACCATGACCTATATTAAGCTTAATGGAAGCCTAGTGCTGCTGCCTCAAAGTGCCATATCCATTCCAAATATTGGCTGTCATCATGGTGAGAGTCTTCCTATTCCTAACTTCTTAAAACAGTTCTTCTGAGGACATTCCACACTAGTCACTCAGGGTTTTTAGCCATGAAGTCCATCTATGTCCAGGGCCTCTCTTCCCAAGGATCTTCCCTTGCATAATGAGTTAAAGCATTCTATAATTCATGCCATTCCTTGTGATATGCCCAAGGTATTGGAGCTTTCTTTGTGTAATGGTCTTAAACAGTTCTTCTTCTTTATCCAGTTGGTGTAACACTTCTACATTAGTTACATGGTAAACCAATTATATCCTTAGCATCCATCTGTAGATCCACATTTCAAAAGCTTCAATTTTCTTTTCAGATGCTTTAGTCAATGTCCAAGCTTTGGCCTCATATAGCAACACTGGGAATACATAACATCTCACCATTTGGATCTTTGTAGCGAGAATTAGATCTCTCCTGCATAACAAATGTCACATTTTTATGAAGGTAGATCTTGCCTTTTCTATTTGTATTTCTACCTCAGGATTTCAATTTTCATTTAACATACTCCCCAACTAGACAATTTTGTCCACTCTTTCGATTTCTTGTGTTCCTGCCATTAGCATACTGTGAGTTGGTGCTCGGTTTATAACAAAACATTTGGTCTTCTTGGTGTTGAGATCCAAACCATATTCTGCCCTTGAAGTTCTAACTCAATCAAGTATCAACTGAAGATCTGCAAGGTTTGTGGCAAGAAACACTGTGGCAAGAAACACTGTGTCATCATCACATTGTCATTTTGCCTCTTTATAAATCTATGGTGAGGCCCCATCTGGAATACTGTGTACAGTTCTGGTTGCCATACCGCCAGAAGGATATTAAGGAGCTGAAAAAAGTGCAGAGTAGGGCAACCAGAATGATTAGGGGACTGGAACACCTTACTTACCATCTGAGGCTGCAACAGTTGGGCCTCTTCACTCTTGAGGTATAGAAAGCGACCTACAATTTAAAAAGTAAGGAAAAATCACCAAAAATTGGGTTCCGTACCAGTTAGAACAAGAAGAGC
Source organism: Bradypodion pumilum (assembly GCA_035047305.1). Classification (NCBI taxonomy): domain Eukaryota; kingdom Metazoa; phylum Chordata; class Lepidosauria; order Squamata; family Chamaeleonidae; genus Bradypodion; species Bradypodion pumilum. The sequence continues at coordinate 201,376,584 of JAWDJD010000003.1, read as the reverse complement.
TGATCTGGTCATCATTTCCCGGGGTTGGAGCTCGTGGGATGGCGGAGGTTGGCGAGGCAAACGGCGGAAGCCGGGGCCAAGCCAGCTGCGCCGTGGGCGGGCAAGATTTCCAAGGAAGGGGGGCCAGAAAAAAAATTGAAAGAAAAAGAAAAAGTGACTGGTCGGACAAAAATGCAGCAGACCGCGGGACTCCTGGGGCCAAAGTGGTGAGAGCTCGGTGCTGGAAGGCAAGTGCGAAAGGAGGGGACAAGTTGTTAGAAAGTGAGAGAAAGTTAAAGTTGGAATGGCGGCGGAAAGCGATACTTAAGTGAAATGCACAGAGACAGAGCGGGGCCGCTGGAGAATGGTACAGGAGTAGTAAATTGGTTGTAGAGGGGAAAAGGAAGAAGGGTTTTGAAAGGACAAAGGCTGGAGGACGTATGGTGGTTTTTTGGGAGTTTGGACAGAGGCGGAGAAGGAGGAGGGTGAGATCGGCTCGGTCTTTGGAGTTTTCCTGAGTCCGCAATTTACATCTTGGGTTTTTTCCTTTTACAATCAGTCTAATTGGATACGTTTTTTTCCTTTTATTATATTATTACTCCTCAATTTTTTTGACCCTTCTAATGATTTGAAGAAAGTACTGAGAGGATTGTTTTTCTATTTTACGCTCCCCTCTCTTCTCCTCCTTGTGGATATAACGTTGCTGATTTTTTAGCCAACTTTCAAGACTCTGGATACAAAGTGGTATTTGGATTACAGTTGGGAAAAATTGGGTTTACATGGGCTGTAAAGCTTTCAGAAAAAAATTGATTTGGAATAATTGGAAGAAAGTGTTCTTTTTTATTTTGGGCTTTCCTCTCAAGACTCGGTCTCCTCTCTGCCGCCACCTGCACATCTTGGTGATGTGGTCTCGCCGTCCACAACTGTGGCACTCAGCTTTCTGGAAAGGGCACTTCTTTTGGTCGTGGGATGCTCCACAGCCATTGCATCGGTGGCCCTCCTTGTTGCTAGCGCTTGCCTCAGTTGTCTTCTTCTGGACCTTTTGGACGTCATCGTCCTTGCTGGAGCAGGAAGCCTCTGGAGCAGAGGCCTCCGAAGATGATGGGGGGCTCGCTAGAGGTCAGGGTAAGCACCATGCGGCCTGAACGGCTGCTCTTGGCTCTTCCGCTGCAGCATTTTTTGCTCAGAAAGTTCTAACGCTGGACCTCGCCACTTCAGCCACCTGAGCCTCCCGCAGGATGGCCTGGAACAAAAGGTGTTCGTGGACCATCAGTCTTCGCTGGACTTCTTCATCCTGCAGACCGCAGAGCAGCCGGTCCCTCGGGGATATCTCCAGGTTCTCCCAGTGGCAAGGGGCGGCTGCTGACCTAAGGGCCGCCGTGTAATCAGCCACTGACTTGCCTGGCTGCTGGTCTCTCCTGTGGAAGGCGACCCTGGCCGGGAAGATGGACACGGCCAGCTGGAAATATTCCCGTAGAGCCGTGAGGATTTGCAGGAGCAGGACTGAATCAACCTTCCTCGGTGCGAGTAGGTTGATGAGGAGCCTTAGTGCCAGTAGGCCTATCTGTGCAAGGAGACAAGACCACATTTTCTCCTCATCCTCGATGCCCTCGGCATCCATGGCATGCCTGAACTGGATAGCTTATAACTTCGGGGAGCCATATCCCACCTTCGTCACCAATTTGATGTTTGCAGATTGATGTGCGGTAGGCAGCATTCATAAGGCCAAACACATCTTTATTATAGAGTAAGCAATCTGAACATGAGGTAATGGCGGAGGCGCAGCTCCTTTTATACAGCATGGTACATTTGAAACTGGTTACATGGTTGTTCATTGGTTACTGTATTCGTGATGTCATTGTGACGCAAAGCATTCTTCATCAGGTTTACCTGTGGCAGGAATATCTCCCGCGGCTGGCTGTAATTGGTTAACTCGTATCATGTGTGTGGATCGCTATCAGCTGCCTCTCGATACCATCTAGAGGCAGCGGTAGCTCATTATAACTGTTGCAATACATTGGGTTGCATTGTTGCATTCCATCTTAAAGGCATAGTATTCCATACTTAACAAACTATAATGTTGACATTGAAGAAACTGAAATTATTAAGATTTTATTCAAGACTTCAATTCATCCATGAAACCAAATGGAAACTGTAGCCAAGAAGTCATGAGAAGACTGAGACTTGAAAGGTTTGCTATGAAGGAACTAGAAATGATCATCAAGTGTAAACATGTGCCATTGCTGATCAAGGCTAAGTTTATCAATATGATTGTTTTTCCAGTTACTATATATGGATATAAGATTGAGGTTATGGGTTGGTAGTGTTTTGGGGCTCCTTTTGCCTGACCCCAGTCTCAGCAGCAGGGTAAGAATGAACACGCCATTTTGAGTAGGCTGATATTTTATTGGTGATGCAAAACACAGAGCATTCATGAGCAAATAGTGCCAAAATAAGAAACCTATCTTAGGCCAGCAGGTCCTATGCCCTAACCGAGATAGCAACTTGCATACACCAGGCTTGGTTGGTCATGAGTCAGTTCCCCAAAGAAAAGGAAAGAAAGTTCAGAACAAGCAAAAGACAGCGAACATTGTGGTACATTGTATGTATGTGTGTGTGATTATATATATATATATATATATATATATATATATATATATATATATATATATATATATATATATATATATATATATATATATATATATATATATATATATATATATATATATATATATATATATATATATATATATATATATATATATATATATATATATATATATATAATTTCATCACTCCAAGACCCATTCTCCACCTCCCTCCTGTCATTCCTAGTTGGTACCCAATCCTGGCTCTCACAGCAGTACTTAGAGGCCAGACTCATCATGCAGCCTCCCCACCAACCTTTCCCATTCTAGGCCGACTCCCCACTCCTGATGGAATTTCCTCCTGATAAGCTAGCTTGGACCAGAATGGTATCATCCCTTCTCCAATCTTCCTCCCTTTTCCCACCACCTGGGCCTCTATGTGAGATTTTCCCCCTCCTCTTCCCCTGCGGGAGGGACTGATCACTCCTTCTCTTACAATGAATATGAACACTGGACAGTGAATAAAGTCATCAGGAAAGGAACTGTGTCATTCTAAAAGTGGTACAGGAAGAGAGCTTTTGGGATTCCCTGGACTGCTAGAATGACAAACAAATGGTCCTTGATCAAATAAAGCCTGAACTTTATCAGGAAGCCAAATGATGAAACAGAGGGTATAAGACTTTTGGTGCATCCTGAGAAGACAAGACTATGGAAAAAGCAATGATGCTAGGAAAATAAAAGGCTGAAGTAAAAGAGGTGAACCCAATATGAAGTAGATTGACTCCATTAAGTTTTAGTTTGCAACCAACCATTTGCAATTCAAAAGGGCGAAACTTCACAACTAATCTGAAGAACAGGTATTACTAGTTGTAAAAAAAACCACATTGACTTGTATATTTATCTGTTATGTTAACTGTTCTGTACCTGTATACCTGATGTGTATAAATTGATGCCATGAAGCCTCACTTTTATGTCTGATAAAAGTAGATTTGATCCACGAAAGCTAACATTAAATATGGCAGTTAGTCTTTAAAGTGCCACAATGTTGTTGTTTTTTGTTTACTCTCTGATATTGAATACTGTACTTGGGAACTGAATTACATATTTTTAAACTACTCTAGCAATCTCACTATTAATAAGATGTTAAATGAAAGTTCAGAAGTAAGAAGAGACTTCAGAAGTAAAATTAAACCTCAGAATTATACCTCACTTCCCTTCCCCATCAGCAGAATTCAAATCTGGAGAGTAATTTTTCACTACCACATTTGTCCCCCCCCCCATTGTTTCCCCTCTATTAATTCAGTTGTAAAGAGATTACAAAGGAAGATATAGAAAAGTGAGAAGCTGAGGGTGCAAGTGCTGCTGCTGCTATTATCTGCCATGGCCATAGTTTGGATACTGTATAGAAAGCAAAAACAGGCACCATTACTCCACCTGGCAACAGGCAACTTACATCTCCCAGAGGTATTCTATGGGAAAGATTGGATGACCAGATTGCCAGGAGAGCAGCAAAATTAAGTCCTCAAATCTATGGTCCACTCCTATGAGAATTGGTGACATTTTGTTTGAGGTCATGTGAGTGCAAATTGCAATGTGGGTATCCTTCGATGCCCACCCCCTCTCCTGGCCCTTCAGCTACCTTCTCCACATGCCAAGCTGGACCTCAACCAAATCCAAGTCTTGAAAGCTGCTGCTATTATTATTATTATTATTATTATTATTATTATTATTATTATTATTATTATTATTATTATTATTATTATTATTATTATTATTATTATTATTATTATTATTATTATTATTATTATTATTATTATTGTTGTTGTTGTTGTTGTTGTTGTTGTTGTTGTTGTTGTTGTTGTTGTTGTTGTTGTTGTTGTTGTGGCTGTTGTGGCTGTTGTGGCTGTTGTGGCTGTTGTTGTTGTTGTTGTTGTTGATCTTTGTGACTCAGGTGATCAATAATATTATCCAAAACAGCAGCGTGATCTCTTATTGTGAGAGACACAATGTCAGACTCAGATCTGAAGGGAAAGGATGTTAACTGACTGCCTGTCTTGGTATATACTGCTATTTCTCTAAAATATTTCAAAGATTTGTTTTTCACTGTAAACTTGTTTCCCAGCTGTCCTTTCAAGTCAGCATGGTTTGCAAATTATTAAAAAGATAAAGGAAGAACAAACAAACAACAATCCTCTGTGAGGACATAGCTAAATTTAACCTGTATATGCCACATCAGATATCAAGTAAACGTTCAAATTGGAGAGAAACAAAAATGTCTTTGTTTTACCATCAGTATAGGAGTTGTCGTGCTTTTCATGTTTCTTTATCAGCTGAATGCAGTAAAATGACCATTGTCAATGGAGTGTAAACATCATACAAGACATAAGAAACAAATATTCTTTGTAGAGTATGTAGAACATAAGTTGTTCTATGCATGCTGACAATGTTTCTCTATATTAGTAATAGTGCCATTCAGAGTAATGGTGACATTTACTTATATTTCTATGCTTACTTAATTATGCATTTGTGTCCTACCTTTTCTCTGAAGAGCTGAGGATTACACATGGTCCCTTTTCCACATCTACTCTTTTCATAACAACCTCTATGAAGTAGGTTAGACTCAGCAACAGAGACTTATGGTATCTTAAATATTTAGCAAGGTTTATCCAGCATATGCTTTCAGAAAATGCAGCCCACTTTATCAAGTGCATTGATACATGTGATAATGGATGAGCGTCGAGGGCAATTGCAGTCAATGTGTGCTTTGCCTGCCCCCCAGGGGAGAAGGGCACAGAGAGAAGAGCATTGGGGGCGGAGCCAGGCATGCCTTAAAAGGCTCTGCATGCCCCTGCCGCTTGCCTTTGCCATTCGACTGGGCTAGGACGCATTTGCCCCTTCCAGCCAAAAACGAGACACGCGGCTAGGCCCGACTTCGGCAGCCTGCCGCTTTCTTGCCAGTACTCCAGCATGATTTTCTGGGTGTGAAATGGTGACTAAGAAGAAGTCAGGGTTGCCCCGTATGCCTAGGGTGGCTACCCTGCACCTGTCTAGGAGGCCGTTTAGGCCCAGCATTGGCGCTTCTAGAGAGGCTTCCCTTCTCGACCCACAGGCCTTGGTGGCATGCATCTTGACCCTTGAACGTGCGGCTGGGCTTGACAACTGGCCCACGACGCGCAGGTCTGCATGCCAGTCAGCCAGGCAGGTCACTGACCCCTTTGCCACCAACTGGCCGGTGCTCGTGACATCCCTCAGGGAGAGGGTTGCCCCCCTCGAGGCCACCCAATAATGTGCGCCATCCAAGGCTGCAGCTCCTTTGGCCCCTAAAGCACCAGCTGTCACCTGGGAGAAACAGGGGCTTACAGCTTCGCCTATTGCTGGGGGACGGGGGAATGACCCTTATTCAATCCAGGCCCACGATGCTCAGACACAGCTGGAACCCCCGGTGCGGGCAGCTGTTCCTGGAGCTCCTGGTGAGTATGGTGTTCAAGTTAATACACCACACATGACTCCATTTTACCCCCCTGAGTGCCATACCTGTCAAGTATCCTGTTTTTCCCCGGAAAGCCCCTTATTTTAATCCCTCTTCTTGCCCCCTCCCATTTTATTAATTTTCCCATAATATCCCTTTTTTAAAAAAATACTGACTGGAGCCCTCACAGGCGAAGCTGCAGTATGTTTTTCTGGCCACCAGAGGTCGCTGTGTGGCAGGCTTTTCACTTGTGGAAGGGGAGAGAGAGAAGGTGGTGGGGGCGTTCTGCAGTTTCTCTTTCATTTTCCTCCTTCTACACGGCCAATATGGAGGTTTCATTTTTGCTGCTGAGCTGGTCGGAGCCACCATGCTGGGAGGGATGGGAGTCTACTCTAGAGGTGAGCGATATTTCATATATGCAGGGGCAAATCAGCTCTTGGTCTGGGGGCAGAGACTTCTCTCTCACTCTCATGCTTTATTGAGCTGTTTCTGCCCTGCCTCCTGACTGGAGGCTTCCGTTTCTAGAGTTCTAGAGTTAACTTGGGAGGGTTGGGGGTGGGGGTGGGGGATGGTACTTGATCACTATGAGAGAGAGGGGGGCTCCATTTCTGTTCTAGAGTTAACTTGGGAGGGAAGGGGTGTGTGGGGATGGTGCTTGATCACTATATGCTAAAGGTAAAGGTTTCCCTTGCTCGAAAGACAGTCGTTTCTAGAGTGCCAAGGTTCGCCATCACAGTCATAGATTCCTACAGTGGCCAATTTTTAGAGCAAGAAGCTGCTTTTTGTATGAGAGAGCAGATCCAAAATACATGGGGAGAATTATCAGAGCTCATACATCCAGTGTGCTTGCAAGGTTGTGTAAGGGGATCTGAGTTAGGTAAAGGTAAAGGGTCGCCCTTGCTCAAAAGCCAATCGTATCTGACTCTAGGGTTCAGTGCTCATCTCTGCTTCAAAGCCAAAGAGCCAGCGTTGTCTGCATCTGCAGACATTTCCGTGGTCATGTGGCAGGCATGACTAGACACCAGACCACACGGAATGCTGTTACCTTCCCACCAAAGTGGTCCCTATTTATCTACTTGCAATTTCTTGCTTTCGAACTGCTAGGATGGCAGGAGCTGGGACAAAGACTGGAGCTCATTCTGTCCTGCAGTACTTGGAAATTGAACTGCTGCCCTTCTGCCTCCTAATCAGCATCTTAGTCACTTAAGCCACTGAGTAAACAAGAAAGAAAACAAAAGTCCCCCAAGAAAATGGGGAAAGGGTTCTTTGGCCCACACAGCTTTGTGCCCATTGCATCTACAATACCATCTAGCCATCTTATTTTTGGCCACCCCCTTCTTTTGTCCTCCACCTTTCCCAGCATCAAGGCTTTCTCAAGTGAATCCTCTCTTCTCATTTGATGTCCAAAGTACTTTAGTGTTATTTTTACTATTTGACCTTTAATGAGCAGTCATGGTTGATTTCTTCTAGGATCGACCTATTTCTAACACCACATTTCAAAGGCATCTATTTTTCTGCGCTCAGCTTTCCTAATGGTCCAGCTCTCACACCCATACATTACCACCAGGAATACCATTGCTTTGACTATGCAGTTTTTTGTTTGCAAGGTGATGCCTCTATTTATAACTATGTTCCCCAGGTTTCTCATAGCTTGTTTCCCAAGCATTAGTCGCCTTTTTATTTCACAGCTGCAATCACCATCTGCAGAGATCTTTGATCCTAAGAAAGTAAAATCTGCCAGCCGTATCCAACTCTAGGGTGCAGTGCTCATCTCCATTTACAGCCAAAGAGCCAGTGCTGTCTGTGTTTGCAGACATTTTCATGACCATGTAGCAGGCATGACTAGAGCCCAGCAAGTCACATGGCTATATTTGGCCACGCCCACACCCACAGAGGGGTGTGACCAAAATTTCCCTTATTTTCAAATCCAAAACTTGACAAGTATGCTGAGTGCCCCAAAAGCCCTGGCCCCAGCAGTCCGGGTATGCCGCCCCATCGGCCTGGGCTCCACCTAGTGTTTCGCAGCCTACGGCGTGGAGGGCCCCTTATCCTCCTATTCCGCCCAGCATTCTGCCGGCATCCTCCTCCTTGCCATACCCTGTTTGGCCATATGGCCTGCCGGTCAAACCAGCCTATTACTCGGTGCCCCGGTCTGCTCTCCCATCCAGGGGCTTGGCCTTGCCTTTGGGTGACCACCTACTTCCTGCGACCAGGGATAAGATCTGGTGCAAGGAATATATAGACATTTTTAGTCTGCTGAACAGGGATATGACCAAGGACTACTACAATAAGGAGGATGACCATGACAAAGAATTGGCCTGGCGCAGAAAACCACCGTGTACGTGGGCAAATTGGTTGCCCGAATATTTGATTTATATGGCGGTTTCTGTGAGGGCCCGCCTGGATCTGGCTTTGCCAATGATTCAATATTTGGACATCATATACCGTGGGTATGTTGATTTCTCTGGGTTATCATGGTTGGTGTACAACAAGGAATTTCGTATGCACGTGGCCTTTCACCCTGAGATGCCGTGGGACGAGCCACAACAATTGCTTTGGCTCCAATACATGACCCCTTCCCGCCTGGTGTCAGGCAACAGATATAATTGTGGCTATTTGATCCAATGACCCAGCCCGGCTCAGGTACCCTGCCTTCCGGCGGGGCAGTTGGTTCTAGCCCACCTGCTGTGTTGGGATTTCACATCCATGGGATGTTGCAACCAAAAGCCTTGCAGGTATCGGCACAAATGCTTTATCTGTGCTATGCCCTATCCCGCCAGTACTGATCTTCAAATTGAAAACCGAGTAATTCGAAGTCATCCGGGTGTACTGGGAGGAGCCAGAAAGCAGACTTAATCGTTGATCGTGTGGTGTCTTTTGGCTGTTCAATTTCCTGTTCGGCTTTTGAATGCTCTACATTGGGCTCTCATATACAGGACAAGGTGGCCCATTACCTGGATGACTTTTTGTTTGGGGGTCCGTGGGACTACGGTGCCTGTGGACAACTGCTCCAGGCATTTCAGACTCTTATGGTCGAATTGGCAGTCCTCATGGCCCCCGAAAAGACCGAGGGGCCAGCAACTTCCCTCACCTTTTTAGGTATTGAAATTGATACCCTCATGCAATCTTCCCATTTGCCTTGTGAGAAGGTTGACCATATCTGTGTCAAAATCTTGGCCATGTTGGGTAAGCATAAGGTTACCCTCCGGGACCTCCAGGAGCTTCATGGGCACCTCAGTTTTGCTTGCAGGGTGGTCACCCCTGGACATGCCTTTGCGTGTCGCCTCTGCGATGCGATGGTTGGGTTGCACAGAAAATTCCACAGGGTCAGGCTTACCAGTGCAATGCGGGCTGGCCTGTGGGTTTGGCTTACCTTTTTACATGACTTCAATGGTGTGTCATTTTGGTGCTCTGAGGCCTCTCTGATGCCTTGTTTCCAGGTTTACTCCAATGCTTCGGGCTCCTTGGGATATGGGATGTATTTTGAGGTACTGTGGTGCTGTGGTGCCTGGCAGGCTCATTGGCAGGGCTCCGCCTTGCTGAGGGACCTGACTTTCCTCAAATTCTTCCCGATTTTGGGGGCACTGCTGATGTGGGGTGACAGATGGTCTGTACAATTGACTATATGGAACTCTAAGGTGGATCAACGAGGGTGCGGAGCCACGGTAGTCCTCCTGCGATGTTCCTCGCTTGAGGTTTGCCCAGTTAGGGCAATCTCACAATTCTTGTCTGCCTGGGGTCCCCTTCCTGGCCCCTTGTTTTGTCATTGTAATGGCCTGCCCCTTACTCGATATCAATATTGGAAGGTTACGGCCTCCGCCCTTTCCTTGGTAGGTTTATCAGGGGCCAGGTATGGTTCCCATTCCTTCTGAATTGGTGCCGCTTCCACTGTGGCTGCCTTCGTTTATAGTGACAATGATATTAAACATATGGGGCAGGAGTTCTGCTTGTTTTTGATTGTATGTCCACCCTCTGTTACAATGAACACCTTGCTGGCCCTCTTTCTCTTTTCCTTTTTTGCAGATGCTACTGTTCGCTCGCGTCCTGCCAACATCTGGATGGCCGGGCATAGTTTCATGTTCATTATGCTGCTTTTCCCCAGTTTGGCAACCATATGGGGCTCCAGGATGTGGCGGTCCTCACCTGGTGTGGACTTCGTGGTATGTGGTGGATTCAGCTCATCTCCTTTGTTCTAGATTATGGGATCACATCTTGCCAGATGTGATGGTGCTTCACTTGGGCGGCAACGATCTTGGCCATACCACAGGCTTGGACCTGTGCGTTTCTATTTGATGTGATCTGGCCCTGATCTGACAAAGGTGCCCAGCAGTTCAGTTCGTATGGTCTTCCATCACTCCCCACACTGTGTTTTGGGGTCCCTTCACCTGGGGCACAGCAACCCTTCTGGGCATGTGGTGAACCAGTCGGTGGCCTGGTATTTAAGCCAGGAAGGCATTGGCAACTTTATGGAGCATCCTGGCATTCATTTGCAGGATTGTCATCTGTTTCGTAGAGATGGGGTGCACCTCTCTGATGAAGGCTTGCACATTTTCCTGTCATCCATCTGCATGGGCCTGCTGACCGAGGTATCAGTCAGGGGTGTGGGGAGGGTGTCATAGAGTAGAAAATGCCTACTCCTGTGAGGCGGTAATACTAGTAAAGACATCCTTTGACCCCCAACTACCCGGTAGGTACGTATTTGGTACAGCACGAGACTTGACAGCAACAGAGAGGACGTGATTGGTGTATAAAATGTGGACCACGGACAAGGGACTTGCAAATTGGGCGGTTTTGCAGACCTTAGTTAGTCCACCGGTTGTAAAGTCAGAAACAGATGTGCCAAAGGAGGATTTCTGATGGGGGTAAAATTAATTGGTTTACAAAATCAGAGATTACAGTTTATAATTCCACCAAGTTAAGGCAACAGAAAGATGATAAGTCCTTTCCAGTGCTGTTGTATTGTATGTATTGTATCGTATGTTTTATTTATATACCACTTTTCTTATTTAAAAAATAACTCAAAGTGGTTAACAATATAAAAATACAGAATTATACAATAAAAATATACAGTCATACGTATCAAAAGTACAAAAAACAAAACAAAAAAAAATACAACAGAAATCTACAAAATCATCACAGTATCCCCAAGTAAGCAAGGCACAATATACTAGTCACGATGAAGGCACGGTCAGAGGTAACTCAACAACCACAATATGTCAGATACAATATCAGCAATGTCAACACATAGAGCAATAAGGGCATAAGTACAGCAAATATACAAAAAATACAAAGTATACAAGGTATATAAAATACAATATCATAAACAACCAGAGCAAAAAACAATCTAATCAAAAAAGAAACATTCAGAGATGAATTCAGTAACCAAGATAATCCTTAAAGAGACAGACACACGCAGCCATTCTCTTCCCCCCTGCTTTTCAGCTCCCACCAATGTTGGGGCGGGGGCCCAAGGGTTTGGCGGCTCAGCGTCCAGGGCTTCCAGGGGTGTGGACAAGGGACTTGCAAACTTGGTGGTTTTGTAGACCCTTAGTTAGTCCACCAGTTGTAAAGTCAGAAACAGAAGTGCCCAAGGAGGATTTCTGACGGGGGCAAAATAATTGGTTAACAAAATCAGAGATTAAAGATTAGAATTCCACCAAATTAAGGCAACAGAATGATGATAAATCCAGACCAGTGCTATTCTGGTCCATTGCTGTTTACGTTGACATGGTTAAAATTAAAGTGGCCCAAATTTTAAACCAAAGAATGTGTCTGTCTCCTTAATCCGGGGGTGGGCTTGGCAATGTTGGTGACATTCCATGCTTATCCCAATTTTTTTAAAAAATGACTTTTAAAATATATTTTTATTGTTTATTTGCACAAAATGCATATATAAACACATCAAAACTTACATAATAAAACTAGTAATAAAAAACAATAACATAAGCAAAAAAGAACAATAATACAATATATAAAGAGAGAAAAAAGAGGGAAAGAAGAAAGACATAAAAATACAATTAAATTACGACTTAGTAATATAACACCTTCCCCTTTGTTCCATACATCGTTGATTATATTTTTTGTACATTATAACACTCTTACAATTATATTAAAACTCACCTCTTATACTTCTCAATTTAATACAACTAAGTCAAAGTAAAAATACAATAATTAAAATACAATAAAAAAAATTCACAATATACACCCAGTGTTTTATACAATGCCTTGGAGGATGAGGAGTGTCACATTTGATTTTCTATTCCCAAAAACTCCTTTGATCTGGTACTGGTCTATTCCCTTCATCTCCCTTCAATGAGTAATCCACAAATAGTTGTCATATTTTCCAAAATCTGTTTTCTTTAACTATACCCTTTTTCTTATTCATCTCCCATGTTAGCTTGTCATTCAACGGAAGATCCCACATCTCCTTGTACCATTCTTCTATGTTTAAAATTACTTCATTTTTCCAATTCCTGGTGATGCACTGTCTACCCGTTGTCAACATTATCGACAATAACTCTTTTTTATCCTTATTTAAATTCATGTTTTCCACATCTGTTAACAAAACAGTACTTGGCCCCAATTTAAGTCTCATGCCCATAATAGCACAGATCTCTTTCTCAATTTTCCCCCAAAAATCTTTTACCACATTACAACCCCACCTCATATGTTCATACATTCCGAGTGTATCCTTACATCTCCAACACATTATATCTTTATTGTTATCTGTCTGATGTAACTTCACTGGGGTCAAGTACCATTTCCACAGCATTTTATAGTTATGTTCTTTCACTCTGACAGATATAGTTCTCATAATCCTTTTCTTCCATTTATTTTTCCAAACCTCCTCTACAATCTTTATTTTCAATTCTTGTTCCCAATTTATTTTCAACATTTCTTGTGGATTACCATCTTTATTTAACATTATATATATATATATATATATTGCTTACTAAGCCCTTAATTCCCCTTTTTCCCTTTCTTATCTTTAATAACAATTTTTCAAAATCAGTCTTACCTCTTTCCAAACTGGCTTCCCTCGAGTATTTGCTATTTCACTTATTTACCAACACTATCTGGAACCAGTTCAATCTCAACTGTGCATATATGTCTGCTTTTCTCTCTCTATCTTTACAAGCCCATATCCAGTCTCTCAACAGGGAAATATCATTTCTAGAAAGAACTTCTTTAATCCTTATGTCCATTTTATTGATTTTTTTTTTAAATATCCTCTATTTCTATTATAGGAGATGTGTCTGGGACCAATTCCTTCTTCACCTTTTTCCATACTCCCAATATTGTTTTCATCATTTTATTTTTGTAACTATTTTCCCCAAATTACTATCTATAAAGACCATTTCCCCCATTTGATTTAGATCCCTCATCTCAATTTCTTCCCAGATTGTCTTTTCCCTCGCTGAAATTTTCACAATATTTTTAACTTGAAAAGCTCTGTAATAATTCCTCAAATTTGGCAATACTAATCCTCCTTCTTTCTGAGATAAGTACCAATTTTTTTTGCAATTCTAGGTTTACTTCCACCGTTACAAAAATTATTTAACATATTTTGAAATTCCTTAATTTCCTTATCATTTAATTGGATCAGCAGGGCATCAAATAAAAAATTAATTCTTGGTAACAACATCATTTTACATAATGCAATCCTGCCAAACCAAGACAACTTCTGCTTTTAATATTGCTGTATTTTATCTTTAATTTCCTTTTTCTGTTTTTCATTATTCAAATTCTTAAGATCTTTGAATTTATTTGAAATATTTATTCCCAAATTCTTCAAACTATCTTTAATCTGTAATTTAAATTTACCCTTTATTTTCTGTTGCTCTTCCTTGTCGATATTGCACAGTACCATTTCCGACTTGTCCCAATTTATTCTCAAACCTGTACCCTCCTCAAAATCTTTTAACTGCTCTTCTATTCTTTCTAGTGCCTTCCTAGGATGTTTCGCAATTATCAAGAAATCATCAGCATACAAACTTATCTTATTTCCTAATATTCCTTCAATATCCTTATCTCCTCTTATAGCCTTCACCAACAACTCCATTGCCATGATAAACAGTGTTGGTGATAATGGACAACCCTGCATTGTTCCAGCTTCTAATTTTATTTCTTCTGTAAAATCATCATTTACCCTAACAATAACAGTACTATATTGATATAATTGTTCAATCATTCTTCTAAATTTATCTCCAAATCCATAGCATTTAATTATCTCATTGTTACCCACTGTAATGAATCAAATGCCTTAAAAAGATCTAGTGATAATAATCCAACTTTCTCTTTTGTTTGTCCTATAATATCTATTAAATCTAAAACCCTCCTTGTCAGATCCGCCATATGTCTTCCTTTCAAAAAACCCACTTGGTCTTCATTTATGTAACTGCCCATAAAACAATTATAGTTCTAAACCATGAGGTTGGAATTTGCCCTCCTTCCAAAATATAATTATATATTTTCATCAATTTTGGAACCACAAAATCTTTACATTCCTTATAAAATTCAGCTGATAACCCATCTTCCCCCGGAGCTTTGTCTGTCTTCAAATTGGCTATTACTTTTTTATTTATTTCTCTGTTATTTGCTCTTCCATTCTATTTCTGTGTTCCTGTTTTATCTTATTTCCTATTTGTTTCTCCAATTTATCCTTTAACTTCTACAAATTATATTCTTTTTAGCATATAAATCCTGGTAAAAATCTTAAACAATCTTACACTTACCTTTAGTCTTATTACACCTTATTCCATCTTTATTAATCAAAATTCCAATTTCCCTTTTATTTCTCTTTTCTTTAGCAGCTCTTGCTAATAATTTTGAATTCTTATTGCTGTATTCAGAATATTCCCTTTTAAAATATACCAAATCTCTTTTCACTTTTTCAATATCCTTTCCTACCAATTCCATCTTTAATTGTTGCATTCTATCAAAGACCTTCTTATCATTTGTCTTTACATGCTCTTCTTGTAACTATTTTATCTCTTTTTCAACTTTGTCTTGTTTTTCCTTAAATTGTTTGTTTCTAATGCTAGCCAACTTGATACTCTCCCCTCTAAAAACTGACATCATAGCGTCCCATACCATATTATAGCTGACCTCATCCGTATCATTCCAATACCAACTTTCTTTCCATTTTTCAATTATTTGTTCTTTACATTTAAGGTCTTTAAAAAATTTAGAATCATATCTCCAATTCCTTCTAATTTTCTTTGCTCCCTCTATCTTTAATTCCACCAACACTTTTGCATGATCTGATTCTTTGAAAATTCCCACTTCCACCTCATCTATATTCCTGATAATATTCTCTTTTTCGAATATATAATCTATTCTGGAGTATGTATTATGCACCTGTGAAAAAATGTATGTCCTTTCCGACCCTTTAACTTCCCTCCATGTATCTTTCAAACCTAAAGATTTCATCCATTTATCAAGAATCTGCTTTTTAAATCCTTTTCCACTCCTTGCTATATTTGTACAGTCTAAATTTGACCTTATTAAGTTAAAATCTCCAGCAACAATCATTTTTGTTGATTTTTCCTTCTCCAATATACCATACATTTTATCTAAAACTCACCTTGATGATCGTTTGGTGCATATATATTCACTAAAATTATTTCCTCATAATCAATCTTCCCTTTTATTATTAAATATCTACCTTCCGAATCAGAAATGCTACTCATCATCTCAAATCCTAGTTTACTTGAAATCAAAACCGCAACCCCTCTTGCCTTTGAAGTACCATACGACTTTTCATAAATTTGCATCCATCCTAAAAAAATCTTGTTTGTATCTCCCGATTTTTTTATGAGTTTCCTGTAAAAAGACTATATCTAGCTTATCTTTCCTCAGGGCTGATTCTAATCTTCTTCTCTTCACTTGACAACCAGTACCCTTCACATTCCATGATATTACTTTAATATTTCTCATATCTTGATCTTAAAAACCATCTTCTATAACCACCGCTTCCTCCTATGGGCATGCATCCCTCCACCACACATATACAATAACAACAACAAAAACAATAAACATTCATGCCTACCCTCCTGACTTCTTTCTCTAAAAAGTGGCCCTTGACAATCAAAGAAAGGAGGGGTGGAACATGGAAGATGTGCATACTATCTAACGCTCTAGTGCACAATCTTATTTTCAAAAACAAGCTAATTTTTTATAAAATTATTTATCTCCCCTGCTTTACTCTATCCTCTTCTCCATCCATTAAACCCTGATTCACCCTTCATCAACCACCATCAGTGCTTTAGAATTCACATCAAATCCTCCTGTACCACCCCTCACTTCTGCACTTCCATAATCTCCTTTTATTCCTCCTGATTCTATTAAAGTTTGCCTTAGTCCAAGCCATTCTTGCGAAGCCACCTTAGCCAGACCAATTAAGCACAAATATTCCAAAGCATCAATTCCTGCATCAATTGTATGCATTTTCTTGTCATAAAATAATCTCAATTGTTGTGGAAATCTCCAATTATATTTTATCCCACGTTTCTATCTTTTACCCTTATTTCCTTAATCTCACGAAAACCTTTCACATTTGTCTCCTCCATCCTCTCAATTTTTTAAAACTGTTTCCCCAACTCTACCATAATTTGTGTTTGGTCCATTGTTGCAGGTTCTGGTGCTGCTGTTAATGGAGGTGCTTCTTCAGTTGCTAATTTGTCTTTCTTCTCATCCTTTTTCACCTCCATCTTCTTTGGCTTCACTACCTCTTCATCCTTCCCCTGTCCTTTCCCCAATTTTTCCATTGTAGCTTCAAATAGTACTCTCAATGGAGCTACCCCTTTACTTCCTCCAGACCGTTCCTCCTGGTCAAATTCCAGATTCAATTAAGTATGGTGAACTTATAAAACACTGCTGTATTATGTTCTGTAAATTCTATAATTTCTTCAAAATCCAAAACAAAAATCTAACTGATTGTAGCCAAACACTTTCAATAATTATAATCCAAATGCAGCTCCTGGATTCTTGTGCCCACGTTATAATCAAACCAAATATGGAAGCTTTTTTTGTTACAATTCAATTGCAATATTGTATCCAAAAAACCTAAACTCAGTTAAGGATTCCCAGCAACTGTATATCCAAAGTCTCAGTGAGAAAACATTTCCCCTTCAAAAAGAAGGAAACAAAATAAAGACAGCTTAAAATGATGAATCAGTATTTCCACTCAATATTCCAGAAGTAATCCAGGGGGAAAGGTCCAAAAAAATCAAACAAAAAGAAAAATATATACCCTTTTAACCAAAGAAGTCAAACCATTCAATCCAAATATGATATAATAAAAAAATTATTCCACAATTGTAATCCAAACCGTGGTGGCAATTTCTGAGCATGGTTCCTCCTCCCTTCTCCGAGCCCGAACAGCAACAAGTCTCCACCTTTTATTCTCTTTCTTTCTTCTCCTTATTTCTTTCTTCTCCCTTACTTTCTTTATTCCACTTCACTTTACTTTCCCCTCTTCCAAACCCAAGTCAAACTCTCCGTTCTTTTCCTTTTGGCACCCCAATCATCTTTCTGTACTTTTAAAAAAGTTTTGATCTTCCCTTTGCTCGCCATCATTACACACTCTTGTCCTCCCTCCTTCCTCTTCCCAACTTCCATGTCCTCATCTTCCCAATTTACTTAGCCTCCTGGGCTCCGCTTTTTCACCTCAGCCACCTCATTCTCCACCGCCACCTTTGTTTATAACCGATTTGAAAAATAAAGTTCCAAAGCCTGGATCCAATGCCAGTTATAGGGATCCCGGCCGGCCTCGTAGCAGTTCGTTCAGCTCAGCCTGCACCGCACCACACTTACCACCCGATCTCCTAACTCCGACCCCAATCTCAGCCACAGTCAATACAAAAAAAATCCCAGGACTTCAAAATACTATTTTTTCGATAGTTTAGACTTCTGCTTTTATATTTTCCATGTTTAAAAACTCATTAGAAACTTATTAAGTAGCACGAGCTGATCGAAACACTTACTCCAGCACCATCTTAACCACGCCCCCAAAAATGACTTTAAAGTTTCACAAATCTCTGAGGTTGACCAGACAAACATATAGCTTCCTATCTGGTTCACTTTTGGTGTAGTTTCATTCACTCAACATGTGGTTTTGCTTCTTTGTGGCACAGTACTAAGGCTGCAGCTTATTAGGTATAATGGAGAGTGCTCCAGATTATCGAGTTCTACAGTCTGCATGATTGCTTATTTCACTACCAAATGTTCAGTGATAAACCTGTGATGTGTGCAGTGGTTTTTGACAGTAGAAAGAGTGGCAAAGAACCCCTTTCTCTGTTTTTCTGTCTCCAGAATTTTTGAATGAGATATCAAGGGATCCTAAATCCCTTCAGGGGAGGAACTGTAAATTTTTAATTTCCAGAAAATCACCACAGCTAATGAAAACACTAGCCATCTACAACATAAATTATACAACAGGGTTTCAGCTGTTAGGTAATAAAATAACCAATCCTAAATTCCTGAACCAATGGGAATACCGTCCTATGCCAGCAACACAAGCTGCTAGATGTGAGAAAGCACCTTCCCTCTGTCAATACTTGTTTGATGTCTGGTTATCCAGAGAAGGACATCAGCAGACAACTCGGTTCTGTTGATGTAAATGGTTAGTAGAGTGATATGTGGTGGCCAGCAAGAGGTTTGCACCTGGCAAGGTGGTCCCTTGTGAGAAAAACAGGCAGACAGATCTTGGCACAGAAGAAAAAACTCAACATAGTTTTACTCTAGAAGTAAAAAGCTGCAAGTATATACAGTGCAACAACTGTAACACAAAACAGATATATTTTCTTGGGCTGCTCAGTTGACCTCACTGAGACAGTTCGGTTGTGCTATATACAAGTCCATACAGTTCAGTAGTCCAGTCCAGCAGGGTAAATGCAAGCTGTAATTACAGACAAAGCCAAAGAGTTCTACAGCTTCTGTCCTCCTGGTGGAGGCTTAACCCAATTTGTCCTTCTTTGTCCAGCAGGCACAGATGGCAATTCAGGCAGAAGCCGTCATCAGGATCAGTGCAAAGATTCAGTCCTCATAGCAGGTTCTGGAAGACACAGGAATCTTCATCCAGGCTGTCAGCAGAGGAAGGTGAACATTAAAGCTCAGACAAGTTGAACATTGTAGCTGGAAGTCTGCGATACTGCTCTGACCTAAATACACTGGCCCATGGAGCACATCAGGAAAAAGTCCCAACACCTGTGTGCCCCTGCAGTATGGTCTTAAAGGAATCACAGACACAATATGCCTTGCAACCAGTTAGGGTGTGAGGCGAAGATTTATATCCCCAACATGTTCATATGGTGAACAAAGAGCCTTATACTCAGGGGTCCACAACCTACAACCCATGGGATGGCCCCGGCCCCCAACACCATTCTATCTGGCCCACAGTGACAACTGCAGAAGTGGAAGCAGATGCATTTACAACAGCCATAAATGCATCCATGCATGCACAAACGCACCCGCCGCAGTGTACTGCAGTGTTTGCAGCAGGGGAAAACCATGTGTCTGGCCTGCTCAGCTGTCTGCGGGGGAGTTGTCCAGCCCATGGCATGGTAAGGTTGAGAACCCCTGCCTTTACTCAACATACATCTTTCATCCATTTGAAGAAATGTCTGAACACGTACTTGTTCAACTACAATGCACTATCATGAGTTGCTTGTCTTTATTACAATCTACTCTACTACCTCAGGATTCTGCCAAATCACCTCATTTTGTGCAATGATAATTCTGTTTTTCTAAGAAGTCCATTTTCCAACCTGTGAAAACAAAAAAGTAGAACCAACCAACATGTGATAGATTTTGGATATTCCAATTCTCACAACCAACTCCATGAAAAAGTAATACTGAATGATGCTTTAGGAATTCTTAGGTGGAATAATGGTTGCTGTTGAAAGCCTTGGATCTTTGGATGAATGTGCTCAATAGCCATACATTCTGGAAGACAGGCTTCATGAAATGGACTTAAATTCACCGCAAGGCAGAATATATTTTGCCATTATATTTGTGGTGGCAGTGGTTGGAGGCCAGATGCAGCCCATAGGCCGTAGGTTGCCAACCTCTGATCTAGGTGTACTTGGTTCTACAGGCATATTTCACAGACATGCCTGTCTCTTAAAAATTCATCTCACAGGTGAAAAAGATAACTTAGTTAAATATAAATGAATGAAGAGGCAATATATAGGTCAATTGAATGAGCCTGTTGTCATGTCATGATGAACCAGACAGGAGTCATTTTGAAAACTTTCATCCATGATAGAATCACTTTCTTACAGGTGGGGGTCAGAGATACTCATGCTGAGTCATTTAAAGGAAGTCTCTTGGAAAGTTCCTAACCTGACCACACCTCTAACCAACTAGGAGAGTCTCCAGCTTATCCCTAAGGGAGGGGTAGGAGCAATCCATCCTAGTAGGTAACTGTTATCAATGGTTTAATTTGGTTGGCTTTTCTTATCATAGCCAAGTCCATCCTGGGGAGGAAAAATGTGAATCCAAAGAGTATAACAGGGGTCACATTTTACTCCTAATGATCCCTAGCATTCAGTTTGCTTTTTTCACTGCTGAGGCACACTGGGTCGACACCTTGTGCTGGGTCCTTGCATGTCTTGTTAAACTAAACACTAACAAATCACCAGGACCAGATGGCATCCATCCACGAGTTCTCAGGGAACTTAAAGATGCAATTGCTGATCTCCTAGCCAAAATATAAAATATTTCCCTCAAATCAGGCTTTGTGCCTGATGACTGGAAGGTAACGAATGTAACACCAATTTTCAAAAAAGGATCCAGGGGTGATCCAGGAAATTACTGACTTGGCAGTTTGACATGTGTTCCAGGTAAAGTGATGGAAACCATCCTAAAAGATAGAATTAATAGGCACATAGAAGAGAAGGTGCTGCTAAAGGAGAGCCAACATGGCTTTCGCAAGGGCAAATCATGCCTCACTAAACTCGGAATTTTTTGAGAGTGTCAGCAAGCATGTGGATAAGGGGGATCCAGTTGACATTGTTTATCTGGACTTTCAGAAGGCTTTTGACAAGGTCCCACACCAAAGGCTCTTGAATAAACGTACCAGTCATGGAATAAAGGGACAGGTCTTGTCCTGGATCAGCAACTGGCTAAGGGACAAGAAACAGAGGGTAGCACTAAATGGACACTTCTCCAAGTGGAGGGAAGTAAAGAGTGGGGTCCCCCAAGGTTCAGTACTGGGACCCATGCTTTTCAACCTCTTCATAAATTATCTAGAGGTAGGAGCAAATAGAAAGGTAGCCAAATTTGCTGACAACGCTAAATTATACAGGGTAGTGAAAACTGTGAGAGATTGTGAGGAGCTCCAGAGGGATCTCTTGACACTGGGGGAGTGGGCAAAACAGTGGCAAATGAGCTTCAACATTAGTAAGTGCAGAGTGATGCATGTTGGGGCAAAAAAACCCAATTACATTTATAAACTGATGGGTTCTGAACTCTCTGTGACAAACCAGGAAATGGACCTTGGTGTCGTGGTGGACAGCTCAATGACGGTGTCAACCCAGTGTGCCTCAGCAGTGAAAAAAGCAAACTCAATGCTAGGGATCATTAGGAAGGGTATAGAAAATAAGTCAGCAAGTATCATTTTGCCTCATCATAAATTTATGGTGAGGCCCCATCTGGAATACTGTGTACAGTTCTGGTTGCCATAACTCCAAAAGGATATTATTGAGTTGGAAAAAGTGCAGAGGAGGGCAACCAAAATGATTAGGGGACTGGAACACCTTCCTTACCATCTGAGGCTGCAACAGTTGGGCCTTTTCACTCTTGAATGACAGCGTCTAAGAGGTGACCTGATTGAAGTTTATAAAATCATGCATGGTGTGGACAAAGTAGATAAGGAAAAACTGTTTTCCCTATCACATAACACTAGAACTAGGGGACACTCTATGAAACTTTTGGGTACTAGTTCTCAAACAAATAAGAGAAAGTACTTTTTCACCCAGAGGATTACTGGTCTATGGAACTCCCTGCCAGAAGAAGTGGTGACAGCTGTCAGTCTTGACAGCTTTAAGAAAGGATTAGACAAGTTCATGGAGGACAAGGGTATCAATGGCTATAATTATGGATACTTAAGGACAACCTCCAGGTTGGAGAGATAGGCAGGATATCTCTCAATGCCATTTCCAGGGAAAACTAAGCAGGTGAAGACATCTCCTTGGGAATACCCAGAAGAAAATGGTGAGCCACTGTGTGAGACAGAATGCTGGACTGGATGGGCTGTGGCCTGTTCCAGCAAGGCTGTTCTTATGTTCTTATGTTATGTGCTTCATTGAGCTGTCCACCAGGACACCAAGGTCCATTTCCTGGTTTGTCACAGAGTTTCAGACCCCATCTATACCTATAAATCCAAGCATTAACCATTGAAACTTGACAAAGGATCCCGCACCCGGCCACACTAGCCTGTACCGAGCCATCTGTACTTGCCCGAACTGGGTACGGAGGTCAACAAATATTTTAGAAATGCGCCAGTGGGGCAGGAGACCCACGAATGCAAACAAAGTAAAAGGACTTCAATTCCCAATGTTCTTTGCACCACACCGCACCAGAGCCAATCAGGCTGAGAGGCGCGAGCAAAAAGAATGTTGGGAAACGCGTCACAACCAATCGAAATGGAGCTGCATAAAAAAAACTGCCGCATGCATGCAAACCTCAAACTCAAAACTACAAGTCCCAGCGTCTTGCGCGCCATGAACATGCAGAATGCTGAGAAAGCCAGTGCACGAAAAAATAAACTTACAAATAGCAACGGGAGCTCAAGTCCCCAGCAAGCAGACTCAGCGCCTCACAGCCACGCAAAATAAAAGGCACAAAATGCCACTGCAAGACACCCACCGTCCTTCTTTCCCAGAGCAATGGGGGGAAGAGGGACTCCCTCTCCTCCACGCTACCCCGCTGAAGACACGGTGAGACCACCACCAGCCTCAAGTAAAGTTGAGCCAGGGTTGAAAACCCCCCCAAAAAACAGGCAGCAGTCCATCAGGCGAAGCACCCTCCCTGGCGGATGAATAGCTGATGCATTTGTATTTCAGAATACAAAAACAACAGCCAGCAATCCACAAGGAAGAGCCCCACCCCTTATGGATTGCTTCCTGCCGATCTCCAGTTAGGTAAGCCGGGAGAAAAAGGAGACAGAGAAGAGAGAACCATCGTTAGGCACAGAAAGTTCTTCTCTGCCTCCTTCCTCTCCCCCGACCTACCTAATCAACCTTCCCAGGACAGGAATGGCCTGACTGCCTCCAAAGAGAAACCCACAGGCAGCCTGTTCTTCAACCTAAAGTAACCACCAAAAACAAACACCAAAATTATTAAAAAATTATAAAACAAAAATAAATCAATAATTTAAAAAACCAATTAATAAACAAAAATAAATAAACCACAAAATACAAAAACAAAAACCTCCACAATACCACAAAACCACAAACAAAACACCTAACTACAACAGAAAAAAACACAAAGTACACAAACAACAACTAATTACAAAAATAAACAAAAACCAAATAAAACATATTAAACACAACCAGAAATAATCAAACCAATTAAACCAACCTAAAACTAAACTAAAACAAAAAAGAACAAACAGAAACACCTCCCAGCCCACCACCACAAAAGCAAAACAAAGAAAATCCCCAGAAGAAATAAAACCAGACAACTTACCAGCACATCCTCCCTCCACGACGACCGGAACAAAAATGAAGAAACAAAGACTCTACTTACTGGAAGAAGCCCCACCCAGAGGCCAGGAGAGAAAAAACAGATAAAATGAAAGCAAAACCCCTAGCAGCCCCACCTGCAGGGCAGAATAGTAAAAACAACTCAAGAAGACTCAACAGCCCCACCTGGAGGCCATAAGAGTTAAAACAAGTCAAAGACATAACAATAAATAACAATTTTACACAAATCACAAACATATGTCAAAAAATAAAATAAAAAGATTTCTAAAATCCTGTGCTGAGTTTAAACTCAAATAAAAACCCAAAACATCTAAACACAGTTTAAAATATTGAATGTAAAAATGTACTTTCACATTTTTAAAATTATTACCTATGGTACAACTATTTTAAAAACACCCACAAACTGAAACATTATTTGGTTAAATAAAACAAATTGAAAAAATTATATTATCCTTTGTTCTTTTTTTAATCTACAAAAAAAACAAAAACAAAAGCTGATCACACTTTATAACAGCCTGGCAACGCACACAAATTGTGCATAAATTTAAAAAAATATTTTAAAAATTACAGAATAACCTCTTTTTTTACATACATTACAAAAGAAAACCCCTTACAACACAATTTAAAACAGCCCGTCAACATTGCGCAAACTATGCTAGTCAGTTTATAAATGTAATTGGTTTTTTTTTCCCCAACGTGCATCACTCTACACTTACTAGTGTTGAAGCTAATTTGCCACTGGTTTGCCCACTCCCCTAGTGTCAAGAGATGAAACACTTTAATAAAACTTTTCTGCTTCAAGTCTGAGTGGAACTCAGTCTTTTTCAGGCTAATCTTGTTACAATAAGACTCTCTTCCTTACACGTTACCAAACCTTGCAAATTGCATATTCCCTGGAGATGAGAAGTACAGCCCCACAGGTCAGGTGCAGGTTCTGTGAGGGCCTGGTAATTGCTGCATGAGGGAGTGTGCATGGAACAAATATACCAAGAGCAGCTTACTGAGCAAAA
The DNA here is from genome assembly GCA_035047305.1 of Bradypodion pumilum. Lineage (NCBI taxonomy): Eukaryota > Metazoa > Chordata > Lepidosauria > Squamata > Chamaeleonidae > Bradypodion > Bradypodion pumilum. The sequence continues at coordinate 201,351,824 of JAWDJD010000003.1, read as the reverse complement.
CCCACCTCACTTTACCAGGGTCCCAATCTATGGTGGTGGCAATACCTGTTAATAATAAGTGACAGTGTGGTTTTAACACACACACACACACACACAGAGAATAATTTAAATAATATTTTTTTATCAATATGTACTACTTTTGAACTTATTCACTTAATATTAGGTTGGGGAAAATTATGACGAACCTTGAAATGCTCAAAGATAATTTTCCTATTAAAAAGATTTACCAGTAGGAATGGCTGTATAAAGGATGATGCAGCTGCTGTGGAAAACTCTTGGGTTCTGATCCCATATTTCCAAACAGCAGGAGCAGATGCTTTTCCTGTTATCTTCCAATTCAGCACTGATGCCACGTTTCCTTAAATGACCAAACAGAATTGACATAACTGATATTGTTGTTTAAATATTTTAATATAAGGCTAAAGAAGTTCACTGGAGAAGAACAAAATGTTATCCAAAAGATGACAGTGGGAAGAAAACCAATACTTGCACATTGGGGCCAACATGGAAAAGTTTTCTACAGAATATATTTAGAGAAAAGAATGGAGATGGACAGTTAAACTTTAAAGTTACCTAGCACACAAAAATAAAACTTTCTTCTCCTTCACTGTGAATTGGCTTGAGTTTTCTCTCCTTGCCTGGATACCAGGAGAAACATAGCACTTTTAAAAAAACATTGCCCTGTGCCCTAGCAAACATAAAGTGCCAAGAAAAAACTGGGTGTGGGTGTGGGTGTGAGTGTGGGTGGTGAGTGGGGAAGAAACTTAAAATCTGCCTCAGCTATGAAATGATCTAAAATTATCTTCTGATTCAATTTCTTGCTCTTGTTGTGCCATATCCAGTTCCACATATTGGCTATCATCATGGAGATTAGCCGTGAAGATTGTGCCGAGAATACAATGCAGTGGTATTCCATTTGCCTACCACATCACAGCATTGTTATGTATGTTAACTATGTTTTCTGACAGGAGCGGAATGTATCTTTTCTCATATATCTATTTTTATGCAAATAAGTGGATTGAAAATGTGCACACTCTGTTAGCCAATGGGCTTGTTGTATTACTGTTACTGTTTTTAGGAGCGGAATGTATCTTTTCTCATGTATCTATTCTTATGCAAATAAGTGGATCGAAAAAGTGCACACTCTGTTAGCCAATGGGCTTGTTGTATTATTGTTACTGTTACTGTTTATAGTGTATATAAGTCCGAGTTTTGCCCCACCCAAACTGTGTTCAAACCCCACTAATAAAGAGCTGAATTTCACTACTTCATTCATCTGCTTCTTCATTCCTTGAACACTAAAAGCATGAAACCCATATCACTGATTCAGTTCTGTGAGTCACTTTCTGGTCCTGAACCCTTTTGGCACACAAAGTCCTCATTGGCCCCAGGCCAGTATTGACAAAGCTGCTGCCCTCCATCAAGATGAATTCAAGTGGCATTAAATCAACCTGTGGACCATCACCCTTCCCTGTGAACTTCACCACCCAAAGCTGTTAGTCCTCAGGATTGTCAGGTTAGTTAACTACTGCCTGATGATAAGCATTGAGTTGCTGGCAGTATGGTGTATCTATTACCATAACAGGATAACCTGACGAGACTGACTGATTCAAATTAAGGTGAAAAAAGAATTACTGTTTTCAAAATATCATCCTGGTGTGTTCAACACTCTCGCCCTCCCAAACCCTGCTAAATGGCAGTACTGGGAGCAACAGAGTAAGGCATAGAAAGCAGAGACAAATAAGTAGATTTTTCTTCCCCTGTGTCTATGCTAGATGTGAAACTGCCAAAATGAAGGCACCTTTTGTTGAGTTCATTATGCAGTTCCTTTTGCCTGACCCAGTGTGAGAAAGATTAGCTGGCAACACAAGGTTGCCATTACCAGGGTATGCCCAATTGTGTTTCAAAAATACCACAATCTTCAAGGAGGCTCTTTCTGTGTACCTCAGGTAAATAGATGAGTCTCCATGTCTCTCATGCTCTGGTATGCTCAGGTGCATGCTGGTATATCGAGCAATCGGGCTTTGTCCCACCCCGCCCTCACCTCTGGAGCACTGGGGCACCAATACCTGTGCATGGGATCCCTCCCAACCCTCAAATAAGTGCCCCCCACCACTCCGTGTCCTGCTCCTTCCCATGGTGCCCTGCATAGCTCTGGGTCTGCTATCTCGCTCAGCACTAGGGAGATTTAGTTTTTCCAAAGGCTAGTGAGATTGCAACTGCTACTTCTGCTGTGATTTGAACTTGCTGCAGCTTCCAAATGGTCTGAAAGATGAGTAATAGCCCCATATAAAGTATATTAAGCACTCAAGCAGGGAAGTCATAACTGTTTGTACTCCTGTGGTCAAATCCCACTTCTTAATGCATAAACTAATAAAACATGTCCAATACATCTTGAACATCCAGGAGGAGACTTTCAGTCTTTAACCTTGATTGATTAGCCTCCTGTTTCTGCATGTCACCCCATTGAAATTCTCTTACTCCTGTGGTGCTAGGATTACACACTATGGGCTAATTCCATTTTGTCTGAAAAGGTGGACAAAAGATACATTTATTTTGGCCTATCTTTGCCTACAAAGGTATTGTGGGAGACATGATCTCTGTGAGGTGGAAAAATGCTTCCTCTGATCTATATCTCTCATGATTGAGAAGGAGGTCTCTGAATTTAAATTCCAAAGGACAAATACAAGGTCTACAGGAAAGATGAAAGAGATCCTTATGTTTTTTCCTCTTCAGGAAAAGTTCTTTGACCTAGATAGAGGCTTATCTACACAGGTATACAGCCCACACTATGAAGTTATGTTGGGTTGGTCCAACCACATGCACACAAGTTGCGTACTGGAGTGGGCCAATCAGCCCAAAGGCCATCCCATTTTGAGACCCTATCAGGGTTTTCTTCTAAATTACCCCCACTGTATTTTATAGGATACTAGCATAGTTGCCCGGCCTTGCTGGGCAGTTTTTATGTGTGTGTGTTTTTTTGGTTTTTTTGGTGGTTTGGGTGGGGGTATTTTGCATTTGTGTTTTGCGACTTTATTTGATTTATGTTATTTTATTTAAATTTGTCATTTTGATTTTTAACATATTTTTTTGACTGTTTTTACTCTCCTGGCCTCTAGCTGGGGCTGTTATTAAGATTTTTGTGATTTTCCTTTCATTGTTCAGTTTAGTTCCGGAACCCATGAAGGGAGGACATCTCTGGTAAGTGCTCTTGATTGTTTATTCTGTATTTTTTGTTTTGATTTTGTGATGTTGGGTTGGGGGTTTAAGTAGATAGTTTCTACTTAAACCCCCTAAAGTGTTTCAGCTTGTTTGTTGGTTTGTATTGTGGGTTTTAGATGTGTTTAAGTGTTTTAATTATTTCTGGTTGTAATTTTTTTCAAAAAATTCCGTATTTATTTCTTTAATTTGTGAGATTATTGTTTGTTGAGTTAGGTATTTTCGTGTTGTAGATAGGTGTTTTTTGTGTGCTTTTTATGGTTTTTCATTAGCCTTTGGTATTTCGGGTGTTTTTTTGTTAATTTTGTTGTTTATTGTTTTGTTGTTTAATGGGTTAATTTTAATTATTTGTGTTTTATTAATTTTGGTGCTTTGCGTTTTGGTTAACTGTTGGGTTTTGTTGTTGTTGTTGTTGTTGTTGTTGTGTTTTGTTGTGTGAAGAACGGCCTGTCTGTCGTTTCTTCTTTTTCCCCATTGCTGCTTTGAAATTATTATTATTATTAAGTTTAATTTCTATCCCGCTTTCCTGACACAAGTGCCACTCAAAGCGGCTTACAACATATACAAATACAATAAACAGAGCAAGGTATACAATAAACTACAGAAGGCAATACACAATTAATACAATCAAAACATCAGAATATGCAAAAATACAATACAAAATATAAATAATTAAGCAATATCACAATGAGAATTACACAAAGAATCAACCTCATAAGATACAAATTTACACAATAATACAGTAACAACTTGAGCACAATTCCATAGTACATTTCATACATAAACAATTAAGTGGATGTGGACGACTTCCAAGCCTCCAACCCAACTAGGGCGGAGGAACACAACAGCCTTAACAGCTGTGCCTCTCTCCTCACCAGCTGGTGAAAAAAGTCATGGGGGGGGAGAGGTGGCAAAGTCTTGATGGCAAAGTCCATGGCCAAACCAAACCAAACCGGCCAGAGGAGGAGGGGCCAGAGGAGGAGGGGGTGGCAAGCATCTGGGGTCCATAGCGCGGTGGTATGATGTTCTTATAGCCACCGTGCTCAGCTGGCGCCAGTCTCGTCTCTCCACCCTCCCGCCAAACTGGCCAAAGGAGGGGTGGTTGAGCGTCCGGGGTCCGTAGCGCGGTGGCGAGTTCTCCTTATAGCCACCGCGCCGGCCATCCACAGCTGGGGCCAGTCTCGTCTCTCCACCCTCCCGCCAAACTGGCCAAAGGAGGGGTGGTTGAGCGTCCGGGGTCCGTAGCGCGGTGGCGAGTTCTCCTTATAGCCACCGCGCCGGCCATCCACAGCTGGGGCCAGTCTCGTCTCTCCAACCTCCCGCCAAACTGGCCAAAGGAGGGGTGGTTGAGCGTCCGGGGTCCGTAGCGCGGTGGCGAGTTCTCCTTAAAGCCACCGCGCCAGCCATCCACAGCTGGGGCCAGTCTCGTCTCTCCAACCTCCCGCCAAACTGGCCAAAGGAGAGGTGGTTGAGCGTCCGGGGTCCGTAGCGCGGTGGCGAGTTCTCCTTATAGCCACCGCGCCGGCCATCCACAGCTGGGGCCAGTCTCGTCTCTCCAACCTCCCGCCAAACTGGCCAAAGGAGGGGTGGTTGAGCGTCCGGGGTCCGTAGCGCGGTGGCGAGTTCTCCTTATAGCCACCGCGCCGGCCATCCAAAGCTGGGGCCAGTCTCGTCTCTCCAACCTCCCGCCAAACTGGCCAAAGGAGGGGTGGTTGAGCGTCCGGGGTCCGTAGCGCGGTGGCGAGTTCTCCTTATAGCCACCGCGCCGGCCATCCACAGCTGGGGCCAGTCTCGTCTCTCCAACCTCCCGCCAAACTGGCCAAAGGAGGGGTGGTTGAGCGTCCGGGGTCCGTAGCGTGGTGGCGAGTTCTCCTTATAGCCACCGCGCCGGCCATCCACAGCTGGGGCCAGTCTCGTCTCTCCAACCTCCCGCCAAACTGGCCAAAGGAGGGGTGGTTGAGCGTCCGGGGTCCGTAGCGCGGTGGCGAGTTCTCCTTATAGCCACCGCGCCGGCCATCCACAGCTGGGGCCAGTCTCGTCTCTCCAACCTCCCGCCAAACTGGCCAAAGGAGGGGTGGTTGAGCGTCCGGGGTCCGTAGCGCGGTGGCGAGTTCTCCTTATAGCCACCGCGCCGGCCATCCACATCTGGGGCCAGTCTCGTCTCTCCAACCTCCCGCCAAACTGGCCAAAGGAGGGGTGGTTGAGCGTCCGGGGTCCGTAGCGCGGTGGCGAGTTCTCCTTATAGCCACCGCGCCGGCCATCCACAGCTGGGGCCAGTCTCGTCTCTCCAACCTCCCGCCAAACTGGCCAAAGGAGGGGTGGTTGAGCGTCCGGGGTCCGTAGCGCGGTGGCGAGTTCTCCTTATAGCCACCGCGCCGGCCATCCACAGCTGGGGCCAGTCTCGTCTCTCCAACCTCCCGCCAAACTGGCCAAAGGAGGGGTGGTTGAGCGTCCGGGGTCCGTAGCGCGGTGGCGAGTTCTCCTTATAGCCACTGCGCCGGCCATCCACAGCTGGGGCCAGTCTCGTCTCTCCAACCTCCCGCCAAACTGGCCAAAGGAGGGGTGGTTGAGTGTCCGGGGTCCGTAGCGCAGTGGCGAGTTCTCCTTATAGCCACCGCGCCGGCCATCCACAGCTGGGGCCAGTCTCGTCTCTCCAACCTCCCGCCAAACTGGCCAAAGGAGGGGTGGTTGAGCGTCCGGGGTCCGTAGCGCGGTGGCGAGTTCTCCTTATAGCCACCGCGCCGGCCATCCACAGCTGGGGCCAGTCTCGTCTCTCCAACCTCCCGCCAAACTGGCCAAAGGAGGGGTGGTTGAGCGTCCGAGGTCCGTAGCGTGGTGGCGAGCTCTCCTTATAGCCACCGAGCCGGCCATCCACAGCTGGGGCCAGTCTCGTCTCTCCAACCTCCCGCCAAACTGGCCAAAGGAGGGGTGGTTGAGCGTCCGGGGTCCGTAGCGCGGTGGCGAGTTCTCCTTATAGCCACCGCGCCGGCCATCCACAGCCGGGCCAGTCTCGTCTCTCCAACCTCCCGCCAAACTGGCCAAAGGAGGGGTGGTTGAGCGTCCGGGGTCCGTAGCGCGGTGGCGAGTTCTCCTTATAGCCACCGCGCCGGCCATCCACAGCTGGGGCCAGTCTCGTCTCTCCAACCTCCCGCCAAACTGGCCAAAGGAGGGGTGGTTGAGCGTCCGGGGTCCGTAGCGCGGTGGCGAGTTCTCCTTATAGCCACCGCGCCGGCCATCCACAGCTGGGGCCAGTCTCGTCTCTCCAACCTCCCGCCAAACTGGCCAAAGGAGGGGTGGTTGAGCGTCCGGGGTCCGTAGCACGGTGGCGAGTTCTCCTTATAGCCACCGCGCCGGCCATCCACAGCTGGGGCCAGTCTCGTCTCTCCAACCTCCCGCCAAACTGGCCAAAGGAGGGGTGGTTGAGCGTCCGGGGTCCGTAGCGCGGTGGCGAGTTCTCCTTATAGCCACCGCGCCGGCCATCCACAGCTGGGGCCAGTCTCGTCTCTCCAACCTCCCGCCAAACTGGCCAAAGGAGGGGTGGTTGAGCGTCCGGGGCTCAATTAGGTTTCGATGCAGTGATGGGGAAAAGGAAGAGCCGGCAGTAGGCTCGCTCTTCGATCGGTAATGTTCGTTAGGTAGATCAGGTGAAAAGGAGGGAGAGAAGAGCTATCTGCTTGATGATGGTTCTCTTCTCTGGGCGTCCTTTTTCAGTGGCTTACCTAACGGGGAGATCGGCAGGCAACAATCTGTAAGGGGTGGTGCTCTTCCTTGCGGATTGCTCTGCTGCTTTTCTATTACATCCACTGCTGTTTTGTGCTAGTTCTCAAAATAGTGGTGTAGGTAGTAGAAAGGCAGGATCCAGTCATTTGCCAGGGAGGGTGCTCCCCCTGACGAATTGCTGCCTGCTGCTTTTTTTCCTCCCCGGCTCAAACTTACCTTGAGGCTGGCGGTGATCTCACCGTGTCTTCGGTGGCGTAGTGGGGAGGAGAGGGAGTCCCACTTCTCCCCGTTGCTCCGGGAAAGAAGGGTGGCAGTTGTCTCATTGTGGTTTTTTGCAGGTTTTTGTTTGCAAGGCCGTGAGGTGCTGCATCTGCCTGCGGTGGCCTTGTGCTTCTGTTACGTGAGGCGTTTTTTATTTTATTTTTCATGTGCTTCCTTTTTCAGCATTCTGCATGCTCACGCCCTTCAGCATGACTGGCTGAAGTAGTCACGGCATGGAGGTTGCTGGGAATTTAAGTTGAGTTTATTTTGTTCGCGTTCGTGCGGTGGCTTTTTTTCTGCAGTTCAGTTTCTATTGGGTGCACCATGTTTCCCAATGTTCTACTTGCTCTCACCTGTCAGCCTGATTGGCTGAGGTGCGCTGCGGCACAGAGGACATTGGGAATTGATGTTGTTTTGCTTTGTTTGCGTTCGTGGGGCTGTTGCCCCACTGCCGACTGCGGGACCATTGTGGCACTCTGCGGGCTGAGTTAAGGCGAGTGCAGGCGACTCAGTATGGGATACTATGGACGGGTGCGAGCGTGTATGCTGGAGTCCAACGGTTAACGTCCCTCCTTATAGGTAAAGTTTAGCTTTTTGTGCCCGGCTCTGCCAGGCAGTTTTTTTGTGTGTTTTGGTGGCAGTTTTTTTTGGGGGGGGGTACACACCACACTCAACACAATCACACACACAACACACACACACACACACAATACACACACTCTGCACACACAGTACAACCACACACACACACTTAATACACACACATACACAACACAACCACACACACAACACATACACTCATTACACAACACAATCTCACACACACACAATACACACACATTCATTACACATACACATACACAACACAACCACACACACACAACACAACCATACACACACCGAAGCTGCAGGGGAAAAGGAGGGTCTATCTATCCCCCCGAAGCTTTGCCGAGGGGACACACACACACACACACACACACACACACACACACACACACACACACACACACACACACACACACACACACACGCCAAAGCTGTGTGGTGGGAGGAGGGGCTCTTCCTCATCCCCCCACAAGCTTCAGTGAGGACACACCCCTCCACCCAATCGGCGATGGCCTCTGAGCCGGCAGGGACTGAGGCAGGCCAGTGAGCTTCACAACTCAGAAGTCCGCACCAGGGAGGCCAGGCGACAAAAGGCCCAGCCAGCAACAGGTAAGTGGGGCGGAGGACAGGGACTGGGGGAGCAAGGGGGTGGGGGGCAGCATGGTTCCTGGGCCCATTCCCCCTTTCAGTTCCTCTTCCCCCCACTTACCTGTTGCTGATTGGGCCTTTCGTTGCCTGGCCACCCCGGGGTGGCCTTCTGAGTTGTGCAGCTCACTGCGGCCTGTCCTCAGTCCTTGCTGGTGTCGAGGCTCTCCCCTCACCAAAGCCACATGGTGGGAGAAGAGGGGTTCTTCCTCTCCCTCCGAAGCTTTGGGGAGGCTGGTTGCCAGCCTCCAGGGCTGCGTGGAGACCAAGGTTTCTTCCCGCTGCCTCGCTGAAGCCTCGTGGGGGGAGAGGGTGGGGATGGCTTCCCTTCGGGAGACGAAGTGTCTCCCAGAGGGAAGTTGTTGGCACGTTGGCAGTTTTTTTTACCCCATGCGCCAGCTGCCCCACCTCCTCGGTGCTCGCACTTTTCAGCCTCATTGGCTGAGGGGTGGTGTGGCGCAGAGGATGCTGGGAACTGTAGTTCTATTTTTCTGGTCACATTCGTGGGGCGGTTGCCCCACCTGAGACTGGCAGATCCTTGCGGTAACCCTCACAGGATGGTAAGGTACATGTTGGTGGCTCGGTTCAGGACACTAATGACTGGTGTCCCTCCTTATAGGTAAAGAAAATATAGTGAGGCTATAGGAGCTGCATCCCACCTGATTTGAAGGAATATTCCTGTCAATCACCTGGGAAGCAGCAGCTAAAGCCACACTTCCACTGATAGGTCTGCTGCAGCTTTATTGCTGACAGCATGGTTGTAGGAATCACTTCCCAGCTGATCTCGTTACACCTGACAGAGACCTGCACCCATTCAGGATGCCAGCATAAGACCTTTTGCTGCTTGGGAGTACGTATGGTTCTGTTCCAGGCTAGAGAAATCTATGATAGGTTTCAATCACTGGCTGTTTATGCTTACATACCAACTAGATCAGGTAGAAGTTAACAATGTGTAGATTAGAAAGGAATATGTAGTATTGGGAATAAAAGAATTGGAATTCTCCCACCAGTTTATGCTCTATATAGAAAGTACAAATGTCAGCTTTATTACTTGAAGAAAAAAATAGATTAAAGTTCAGGATCATTAAAAAAAATGCCAAAATAAAAAGGAACACTTTTACTTTTTTCCCTTTCCCATAGTCAAAATAAGAATATGATTATTATCTATATTGTCTTATTTTCTGGCTAGGCCAGTTAATACAATCAGGTTTACATTTTTCTTCTCACAAGCAAACATAGGTAGGATTCTCTCTCCTCCTGCTTTGGCCTTGCTTAAGCAATAATGGTGTTTCTTCTAACATTCTAAGATAACAAAAATCATATTTCATGTTTTGTCCCACCTTTTCCTCTCTGTCCTCCAATAAGATGACAACATTTCAACAACCATCAAACATTCCCTTTTGTTCCCACAATCCCAGATTGTTATGACTATCTTCAAGGGAAATGAATTCACACCTGGGCCCTGGGCCAAACTCCAAACCCCTGGCTTCTCAGGAATTCACTACTATATTAGGAAGGAAAGCAACAACATCATCATCAATTTTAATTTGTACCCCACCCTATTCAGCACAAGGCCGATTCTGGGTGTCATCACAACATAGCACAAAATTACAAAATACAATTCAAAAATACAGTATAGAATTATACAAAATTATACAAAATTCATAACAAAATCAAAATCAAACTCAAAACCACAAACAAGACTAGGGCTCAGCATCCCAAAAAGCATTCAGGATGAGACAACATTGTCCTTTTTTGGGGGGCCCTCCACGCGAGCACCTGCCTCGCATCTCTGGGGCCGGTGGAGTGGGTCCCGGGAAGCGCAACAGAGCAGCAGCGGTGGCAGCTCCAATACTGACTTCTTTTGACCCCTCTGGCAGCAAGGCTTGGGGGCGAGGGTGATGCAGCTGCCCCGCATCTCGAGGGCCGATGGTGTGGGTCCCGGGAAGGGCAACGCAGCAGCAGTGTTGGCAGCTCCAGCGTTGGCTCCTTTTGACCCCTCCAGCAGCAAGGCTCGGGGGTGAGGGTAACGCAGCTGCCTCACATCTCCGGGGCTGATGGTGTGGGTCCCCGGAAGGGCAGCGCTGCAAAGCAAAGCCGCCATTTCAATTCATTACAGTTTATATGGGGCATTATGGGCTGATTAGAGTAGTTATGAGTTAAATACATCACAATTCAGGTAGGTAGTCCTAGGTTAGAGTGGTAGTGGTGAGTCCCTCATGGCATCATTGGACAAGGTGCCTGTTGGGTGCATCATACAATTCATGTGAAACAGTTGTGCTTATGAGACAGCTTTGTGATACACTCAATATCCATTCAGGTTAATAGAGTTGGAAACACACACAAAGATGCCTCCTCCACTGAGCCAGCCTGGGTGGTTGCACAGCATTGCACAGGGGCTAGGAATTTATCCATCCAAGCTAGAGAGGGGTCATGGATGAATTCCTGCTCTAGTACCAGGTTCTGCTCTTCCAGGTTTTACTGCAGTTCAGGGGTTTTAAATTTGAATAAATGGTGGCTGTTGTTTTACACTAAATTTCTTGTGTCTTGCCTATTTATTTGAGGGGGGAGATAAAGGTTTGCATCTTTTTTCCTGCTGGCAACATGTTTATGATACTGAGCAGCAATATCACAACATTTCCTGGCATTCTGAATCATGAGTAGAGATGCAAAATATCACATAATTATAAACTGGAGAGGTTTTTAAATAATTTAATATTTGGCATATGCTTCAAAGTACTTTAGCTCACTTTGTTTAGATAAACTGTGAACTGCCCACTTGTCGCCTTTATAGGTAGGTACAGAAGGTTGAGAATGAAATGTAACAGAATTTAAAGAGTAATAGGATGGTGATAGTCCTAACAATGGCAGCTGAAGGCTATTTAACAAACATTGACAGGTAAGATGTACATGTCTTTAGAATGGTTGTTAAGAATCATACAAGCACAATTTGTGAATGGCATGTGCATTCAAGCACAATACGAACAGAACAGTGTGTCACTGAGAGACCTTTGTTTAAACAGAAGTATGACAAAAGAGTTTGGCCTGTGAATATTTACAATTGGTGCAAAGTTGAAATCACAGGGGACATACAGAGCAAGAAGAAATGAAAATTGCAAGGAATATTTATTTAAATCATTGGTTCATAACCTTTCTACCCAACGGAGCTTCCAAGGCTATTTACTATAGATCAAACTAACCTGGAAAAGATTAAAGTTTTCCAAAGATAGTACTTTAAAGCAACCCTAAATATCAGGGGCTCTTCAAACTCCACAGTTTTAACTGCCCATCAGAAACTCAATAGAGAGCCAGCCTAGATTTTATTGGAAGTTGTACAACTATGGAGCAGCCATGGACAAAACTCTGTGTTATGAATCCAACTAACCAAACTTCTCAGGGTGATTTGGACAGGCTCTCTGCTGAAGAGCTCAAATTATAGGTAAGTACTTATGAGAAAAGATGATTGTTTAATGTCATATAGATTGAAACTAGCATCTTGGAGTTTAGAAGCAAATTGAAACCCAGTGTACTTGGTTCAAGCCTGCTTCAAATTTCTTTTTTTAAATTTTTTTATTTAATTTTAATTATTATTACAATACAAAACAAATAAAACCTAATATCATAATATAACACAATAACATTATTCACTGTAAACATCCATCAAAGATATTGCCAATACTTTCTTAATACTTTATAATTATTCCACCATCCATCCATGGGTGGCATTACCCTTCAAATGGCAGCATCCCCAACCCTCATTTATTCCATAATATTCTAAGAACACATATATAATGAAATAATAAAGAAAATGATATACTAACATATAATTACTTTAAACACCCTGTGCATTTACATCTTGTTAGGAGTCTGCGGGGTTTCACATTTCTTCTCACCATTTCCAAAAATATGCCTTATCCGATACCCGGCTGTCCTCCTGTTCACTTTTCATCGAATGGTCCACAAATGGCTTTCAAATTTTCCAAAATCTATTTTCTTTGATTTTGCTTTTATATTTGTTTATTTTCCATGTCAGTTTGTCGTTCAATGCAAGATCCCACATCTCCTTATACCATTCTTCTATTTTCAAGCACCCCTCCGATTTCCAATTCCTTGCAATACACATTCTACCCATTACCACCATTAAAGATAGTAATTCCTTTTTATCCTCATTCAGTTCTAATTTTTCAACATCCGTTAATAATACTGTGCCTACATTCAGTTCATATTCGATCCCTAATATCTCCCCTACCTCTTTTTCAATTTCCCCCCAAAATTCTTTTACCACAGTACATTCAAACCACATGTGTTCATAAGTTCCCAAAGAATTTTTACATCTCCAACACTTTTTACTTTTTATATTATCCATTTGAAACAATCTCTCTGGAGTCAGGTACCATTTCCACAAGATCTTAAAATTGTGTTCCTTTATTCTAACTGACATGGTTCTCATAAATCGTTTTCTCCACTTATTTTTCCAATTTCTTTCTGATATTGCTATATTCAAATCTTGTTCCCAACATGATTTCAATGTTTCTTGCGGGTTTACTTCTTTATTTAATATTCTATATACTCTACTCACTATTCCTTTTATTCCCACAATTCCCTTTCTCATTTTCAATATCAGTTCCTCAAATTCGGTTTTACCTCTTTCTAAACTTATTTGTACCAAAAATTGACCATTCCATTTATCTATCGACGCTCTCTGTAGCCAATTTAAGTTCAACTGTACACATATTTCTGCTTTTTTCCTACTATCTTTACACACTCTTATCAAGTCCTTCAGCAGAGAAACATCATTCTTTTCTAATACCTCCCTTCTCCTTTCATCTATTTTTATAGGAAAACTTCCAAGGTCTTCCAACTCCACAATAGGTGACAAATCCAGACTTAATTTCTTTTTGACCCTTCTCCATACCCCCCACAATGTCTTCATCATCTTATTTTTAACTTTAATTCTTCCATCATTGATATCCAAAAATATACCTTTACCTGTTCGATCTAACTCCTTCATTTCAAATTCTTCCCATATTACTCTTTCTCTTGCTAATATCTTCATAATACTCTTAATTTGGAAAGCTCTATAATAATTTCTCAGGTTAGGTATCCCTAATCCTCCCTCTTTCTGCGGTAAATACCAAAAAATCTTCGCTATTCTGGGTTTCCTTCCACCATTACAATAATTATTTAATATATTTTGAAAGTCCCTAATTTCTTTATCATTTAGATAAATTGGTAATGCATCAAATAGGAAATTAATTTTTGGCAGCAACATCATTTTACACAATGCTATCCTGCCAAACCAAGATAATTTAATCTTTTTGAATTGCTCAATTTTATCTTTAATTTCCTTTTTTTGTTTTTCATAATTCAATTGTTTGAGGTCCTCAAATTTATGAGATATTTCAACTCCTAGATATCTCAAATTATTTTTAACTTGCATTTTAAATTTATCTCTAATTTTCTTTTGTTCCTCTTTATCAACATTACAAAATATTAACTCAGATTTATCCCAATTTAATCTCAGTCCAGTCACCTCCTCAAACTCTTTTAAGTGACCTTGAATTTTTTCTAGCGCTTTTCTTAGATGTTTCATAATTACTAATTTATCGTCCGCATAAAGACTTATTTTATTTTCTGAAACCACTTCTATTCCACTATCTCCTCTTATAGCTTCAGCTAACAATTCCATCGCCATTATGAATAATATTGGGGACAGTGGACAACCCTGCCTAGTGCCAGCTTCCAACCTTACTTCATCAGTAAACTCATCATTTACCTTAACCTTGGCTAGTCCAAATTGATACAATTGTCCAATCATACTACAAAATTTATCTCCAAACCCATAAAATCTAGTAATTTCCTTAATTGTCACCCACTGCAATGAATCAAAAGCCTTGAAAATATCCAATGATAATAAACCAACTTTTTCTTTTGTATTACCTGCAATATCTAATAAATCCAAAACCCTCCTTGTCAAATCTGTCATATGTCTTCCTTTCAAAAATCCAGCTTGGTCCTCATTTATATAATTAGCCATAATTCCATTCAATCTATTTGCGATTATTGTTGTAAATATCTTGGCATCCTGATTTATCAAAGAGATAGGCCTGTAAGATTCTATTTTTCCCCCTATAATGATCAAATATCTACCTTCTGGATCTGAAATACTTTTTAACATCTCAAAGCCAAGTCTCTTTGAAATCAGGACTGCCACCCCCCTTGCTTTTGAAGTACCATATGACTTTTCATATAACTCCATCCATCCCAAAAATAGCTTATTAGTATCCCCTGATTTTTATGGGTCTCCTGAAGAAAGACTATATCGGCTTTATCCTTACGCAAAGCAGATTCTATCCTCCTCCTCTTCACTTGACAGCCAGTACCTTTCACATTCCACATCAATATTTTAAACTCCCTCATTCTTTAATTTAGCATTTTTCCCTTCTGACCTCCCCAGACTCCTACTTGTGCCATCTCCTTCACCCTATACTGACTAACATTCAAATACAAAATTACATTACAATTAACAATTAACATATACAACAATTTGAGCTACCCTCCCCACTCTTCCTTCCAGAAAGCGGCCCTTGTCACCCAAAGAGGGGAGGGGGGGAATGTGTAAAAATCCAAAATCCCTAAGGCTCTAGTGCCAATCCACTAGTATATAAAAAAGAATAATAAAAAATTAAGGAAAAAATATTATTTCAACATCTCTGTTTCCTTCTTCTATGTATATCATCTCTCTCCTTTTAAATTCATTCCAATTCAACCCTCTTCCACCACCACCTGCACTTCCAATTCTGTCTCATTTGCTCCTGTTGCCCCTCTCTCTGGCTCACCTGCATGTTCTCTTCTCATTCCACCTGATTCCACCAGTGCTTTTCTTAATCCCCTCCATTCACGGGATGATGCTTTAACCAAACCCATTTGACACAAATATTCCAAACAGTCCATTTCCTCATCCAACGTGTGCATTTTTTTTATCATAGAAGAATCTAAGCTGTTTGGGGAATTTCCAATGATAATCAATCGATCGTTCCCTGAGCAATTTTGTCACAGGTTTCATCTTGAACCTCCATACCCTTTTTTCTACAGATATGTCGTTATAACTCTCTACATCACATCCCTCAATTTTCAAAAAGCCAGATCCAGCTTGTTTTAAAAAACTCATCACCTTTAATTTATCAGCCCAATTTGCAAACTTAACTAAAACATTTCTATGTACTTTTTTCCCTTTTATTGCACCTAGTCAGAAACAGCTAACAATATCTTCACTTACAAAATGTATCCCCATATTCAAATTATTCAGCCAATCAACTATTCTTTCTTTCAGCTTATCTGGTGTTTTTTCCACCAAATTACGAATGACCACATTTTGTTTTCTCATGACCTCTTCAACTAGATCCAATCTCTCCACCTGTGATTCCACCTTTATTTTAACTTCTCTTTCATCCTCTCATATCCTCCTGTGCCACTTTCAAATCCTTTTGAACCACATTCAAGGCTTTATCCATTCTCTGATAATTAGCTTCTACCTTTGTGGTAAAATCAGTTAATTGAGAAACTAACTTTTTATGACATCCCATTAATTCTTCCTTATCTTTCCTCCTCACTTTTCTGATTTTACAAAACCCCTTTGCATTAGCCTCCTCCATCTTATTAATCTTTTTCATCAATTTCCCCAGCTCCACCAATATTTGCACTGGATCCACTGGATCCAGGTCTGTCCCTCCAACTGTTGATGTCTCCACTGTGGCCTTCTCTTTTCTCTTTTCTCTCTTCCTTCTTCTCTTCTTTTCTTTGTTCCAATCTTTTAGGCTTGACCACCTCCTCTTCCTTTTTCTTCTCCATGCTTGCCATTAAATCTTCAAAAAAAAAACTATCTCAAAGATGTTTAATAATTTTTGCAATGGAGGTAAAAAATCTAGATTGCCAAAGAAATTTTGGTACCTGCCTCAGAAAGAAGGGGGTTTGGGAATGCCAAATTTGTTAGTGTATTATCGTGCATTTCAAATTAAGAATGTTGTGAAGATTTTGGCAAGATGAAAAGTAATTTGGGAGGAGATTGAGATGAAAGAATATAGGAATATTGGTAAAATGATTTTTTTGGGAGGTAAGGTTAAAATGATAGCTACAAGCAATACCATAATGAGGGGACTCATGAAGGTATGGAAAAGATTAAAGAAGGATTTGGTCCCAGATGTCTCTCCAATTTTGAAATTGGTAGACATGGCGTGTTTTCCGATAAAGATAGATAAAAAAATAAAGGAAATACTGGATAAAAATGAAGTTTTCTTGGTGAAAGAATGGCTAAGGATTTGTGGAGATGAAATTAAAAAGAAAAACTGTTTGAACAGTTGAAATGGGATTGGTTTCAGAAAATGAAGGTTGACAACTGGAACAAAAAATATAGAAGAGAATTATGTATAGATAGAGAAATGACAGAATTCGAGGAATTGGTTTTGAAAATTCGAAAAGGAGACAAAAGCATTAAGGGTCTAGTAAGCAAACTTTATGCTTTAATAAACAAGGGAAGTGATCCACAGGAAGATTTGAAATTGAAGTGGGAACAGGATTTGAATATAAAACTAGGAAACGACGAATGGAGAAACAAGTGGAAAAAGAGGATAATGAGAACTATGTCAGTAAGAATCAAGGAACATAACTATAAAATGTTGTGGCAATGGTACCTGACACCACGGAGGTTACATCAGATTGACAATAAAAGGGATAATTTATGTTGGAGATGTAAAGATACTGTTGGAATTTATGAGCATATGTGGTGGAGTTGCAAAATGATAAATGATTTTTGGAGAAGAATAGAAAGAGAGGTAGGGGAAATAATGGGTAAGAAAATTAAACTGGCATCAGGTACCATTATGCTAACAGATGTGGAAGGTATGTGTTTAAATAAGGAGGAAAAAGAGTTATTAGAAATAATTCTAACTACGGGTAGACAATGTATTGCTAGAAATTGGAAAAATGATGTAACTATACAGATGGGAGAATGGTATAAGGAAATGTGGAACCTAGCACTGAATGATAAATTGACATGGAAGATAAAAGTAAAAAGGGATAAATTGAAGGAAAATAGATTCTGGAGTATTTGGAAGCCTTTTGTTGATCACTCCCTTACGGGTATGGAATGCTTTAGATCTGTACCATCTCAAAGTAGTTTTTGGAGATAATACTGAGACCAAACTCTCCGGGGCAATGTAAATATACACTGGGTGGTTTATAAACTGAAAATTTGGAGTTTGATAGTTGTTAATAAACAATTGTAATATTGAAAGATTTTATGAAGGTTATAGTTACGGTATTAATCTTTAACGTGGATATTCAATAGTACGTGTACTATAATAGATAATAGTTCAACTATCATCTTCGTGGTTACTTTTTATGAGGCTTTTGTATTTTTGTTGTTATATGATATATCGTTATATGTATGTTTGTATTTTTTTGAAAATGAAACAATAAAAATTATTTTTTTAAAAAAACTCTCAATAACTCAACCTTTTTATCTCCAAACTCCAGCTTCCTTCAATGCTCAAATATAGTTGAAATATTGCTGAAAACAAGCCAAGCACTATCCCAAAAGAGAGACCCCTTCAATTGTAATCCAAACTGTAATTAAGGCTTTCTTCTTTTATAAGTTCTAATTGCCAATTAATATCCAACAAATCCCGGTAAAGTCTTCAGTCCCCAATGTTTCCAAAGTTTAGGAGAAATTGATCCAATAAATCCAAAGCCAAAAACCAAAACTGTGACTATCAGAAGCAAAACCAAGCTGCAATCTGGAACTCCTTCTTTTATAATCCCATCTGTGGTGGCAGTGTAGAAAAAATAACAACAGAAATAACACTTCCAATTCAAAAAGAAAAAAAAACAGCAGGAAGATTAACTTGTATCCAAGAGAAGGGGAAAAAAGAACAGGCTCTTATATCCTGGGAAAGTCCATAACAATTGCAAGGAATTGCTATAATGTTGCAGCTTTCCACTGCCCTCGGGTTCTGTCTTGTATTGTAGACACAATGGGCACAGAACTGGGAGTGCTGGGGGGGATGGTGGAGGACAGAGGCGCCTGGAGAACAATGGTCCATAGGGTCGCAAAGGGTCGGAATCGACTGTGCGACTGAACAACAACAACAACAACAACAGTACTTGGAACATTAGAAAATTGGAATCAATGTTGATAAGGAAAATAGAAAAAAATGCAAATTCGTTTGGAGGTGGTACTTAACTCCAGTGAAATTAATGAAAGTGTAAGTAATTATCCCAAGAGGTGCTGGGTAGGATGGCAGAAAGAAATTACTTCATATGTGGTGAGAATGTGAGAAAGTATTGACATTTTGGCAATTGCCTTTTTTTATAATAATACTTATTAAATAGTCTTACATATTGCCCTTCTGGCCACAAGGCCACCCGGGACAGCGATGTATGTGCTAAAATTAGACTTTTATCAATATTTGAAAAAGAAAGTTGGTAACTGAACAACTACTAAAAATTAGTTTTCAATTTGTTAAGAGAAGTGAGATTTTCCAATTGCTAGGAATTAGAAGTCAATATATAATTTCCAGTTATGTGATTAATATAGGGACATTTGGGATATACTGCAACTATCAATGATAAAGTTACATGTAATATAAAAGTTAAGAATGGGGCAAGTAGCAGAGATGTGTTATACGAGGTAAATTTATCAATTTTGTATTAATAAAGGGAAAGGGGAAAAGTCCAATGCAAGATTACATGCTTTTTGGAAGGCAGATGAAGCTCCACATGAGTAAAATGTATACATTTTACTCCCAAATAGTCCCAGTGGTAGGAAATATGTTGTCTTTAGATAATTCTTTGTTAGAATTACCTGCTATGGGAGCTGCATTGGTTGCCAGTGTGCCTCTGGGTGCAATTCAAGGTGCTGGTAATTACCTTTAAAGCCCTACATGGTAGTGGGCCAGGATACTTAAGAGACCACATCACGCCAAGGACATCTGCCCATCCCACTAGAGTGGACCAGAGGGGCTCTTTAAAAATACCAACTGCTAGAGAGGCTCACCTCTCTATCACTAGAAGAAAAACCTTTTCGGTATCTGCTCTGGCCCTATGGAACCTCCTGCCAGTTGAACTGCATCTCCAGACAGAGCTGCTGCCCTTCAGGAAATAGCTGAAAACCTGGCTGGCAGGGCAGGTGTGGGGAGGTGGAGAGGGAGAGGGAGCAATCACCACCACCACCACTGGCTCATTTAGAGCAGGATCTCTCATGTTTTTAAAAGTTTTTAACTAGATTTTTAATTGGTGCAGGTGGGAGGTAGTTTTCAGTGTTTTTAGGAATTTTAAGGGTTTCTAGAGTTTAAACACTGGTTATTTTATGGGCGGCTATGCAAATTGAATAAATAAATAAATAAACATTTTGCCCTTTCTGTTTGTTTTTTCTTTGGAAATATTTTTTTAAAAAAATATAAATATAAAAAGAAAACCTGAGACAAAGGGTGTCTCTCCTGTGAAACATTGAGGCATGGCAAGCAAAATTTAATTCATTCACTCATTCAGCTTACATTGCTGCCACTGGCAAGGACTGAACAGAAAGAAATATCATGGGGAATGACATTCTTGGTCCACAACCTTCTTGTGCCAATATCAGTGTGCCAAAAAGCCAGGAGCAAAAGAAAGGCACTGTGCAGAGAGACAGGGGGTGTATGCAGCAGGGCCCAAGTGCATCTTGAAACAATAACATACATGCACTTTTACAATGAGATAGTGAGCCCTGATCCCCAGTGGGAATGGGAGAGACAGATGTTCAGGCTTTAAAACTACCTCAAACACAAAAATCATCATTATTTGTCTTGAGATGTGTCTTACCACCTGGTAGGCTCAGGGAAGTTGTTGTGTATGTAACAGTATTACTTTAAGAATGTATGAATGTGACCTGACAATGATTACAATGTAACCCAGCTGTTAAGGAATGCAAGTAAGCTGCCTATAGAGGGCAGCTGCGAGCGTTCAGCTCACATGGTTCACATTCCCCAAATCACCGGCAGCCGCGGGAACCTTTCCCGCGCGAGGATCACCTGGAGAAGATGGGCGTGACTCAGAATGACATCACGCCAGTAGCAGCCAATGAGCTACCGTGCAACGATATTCAAATGTATGTACTGCAGTATATAATGAGCTGTACCTCCGCCATTACCACATGTTCATCTTGACCACCATGAAATAAACCTGTGTTTTAGCCCCCACTGCGGCTCCTTCTTTGTCTTCCGTGCAAGACACCAAATTGGCAATGAAGGTGGGATACATGGCGCATCCCAAGGTCAAGAATCATCAATTTGATATCAGTGACCCAGAACAATGGGAGCTGTACGAGTGCCAGTTTCGGCACGTGATGGATGCTGCAGGCATCGACGACGATGCCAAGATGCGCTCGCACTTCCTTGCCCAGGTGGGGCCGGCCACGCTGCGTATCCTGATGAACCTGGTGGCTCCCCGGAAGGTAGACATGGTGCCCATCGACCGCATCCTGGCGATACTGGGCGAACACTTCCAGCCTCCAGTCTCGATTTTCCCGGCCAGGCTCGCATTCCACAGACGGGACCAGCGCCCGGGGGAGTCCGTGTCCGCCTACGCGGCAGCCCTCAGGCTCGCGGCGGTCAACTGCCAGTGGGAGGACCTGGACACAGCCCTCCGAGACCGCATGCTGTGTGGCCTGAGGGACGAGGAGGTCCAGAGGAAGCTGATGACCTGCGACCATCGCCTCATGTTCAACGAGGTACTGCAGGAAGCCCAAGCAGCCGAGGCGGCCAGGAGCGGGGTCAGAGTGTTCAAGTCCCGAGGGGCCGCAACCGAGAGGGCCAAGTCACCCGTGCAAGCGGCCCGGCGGACGTCGGCGAAGACGGCCTGGCGGGCACCCAGGTCGCCTGCAGGCATGCCAGCGACCTCCGAGGAGTCGTCCACGGCGGCGGACTCCTGCTCCAGCGAGGACGACGACGTTCAGAAGGTAAAGAAATGAGGGGAGAAGCACCAGACCAGCGAGCGACAAGGCCGCCATTGCGACGGCTGTGGGGCATCTCACGACCGGACGAGATGCCCATTCCGGAAGGCCGAGTGCCACAACTGCGGTCGGAAGGGCCACATCGCCAGAGTCTGCAGGCATGGGCGAACCGAGGACAAGGGCACATCGAAACACCCTCGAGCACATCAGCGGAAGGCGGCCGGCATCGGAAAGGTCTCAGCCAACGATGGCGTGAAAGGCGTGAACCGCGTGGGCCTCGAGCACCGGCGCTTCTACGTAGAGGTACTGTTACAAGGGGTTCCAGTGAGGATGGAAATAGACTCAGGGTCGTCCTACTCCATCCTGTCCCAAAAGGAGTTCATGCGCATTCCCCCAAATGCGTGGCCCAAGCTGCGGGCCATGAAGTCACATTTGCGGGACGTGCAGGGCTACGGGATCCCAGTGTTGGGGGTGGGGAACTTCACAGTGAAGTTCAAAAATAACACAGAGAAACTGCCCTTAGTGGTTCTCAAGGGGGGAAGATGTTGCATTTTGGGAACCCAGTGGTTTGCTCCCCTGGGAATTGAACTGTTCGGCATTAACGCCATAGAGACTGACCCAATGCGGGACGTGTGCGATGCGCACCCGGACGTTTTCAAGAAGGGGCTCGGGACTTACAAGGGGCCCCCAGTTTCTTTTGAATTGGACCCAGAAATCCGACCCATACACCTCAAGCCAAGAAGAGTGCCTTTCGCCCTCAAGGACAAGATTGAGGCGGAGCTGGACAAATTGGTGGGGCAGGGGATTTTGGTTCCAGTTGATTCAGCAGAGTGGGAAACTCCAATTGTTACGGCCCTAAAATCAAATGGGGAGGTCAGGATTTGCGCTGACTACAAATGTACAATTAACAAGGCCATTCGGCCAAATGCATATCCGGTGCCGGTGGATAGCCATTTACTGGCCACGTTGCATGGGGGGAGGTGTTTCGCCAAGCTAGACCTGGCGCAAGCGTATCAGCAGCTCCCAGTAACCCCAGCTGCTGCTGTCACGCAAACCATCGTTACGCACAAGGGGGCATTTAAAGTAATGCGCCTGCAGTTCGGCGTGAATTCGGCCCCCGGGATCTTTCAGTCCCTTGTAGAACGCCTTTTAAAGGGGCTTCCAGGCGAGCTCCCATATTTTGACGATGTCTTGATAACAGCGGGGAGCGAATCAGAGCTAGTGAAGAGACTAGACGGGGTCCTTTCAGTATTCGAGAAAGCGGGACTTCGACTAAGAAGGGACAAATGTGTGTTTTTTGCGAGGGAGGTTGAGTTTCTCGGGTTCAAGGTAACCCTGGAGGGCATCAAGCCTTCCGAGTCCAAGGTTGCGGCTGTACGAAACGCCCCTCGCCCCATCGCGAAACCGGAGCTGCAGTCATTCCTGGGGCTCCTCAACTTTTACCACTCCTTTTTGCCAAGGAAGGCATCTGTTGCGGAGCCACTGCTCGCGCTACTAAAGAAAGAGGCGGTTTGGCGGTGGGGAGACAGGCAAGAGAAAGCGTTCAAGGAGCTCAAAATGCTCCTGTCCTTGGATGCGGTACTGACCCATTTTGATCCGAGGAGGCCAGTGGTTTTAGTCTGTGATGCATCCCCAGTGGGGGTGGGGGCGGTGTTGTGCCACGTGTTAGAGAGCGGGCGGGAAGCCCCAGTTGCGTATTACTCCAGGTCCCTTTCAAAGGCAGAGCGCAACTATGCGCAAACAGATAGGGAGGCCCTAGCCATCATCGCGGGAACAAAAAAGTTCCATGATTTCCTATACGGCCGCGAGTTTACGGTCGTGGCGGATCACAAGCCTCTCCTGGGAATCTTTACCACGGGCAAACCCACCCCACAAATTCTATCCCCCCGAATGCTACGCTGGGCGATTTTCCTTAATGCCTATCAGTATGAGCTAGTCTATCGCCCAGGGAAGGAGATCTCTCACGCGGACGCACTGTCCTGGTCTCCTCTCCCTAGTTTAGGAGATCCCGCATGCGAGGTAGAGCAGGACCATCAAGTCCTGCTGATCGAGTCCCTCGACTCACCCCCCCATAGTGCCGGCAGACCTCGCCAAAGCCACGGCGGCCGACAAGATCCTGGCCCAAGTCAGTTCCTGGGTAAGGAAAGGGTGGCCCGCAACTCCCCCCCGAGGAGCATTTCAAGGCATTTTTCAGGCGTAGAGTAGAGCTTTCCCTTGAAAGGGGCTGCTTGCTCTGGGGCCAGTGGGTGGTTATCCCCGAAAAGCTGCGGGCGAGGGTGCTGAGGCTACTGCATACCAGCCACCCGGGAATAGTGCGCTCCAAGGTGCTGGCAAGGAGTTACTTCTGGTGGCCCCAGATAGATGCTGAGATAGAGCATTTAGTGGGCATGTGTGAGAGCTGCCAGAGCTCTCGGCCCGAGGAATCCAGGCTGCCCCATAGGGAATGGGACACGGCCCGGGGGCCATGGTCCTGGATACACGTCAACTTCGCTGGCCCCTTCCGCGGGTCCATGTTTCTGCTGATAGTCGACTCGTATTCCAAATGGTTGGAAGTGATCCCCATGACTAGCACCTCATCTGCCACCACCATTAAGCACTTGCGCAGGGTTTTTAGTTGTTTCGGCCTGCCGGACATCCTTGTTAGCGATAACGCTAGTACCTTCACTTCTGCGGAATTCAAGGCATTTATCAAGAGGAATGCCATCCGCCACATTACCGCTGTCCCATTTCACCCCGCCACAAACGGTCAGGTAGAGCGCCAAGTGCGCACTACGAAGGACGCACTGCGGTGCATGGGTCCCGGTGAGTTGAACCTCCAACTGTGTCAGTTCCTCATCTGCTATAGGGCAACCCCCCTAGCGTCTGGACTTTCGCCGGCGGAGCTCCTCATGAGGAAGCGGCCGGTAACTCTTTTTGATCGGTTGGATCCGACCAGGGTGGAGGATGAAGGGAGGAATATAGTGGTAGAGAGCTCCAAAAGTTTTTCGGTAGGGGACCCGGTGTACTGCAGAAACTATGCGGTTTCGCGACCAACGTGGGTTCCAGGAACGATCATTGAACAAATGGGGCCAGTGTCCTATAGGGTCGAGACTCGCACAGGTCTACTCTGGAGAAGGCATGCTGACCAACTCAGAAGGCGAGTCACTAGTGAAGGGGAATCAGCGTTAGGGTCCTCCCCCACCCGCGTAACCCAAGGGGGAGACACGGCAGCGTCCTCGGGTACAAATGCATACCCTAGATTCTCACCCGAGGAGGAGGATACTTTGAAAGAGTTTGATTTTACGTTACCATACCAGGGGGGTGTCGCGGAGTGGTCCCCCACCCGTCCGAGCGAGAAGAGGGGTTTCAGTTCAGCCCCTGGTACCTCCAGTCCCCCCAGCCCTTTTGTTTTAGAGTATACCATAGCACCAAGCCCCCCGAGCCAGGCAGCAGGGGGAAGTTCACGCTCTCCATCCCCTAGAACTCCGGGTCAGGCAGCAGGGAGTGGGGCAAGGACGCCGGTTGCAGGCGCAAGGGACCAGGCGGTGGAAACAAGGGTCTCCTCGTCGGTTCCGAGGTTCGTGCTGGGGGGTCCCCGGGCGCCACGGGCAACAGGCCGGGTTTTACCTCTCAGCTGTATGTTCCATTCCCTTCTCCCAATGCAAGGTTGTCACACAGCCCTGCCGAACGACTAATGAGTCCCCCCTTTCCATTGCAGGACAAGACTCTGCGGAACTCGGAGCCCCTAGTTCCCCTGTGCTAAACCACGCAGCCGCACGCCCCAAGCGCACATGCAGGAAGCCACAATGGTTGAGGGACTTCGTCCCATCCTAGGGGGGAGGATTGTTGTGTATGTAACAGTATTACTTTAAGAATGTATGAATGTAACCTGACAATGATTACAATGTAACCCAGCTGTTAAGGAACGCGAGTAAGCTGCCTATAGAGGGCAGCTGCGAGCGTTCAGCTCACATGGTTCACATTCCCCAAATCACCGGCAGCCGTGGGAACCTTTCCCGCGCGAGGATCACCTGGAGAAGATGGGTGTGACTCAGAATGATGTCACGCCGGTAGCAGCCAATGAGCTACCATGCAACGATATTCAAATGTATGTACTGCAGTATATAATGAGCTGTACCTCCGCCATTACCACATGTTCATCTTGACCACCATGAAATAAACCTGTGTTTTAGCCCCCACTGTGGCTCCTTCTTTGTCTTCCGTGCAAGACACTAAAGAAGTATAGCAATTGCCATAAATTTGGTGTTCCAAGTTCACCTTACATTATCTTGGAACAAATTGTGAAACAGGGTAGTGCATGATTCCTCCAGATCCATTCAGGTCACAGTTCCATTTGGCACCTTGAATCAGGCCACACAGTGAGTTGCCTGTGGCAGGAAACAGACATGATTTGATTCCAAAAGTCCCACCTGTTTTGTCAGAGAGAAAGCAATCCTCTCACTGCCTGAACTGGCACTATAAAAGTGGATGTGCATATTTATATGGGCCCTGTTCCGGTGCCGTATAGCCTTGACCTACCTTTGCCATTCCATCTCCCTCCAAAAGGCATCCATGGCTACAGAGCAAATGCTTGCATTCAGAAAGCTTTCATGTGTAATGCTGTATTCATGGACACTTCAGTTTAGCTCAGAACTCCAATTATGCATGTAAGGCTATTAAATATTCTGTGACAGCCCTAGTATGCTCTAAATCATTGTTTCCCAACCTTTGGTTTTGGACTTTAATTCCCAGAAGCCTAAGTCAATTCCTTTAGTATTTGGGAATCAAGACAATGGAAGCAGCTGTAGAGTAGCCTAACACATCTCTATTGCATAGAGTACAGTATGAACATGTGGTAATGGCGGACAAACAGCTCCTTTTATGCAGTGGCTATACAATTGAATGTGGCTCTTCGATAGTGCATTGGCTACTGTCCATGTGACGTCATCCTTAGTCACGTCCTTCTTGTCCAGGTGAGGTGAGCGCGGGAATCTTTCCCGCGCAGCTGAAGGCATTTGAGTAATGTGTACCATGTGAGCTGAACGCTCGCTACTTCCCCCTAGTGGTCACTAGCTCGCATTCTATTGTGGTTTGATACATTGTTTCTATTGCAAGATACAGCTTGTTACATTCGCTCATTCATGTGGTTACAATTACATTCCATACACAACATCTCCCCAAAGCATTGATCAGACAATGTACTGACTTAGGCTTCTGGGAATTAAAGTGGGTACTAACACATTAACCAGTGAGACCAAAAAGACTTGGCTGACCTAAGGAAGTTGTTTGCATTGTTTGCCTCTAAGTACCCAGTTAGAAAAGTTCCTGTCTTCTTGCCCCAGAGATCACCTGTCCCTATTTTCATGTCTTGTGACACATGGTCTCTCTCTCTCTCTCTCTGCCTCTGGAAGAAGAGGATGGCTATGGAAGCCTCTCCATCTTCCCAGCCACATGGCTAGGAAGAAAAGTAATCTTACTTACCTTCTTTTAAAAACTACCTCACTTGAATTTCCTGCCTTCCCCATTGATCTGCCGCCTTACCAAGACTTCTGAGCACATGTATCTTTTGCCCTCATTGTGTGACTAAACTCTGTTTTTCTTTCTCTTTTGTCCAAATGTGTTTATTAGCTGGGCTAAAGGAGAGAGAATTAAGGAAACCTGCTTCAAACATAAAAGGCCTAAAACCTGACCCACGTTGCTTTACAGCTGCTGAAGAGCTAAATATATATAACATCAGAGGTGAAGTTTGTTGTTTGTAGCCACATTCCTTGTCATGAAGTTAGTTTCTCCAGATTGAACAACTCTCAAATGGGGTTATGGTGTAGATGTTTGTGTGCATATCTAAATTAAAGAATGACTGTATGTCTGTGGGTGAGAAAAAGAACACTTGATGATGATGATATTTCTATCCTCAAGGGGAAGGAAAAAACCCTCCTCTTTCCAGATTTGAAGTTTTCAAATAACAGCAGACCCAAACTCAAAAAATCTTCATAAAAGTGTTAGCAGTGCAGCTATATACAATATGTGTGCATAAGGGAGAGATTTGAATTAGTTGTGCAGAGTTTTGTTTGAAAGCATGGCTTTCATCTTACAAAGGCTCCCTGATGCATGTAATTTAAATGATATGCATACCTTTTTCTCAGAATTCACTCCCATAGTTTCTAAGCAATCTTGAACAAAAGTGTGGCAGGTGGCAATGTATTTGTAGGAAGTGTTGGCTGTTTGTAGGCCTGCTCATTCACCAGGTCTTTCTTTGACACAGATGGTGTTTTATTTTTTCCCTCAAAGCCTTTTTTTTAAAACTTCTGAAAGTGTGTTTATATTTATTTTTGACAAAAGTACCTTCAGGCAAGAGTGGAAGGGAGGTGAGATGAACCAGTCCTTTGCATTTCCACTGTCAGAACTGCTCTGCTATAAGGCACCTTTTCATGCTTTTTTGATGTATCACTCAACAGGTCTGTGCTTGCAGCATCCTTAAGCAGACCCAGGAAAGGAGACAGCAGAAGTTTGCAACACCTTTATAAGTGAATAAGAAAAGGAAGAAGTTGGCGCTATTGTTGCTGGAAAGATCCTAATGAAAATGGATGAATCAGTTAGCTGTAAGTGCTCATGACAGAGGGAAGCTGAGGGAGGACCCAGCATATTCTAGTGGCCTCAACACAGTTGCCAACAATCCACTGAGAAAAAGTAAATGTGTATCCCCTTTGCAAACGTTCATGTGCAATCTTGATATTCCCAGAAGGAATGGAAAATGAAAAGAAATCCATGATGTACAGGAATCTTTCCTAGCCTAATTTTGTTCTAAAGACAGAGCTGATACGCATTTGAAAATGACTTATTTTGAAGAGGGGAAAATAACATTTTAAAAAAAATAACCACAGAATGAAATTTGGGATCTTGATATGCAAATGGACTTCATTTTTTCCTGATTTGTAATTCACAGATGGAAATAGCAAGTCGACTAGAAATGATTTCTAAATTATTTTTTGAAGCTAATAAGAAAAATTACCCATTACATTTTTGAGTGGAAATGAAAGCTTTGTAATATTGCTGTTCTTTCCTTCCTGAAGTGATGTCAAGCCTGAGAGTAGCATTATAGAGGCTATCTGCAAAATTATGGTGTCTTTGTAGGACTTTTTTCCTGCAAAAGTGAAAGGGTAGTGAAACCAAAATTCTGAAAATTTTTTTTTAAATTTGCATTATTTGCAGCATGTACCTGAAATAAATTAAATTCCCAAGTACCATGAAAGGAAAGGTGAACAAAGTACTGCTAAACTGAATAGGTTTCATTTATTGATACTGGACACCAATATATCAGACCCGTCTCAGTGACCAATCCTTTAATAGCGGAAATGTCACAATGAATGGGCTACAGATACATTTATACATTTAACTGTGCTTGAAGATTAATCCTAAAGGTGCAGGCATGATGATTGGTGAAAACAACATATATAAATTAAAACTACTGTAAAAAGAAATATATAAATTGTAATTTGGTAACTACGTTGAGATTAATCATAGATAGGAAATGGAAATCAGATAGCAAAATAGAATTAGAATGATACAGTGAAACATGGAATATGGCAATAAATGATAAATTAACACTAGAATTAAAAGTAAAAAAAGGAATTTTAAAGAAATCAAATTTTAAGGAAATATGGGGAGAGTTTCTTGACTATGTATTGATAAAAGGAAAAGGAAAGAAACCAGGAAAGAACAAATATCATTTTGGAAAGAGGGATATGTAGGAATCGGGGCCACTGGGGTGGCCTTAAGGTCCCGGAGGAGACTGATCAAGTGACGACACGAGGCAAATGGAGCGAGATCAGATCAGTACTTTATTGGAAAAAGGCAACATCATTTATAGGGGGAAAAGCGCAACGGTGGCGAAACTGTCATCGGACAGGAAAATTACCTCACCCACGTACCCGGGTTAATAGGGAACCTCTCAAAGGGAAGTTAATTAACTTGGACAAACATGGGGCAAGGAAGACCATTGTGTAGGGCTTAAGCAAGGGTAAATATGGCTGATATTTACACCGGGGATTACCTTGGCCAGAGGATGAGTGATTACTCTAATAGGTAACTGGGGTCTGCGAGATGCTTGCTCGGCAGAATCGTCGGTCAGGCTACAAGCGGCCGAATTAACCCCTATCATTAATTCACCCCCCTTATGCCCTGACAAGGGCCAGAGGCCAGGAGTTTGCTCACTGGTTTAACCTCTGCCAGAAGCCACTGATGCCCAACCGGGCACGGGGAATCTTCATCTCCCCTTACTTTTTAATATTAAGAGCCTGACTGGCGACTCTGCGCAGAATCATCATCAGCTGTTGATCGGGAATGATGTCACGGGGTTTCTTCTCGGGGCGGCACTTCGAGATCAGTGAGGGAATACATTGCGCAAAGCAGCATAACGCTATGCCTAGTATAGTCACCCCCACTACCACCTTGAGTACCGTCTGAAGCCACCCCCAGGGGATCCATGACCACATCCAGCTCCACAATGAACTCCACCAAGCCCCCCATGCGGAGCCCTCAGTGATGCCCTGGACTATGGTGTGGAGATCAGTGAGCTGACTTTGGATTTTCCGGGAGTTGTCAGTAAGGTTGAAACAGCACATACCATGAAGGGATTCGCAACCCAGATGGTGCAACAATAAGAGGTAGTCGATAGCCGCTCGATTATCGAGGATGGCATGGCGAAGTTCCGCCTGCTCCTGATTGAGGAGCGCTATCGCTGTGGAGGTATGGTTGATGGCTTTTGCCAAACCGCAAGCCAAGGGACCAATTCTCCGTGCGTTGCCGACGGCTAAGCCTGGCACGCCAACTATACTGACTGATAGTGAGACGTACTCGGCTGGGCTTAGGACTCTAAAGCTGCTGTCACATGAGCTGTCTAGTTGGGTGGTGCGAGTGCGCCTGATGGGTGCAGAAACATTTGAAACATTTGAAACATGGGGAACATTAGAAACATTTGTGCTTGGGGCAACCATATCCCTAGTGGGGAGCAACAGTGTCAACCGGCTAAAGCAACATGTGGAATCTGATACATTTGCAGGAATATAGTTGAAGGTATACTGGTTGCATGTGAAGAACCACCCTGAGGGTAGGGTGATATGGGCAGGTAACGAACCAATTGTCTCTGGGTTTGCACAAGTCCAGTTGCTGCTGCCGGTATCGAGGCAGCTGTGCTGGGTCCGGCCGCCTGTGGCGCAGCTGATTATTTGTGCGCAAGTAGAGTTCGGGCTGGCCGCCACTCGCGGGGTGTGAAGAGTGGCTGCATCAGCCGGCAAAGTCATGGTGAGCCGCAATCCCCCCCCAGCGAGCGTAGGTTGCAAAAGTCGCAGGGAGGTGTGGTCCGAAAATCTTCCTTAGCAGCCAGTCCCCATCCCTGGCGCGTGCGTCGAGAGTGTGGCACACTGGGATGAGACAGGTGCTGAGGATTGAGGCAGAACCAATGTCCTGCTTCAGGCAAAAATCGGACTGGTTGACGAGACCCGCCAACCTTGCCCACAAGTTGTAGTGCATCCGTGCTGAAAGGTCTTCACCGGGCGGCAGGCCGTTGGCCTGAAGTGAAGCGGCTTGAACGCCTCCCCCCAAAAGCAGGGCGAGGGCCAGGACGAGGGTGAAGATCATGGAGTTGGCATTAATCTGGGCAAAGACTGCTGCAACGAAGTGCTCCAGTGTCGGCTCCATCTCCTCGCGTTGGAGGGCGTCCTCGGCCTCTCTGCAAAGGGTCTTGACCATCCCCCAGGTGATCCTCGGCGCTTGGGTCCGCAGCCGCCGCTTCTCCTGGTGGGTCTCCTCGGTCAGAGTGAGGTCCTCCATCTCCGGGATCGGACTCGGGTCGGTCTGGGTCCACGCCATGAGGTTCCAGATGGGGCTTGACACACCGGGCCGGAATCCACACGACACCTGTTGGAGACATAATTGCAGCATACCCTCTCCCCCAGGTTATGAGCGGCACCGGGCCCCTCCAAGATGGGTCCGGTGGCACTCGGTACCGGACCATAGGTCGCGGGAGAGCTTCCGAACGGCGGAAGTGCTTCTCCTGCGGCGTACAGTCCGAAAAAACATTGAGGTGATTGTATGTGAACAACACCTTATTCAGACAAAACTGTGCTTGTCCCTGTGAATTGGGGAGGGCTGGTGGCTCCCCCCTTTCTGTTTGTTTGTCAATATAGGATTTTAGCGTCCGATTGACCCGTTGTACAATCGCCTGCCCTTGCGGATTGTAGGGAATGCCAAATGTGTGCTTGATGTCCCAGGTGGCCATGAAGGTGGCCAACTGCCTAGAGCAGTAGGACGGGGCGTTGTCCGTTTTCACGTGCCACGGCTTGCCCATTGCCGCAATGCAGGACAGGAGATGCTGCTCCACATGGGAGGCAGTCTCCCCCTTCTGCGCCGTCGCCCAAACGAACTGGGAAAAAGTGTCTATGCAGACGTGCATGTACTGCCATCTGCCAAATTGCGGCACATGCGTGACGTCCATTTGCCACACCTGATTGGCCTCTGTCCCCCGCGGGTTAACCCCCCACGAGGGCCCCCCGGTGCCCCTGCACAATGCTGGCAAGAGCGCACTATACCCTGGGCTTGAGAAAGTGGCAGATTGAACTGTCTGGCGAGTGCCTTGGCGTTTTGGTGAAAAAAGGCATGACTTTGAATTGGAGTAGTGAAAACTCCCAAAACTGAACGTTGCTGAGTTTCCTTTGCCGCCGCGTCCGCTCTGCTATTGCCCGCGGAAATCGGACCCGGTAGGTCTTGATGACTGCGGATGTGGGCAATATAGAGCGGCTCCGTGCGGTTTCGCAAATGAAATTGAGCAGTGAGAAACAGGCTAAGTAGATTCTTGTCTATCGCGGGAGTGATGTAAGCTCCCGGTAGACTGTGAAGCAAATTCCTGACATACAGACTGTCAGTTATGATATTTAAACGTTCCTTGGCGAAGGTGCGCAAAGCGAGGTTCACGGCTGCCAGCTCTGCCCGCTGTGCGGACTTCTGTGGAAGAGTTAGCAGCGTGTGCCAAGCTTCGCCCTCCTGCCAGGTCAGGACACCATAAGTGCGTCCGCCATCAGAAAAAACTGTTCTGGCCCCCCCGAAGTGGGACCAGCGAGAGCAATTCGAACAAGCTGACTGTTCCTGTTTGAAGCGAGACGAGTCTGGGGTCTTTAGGCAAGTGGTATGCCAAGCTTCCAGTGAATCCCTCCAACGCTATCGGAAGCGAGTCACCTAGCTGCATCAACTGCTGAATTTGTTCCTTGGTGAACGGGACTACGATCTTGGCTAAATCGTGCCCAGAAATGTCCCTAGCCCTCAGCCTGCCGCGGTAAATCACCGCGGAGACCAGTTCTTGGGGCGGAACAATGTTCCGAGATGAGGTGTTAGGCAAGTATACCCACTCCACAATTTTCGCTCCCTTCTCTGAGTCTACTCCTAGCGCCCCAGTGAACATGGATCCCGATCGCACGATGTACAGATTCGGGATTGGGGCATAGGGCCCCTGGGCGATCCTATCTACCCATCTTTGGCTGAGAGCTTGGTTAACTTTCTCGAGCGCCAAGCGCGCGTCTCGAGAAATTTTTATCTGGTCTGCTGGCTGCTTACCGAGCGTTAGCAGCGAGAAGAGCGGTTTCAGAAGATCCATATCCAATCGAAAATATGGTCTGGCCCAATTAATGTTTCCTAAAACCTGCTGTAATTCTACCAAGGTGACGGAGTCCTGTAAATTGATCTGCGGCAAAACTGGTGCTGCGAAAGAGCGGAGAAGCCGATGGCCCAAGTATGAGAAGGGCTCGGTTCTCTGCACTTTCTCCGGGGCAATGAGTAACCCTTTGTCCCCCAGGCTAGCCTGGAGGTCTGAAAACACTTCGCCGCCAAGCTTTGGCAACGCTACCAAAATATCGTCCATAAAGTGACAAACTAAGGCTTGTGGGTAGAGGTTTTGAAACTTTGCCAGTGCGTCATGAACGTAAATTTGGCACAAAGTGGGCGAATTGAGCATGCCCTGTGGCAAAAATTTCCACGCGTAACGCTGCGTGGGCTCGCTGTGGTTCACGACCGGCATGGTAAAGGCAAACCTCTCCCGGTCCCTGGGGTCTAAGGGGATTGTATAAAAGCAATCCTTGAGATCTACGGCTAGGATCTCCCACCCCTCGGGAATCATGTTCGGATTCGGGATGCCGCATTGAAGCGGACCCATTGGCTGTATGCATTTATTGATCTCTCTGAGATCGTGGAGGAGTCGCCACTTCCCCGACTTCTTCTTAATAACAAAAATTGGCGAATTCCAAGGACTTGTGGACTGTTCTATATGTCCTGCATCTAGCTGTTCCTTAACTAGCTGCTTGAGAGCAACCAATTTCTCCCCTACTACCGGCCATTGTTCTACCCAGACCGGAGTATCGGTGAGCCATTTAAGTGGCAACGCCATTACCCAAAGGTAAGTGTGGCACCGTACTGCTGCAGAATGTCTCGCCCCCAAAGGTTGATGTGCACGTCAAGAATGTGCGGTCGGATCACCGCCGTGCCCTCAGCCCTTGGGATTGTGACTTCTACCCACTCTCGGCTCCTAAACGCTTCCTGGACGCCGCCTACCCCCCACACATCGGAGACCGGCTCAATGGCCCACTCCCTTGGCCACTGGCTTCTGCTTATCACACTGACATCTGCTCCGGTGTCTAATAGGCCTGAGAATGATCGATTATTCAAAAATACCTCGATAACCGGGCGCTGTTTCCACTCAATGTTGGTCTCCACTGTCGCTAAGACCTGGTATCCTTGCGCTGCCTCACTGGCGCTCGAGCGGTCCTCTGACCGGGACTCGAAGCTGTCACTGAGCCCTCCCTGGCTCTCTGCTGGCGAGCGACAAGGAACCATGATCAGTTGCGCTAAGGTGTCTCCTTTAGGGATGGTTTGGGGCAGGTGTGTCCAAAGCTGAACTTGGAGAACGCCCGAAAAATTTGGGTCAATGACTCCTGGAATTATAAAGATTCCGCGTGCACCAGCTACACTACGGGGCAAAACTAAACCTATAAAGCCTCTGGGCAGGGGTCCCATGTACTGGGAATCGACCAGATAGACTGTGCCTGGCAGGTCGCATGTGACGTCCGCCTGGCAAGTCAATTCTAGTCCTGCGCTGCCCCTGGGGCTGGCCTGTGCCTTCGCAATGTCTGGGATGGGGTTGGACTCTACTCTGGCTCTGGGGAGTTCTGGGTGAAGGACGCCTCTGTTTGGACTGGGGCCAGAGACATGCCCGTGTTCCGGTTTCCCGAATTCTGGCAATACCTGGCCCAATGATAGCCTTTCTTGCACTTCGGACAGAGGGTGTTCGGAGCCTTGGGACGGCCGGACTTTTGCCCGCCTCCCTATGATCGGCACTCCCTAGCGAAGTGACCGATCTTGCCACAATTGTGGCATGCCCCTTTGCTCTTACCATTAGGTCTTTTCCCTTCTTGCACCGCTGCCGCTAGCAGACCCATCTTATAGGATTCTGTGCCAACGTCGGCGCAAGCTCTAATCATGTCCGATAGGGTCAAGTCAGGACGATTGTCTAGGGACTGCAAGATTCTACGGCAGTCCAAGTTGGCATTGTCCTTGGCTAACTTAATCATGAGCTCTTCCTGGGCTTGCTCATTATCAATCTGCCTGCTAATGGCTTCTTCTAGGCGATTGATGAAGTCCATGTAGGGTTCCTGGGCTCCCTGCTTGATGGAGGTGTAATTTTTAGCCACTTTGCCAGTGGCTGGGATCTTAAAGTAAGCCCTAAAGGCTGCCTCGGCTGACATCTCGAGAGTGGCGAGAGGCAGGTTGATCTGAGCATTGATTGACTCGAAATTACCCGAGCCATACAGCTGCTCAGGAAGCACCGCGCCTCCCATCCTGGCAGCCCGAGTTTGCGCCTCTAGGCGGAACTCGCTGTCCCAGATCATGTACTGGCTAGGGGTCAGCATCATCCTCATGACGGCTTTCCAATCATGGGGGATCCACATGGTGGTCTCGCACACCTGCTGAAGCGTGCCCCTAGTAAAATGACTTTGGAGCCCTGTTTCTGCAATTGCCTTCCGCATAGCCATGAGCAGCTTATACGGGACTGGGGAATGAACAATCTGCTGTGCGCCCGTGAGCGCGTCCATTTCCATGCGGATTGGACATATCTGTCTGAGCTCAGCTAGTTCTTCTGCCGGCAATTCCCCCTTCCTAATCTCCTCTTCGATTGTGCGCTGAAGGGGACTTTTGGTAACTCGGGAACCCGAAGCTGTCAGAGGAGCGCCTGCGCTTCTCATGCCCTGCATTCCCTCAGTGACGTCTGCAGCTGTCACCGCGGGAAGGCTCCCTGCGCTACTCTGCTGGTACTTGAATGTCGGATAGAGTGCGGTGGGCGCAGTCGGCTCGACTGGCGGGACTGATGACTTCTCTAACGGGGGTTCTTCCGCTTCTATCCGGACTGGCTCGATCTCAGCTAAGAGTCTCCTACACTTCCTCCATGTGCTAACTATCCCTCCTGGGGCCTTTGGGGGTTGCTGAATGCAGTCTCCTATCTGATCCCAGAGCTGTAGGGTTAACGTACCTACTTCTGGGTAAAGCAGGCAGTGTTCCCTAAGGTACGCCAAAAGTCTCGCTAGTTCCCTGCTGTGAAAGCGTAACTTAAATACCCTGGCCAGGATTCTAAACTCTTCCTCACGAGTTTTTTTGGCTAGCGGACGGACTCTGTCCCTGAGAACAAGTCCCCATATTACCTGCGAGTTGTCCTCTGAAGTTTCCTCCTCGGGACTGGTTGACGCGTCTTGGGGCAAGGTAACTGGTTCTGGCGACGATCGTCTGGGTGGAGCTCGGAGCGTGGCCTCCTGCCACGGGCCCTCGGCGGCCTCTGCGCTGTCAGGGGCTCACAGCTGCCCTGAGCGGAACACGTTTTTCCCTTTGGCGCAAGTCTCCCCGAAAGCCGGGAGCAAGGTGCAGGAATGCCTCTCTTGGAATGCCTCGCCGCTGGCCGTCCTTCTGACCGACTGGCTACCAGCCAGAGCGCCGCGCTGTCCTCCGGGCAGACGGGTCGCGGTTCAAGCGTGGAACCGGACCGCGTGGTTCGCTACTCGTGAGTAGACCTCTCCTGGGCCGCTTTACTCACGAGTAAATCACGTCGGGGTCACCAGATGTAGGAATCGGGGCCACTGGGGTGGCCTTAAGGTCCCGGAGGAGACTGATCAAGTGACGACACGAGGCAAATGGAGCGAGATCAGATCAGTACTTTATTGGAAAAAGGCAACATCATTTATAGGGAAAAAAGCGCAACGGTGGCGAAACTGTCATCGGACAGGAAAATTACCTCACCCACATACCCGGGTTAATAGGGAACCTCTCAAAGGGAAGTTAATTAACTTGGACAAACATGGGGCAAGGAAGACCATTGTGTAGGGCTTAAGCAAGGGTAAATATGGCTGATATTTACACCGGGGATTACCTTGGCCAGAGGATGAGTGATTACTCTAATAGGTAACTGGGGTCTGCGAGATGCTTGCTCGGCAGAATCGTCGGTCAGGCTACAAGCGGCCGAATTAACCCCTATCATTAATTCACCCCCCTTATGCCCTGACAAGGGCCAGAGGCCAGGAGTTTGCTCACTGGTTTAACCTCTGCCAGAAGCCACTGATGCCCAACCGGGCACGGGGAATCTTCAGGGATAAATTACAAATTACAGAGATGATCGAATAAAGAAAATGAAAGAATCATAAGTATTGCTTTGCTGGGTGAAGGGAGTGCATCATATGTTTGTATATTGTATAATGTTTTTGTTGTTTATTTGGTTGTTTATTGTCTTATGTTCAATTTTTGTAAAATTTTTAATTTTTTTGTAAAAATGCATTTAAAAAATCAATTGATTCTTCCTGGACGAAGTAAAGAGGTGTGATTGACACAAGTGTGGGCTTCCTGCTTAAACAAAAGAGTTCCTAAAGGAGGAGGGGAAATGCAAATATATGGGAATGATTTTAGGTCCATGTGGGCCTGAGCAGAGGTCCAAGTCCAAGCAAGTCCTGTTTTAGAATGATAAAGATTTGTTGCCAGGTGATAATCTGCTCGGAATTGCAATAAAAAGATTTATTTTCTCTTTGAATAACCTGAAATGACCTTTCCCCCAGAAGCCTGGGGACCCAGAAGTATCAATATGAACGCTTGCCCCTAGTGGTTACTTTGAACCTTGATTGAATCATTGAAGAAAGCGGGGAAAGCTGGCAGCCTCATTTACAGAGACAGAGAGGCTTAAATGATGATTTAATTCTATGGGTATGGCATCAGTGGAAGTAGGAGAGGAATCCCCCTTCTACTCTGCACCATGGGGAGAAACAGGGAGAAGGGGCTGTTCTGCACTGAGGGGAAAGAACAACTTATTATGATTTAATTTTGGTGCATTTGATAGGGAAATGGGACAGGCTGCATCTTTGTTTCTCCGGCAACCTGTTCTATGGGGAGAAAGGATGAGGTGTGGGAATGCATTTTCTGGGTGGTATGTGTGCATGCTTGTGTATACATGAAATGATATAAAATCCATAAGAATTATCAATCCAATTTATGTTGTCCATTTTTCATATATCAGTAGCATAGGGATGTATATAGTCATTTGTTTTGTTCTCATAGTGGATTTTTTTTTAAAAAAAAAATCCCTTCTTGAAGAGGTTAGGAGAGTTTTAGTATGCCTTTCATATTTTTAGAGATTTTTTTTACACAGATGCAAAGTTTTTGTTGAAAAATTTCTCCCCTACACCTATTATTTTTCCTTAATTCTACTTCCCAAAAGGTGGAGTTATAAATCTTGTAATACAGTAGCTAACAATTTTTCAAGGTGGAACCTCTCAAGGTGTCAAGGCATCCTGTTCTGTAGAGGAAAAAAAACATTTGGGAGTATTTTGCATGCTTAATATAAAGGATGCAAGCACTCCTGAGGGGCTTCCTGTGTGTCACAAGTTCTAGTTGATCACACTCTAACATAAATGGAAGCAGAGTAACAATCCCTTCCCCACCCCCCAGTGTTCCCAGGTAAGTACAGACTATCTACAAGTGTGTACTCAAATATGCAGTTCTGTTTGCTGTTGTAATGGTCCATGGGAGTCGAGGTGCTGAACTCAAGGAAGGCACGTGAGACTGAAATATGATGGTAAAAGCCAGTCCCGAGTCCTCGGGTGGTCTATATTTATTGACTACAATTGGGAGTCAACACGCATAGCCCACGTGAGACCCCTGTGACAGAAGGTTTGCTGTGTGGCACTTGGCTGGTTGGGTTACACTTACCAGCCTGCACGCCCAGGTTGCCCATAGGCAGACTTAATCAGAGGATTGCGGTGAGACTCATTGTTCTCATGTTATCTAAGTCCTAGAAGACTCTGTGTACCTATGCATAGCTATTTGGTCTAGCTGTGGTTGGTGTCTGCTCAGCCCTTTACATGGACGTGAGCTAGATACCATATGCTGTTTACAAGACCTTGGGTCTTTTTCCTCATGACACTTGTCCTACTTCTCTCAGTGCCCTCAGCCAAGGAAACATGGAGTCACTATTGCTCCCTATTACTCATTAGCCCATGCCCAATTTCCTTTCCGGTCGAGCCAGGATGGTCTTGGGCTTGTTTGCATATCCCGACAAACCCATTGGGAAAGGTTGCTGTCCAATCAGTGACCAGGGCAACCCACAATTCCCTTTTCTTTATTATCTAAAGTGACTTGGCTGAGAATCTGACAGACATAGGGCATAAGCTGTCGAGGCGTGATTATATTTTGATGTCTCCTTCCTGAGTGGCATATGGATAGGAATGAGGGGATGCATTGCACAAAGCAGCATAGCATGACTCCCACTACCACAATGCCAGTGGTGACTTTAAGCGTTGTTTGTAGCCAGTTCCACGGCACCCAGGACCAGAGCTCATTCCACTACCCCCAACTGGTATCCTGTTGAATGTGTGTGACTATTTTGTCCAAGTCAGTGATTTGACTTTGTGAGATTGAAGCAACATATATTGTGAACTGTTTCACATCCTAAGTGATGGAGAAGAAGCAAAAAATCAATAGCTGCTCGATTATCCAAAACTGCGTGTCTAATTTCTATTTGCTCTTGATTAAGTAAAGCTATAGCTGTAGAAGTGTGATTGAGACCTTTGGCAAGGGTGCATGCCAGCTGACCAATCTTACGTGCATTACCTGCTGCAAGTCCGGGTATTCCTACAAGGCTTACCGCTAAGGCGACATACTCTGATTTACTGAGTAACCTTATGTTGCTGTTACAAGTTTTGTCGAGCCTGATTGCTCATGTGATCCGTGCTGGCCGTGGTGCAGTTCGGTGTGGTGTAAGCATTTCCCTTTTTGGGAGAACCAGTGTTGAACAACTTATACAACAGAATGAATCTGATACATTGGCTGGAATGTAGTTCCATGTGCGTTGGTTACAAGTGAAGAACCACCCTGCGGGCAAAATGACATGACTGTACACAATACCGATAATGTCTGGGTGATTACATCTCCAGGTCTCTTTGCTTGGGTCAAGGCAGTGGTGATGCAAGTCCTTGACTGAGGAGCAGCCCATCATTCTGGCTCAAGATGTGTTTGGGCTGATCACCACTCAGGGTGTAACTAGAGTGACTGCATCAGTGGGCAAAGTTTTTGTTATCTGATTCCCCCAATTTATGTAAGTCACATACGTGATGTGGCGATAGTGTCTAAGTACATGTTTAGGCACCGACTCAATGTCCCGGGTCTGCTCTCCTGTTGCACGGCAGACTGGAACAAGGCAAGTGCTCAACAATTAAGCAGGGTTCATGGTCTGCTTTATGCAAAAGTCAGATTGGTTGACAAGTCTGGCAAGTCTTTCCCATATGTTATACTGGAGCCTGGCAGACAAGTCCCCGCCAGGCATAAAGTCCCCAGAGGAAGCCCCAACCCCTCCCCGCAAAAGCAAGGAAAGGATCAAAACAACCATCAGGGAGTTGTAGGTAATTTGAGCTAGCACTGAGGCCACCATGTTTTGTGGGGTGGGCTCAGTGTGTTCCTCAACCAAGATGGACATGGCATCATCACACAGGGTTTTGACCATTCCCCACGTGATTCTCGGGTCTGGTCTCAGCCGGAACTGTCTCCTCCGTCTGGGTCCCCCGGTCAGACTTACTCCCACCATCTCGGGCAGGGGGTCCTGGACCGATCAACTCCAAGCCATGAGGCTCGAGATGCGGTTTTAAGCAACAAGCTGGAATCCAAATGACACCTGTAGGAGACAAAATTGCTGCATACCCACTCCCCCACATTACAAGGGGGACCGGGCCCTTCCAGGAAGGATCCGGCGGGACTTGGTAACGTACCATGGGGCACGGGAGGCATTCCCGAGTACAGAAATGCTTCTCCTTTGGGGTGCAGTCAGCAAAGATGTTAAGATGATTGTACATGAACAAAACTTTATGCTAACGTTGCTGTGCCTGAGCTCTTGGCATGGCTACTTCTTCCCTTCTTTCTTGGTTTTCAATATAAAACTTTAGCATCCGGTTCACCCGTTCGACAATGGCTTGTCATTGGGGGTTGTACGGTACACCGAAAATGTGTCTAATGTCCCAGATGGCCAAGAATGTGGCTAGCTGTCTGGAGCTATTGGCTGGTGAGTTATCGGTTTTCAAGCGATCTGGTTTACCCATGGTCGTGAAACATGCCAAGAGATGTTGCTCTACATGAGTTGCAGATTCGCCTTTCTGAGCCATAGCCCAAGCGAACTGCAAGAAAGTGTCAATGGAGACGTGCATGTACTGCCATCTCCCAAATTGTGGAACATGTGTGACACCCATCTGCCACAGTTGATTGGCTCCAGTACCTCTTGGGTTAACCCCCCATGATGGCCCCCAGTGCTCCTGCACATTGCTGGCAGGAACGGACTATTCCCTGGGCTTGTGACAATGGCAGTTTGAACTGCCTCACCAGTGCCTTCGCATTCTGGTGGAAGAATGCATGGCTTTGGATCGGGGTCAAGAAAACTCCCGAAAGAAACTCCTGTTGTACTACCTTAGTCATCGCGTCAGCTCTATTGTTGCCCTCAGAGAGGGGACCAGGCAGATCCTGGTGGCTCCTAATGTGGGCGACGTAAAGTCTTTCCCTGCGGTTGTGCAAATGGAACTGCATGGTCAAAAACAGACTTAACAAGTTTTTGTCTATTGCAGGGGTGATATAGGCTCCTGGTAGACTGTGAATCAGATTCCTTACATACTGACTATCTGTAATAATGTTCAGTGGCTGCTGGGCGAACGTTCTCAAAGCTAGATTAGCTGCTGCCAACTCTGCTCTCTGTGCTGACTTTTGTGGAAGTGTCATCTGCACTTTCCAAGCCTGCCCTTAAAGCCATGTTAGAATGCCATACACCTTTCCTCCATCTGTGAATGCCATAATCACTCCCTGAAGTGGGATCAGGGACAACATTCCCTGCAATTCGGCTGTCCGCGTCTATAGTGAAGGAAGTCTGGGGTCTTGTGGCAGATAGTATGCTAAATTCCCTGTAAAACCTTCCAATGCAATCGGGAGAGAGTCTCCTAACTGCATGAGCCTTTCTATCTGGTCTTTGGTGAATGGCACCACTATCTAAGCTAGATCGTGTCCAGAAATGTCTCTTGCTCTCAGCCTCCCTCTGTAGATTACTGTCACTATCAGCTCTTGGGGAGGAACGACATTGTGGGATGAGGTGTTTGGCAGATACACCCA
The DNA here is from genome assembly GCA_035047305.1 of Bradypodion pumilum. NCBI lineage: Eukaryota > Metazoa > Chordata > Lepidosauria > Squamata > Chamaeleonidae > Bradypodion > Bradypodion pumilum. Next base: position 201,309,703 of record JAWDJD010000003.1, on the reverse strand, counting down.
TTCCACTATTTTTGCCCCCCCCCCCGGAATCTATTCCTAGCGCTCCGGGGAACATGGTCCCAGTTCTGACTATGTACAGATTCAGGACATGAGCGTCTAGCTCTTCGCTGACTCTATCTACCCATCTGTGGCTGAGAACACGGTTTATCTCCTGAAGAGTTACTTTCACCTCTCGCGGAGTGCATATATGATTGGCTGGCTACTTCCCTTGTGTAAGCAGTGAAAAGACTGGTTTTAAAAGCTCTGTGTCTAGCCTGAAATACGGTCTGGCCCAATTGATATTTCCTAGAACTTGCTGGAGTTCCACTAATGTAATGGAATCCCTGATATGGACCCTAGGCAGCACTGGTGCTGCATAAGATCTGAGAAGCCGATGCAAATACAAATAAGATTCGGTTCTCTGAACTTTTTCTGGGGCAATTATCAATCCCTTTTCCCCCAGAGTGCTCTAGAGGTCACCAAATGTGTCACTGCCCAATTTTGGCACTGCGATCAATATGTCATCCATGAAATGACAAACTAAGACTTTGGGGTGCAGGTTCCAGACCTTTTTCAGTACGTCATGGACATAAATTTGGCACAGAGTGGGCGAGTTAAGCATGCCCTGTGGCAAAAATTTCCACGTGAACCTTTGGGTTGGTTCCCTATGGTTGACAACTGCCCATAAAGGCGAACCTTTCCCTGTCCCTAGGATCTAAAGGGATGGTGTAAAAACAATCTTTCAAGTCTACGACTAGGATCTCCCACCCTTCAGGGATCATGTTTGGGTTGGGAATGCCACACTGAAGCGGTCCCATGGGCTGAATACATTTGTTGATCTTTCTTAGATCATGAAAAAGTTTCAATTTATCAGACTTTTTCTTAATGATGAATATTGGTGAATTCCAGGGACTGGTGGATCGCTCTAAGTGTCCTGCTTCAAGCTGCTCTTTAACAAGCTGCTTTAAAGCTGCTAGTTTTTCTCCAACTATTGGCCATTGGTTTATCCATACCGGCTCATCGGTTAACCATTTGAGCGGTAGGGCCATTACCCAAACATTAGGGTTGCACGATACTGCTGTAGAATGTCCCTACCCCAGAGATTGATAGGCACGTACAAAATGTTGGGTTGTATGACTGCTGTGCCTTCTGCCTCTGGAATAGTGACCTCCACCCAGTCATGGCTCCTGTAAGCTTCCTGAACTCCTCCCACTCCCCACACATCTGAAACTGGTTCAGTGGCCCACTCTGGGGGCCACAATTTCTGAATCATTACACTAACATCCGCTCCTGTGTCAAGCAGTCCATCAAAAGGTCTTTTATTCAAAAATACCTTAAAGGGGGCGTGGTTAAGATGACAACGAGTTAACACACTTTTTTTGTGGGCTCGCGCTTTTCAATGAGGAATTAAATGAGAAATTAAATCTGAATACAAATAATTTCAAAAGATTCTACATGAGGAAAGTGTAAAGATCCGGCAAGTAAAAATCTGAACTGAAGATCGAAGTTCGAGAGCGGATTTGGCTGGGGAGGCAAGCCGCGAAAGCCGCGACTCTCCCAGCAGTTCCGCGGCGAACGGGATCGAGGAGATTGGAGTAAGAAGCTGTAAGTTTACTGAAAATATAAAGGCTGAAACTAAGATTGCCGGCTGCGTTACGGACGGGGGTGGATTGGAAAACGGAACGAAGGAAGGCAAGTGATTGAAGGATTGAGGACGTGAAAGAAAGTAAGATGGTGGGAAAGGAGGGATAATGGCGGCAGTGGTGGCAGAAAGCGAAACTTAAAGAGGGGAAACAACGGTAGAAGCTTTTGGAGTTTTATGGACGGAAGGGAGAGAAAGGAAGGAAGGGGGACAAGAAGGTGAAGATTTTGGAGTGTGTGTGTTGTTGAAGGGATGGATATTAAAGGGGCGATTGGAGAATTTGGAGGTTTTGGAGGCTTTGGAGAAGAAGGGAGGAGGGACACCCCGCGAAGCCGCAGCCAGTGCAGAAGATGTGACTGGCATTCGCGCCAGAGGACTAAATAGATATGTGCTGGATCTCCTTTCTTTTTTCTTTTTTTAAATACAATTTAAGTATTCCTTTTTCTTGACTTTTGCCTGAGTCCCTGTTTTGCCCCGCCTTCTCCGTCTTCTTCCTTCTTCCTTGCAAGAGTTTGGATACTAGTCCCTGGATAGCACTGGGGGATTTGCTTATTGGAACATTGTTATAAGGTGGATTACAATAAACCATTGCCAATTTTTGGAGAAAGTCTTCAATCAAGCTACTGGATTACCAGGTGGAATATAAATTTGGCTTATATCAGCAAGATCCCTTTTGTATTTTTGGATTGTATTGGCTTGGAATCATTTGGCCTCAGTATTGAAAGTTTGGCTGTTGGAGTACCCCTTCTTTGTTACTGGATTACAGTCACGTTATCTTGCTTGGTCTGGCTTTTGCTTTTTGTTTGACCACACGGGAGACATAATACCAACAAACACTTCCTTGCCTGTGGAGGATATATTAACTCTTTTATGGTTTGATTCTTGGCTTGTTGAGTGATTTAACATAATTGGATTATAACTCTGGAGCAGCATCAAGTTGAGAGACAAGAGGGTCTAAGAAAAGTTGTTGGGTTGAAGTTGCTATTTGATATTACAATGGATAAAGTTGCAAGGGGAAAGAGCAAGGAAGAAGAAGTTGTGAAGCCAAAAAAAAGGTAACCTTTTATCAGAAGACCCATCTCCTCCGACATCTTCTCCGGAACCACCACCACTTGATCAAACACAGATAATGGTAGAATTTGGGAAGTTATTCAAGAAAATGGAATAGATGGAGGAGTCAAGAGCGAAAGACAAAAGTGAAATTATGGGAAAACAGGACAAATTGGCTACAATGTTTACAGATTTTTCAAAGAAAGTGGATCTTAATTTTCAAAGAATGGATGCTAATGTAAAATTAATGCAGAATGATATGAAATTGATGCAGGGGGATATTAAAGGGTTACATGAAGAGGAAAAGGAAATTAAGATGAAAGTGGATGTGCAGGAAAAAAGAATCGATATTATAGAAGAGATGATGAGAAAACAGAATATTTTGATACGCAAAATGGTGGAACAAATGCAAGATAAGCTAAAAGATAGAATAATTGTTTGGTTAAATAATCTGAATATGGGAAAAGTTTTTGTTCATGAGGATATTGCAAGTGTGTACAGAGTGGGACCGAGGAAGGGAAGGGTGGTACAGAGGAATGTGTTGGTTAAATTTGCAAACTGGGGAGACAAATTGAAGGTGATGGCCTTTTTAAAAAAAGCTGGATCTGGCGCTTTAAAAATGGATGGAAATGATGTGGAAATATACAATGATATTTCAATGAAGCAATGTGGTTGGAGGTATAAGATGAAGCCAGTAACAAGATTTCTGATGGAAAAAGGGATAAAATACAACTGGTGATATCCACAACAGTTGTGGTTCTTTCATGAAAGGAGGTTGAATGTCATTGATGCAGAGATGGATGCATTGGAATATATGTGTATGAATGACTTGGTTAAGGCATCTTCAAGGGAATGGTTGGCATTGAGGAAGGCCTTGTTGGAATCTGGGGCGATAAAAAGGGATTACGGTGGAGCAAGGGAGGAGGGGACAGCGGGAGGAGAGGACACAGAAGAGCCGGAGTTGCAAGTGTTGATGGTAACTGAAATGGGGGGAAGTGAGGGTCAGCAGGCTGGAAAATAGGTGGGATGTTTGTAGGGAAGATGAGTTGAAGTAAGATTGTGAATTACATCAGATTTTGTGTAAGAGGTATATTAGCGCTTGAGAGTTCATTGTAACGTTGTCTTTCATGTTCCCCCCTCCCCTTTTCGGATGACGGAGGCGTTCTTTTTGGCTCAAGAAGCGGGGAGGGTATTAGTGGATGTTTTTTTTTTAGTTATTGTGGGTTAGATGGCATCACGTCCAAGGGAGAAATTAGAGATTGTAGACGAAGGTGGGTAATTATATTATGAAGTCTATTAAAATATTATCGTGGAATGTGAAAGGTACAGGCTCACAGATTAAGAGGAGAAGAATTCAATCAGCATTGAAGAGGGATAGGTCAGATATAGTTTTTCTTCAGGAGACTCATCAAAAAGCTCAGGATATAAATAAATTTTTTTTAGGCTGGATGCAGCATTATGTGAGTTCATACGGCACATCAAAGTAAAGAGGGGTGGCAATTTTGATAGCGACTAGACTGGGGTTTGAGATAGTTAATAGGATATCGGACCCCGAGGGTAGATATTTGATTGTGAAAGGGAAGATAGATGAGGAGGAAATAACATTGGTGAATGTATATTCCCCAAATGATCATCAGACTGAATTCTTAGAAACATTTTGTAAAATATTGGTAAGAGAGAAAACAACGAGGATGATTGTGGCTGGGGATTTTAATCTGATAAGATTTAATTTAGATTGTACAAATATATTAAGATGTGGAAAAGGAATTAAAGGACAAACATTGGATAATTGGATGACATCCTTGGGACTGAAAGATACTTGGAGGGAACTTAAGGGAACAGAAAGGGTCTATACTTATTTCTCACAGGTCCATAATTCATATTCCAGAATTGACTATATATTTGTAACAGAGAATATGATTAGAAATCTGGAGGAAATAGAAGTTGGGATTTTTAAGGAGTCAGATCATTCGAAAGTTGTGATGGAAATTAGGATGGACTGTAAAAAGAGGATGAGAAGGGCGTGGAGATATGATGACAAACTATTTTGGGATCAAAAATGTAAGGAGCAAATTAGCGAGAGATGGGAAGAAAACTTGCAGTGGAATGATAATGATGAGGTAAACTTTAATGTGGTCTGGTATACCATGAAGTCAGTTTTTAGAGGTGAAAGTATTAGATTAGCTAGTATTAAATACAAATAGTTTAAGACTTTGCAAGACAAAAATGAAAAGGATATAAAGAAATTGCAGGAGGAACACGCAAGGACAAAGGATAGGAAGGTTTTTGAGGATTTGCAAAGATTAAAGGCGGAATTGGTTCGTAAGGATATAGAAAAAGTGAAGGGGGATTTGGTGTATTTAAAAAGAGAATATTTTGAATTTAGTATCGAAAATTCAAGGTTATTAGCAAGAGCAGCTAAAGAAAAGAGGGAAAAGAGAGAAATTGGAGTCTTGATAAATGAACAAGGGGTGAGATGTAATAAAACTAGAGATAAGTGTAAAATTGTGAAAGAATTTTATCAGGCCTTATATGCAAAAAAAGAGATAGATATAGACAAATTCAAAACTCAATTAGAGAGACAAAAATATACTAGTATAAAACAGGAACATAAGGAAAAAATGGAAGAACGAATAACAGAAAAAGAGATAAAAGAGGTAATAGCTGGATTGAAAATGGGTAAAGCACCAGGGGAAGATGGGTTACCAGCTGACTTTTATAAGGAATTCAAGGATATAGTGGTTCCGAAGTTGGTAAAATTGTACAATTATATTCTGGATGGGGGACAAATTCCGACCTCATGGTATAGGACCACGATTGTATTGCTGCCAAAACCTGGAAAAGATCTAGAAAAAGTGGAATCTTATAGACCTATTTCATTGATCAACCAAGATGCCAAAATTTTTATGGCAATATTGGCAAATAGGTTAAAGAAATTTATGGGCAATTATATAGAAGTAGACCAAGTTGGTTTCTTGAAAGGAAGACATATGGCAGATCTGACAAGAAGAACATTAGATTTATTGGATATAGTGAGGCAAACAAAGGAAAAAGTAGGTTTGATATCCTTAGATATATTTAAAGCATTTGATTCTTTGCAGTTTGTGGCAATAAAGGAAATAATTAAAAGTTATGGTTTTGGTGACAAATTTAGAAGAATAATTGATCAGTTATATCAACAAGGCATAGCTACTGTTAGAGTGAACGATGAGGTTACAGACGAGGTAAAATTAGAAGCAGGAACGAGACAGGGCTGCCCGTTATCTCCAATTTTGTTTATTATGGCCATGGACTTGTTAGCTAAGGCTATCAGGGACGATAAAGGAATAGAAGGAGTCATGGGAACTAAGATAAGTTTGTATACCGATGACACTCTGATAATTGCTAAGCATCCAGAGAGGGCTTTAGACAGGATTCAAACTCAATTAAAAAATTTTGAAGACATTACAGCCTTGAGGATAAACTGGCATAAATCGGAAATGATGTTATGTAATATAAGTAAGGAAGATCAGAAGAGGATGAAAGGGATGGGTAATATTCAAATTAAGGATAAACTGATTTAGGGGTAAATATTTCATATAATTTTGAAGATTTGAAGAGATTGAATTACAATAATTTGAAAGTAGAAATTAAAGCTAGAATTAAGAATCTTCAAAAACTAAAATTGTCATGGTTTGGAAGAATAGCTATAAATAAAATGATGCTTTTGCCTAGGTTAAACTTTTTATTTGATGCTCTGGCAATTCAAATGAAAGAGAAGGAAATTAAGGAATTTCAAAAATTATTTAATGATTTTTGTTATGGTGGAAAGAGATCAAGATTGTCAAAAAAAATGGTATTTATCTCAGAAAGAAGGTGGACTAGGGATGCCGAATTTGTTGTCTTACTATCGGGCGTTTCAAATCAAGAATGTGGTAAAGATTTTGGCTGAGGGAAAAGCTCTATGGGAAGACATTGAAATGAAAGATTATAAACACATAGGCAAAATCCTTTTTTAGGGGTTAGTTCGGGAAATTAATAACTAAAAATACTATGATGAAGGGACTGGTAAACACTTGGAAAAATGAACTTGAACTGGTTTCAGACTGTGATGTTAATAAATGGAATGGTAAATACTGGAGAAAACCGGAATTGTATAGAGAAATGACAGAATTTGAGGTGTTGATTTCAAAATTAAGAAAAGGAGATGGAGCTATTAAGGGTGTAGTTAGTAAATTGTATAAAATGCTGAATAATGAGGGTGATCCACATGAGGCCTTAATGTCAAGTTGGGAACAGGAATTGAATATAAAGATTGAAAAAGATATATGGAAGCATAAATGGAAAAAGAGGATAATGAGAACGTTATCAGTTAGAATTAAGGAGCATAAATTTAAAATGTTGTGGAGGTGGTACCTGACCCCAGTGAGGTTGCATCAAATGGATAATAAAAAAGATAAATTGTTTTGGAGATGTAAAAAAAATTGGAACATACGAACATATGTGGTGGAGTTGTACTGTGGTCAAAGAATTTTTGGAGAAAGGTGGAGAAGGAGATTAAAGATATAATGGGTAAGAGAATTAAACTGGGGTTGGGTTCCACCATGTTAACAGATTTAGAAGGTTTTAACCTAAACAAGGAGAAAAAGAATTATTGGAAATAATTCTTACAACGGCTAGACAATACATAGCTAGAAATTGGAAAAATGACATAAATATAAAGACAGAAGAGTGGTACAAGGAGATGTGGAATTTAGCATTGAATGATAAATTAACTTGGGAAATAAATAAGAAAAAGGGTATTATTAAAGAAAATAGATTTTGGAATATTTCGCGTGCTTTTGTGGATCACTCTCTTAGAGGGGGAGATGTAAGCAAACCTGTACCTGATCAAATTGCCTTCTGGATGGAAAGTATTAAGAATCTCTGATTTCTCTGGACATTGTAAATATCACGGCGTGAGCATGCCCATATAATTTTATATGGATATGCATGTATGTAGGTTTGTATGTGTGCGTATATGTGCGCAGGTGCATGTATGTGCTGGTGCACATATATGTGTACTGTAATGTTTTATTATAAATAATAAATTTGTGAAATAAAGGGTATATCATGCACATTACTTGAGATTTAAAGTTTAAATCACCAGCTATAAAGATTGTTTAATAATGCACTAATGTATTAGTTTAAAAAGATATTGGTGCCAGAAGGTAAAATGATTTATTGTGTATGTATTGGCAAAATGTATTTTCTATTTTCCTATATGTATATGTGTGTTATATTATTTGTTGTAATTTTGTTTGAAAACCAATAAAAATTAATTTAAAAAAATACCTTAATGACAGGTCATTGTTTCCACTCTATGCTCTGCTCCACTAACGTTATGATCTGGAATCCTTCCACTGCCCCCTCCTTTCTTGGGTGGTCTGTTGACCCAAATCCTGCATCTCCTCTGACAACCTCCTTGCCCCCACCTGGCAGATGATATGAAACCATGATCAATTGTGCTACTGAATCTCATAAGAACAGCCTTGCTGGAACAGGCCACAGCCCATCCAGTCCAGCATTCTGTCTCACACAGTGGCTCACCATTTCCTTCAGGGTATTCCCAAGCAGATGCCTTCACCTGCTTAGGATTCCCTGGAAATGGCATTGAGAGATATCCTGCCTATCTCTCCAACCCGGAGGTTGTCCTTAAGTATCCATAATTATAGCCATTGATACCCTTGTCCTCCATGAACTTGTCTAATCCTTTCTTAAAGCTATCAAGACTGACAGCTGTCACCACTTCTTCTGGCAGGGAGTTCCATAGACCAGTAATCCTCTGGGTGAAAAAGTACTTTCTCTTATTTGTTTGAGAACTAGTACCCAAAAGTTTCATGGAGTGTCCCCTAGTTCTAGTGTTATGCGATAGGGAAAACAGTTTTTTCCTTATCTACTTTGTCCACACCATGCATGATTTTATAAACTTCAATCAGGTCACCTCTTAGACGTCGTCGTTCAAGAGTGAAGAGGCCCAACCGTTGCAGTCTCAGATGGTAAGGAAGGTGTTCCAGTCCCCTAATCATTCTGGTTGCCCTCCTCTGCACTTTTTCCAACTCCATAATATCGTTCTGGAGGTATGGCGACCAGAACTGTACACAGTATTCCAGATGGGGCCTCACCATAGATTTATAGATTAATCTCCTTAGCTAATTGTTTGAGGTAACTGTGTCCTAAGCTGGATCTTAATGATTCCGGTGTAATCGGAGTCGATGACTCCTGGGATCAGAAAGATTCCCTTCTTCCCAGCACTGCTTCGAGGCAAGACTATTCCCATGATGTTTTGAGGCAGGGGTCCCTGATACTGGGAGTTGACCAGATAGACTGCACCGGGCAGGTCGCAAATGACCTCCTCCAGGCACACTAAATCTAGTCCTGCACGCCCTTGGTTTCTGCCTATGCCTTGGAAATGCTGGGTGCCAGACTGGGATCCCTGCCCAGACCAGGGCGGGTGTTGTCCCTATTTGGACTGGGGCCAGGGATACGCCTGTGGTCCGGTTTCGAATTTTGGCATTTCTTAGACCAATGGAAGCCAAAGTGGCACCTTCGGCACTGGATGGTTGGCGTGGCCCGGCAGCTGGATGACCAGCCGCCCCCTTCATCTCAGGTTGTTTCGATGTGCAGTCTCTAACATGATGTCCCATCTTGTCACAGCAGAAGCAAGCTCCCTTGGGTTTATCTCCCCCTTGCACCACCGCTGCCAATAGACCCATTTTATAGGAGTCTGTGCCAATGTCAAAGCAAGCCCTGATCATTTCGGTTAATCTCAGATCAGGTCTATGGCCCATTGTCTGCAAGATTTTACAACAGTTGAGGTTGGCATTGTCTTTTGCCAGACTCTTTATCAGGTCTTCTTGTGCGTCTTAATTGTCTACCTGTCTGCTATTTGCTTCCTCTAGCCCAGTGTTTCCCAATCTTTGGTTCTTGGACTCCATTTCCCAGAAGCCTAAGTAAATTCCTCAAAGCACTGATCAGCCAATATACTGACAGGCCTCTGGAAACTGAAGTACCCTGTTGGGCGTGGGGCCCACTTGGGAACCACTGCTCTAGCATATTGATGAAATCCATGTAGGGCTCTTGAACTCCCTGTTTGATGGAGGTGTAATTCTTAGCTCCCCTGCCAGAAGCGGGTACCTTGAGGAATGCCTTAAAGGCTACCTCCGAAGCCAGTTGGAGCGTGGCTGCTGTCAGGACAGATTGTACGGGGATGGATTTGAATTGTCCTGAGCCATACAGCTGCTCGGGGATCACCGCTCCTCCCATCTTTGCCACCTTGGCCTGTGCTTCCAGCCTGTACTCGCTATCCTATAAGAGTTATTGGCTCGGGCTCAACATCATCCGCATTATGGCTTTCCAGTCATAAGGGATGAGCAAGGTGGATTCCATCAACTGCTGGAACGTGCTCTTCGTGAATCTGCTTTGGAGTCCTGTATCTACAATAGCTTTGTGGATTTCCGCAAGCAATTTATATGGGATTGGCATATACACCGCCGTTTGATCGCCCTTAAGCTCCCATGTTCAAACTGGATGGTCGGACAGAGATGCATTGGGGCTGATGGTTCCATGTACTTTGGTGTATTGGTCTCTGTCCGGACTGGACTAGCTACTGAAATGATCTGTCTACACTTGCTCCAAGTACCGATGATGTCAGCAGGAGCACAGGGCTCCTGTTTGAGGCAGTCCCCTACTTTATCCCAAACCTCTGGATTTAATGTACCCGCTTCTGGGTAGAACAAGCAATGCTCTCCCAGGTACCTCACGAGATCCATCAGACGATATTGGTCTACCCTAATCCGATATTGCCTGGCCAGGGCTACAAGCTCATCCCTATGAGCCGCTTGTCTGATGGAGAAATTTAGCTTCCCCAAGCTAACCCCCATATATCCAGTGGGGAAATTCGCTGTATGTAATGCAACTTACGAGTCGATGTGTCTGCGGGATGAGTTAGTGTAGCATGACGGGGCGAGGCAGGCATCGAATGAGGTCCCTCTGGACCGGTCGGTGGATTGGGATCGCGGCGCTGGCCTGCCACTGGTCTGCTCTGCCTTAGTTGGTTCAGGACCATGGCTTCGGAACACGTCCATTCCTTTGTGTGAGGTTTGCCGGTGTATGAGCACACTGCCTCCCTTGAGCTTGTACTGAGTTCTGTTCAGAGATGCTTTCTGATCAGAACTGCTCCACTACTCCCGAGTAATTACGTCAGGGTCACCATATGTTGTAATGGTCTGTGGGAGTCGAGGAGCTGAACTCAACGAAGACACATGAGACTGAAGTATGATGGTAAAAGCCAGTCCCGAGTCCTCGGGTGTTCTATATTTATTGACTACAATTGGGAGTCAACATGCACAACCCGCGTGAGACCTCCGTGACAGAAGGTTTGCTACGTGTCACTTGGCTGGTTGGGTTACATTTAACAGCCTGCGTGCCCAGGTTGCCCATAGGCAGACTTAATCAGAGGATTGCAGTGAGACTCATTGTTCTCATGTTATCTAGGTCCTAGAAGACTCTGTGTACCTATGCATAGCTATTTGGTCTAGCTGTGGTTGGTGACTGCTCAGCCCTTTACACGGACGTGAGCTAGATACCATATGCTGTTTATGAGACCTTGGGTCTCTTTCCTCATGACACTTGTCCTACTTCTCTCAGTGCCCTCAGCCAAGGAAACATGGAGTCACTATTGCTCCCTATTACACATTAGCCTGTGTACCTATGTATTAGCTCTGTGTACCTATGTATAGCTATTTGGTCTAGCTGTGGTTGGTATCTGCTCAGCCCTTTACACGGCCGTGAGCTAGATACCATATGCTGTTTACAAGACCTTGAGTCTCTTTCCTCATGACACTTGTCCTACTTCTCTCAGTGACCTCAGCCAAGGAAATATGGAGTCACTATTGCTCCCTATTACTCATTAGCCCGTGCCCAATTTCCTTTCTGGTCGAGTCAGGATGGTCTCGGGCTTGTTTGCATAGCCCAACAAACCCATTGGGAAAGGTTGCTGTCTAATCAGTGACCTGGGCAACCCACAGATTGCCACAGTGTCTGACTCTAATCATGTGTCAAGACTTAGATGTGCCCACTTCTGCATTTGACAGCTGCGGGCACATTTATACATATGTGGGTGTGTTTTATGGCTGATGTAAATGTGTCCACTTCCAGGTTCAGCGGTGGTATGGGCCACATGAAATGGTGTCGTGGGCCAGGTCCAGTCAATGGGCCATAGGTTGGGAACCCCTGATCTAAATTGTTCAGCAGCACAATGTAATTCTCAATTTGTCACTGCAAGATTTCCTTTCATCTGGGGTTTGTGAAGAAATACTATCTTAAATTTTAGATGTGAACTTGATCATCTTATGATAACTTGTTCTCTTTTTGTAGGGGTGGAAAAATGGATTAGGAGAATTTGGTTAGATGTGGAAAATACTAAATATTGTTACCAGAAAAATGGCTACTGGATACAGTTACAACTTTGGTTCGAGTCACTAGTGGAGCCCTTCTCCCAAGAATGAGGAAGCGTTTAATTTAGGCAAAAATTAAAATTGGTTTATTGAAAAGGGGTTTAAGCGTCACTGGCCAGTTGCCGGGAAAAGCCCTATTCTCAACCTTTTTGCCTATTAAAGTCCCTTAAGTGAGCAGCTCTTTTTGGTTCTGATGTCTTGCATGCAAATGTGCAGAGAGCGCTGATGACATTTTCTATCAAGAGATTTTTATACCCTCCACCTAAGGGAGCTCAACTAGTTCTACTGCTAGCTAACAATCTTACAAAATAAAAGATTCACAATGGTGAACAAAAACCCGGCACCAGACTCTTTAGTTACATTAAAAGGTCACTCATACAGAGACAAAACAGGTCAATTACATAGAACAAAAGGTGATGGGTAGAGCAATTGCCCTGGAAATGACAGAGTTCATAGTTCAGCAAATGCAGGTTGTGACATCATTCAGGTGACACCCAATGGGCGCCAGGATTGTAATTTGGCACAAATCAAAAAGTCCAGATTTGAATCCAGGATGCAAAAGGACCAATGATGAAGATGGGCATCCTTCAGACTCCCCTGAGGAAGAGCATTGCTTGAGGCTCTTGGCAAAATTCCATTCCCACCCAGCAATTAATCTATCCTGAGTCAACCCAAGCACTATCTACAATTGAATACAGGAGGGGTCCCAAAAACAATGAGCATGCCAGGTGCAAGAGTAAACAAAACAATACAATAGGTAAACAGAGGAATCAAGGTGGCTTTTCTTGGGGCAAAATATTAACTGATGGCTTCCTGTGGCATTGAGCCTTCCTGGATGTTTGCAGGAGGTAGGCTGAGGTGCAAGAAAAGATCCTGATTTGAGATACAAACAGAGCATGTTAAAATGAAATCTAAAATATTTTAGAGTCTTTTTTTGGGGGGGGGGGCATAATCTATACAGAGCAAAGGAAATATGCTAGCTTGAATAGAACAGTTCCAAGTATTTGAAAACATTTTTACTAAGTTATCTGACATCCCAGGTATAACTGCCAATGAAATAATATTTATAACCCATCAGAAATCGGAAGAAACTAAGAAGTTGTTCTTAGGATGGACTCAGTTTTATGAAAAATCATATGGTACCTCAAAGGCCAGAGGTGTAGCGATTTTGATATCAAATACCATATTTTCCGGCGTATAAGACGACTGGGCGTATAAGACGACCCCCAACTTTTCCAGTTAAAATATAGAGTTTGGAATATACTTGCCGTATAAGACTACCTCTCTTCCAATGCACACCAAATAAAATAACCCACACTCAACCTGAAGACGTGCAGCCCTCCGAGTCGAATGGGCAGGTTCTGGTGGAGAGCCAATCCACGCTCACGTTCTCCTCCTCGAGGTACAGGAAGATGTGTGCAGCTTGCTTTCCCTTGCTTCATACTCCCCGCACAGAGCAGGGACTCGGCCGCGGCACCCCCCACCATATGCGCCGGACATATGAAGCAAGGGGAAACAAGCTGCAGTTAAGTACCTGTCCTATAAGACGACCCCCGACTTTGGCACAGATTTTTTGGGGTTAAAAAGTAGTCTTATACGCCAGAAAATACAGTAGGTTGGGATTCGAGATGGTAAAAAGTATTTCAGACACAGAAGGAAGATATCTGATAGTAAAGGGGAAAATAGACGAGGAGGAGATAACGTTGGTGAATTTGTATGTGCCAAATGAACATCAAAATAGTTTTTTAGATAAAGTGTACCGAATATTGGAGAAAGAAAAACAATAAAAATGATTGTAGCTGGAGATATTAACTTAATAAGATCAAATATAGATAGTACAAATATAGCAAGAAGTGGGGGAGGAAATAAAATGCATGTGTTAAACAATTGGTTGAAACCTCTAGGGTTGAAAGATACATGGAGGGAACTTAAAGGATTGGAAAGGGTTTATACATTTTTCTCACAAGTCTACAATATGTACTCCAGAACAGATTATATATTTGTTACTGACAATTTGATAAGAAACTTAGAAGATATAGAAATCGGAATTTTTAAAGAGTCTGATCATGCAAAAGTATTGCTGGAAATAAAAATAGATGCTACAAAGATTAGGAAAACTGGAGATACAACGCCAAATTGTTCAAAGATATAAAGTGTAAAGAGCAAATGGTAGAAAAATGGGAAGAAAATTGGAAATGGAACGATACAGGGGATGTTAGATTCGGTATTGTATGGGATACAATGAAAGCAATATTCAGAGGTGAAAGTATCAGGTTGGTAAATATTAAAAATAAACAGCTGGGGGGCGTGGCCAAGATGGCCACCGAGTAACATCTAGACTCGGACGCTCGCACTTAACAAAGTGGTAACTAATGTGCCGGAGCAAAATGAGGAAGTTTTAAAGTGGTAAATCTTAAAGATAAGAACCTTGCCTGTCGTTCCGGAAAATTTTGGGATCTTTTGAGGCTGGATGGTCGAAGTTCGGGAGGCTTCTCTGGGTGGCTGAAGCTGTGACGGTAGTCGCGGCTTTTCTGTCAAGGAGCCGAGAACGGGACCAGCGAGACAGCGGAGAAGGCTTTGGAACTGGCAAGAAGTTGTTTGACACGAAAATAGCCTGCATGTAAGTGCATGAATGGATCTTTGAATTCTAAAATCGGCTGGGGTTTTCTGCTAAATGAGCTCGGACTTTGAAATGGAAGCGGGTGGAAGCGGATGAAAGCAAGTGGTGGTTTCGTTAATGGCGGCGGTCCTGGAAAACGAAAGTGATCGTGTTTGGGCTTTGGTTTTTTCTTACACACCAGAAGACCGCGCCACGTTTTGACGATAACAAAGTGGATTATTTATCCTGTCTGGGCTATAATATTGGAAGGTGATTGGGAGTTCCCCGGCTCAAACCACTTGGAGAAAGTTTTCCGTTCCTCAGAAGGAGAAGGGTTTTTTTTTCTTTCCCAAAAGTTAAGGCAGCCGCTGGAAAATGGCGTTTTGATTGTCCGCTTCAAGAGAAGGACTAGGTGGTTTGGCTTTTTGGTTCCTTCACCGTGTGGATTATAAATACTTGTTTGTTTATTGTGGAATATACTGCTCCTCACCTCCTCTCCTTGCTGATTTGATTTCGGGCTTTTTCTCCCTCTTTGGCGGCTTGGGGCTTTTTTTTAAAGGAGAAGCTTGGGCTGACTGTTCCCTTGAAGCCCTTTTATCGCAGTTGGAAAACGATTGATTGGATTATCTGCTTTGGGGAAACGGACCTGCTGTGGATCAACATTTTTACTTGCTCTTCTTTTTTTCCCCCCAAACTGCCTGTTGGGTGAGTTTTCTCCTTCGGCTTGACTTTTGTGGATTACAATAACTTTTTGATTTTCTGCTTGCATATAAACTTTCCTATTGGATCTGTGGAACCAGTGGCTGCAGTGTTATAAGCTTCATTTCAGTGACTAGCTTTTACAATGAACTGCAGCATTGGGATTTTTACATATTACATTATTATGGATAAAGGTACAAGAGGGAAAGTGAAGGAAGAAGAACTAGTTGTAAAACCTAAGAAGAAAGAAAAAGCACCAATGGAGGAAGCCACTCAGTCTTCATCCCCGCCCACAGTGCCATATGATCAGACTCAAATTATGGTGGAAATTGGCAAGTTGTTTCAAAAATTGGAGAAAAATGAAGATTCAAGGGTGAAAGACAGAAATGAATTGATGAAAAAACAAGACAAGTTGATGTCATCAATGGCAGATTTTTCAAAAAAGGTGGATTTCACTCTGAAAAAAATGGAGGGAAATGTGAAAGTGGTTCAAATTGAGGTAAATGCCATAAAGGAGGAAGTAAAAGGGACTCAGCAGGTGGTGCGGGAGAATAAGCTGAAACTGGAGGAACAAGAGAGAAGGATAGATGCTGTGGAAGACATGATGAGAAAGCAGAACATTGTGATTCGTCAGGTGGTGGAACGCACTCCGGATTTGTTAAGAGAGAGGGTGGTTCAGTGGTTAAATGGTCTGAATATGGGGAAAGAATTTGTTCAGGAGGATTTGGTAAGCGTATTCCGGGTGGGTCCAAGAAGAGGGAAGGTGGTTGAAAGAAATGTGTTGGTCAAATTTGCGAATTGGGCAGATAAGTTAAAAGTAATGGCCCATCTGAAACGGGTTGGTCCCGATGCGTTGAAATTTGATGGTTCAGATGTTGAAGTGTATAATGATATTTCATTAAAAAAAGAACATGGAGGTATAAGATGAGGCCTGTTACTAAATTATTGATGGGTAAAAATATAAGGTATAACTGGAGATTTCCGCAACAGCTGCGTTTTTTCTATGATAAAAGAATGCAAGTTATTGATGAAGGTACTAATCCATTGGAATATTTGAGCTTGTTGGAATTGGTAAAGGTAGATTCAGAAGAATGGAAAAATCTTAGGAAGGAATTGATGGATTCTGGAGCTTTGGGGAGGGAATATGAGAGGGAGGAAGCCACTGGGGCTACAGGTGGAACACCACAGCGAGGAGAGGAGGAAGAGGAGCCATCTTTGATCATGGTGGAGGAGGAGATAGGTAAGGAGCAATGAGCATTAGATTTCAGTAACTTTAAGTACTTACTAGAGGTAGAATGGGCAAATAGCACGTAGCGCCGACAGTAGGGCACATCTTGCATGTCCCCCCTCTCCCCTCTTTGGTTGACAGAGGCGGCTTTTTATAGGAAGGTGGGGAGAGCGAAAGTGTGTGTTTTATTTAGTTGGTATTGTGGTAGGTTTGTTGGTGGCACGCCCAATGGAGAGTTTAAAGCTGGGGAAAGAATTTGGTTATGGGAAGTATTAAAATAATATCGTGGAATGTGAAAGGTACAGGTTCTGTTCTTAAGAGATGGAGATTGGAACTGGCGCTGAAAAAAGATAGACCAGATATATTGTTTTTACAGGAAACACATCAGAAGTCAAAGGATACGAACAAACTCTATTTGGGATGGATGCAACATTAGGAGATGGCGTTTGGTACTTCAAAAGCAAGAGGGGTGGCAATCATGATTTCTAGAAAGTTGGGATTTGAAATTACAAAAAAGATTGCTGATCAAGAGGGTAGATATCTGTTGCTAAGAGGAAAATTAGAGGATGAGGAAATTATGTTGGTAAATATTTATGCTCCGAATGACCACCAAGCAGATTTTCTTGAAAAAATTCGGAAAATAGTGGAGTTGGAAAATGTTGCAAAAACTATTGTGGCTGGTGATTTTAATTTGATAAGGTCATGATTAGACTGTACAAACATAGCTAGAAGTGGAATTGGTTTGAAAGGGAAGGTGTTGGATAACTGGATGGGTGTTATGGGCTTGAAGGATTCGTGGAGAGAGTTTAAGGGCTCGGAAAGGGCATATTCCTTTTTTCACACGTCCATGGGACCTATTCAAGAATAGATTATGTTTTACTTTCCGAAAATTTAATTGGGGATATAGAAGGTACGGAAATTGGGATTATTAAGGAATCGGACCATGCTAAAGTATATTTGGAATTGAAAGTACAAAAAAATATTCTAAGAGTAAGAAATTGGAGGTACGATCCTAACTTGTTCAAAGACCAGAAAAGCAAAGAGGCAATTATGGAAATTTGGAAAGAAAGTTGGCAGTGGAACGACAACAATGAGGTCAATTTTAACGTTTTATGGGATACCATGAAGTCAGTTTTTAGGGGGGAAAGTATAAAATTGGCAAGCTACAAATATAAAAAATATAAAGCAGAACAGATAGAAAAAGAAAGAGAAATAAAACAATTACAGGAGGAGCATGCAAAAAACAAAGCCAAAAAAATTTCATGAAATTACAAGGACTTAAGGCAGAAGTAATGGGTAAGGATATTGATAAAGTTAAACGAGATTTGATTTATCTAAATAGAGAATATTTTGAATTTAGTAATAAGAACTCAAAATTATTAGCAAGAGCAGCCAAGGTTAAAAGGGAAAAAAGAGAAATTGGGGTATTGGTTGATAGCCAGGGTTTAAGATGTAATAAGAATAGAGATAAATGTAAAATTGTTAGGGAATTTTACCAGGTATTATATGCAAAAAAGGAAGTAGATTTGGAGAAGCTCAAAAAGATATTGGAGAGACAGTTAGGGAATGGAATAAAGCATGAGCAGAGGGAGAAAATGGAGGAAAGGATAACTGATAAAGAGGTTAAGGAGGTAATAAGCAGATTGAAGACAGGGAAAGCCCCGGGGGATGATGGATTATCGACAGAGTTCTATAAAGAATTTAAAGAGGTGGTGGTCCCAAAGCTGGTGAAGTTATATAATTATATACTAGATGGAGGAACAATTCCGACTTCATGGTATAACACTACAATCGTTCTTCTGCCAAAGCCTGGTAAGAATTTGGAAAGAGTGGATTCGTACAGACCAATTTCACTTATAAATCAAGATGCAAAGATCTTCACAGCAATATTGGCTAACCACTTAAATAGGTTCATGGGGGAATATATAAATGTTGATCAAGTTGGGTTTCTAAAAGGACGACACATGGCGGATTTGTCTAGAAGGGTATTAGAATTAATAGACAACGTTAATCAAACAAAGGAAAAGGTGGGATTATTATCATTGGATATTTTTAAGGCATTTGATTCATTGCAGTGGTCTTCAATTAAGGAAATAGTTAAAAATATGGGTTTGGGGATAAATTCAATAGGGTTTTAGATTTGTTATATCAAAAAGGAAATGCTTGGGTTAGAGTAAATGAGGAGTGTACGGATGTGGTAAAGCTAGAAGCTGGCACTAGGCAGGGCTATCCATTATCTCCTATCCTGTTTATTATGGCAATGGAGATCTTAGCTAAAAGTATAAGGGAGGATTTAAATATAGAAGGGATCATGGGTAATAAAGTGAGTATGTATGCAGACGACACACTGCTTATGGTGAAGCACCCGGAGCTGGTAATGGACAGGATTAAAGATCACTTACAGGTATTTCAAGCTATAACTGGATTAAAGATAAACTGGGATAAATCAGAACTGATGTTGTGTAATTTGAAACCAAGTGAGATGGGTAGGACAGTGTCGACACTTAATATACAAATTAAAGATAAGCTGAAATACTTGGGGATAATCATTTCAAATAAACTAGAAGAACTTAAATGTTTGAACTATGACAGCTTGAAAGTGGAATTTAAGAACAAAATACAAGAGCTTCAGAAGTCAAAGCTGTCATGGTTTGGAAGGATTGCTATGTGCAAAATGATATTGTTACCAAAGATTAACTTTTTATTTGATACAATAGCGATCCACTTGAAAGAGGAAGAAATTAATGAGTTTCAAAAGATGTTTAATGGTTTTTGTAATGGAGGCAAAAAATCTAGGCTCCCAAAGAAGCTATGGTACTTGTCCCAAAAAAAGGGGGTCTGGGTATGCCGAACTTGCTAGCATATTATCGAGCTTTTCAAGTTAAGAATGTTGTGAAGATTTTGGCAAGAGAAAAGACAATTTGGGAGCAATTGGAGATGAAGGAATATAGAAATATTGGAAATATGATTTTTTTGGGAATAAAGGATAAGGTGAAAAGGTCAAATAATACTATGATGAGAGGTCTCATGGAGGTGTGGAAGAAGGTAAAAAAGGACATGGTCCCAAATCTCTCTCCAATTTTGTAATTGACTAATATGATGTGTTTCCCAATAAAGTTAGATAAGGAAAAAATGGAAATATTGGATAAAAATGGGATGCTTTTATTGAAGGATTGGTTAAAAACTTGTGATTCTGATGTTGAGCGGAAAAAAATATTTGAGATATTAAATTTGAATTGGTTTCAGAAGTTAAAGGTGGACAACTGGAACAAAAAATATAAAAAAGAAATAGGGTTAGATAGAATACATACAGAATTTGAGGAGTTGGTAACGAAGATTAGAAAAGGGGAAAGTAGTATTAAAGGTCTTGTAAGCAAGCTTTATAACATACTGAATAGAGGTGCAGATCCACAGGAGGATTTGAAACGGAAGTGGGAACGAGATTTGAATATAACAATTGGGGAGATTGAGTGGAAAAATAAATGGAAAAAGAGGATTATGAGAACAATGTCTGTAAGAATTAAAGAACATAATTGTAAAATGTTGTGGCAATGGTACTTGACGCCATTAAGACTTTACCAGATGGATAATAAAAGAGATAAGTTATGTTGGAGATGTAGAGAATTTGATGGAACATATGAACATATGTGGTGGAGTTGTAAAAAAATAAGGGATTTTTGGGGAAAAATAGAAGGTGAGCTTGGTGAAATAATGGGTAGAAGTGTTAAGCTGGTGTCAAGTACCATTCTTTTAACGAATGTGGAAGGTTTGGGTTTAAACAAGGAGGAAAAGGAATTATTGGAAATTGTATTGACAACGGGTAGACAATGTATAGCTAGAAACTGGAAAAATGATATAGATATACAGATTTGAGAGTGGTATAAAGAAATGTGGAGTTTAGCACTGAATGATAAATTGACATGGGAGATTAAAGTGAAAAGAGATAACTTAAAAGAGAATAGATTTTGGAACATATGGAAACCATTTGTGGACCATTCTTGTATGGCAAATGATAGTTCAGAACCAGTACCATCTCAAAGAAGTTTCTGGAGTTGAGCAGAAAATAAACTCTTCGGGCATTGTATATATTCACAGGGTGATTATTATTTATCCAAAGATTAGTGGTAGCACAGAAAGTTCTTATTATTTCGGATCTTGAAACAATGGCTTTTAATATTCGGTGGTTATATAGTAATTAATGAGTCAAGATATTGTTATGTGCTAACATTTAGTAATGTCTGTTAAGATGATACTATGGATTTGTTTATGTATTGTATTGTTAGTCATTGTTTTCTTTTCTTTTCTGTATGTCTTTGAAAAAATTCAATGAAAATAATTAAAAAAAATAAAAATAAAATAAACAGCTAAAAAGTAAACAAGAAGAAATTGAAAAAGAGATTAAACGGTTGCAGGAGAAACATGCAATAACCAGGGATAGAAAAATGTTTGAAAGAATGCAGGGCTTAAAGAAGGAATTAATAGGAAAAGACATTGAAAAAGTGAAAAGAGATTTGGTGTATTTAAAAAGGGAATATTTCGAGTATAGTAATAAAAATTCAAACTTTTAGCAAGAGCAGCTAAGGAAAAAAGAAGTAGAAGAGAAATAGGGACTTTAGTAGATAAGGATGGTGCAAGGTATAATAAAATTAAAGATAAATGTAAGGTGGTTAAAGAATTCTATCAAGAATTATATTCTAAAAAGAAGGTAAATATGGATAAATTAAAAGATAAATTGGGAATGCAAATCAAAAATAAAATAAGTCAGGAACATAAACAAAAAATGGAAGAATCAATAACTGAAAAAGAGATAAAAGAAACAATAGCTCAATTGAAATCAGACAAATCACCGGGGGAAGATGGATTACCTGCAGAATTCTATAAAGAGTTTAAAGATATAGTAACCCCAACATTATTAAAACTGTACAATGGTATGCTCAATGGGGAACAGATACCACCATCATGGTATAGAAGAATAATTGTTCTGTTACCAAAACCAGGAAAAGACCCAGAAAAGGTAGAGTCATATAGGCCTATTTCTCTGATAAACCAAGACGCCAAGATTTTTACGGCAATACTGGCAAGTAGATTAAACAGTTTTTTAAAATCTTTTTATTAAATTTTTGACAAACATACAAGAAAAGAAAAACAATAACAATACAATATAATAATAAAACAAAAACAACATCAATACAATGTTGGCTCAAATTCATAAGAGCTAGCACATAATAGTACTTAAACTAATTGTTTACCATATAACCACCAATATTAGATACCACATTGTAAATTATTACATAATCATAACAATAAAAGCTTTCTGTGCTACCACTATTATTATTTTTTAATAATTACACATCACCCTGTGAATATATACAATGGCCGGAGAGTTTAGTTTCTACTTCAACTCCAAAAACCTCTTTGAGATGGTACAGGTCCTGAGCTATCGTTTACCATAAGAGAATGATCCACAAACGGTTTCCAAATACACCAAAACCTATTCTCTTTTAATTTATCTCGTTTTACTTTGATCTCCCATGTCAATTTGTCATTCAATGCTAAACTCCACATTTCTTTATACCACTCTCCAATCTGTATATCTACATCGTTTTTCCAATTTCTAGCTATGCATTGTCTACCTGTAGTTAATACAATTTCCAGTAATTCTTTTTCCTCCTTATTCAGACCCAAACCTTCCACATTTGTTAGAAGAATGGTACCTGACACCAACTTAACAATTTTACTCATTATTTCACCAAACTCCCCTTCTATTCTTCCCCAAAAATCCCTTATTTTTTTACAACTCCACCACATGTGTTCATATGTTCCATCTGTTTCTTTACATCTCCAACATAACTTGTCTCTTTTATTATCCATCTGATAAAGTCTTAGTGGTGTCAAGTACCATTGCCACAACATTTTAATTGTGTTCTTTAATTCTTACAGACATTGTTCTCATAATCCTCTTTTTCCATTTATTTCTCCATTCAACCTCCCCTATTTTTATATTCAAATTTTGTTCCCACTTCCGTTTCAAATCTTCCTATGGATCTTTACCCTTATTCAATATAGTGTAAAGTTTGCTTACAAGACCCTTAATACTCATTTCCCCTTTTCTGATCTTTATTACCCATTCTTCAAATTCAGTCTTTGTTCTATCTATCCCTACTTCACTTCTATATTTTTTATTCCAGTTATCCACCTTTAATTTCTGAAACCAATCCAAATTTAACTTCTCAAATATTTTTTTTCTCTTGGTATCATCATCGCAAGCTTTTAACCTGTCCTTCAGTAAGAACATCTCATTTTTATCCAATATTTCCTTTTTTTCCTTATCTAATTTTATTGGAAAACACACAATATCAGTCAATTCCAAAATTGGAGAGAGATTTGGGACCATATCTTTCTTTACCTTTTTCCACACCTACATGAGCCCTCTCATCATAGTATTATTTGACCTTTTTGGCTTGTCCTTTATTCCCAAGAAAATCATATTACCAATATTTCTAAACTCTTTCATCTCCAATTCCTCCCAAATTGCCTTTTCTCTTGCCAAAATCTTCACAACATTCTTGATTTGGAATGCTCGATAGTATGCTAACAAGTTTGGCATGCCCAAACCCCCTTCTTTCTAAGATAAATACCAGAGCTTCTTTGAAAGTCTAGATTTTTTACCTCCATTACAGAAACAATTAAACATCTTTTGAAACTCATTAATTTCCTTCTCCTTCAAATGGATCGCTAGTGCATCAAATAAAAAATTAATCTTTGGTAGCAATATCATTTTACAAATTGCAATCCTTCCGAACCAAGGCAGCTTCAACTTCTGAAACTCTTGTAGTTTACTCTTAAATTCGACTTTCAAGCTGTCATAGTTCAATCGTTTAAGTTCTTCCAATTTATTTGAAATAATTATCCCCAGATATTTCATCTTATCTTTAATTTGTATATTAAGTGTCTCCACTATCCTTCCCATCTCGCCTACCCCCAAATTACACAGCATCAGTTCTGATTTATCCCAATTTATCATTAATCCGGTTATAGCTTCAAATACCTGTAGGTGATCTTTAATCCTATCCATTACCAACTCCGGATGTTTCACCATAAGCAGTGTATCATCCACATACATGCTCACTTTATTACCCATTATCCCTTCTATATTTAAATCATCCCTTATATTTTAGCTAATATCTCCATTGCCATAATGAACAGAATAGGAGATAATGGACATCCCTGCCTAGTACCAGCCTCAAGCTTTACCACATCAGTAACCTCTTCAGTTACTCTGATCCTAGCATTCCCTTTTTGATATAATAAATCAATTACCCTTTTAAATCTGTCCCCAAACCCATAATTTTTAACTATTTCCTTGATTGAAGACCACTGTAATGAATCAAATGCCTTAAAAATATCTAATGATAATAAGCCCACCTTTTCCTTCGTTTGATTAACATTATCAATTAAATCTAATACCCTTCTAGTCAAATCCGCCATGTGCCGACCATTTAAAAACCCAACTTGATCGACATTTATGTATTCCCCCATAAAACCGTTTAGACGATTAGCCAATATTGCTGTGAAGATTTTGGCATCCTGATTTAAACAGATTAAACAATTTTATGGATAAATATATAAATAAAGATCAGGCTGGATTTGTGAAAGGTAGGCACATGGCAGATTTAGTAAGGTGAGTTGTAGACCTGATTGATGCTGCAGGACAAAATAAGGAGAAAGTTGGGTTATTATCATTAGACATCTTCAAGGCATTCGATTCCTTGCAATGGATAACAATTAACGAGATAATTAGAAGTTATGGATGTGGTGAAAGGTTTATAAAAACAATAGAACAATTATATTAACAAGGATACACCAATATTAGGGTTAACGATGGTCTTACAGAGGAAGTGAGATTAGAGGCAGGGACAAGACAAGGATGCCCCTTATCACCAATATTATTCATTATGGCGATGGAAATATTAGCAAATACAATAAGAGAAGATAAAAATATTGAAGGAATAATGGAAAACAAAATTAGTTTATATGCAGATGACACTTTGATAATTATGAAACATCCTAGAAGGACTTTGGAAAGAATTCAAGAACATTTAAAGAAATTTGAACAAATAACAGGTCTGAGGATAAATTGGGATAAATCTGAAATGATCTTAAGTAATATCGATAAGGACGAGCAGGGGAGAATAAGGGATGAATTTAAACTACAGATTAAAGAGAGTTTGAAATATTTGGAGATAAATATCTCAAACAAATTGGAAGATTAAATTATAATAAACAAAAGAAAGAACTTAGAGATAAAATTTTGCAATACCAAAAATTAAGGTTGTCTTGGTTCAGCAGAATAGCGTTGGCTAAAATGATGTTGTTACCAAAATTAAATTTTTTGTTTGATGCTTTACCAATCCAACTGACTGACAAATAAATTAAGGAATTTCAAAAATTATTAAATAATTATTGTAATGGGGGACGCAGACCTAGAATTTCAAAGAGAATGTGGTATTTATCTCAAAAAGAAGGGGGTTTAGGAATCCCTAATTTAAAGAATTATTATAAAGCATTTCATACAAAGAATGTAGTTAAGATCTTAATGAAGGAGCCGGTTATTTGGGAGGAAATTGAAATGAAGGAACTAAAGGAAGTGGGTAAGAGCATTTTTTTAGATAAGGAAACATGGAAAACACCAGTTAAAAATAGAATGCTGAGGTCAATGTTGGGAGTATGGAAGAAGGTTAAAACGAAATAGAAGACCTGAAAAAGTTCCCAATAAGAATGGATAATGAGATGAGAGAAATTTTGTTGACGAATGGGGTTTTCCTGCTGAAAGATTGGATATGAGTTTGTAGAGATAAAGTGATGAAATGAGAGCTATATACTCAGATGAAGTTGAATTGGTTTCAGATAGCAATGGTGAACAAGTGGAACAATAACTATTTGAGGGAACAGAGCCTGGAAAGACATAGAACCGAATTTGAGGAATTATTTTATTTATTTATTTATATTCAAATTTATATGCCGCCCAATCAGGTAAACCCAACTCTGGGCAGCTCACAACAAGTTAAAACACACATAAAACAGTACAACCAATTAAAACCAATTAAAACCCAACATACCCACCCACCTACCCCATTCCTCTTAAAACCCACTTAAACCCACATTAAAAAAAGACAATTAAAAGAAATGGGGGCTTAATTTATAAGCCAACAGGCGGGGGCCACTCTTCCATCTGGGCCCCACACCTGCCCTGCCAACCAGGTTTTTAGGTCTTTTCTGAAAGGTAGCAGCTCCATCTGCTCCTGCAACTCTACAGGCAGGAGGTTCCACAAGGCCAGTGCAGACACGGAAAAGGCCCTCCTTCGTGTGCCAGAGAGACGAGCCCCTCTGGCAGATGGAACAATCAGGGAGCCCCTCTGATCCACTCTGGTTGGACAGGCGGACACTCTTGGGACGATGCGGTCTCTAAGGTATCCTGGCCCACTACCATGAAGGGCTTTAAAGGTCAAAATCAGCACCTTGAACTGCACCCGGAGGCAAACTGGTAGCCAGTGCAGCTCCTGAAGTAATGGTGAGGCACGAGCATAACGCCCACCCGGGCTGCCACATTCTGGACCAACTGCAGCCTCCGAATGGTTGACAAGGGCAGCCCCATGTAGAGCGCATTGCAATATTCTAGCCTGGAGGTGACCAGAGCATGTGTGACCCTGAGCAGGGAGTCCCGGTCCAGGAGCGAATGCAACTGATGGATGATGTGAAGCTGTGAGAAAGCCCTCCTGGCCACAGCTGCCACCTGATAGGCTAGTAGCAGCCCCGAGTCCAGGAGGACCCCTAAGTTGCATACCGGGTCTGTCTGGGGCAAAGCAGCCCCATCCAAGACCAAAGTTGGCAGCTCCCTGGATAATGCGGGACCCCCTATCCAAAGCCACTCAGTCTTGGAGGGATTCAATTAGTATGGAAGATAAGGAAGAAGGAAATTGGAATTAAAGGAATGGTCAGTAAAATTTATAAAATGATAAATACAGAGCTTAACCCACAAGAAATATTAAGAAATACATGGGAACAAAACTTGAATATGAAGATAACAGAAAAGGAGTGGCAAAATAAATGGAGAAAAAGAATTATGAGATCTTTGTCAGTCAGGGTAAAGGAACATAATTTTAAAATGTTATGGAAGTGGTATTTGACCCTTATGAGACTACATCAGATGGACAAAAAGAATAACAAAATATGATGGAGATGCAAAAATACGCTGGGTACATATGTTCATATGTGGTATGAATGTAAGGTGGTAGAAAACTTTTGGGCAAAAATTGAGAACGAGATTGATAAGATTATGGGATTGCGTCTCAAATTGGGGCCAAATAACATTTTGCTGACGGACGTAGATAATATGAGTTTAGATAATGATAAGAAAGGAACTGTTGTCTATAATGCTTGTAATAGCTAGAATGTGTATTGCAAAAAAATGGAAAAATGATTTAGTGCTAAAGGTGGAGGAGTGGTATAAGCAGATGTGGGATCTCGCATTGAATGAAAAATTAACATGGGAGTTAAATTTAAAAAAAAAGGTATAATAAAAGAAAATAGATTTTGGAATATATGGCGACAATTTGTTGATTATTCACTGACGAGAGACGGAATGAACAAACTGACACCAGACCAAATGAAATTTTGGGCGCAATAGAAATTAATGGGAAATTCCACATCCTCCAGGGCAATGTATATAGCACAGGGTGAGGTTGTATGCAATGTGATGATGTATATATTGTATTTTGGAAAATACTTGGCAAATGTTAAAATGGAAGTATAATGGTTTTCAGTAAGGTTGAAGAGTTGAATAAAAGTAAAGTATGGATATAAAAGTAGATTTGAAATACGTGGATTAGACTTGGAAGATAATGGTTAATAATAAGATAAAAGTACAGTGTGTAAGTAAGAAATCCTTATACTGTGATAGAATCCAAGGTCATAACAGATTTCTTGTTCTTTTTCTGTTTTTGATGTACATGTATTTTTAGTTTTTTTTGTTTGTCATATTTATTTTTCTTTGATTGTGTTAGAACATTTGTATTTTTTATTATGTCCTGAATGTTGTTACATATTTTGAAAAATTAATACAAATTTAATTTAAAAAATGAAATAATATTTATTAGGAGTGAAAGGGGCCAAGTCTGTTGTGTCAACCCTTGCAGTACATACCTTCAAGCGTGTGTGAATGGGTGCATGGTCAGAGTGGTGCTTGTGTACACATAAGCCTAATCAATCCAAAACGTGTGTGGCAGAATAAAGTGAGTGAAATAAGTTTATTTGGGAGGAATAAAATGGAATAACTTTATAAAAAGGGGATAGAAAGATAGAAATAAAAGACTGGGGCGTGCATTTTCTGAAAATCGGGTTACAATATGACAGTCAATCTACTATAGCTTTTCTCATTCTCTATGCTAACTTATGCTTACTCTAGACCAGGGGTCAGCAACAGATGTTCTTGGCCTTCAATTCTCAGAAGCCCTGATCAGCAGGTGTACTGACTTTGGCTTCAGAGAATCTAAATCCAAGAACATCTGGAGAGCCAAGTTTACTGACCCCTGTTCTAGAATGTCAAATTAAATTTCTGTGCACAAGAATAAAGAGCAATGAAATGTCACCAAGTCTTAAAGTTAATCTGCATGTTTGTTTTAAAAACACAGATGTGTTTTGTACTCTCTCTCTTTCTTTACATGTAGCCGGCTTTTCTTAAGATCCCCCTGTATTGGAAACAGAAGTTTTGTATTAATAATTAATTAAATTTGTTACACTTTTATACCACCAAGCTAGAGTCTAGTCTGGAGACAAATAAATGCAAGAGTATCAAAATAAGGATCATTAAATTAAATAATTCCAAACTGAATGAATTAATTTAATTTGTTACACTTAAATGAATGAATTAATTTAATTTGTTATACTTTTATACCACCCACTAGTCAGCCACTCTGCAGATGATTAAAGTATTGTTGAAAATTAAGTCAAGCAGATAAAGATGTCCAAATGACTTCTAAACATCTCCCAAATAGCTTTGAAATGAAGGGCATTGCACTGCATTCATATTCATGATCTCCTTAACATGCAGATCTTTTTATTAGATCAATTTCTTAAACACAAGATAATGACGTATTTGAAGCTATTTTGCCATCAGGGAGTTGATCCTGCAAAATGCTAATATTTTCTTCTACTTGTGCAGGATCCACTCCAGCAAAATGCTAATATATTGTGAGCAATACTTCACTAGGTGATTAAAGCTTCTTTATGTGGCCAATGTTAGGAACAATAGTGTTTGTTTTTCCTCCCAAACCCATTATCCAGTGATATCAGCAAATTTAATTTGGCAGAGTCTTGTCTGGATAGAAATAAATGCTATAGAATAAACATGAGGATAATTAAATGAAATAATTCCAAAACTGAATAATCATTGTACACAGTGTGTGCAATGAATTCAGCATTTCAAAAGTTTGAAGACATACAACAGTACCAACCTGATTAGTGTGCTTACTGGAGGGAAATAAAGAAGAAATATGTTTTCATAGCCTGCATGCACACTTAACCTATGCTTTAACATTAATCTATGCCTTAATCTGAGCAGAGATCTTTTAGATAGGAATAAACATAATTGTCTTTATTAACGATACGTGCACACTAAATTACTGAAATATCTCTGAATAATTCAGATAATTGCTTTTAGTAGTTACAAAGTCTAAAAATTTCTCATAAAGTTACAGATGGAATATTTCATCGCTTCTTGCACTGGAAGGTCCCTCTTTTAAATTCATAAAATGTTATATTGATTTGCATAATAAGGCAGCTGTCACAGCAGGTTACAGGTGATGACTTAGAACCTTATGCTACCTATTTCATAATGACCCCTTCCCAGTTCCACTGTGCTAATGGAATCTGAATCCAAACTTTTAGCAAGATTTTTCTAAAAGATTTTGGAAATACAAAGTGATACTATATGCTGTACTCATTCTTTTCTTGCGTGTGCGCGCGCGCATAAACACACAAAGAAATAACTGTGAATTAAGTTTTAATGCTAGCCTCATGAGGTCTACATAATTTAAAAGACTCCATAAAATAACAAACTTTCCAGTTATTGTTTTACATACAAACAGGAAATATTAGTCAGTTCTTTTTCTCTTGTTGCTTGAAAATAAATCCCTTGTATTTCAGGGCTGGAATATGGAACATTAAAAAAACACAGCAGTATCTGCATCTGTGATTTTTGTTGTAGGATCTGTTGCTGAGAAACATTTTAGTTCTCAAAGAAATTATCTACATGGGCATATAGTTCATTCTTTGGGGAATGCTGAGGATTGTTAGTCTGATCACATTCACATATTGATCAGGCCAATTTCCTTTCCATTTTGAGACTCCTCAGGGGTTCAACTAATTTGCCCAGCTGTAATTTATTTTTTCCCACTCCTTTAGCTATCCCCATCAGCTGAGAAAATTGGTCTCTTCTTCTTCTTCTTCCACTACTACACCATCAGGTGTTGAGGGAGATGCAACGTACTTGTTCTGACACTTCTAGTGGCCACCACCAGTATTATTTGGTTTTCTTGTAATGTTTCTTTCATGTTATCTCTACACCTTCCTCTGGGGCTGCCTTTTGGTTTTTGTCCTTCTACTCTTTCCATATATGCCTTATAAGGTATGGAATTCCAAGACATTCTCTCCAAATGGGCAAACTACTTTATTTATTGTCTCTGTATGTAGTGCATGATTGGTTCTGTTCCAATTCTTTTCCTTCTACCTCATTCCTGATTTTATCCCTTCTAGTCACTCCAGCAGCCTTCCTCATTTCGATTGTGACCAACTTTTGCTTGTGACCTTTTGCTTATGTTTTGTTGTAAATGTTCATGTTTGGCACTGGCAACATAAGGTGGGAATGAATATGCTTTGTATGAGGTGTTTCTTTGTGTTGACTGGTATTGTCTTGTGTTGTAAGAGTGGAGCTAACTGTGGATATATTTGGTTTGCCTTTCTGTACCACTGTTAATCTCTTCATCTATTTTTCCATTTACAGTATACGTTGTTCCTATGTATTTGAACTTAAAATTTCTTCTGGACTGTTTAGCTTTACCAGGAAAGGGTTGACACCTAGAATAAAGTAGAAATTGTCTTGTTTTCCTAAGTTGTTATCCACTGTGGATGCCAACTAGCTTCCAAACTACTCAGAAATACTTGTTCAAATGTTTATAGAGTTAAACTAATCGAACACTCACTGCTTTTGAGCTTTTCTTTACTTATGGACATGATCATCCTTTTAAATATGTTTGATATGTTCTCTTTTGCTTTTCCATGTGTAAAAATTAGTTAACCTTTTTGGACAAGCAGCATATTTCTTTCAAATTATGTCAAAAGCATGAAGTAGCCCTTGTTTTAAATTTAAGAAGTCCTCTAGCTTACTTTCCACTGAATTCTCTTCATTCCTTATATCTGTTTCTACTGAGTGAACTTAAATGGTGTCACGTGACATGATAATCACAAGGGATGATTTCATATTTTAATTTTTTTACATTTATTAAGTGTTAAGATTCATATAGTATATTCTCTGTAGGTTTGAGAATAGCTGAGTTGATTGGGAAGCACATTGCAGGCGCACCCACCCAAATAAAGACTCAGACACCGGTATTGGATTAAAGGCATCGGGCCACTTTTATTGAATAATGCCCTAGTCCGAATTATCTCTTTCAATTGGTGTATCATCCAATTGTAATTCTTTAAGGCAAGCAGGCCGCAGTAGCACTGGTAAGGTTCCACACTAAATGCCAATGGAAATTGGCTAGATGTATCAATTTGTATCAATTTGTTTGTTGACACAAACAAATTGTTGACTGGAGTCAATATACTATCTACTGACCCCACCCTATGACGTGTATCCGTTCAAATATCAAGGTGATGCAGACTGTGAAGCTCCTGACATCACCCCTTTCATAGTTCGTCCTTGACCAGCCAATCCTATTTCCCCTGTACCTATCTACATGTTGGCCAGTCAATTGCGAACCTGCCGGATACCTATGTGTCATAAACCTTTACCTTACCCAGTGCTACCCGCCGAAAGTGACCAAAGTCAACTTACCCCATATCTCAAACACTAGCGATAGTGTGGGATGGGTGAAAAAGCAAGAACCAAAGGGCCAATGTAGGTTCAAGCAAAAATTCCCACCCGGCCCGGAAGCGACCAGGAAATCACACTGTCCACTAGGGAGGGGGTGGAGGGGAAAAACTTCTCCGCTCCATCGCTTCGCAAAATGGCAGCCAGGCTGCCTCGTGGCCACCCCTTTTATGGAGGGGTGGCCATGCCCCCTAACTAACCCAGATGTCTAAGTCCGGGTGGGTGGGGGCCCTGCAAAGAGCGTGGCGGCCATTTTGGCATCACGCTTGCATTGCAGGCGCACCCACCCAAATAAAGACTCAGACACTGGTATTGGAATAAAGGCATCGGGCCACTTTTATTGAATAATGCCCTAGTCCGAATTATCACTTTCAATTGGTGTATCATCCAATTGTAATTCTTTAAGGCAAGCAGGCCACAGTAGCACTGGTAAGGTTCCACCCTAAATGCCAATGGAAATTGGCTACATGTATCAATTTGTATCAATTTGTTTGTTGACACAAACAAATTGTTGACCGGAGTCAATATACTATCTACTGACCCCACCCTATGACGTGTATCCGTTCAAATATCAAGGTGATGCAGGCTGTGAAGCTCCTGACATCACCCCTTTTATAGTTCGCCCTTGACCGGCCAAACCTGTTTCCCCTGTACCTATCTACGTGTTGGCCAGTCAATTGTGAACCTGCCGGATACTTATGTGTCATAAATCTTTACCTTACCCAGTGCTACCCGCCACACAGGGAGGCATCCATGAGGACTCACCGCCCCCCCAGACCGTCAGCTCGATCATACCACCGCATACGTGTGGATACATGCAGCCCGAGCTGGGGTCCACACTCTGTCGCCACAGCATATTCTGCCACCCAGTGTACATAGCTGCGGCCCACCAGCCCCACAGCCACCGGTGTGCAGAGACACACAGGGTCTGTAAAAGAGGAAAAGGAATTAAGGACATAACTAGGTACTCATACAGTGAGGGGACGTACATATAAGGAAAATACGCGCAAACCCCCACGCGCCCACACATATCCGAACCTCCGAGTACCCAAATGCAGCCGCGGTCAATGCGACGCCTATCCTGAATGAATGGGTGCCATAACGGGCCCCACACTGTGAAGCGCGGTACCGGTCACCCTACAGAACTTAAATTTGGTAAGGGGAGACCCATCCTGGTGGCAGAAAAACAGGCCAGGGCATGCAGCAGGCACTGTCAAAACTGCATGTAGGGCACCAACCAGACAGATATCAGCAAATGTACATCATAGCAGTCTACACCACTGCCTACTCCATGCTGATCGGCCTTTGAGGAACAAATCCTCAACTGAGCCCACTCCTGGTTGATAGAGACATTTTCGAGTTGCAGTGCCCTACAAAAATTGTCCCCCTTTGATCATGGGATGAGCTCGCTGACTCGCAGAGCTCCAGAGAAAGCTACGGTGGTAGCTGCATAAAAAGAGACTCCTCCCACCTACTGTAACATAGTCTATGCCAACATCGTGCAAGGTGGGTCAAGGTCAGAATACCTGTGAAAACAGGGCGACGTGTGTCCGGGTGTTGGCCACATACACGTGTCCACCCTTCCAATACATGGCATACGCAGAAAACACTCGCACAGTCAGTAAAGCCTCGTGCCTTGGCCATGAATGTCAAGGCGTAAAGCCTGGTGGCTATGGTGTGTGGGGCCAACCCCAGAGCATGAGGCGCACCATATATTGTAAACCCTAGGCAACCGGTATCGGGCACATTTCAGGCAACTACCTTTGCCCACAAAAGGCTCCAAAGTGAAGGAGTGGACGCTGACACGCTGTACGCGTGCGAGGTGCCAAGACAAGCAACTCGTCTGGTTCACACCTCCTCACCAAATGTCCATATCTCAGCCAGGAGTGGAGAGGGTAGTTCCCAAGCATATGGAGCCCATTCATGGAACTGGAAGATCTGCAGGCGGGATAAAGCATCAGCAATATCGTTATTAATGCCTGGCACATGTGTAGCCCTAAGGAGCACCTTAAAGCGCACGGACCCAAGAACAATAGGCGAGCTGAGGCCATGACTCCAGGGGATTTAGACATTTGGGCATTGACAATGTGCACCACCGCAGTATTGCCACACCAAAAGCGAAGCACAGAATTAGGCCACCTGTCCCCCCAGAGCATAAAGGGTACCCAGAATTGAGAAAAAATTTCAGAAACGTAAGATCGCTTAAGCGATCCGTGCCCTGCCATCACTGGGGCCAATGACCATAGGCACACTGTCCTTAAATAAATCCCCCCACCCCAGCGAGCCGGAGGCATCCGACTGTACTTGGAACGGGGCTGACCAGAAGCTCAGACCTGCAAAAGGAGACAGCATGAAAGTCTTGCGGGAATGTGAGCCAAACAAACAGGTCTGCTTGTAAACCCATAATCAGCTGTACCCTGCGGTGTCGTTTATCAAGACCCGCCATAGTGTGTCCCAGATACCAGGTGAAGGCACTGCCTGGTGTTACCACTCTGCAGGCAAAGTTGATGCGGCCATGCATCACCTGCGACTCTCGGAGAGGCACCTTCCACTTGGCAACATTGCCACATTTTAGCAGGGGCCGCTCCCCTCGACCGACAATTCGGTCACCTGGCCCTCATGCACGTAATTCAAAAGAGAGGTGCATCCACTTGTTGACAGGTGAACCCCCTCTCAAGAATATAGGCCACATTCCTGTAACCCTACCTCCAGACGACAAATGGCTGTCCCCAAGCCATTCTAGATAAGGAACCAGGCAACAGCCCTGTTCACTGACCGTCGGGCATGGTCCGACTTCTGGGTCAAAGTCTCTCCTATGATATTGCATCGGCATGATGTATGACCATTGCAATCGTGTAAATGGCCATAAATGGCAAAGAGACGCCAGGCCACTGCACTCGGAAGTCTTTAAGTTCGGGCAGGCAATCCGTGCAAGATCACCACCTCCGAGGTGCAGAATTAAAACATGTGGCGGCCCAGCATCCCCAATGAACATCAGGAATGTCGACAGTTCCCGCCACCTATATGCCTATATGCCGTGCACACCATACCACTGCATACGCGTAGCCCGAGATGGGGTCCCCATTCTAACGAAGCAGCATACTGTGCCGCCCCAGTGCACATAATTGTGGCTCACAAGCCACACTACTACCAGTGTGCGGAAACACACAGGGCCTGTAAAATAAGGAGGGAGAATAGAGGGCAGAACAAGGCACTCATTCAGTGAAGGGACAAACAGACAGAGAAAATTGGGCAAATCCCCACCAGCCCATGCAACATATGTCAGGCTCCGGGCACCCAAACGCAGCTGCAGTTGATGCGGCGCCTAACCGGAAGTAATGGGTACCAATTCTAGTTCAATAAGGGTAGATCTGGCTTGGTAGCAGACGACAGGCCAGGGCGTGAACCACGTGCTGCCACAAACACCTGTGGGGAAGCAACCGGACACATGGCAGCGCCAGGCTAGTACCCTTTTCCAGCTGACCGGCCCTTGAGGAGCGAAGCCTCCCCAGAGCCCACTCCTGATCGAGCAACACATAGTCTAGTTCCAGTGCCCTGCAAAACATGTCCCCTGTGGCAAATGGTAGCAGCTAACTTAATCTGAGAGCTCCAGATCAAGGCACAAATGTGGTTGCCCGAAAGTAGACTCTCCGCACGGAGCATAAGGGCTATCACGTAGGAGTCATATATATTAACTACAAGTGTCAGCAGGGCTCATCACTGTCATCTCAGGGTGAAGGGCTGCCCTCATCCTAAGGTCTTGACATAGGCTAACCATGACGGGCCAGGGAAAACAACCACGGCCCGGTAAATATTGTCCAAGCACTGGACCATTGGGATGGCCAAATCAGGACGGGCCCTCATATATCCTGCCATGGATGCCCAATAGGCTGGTAACCAATTGGCCCCATAGAGAGGCAGCTTGCGGCAACGGGGCAACTCCTTGTCCCTGTTGTCCTGCCCCTCAATGCCCTCATTAGTGTGTTCACGTTGCAGGAGGGGGAAAATGTGAATATATTCCCCAAGCCACATAGTTTTGCTAATAGCCTGGGACAAATGGTCACCCAGGGGTATGGAGTAACCGGCCGTCGGCAGAACCACTGTTGGCACGGATTGGAGTGATTATACACATAATCGGCCCTTCGGGCCCCAGAGAAATTAAGGAAAAGCATAGGGGCGGTCACCCCAGTAAGAACCAGGGTGTAATTGGCCTGTTGCGACCATGGCCACTATACCCCCCCCCCAGCGTTATGAGCTAGTGTCACAGGTGTGCTAATTTGACCAGGATACTCACTCGGTGCACCCCCACAAGCCGCCCCCACTGCGGGTTCCGGCCCATGGTGGGCGTCGGAGTTCGCGATGGCCATCGAGCTCTGTGTTCCCGTGTGTCCAGGCCAGATGGGGAGCCACGAGGCACCAGCCTGCACTGGTCTGATGGCCTCCAGCAACTCAACCCTGTTGGTGGCCCGCTGCGCAGCCATGGCCGGCATGTGGGCCGGAACCGCCAAGTTGGCACGCCCACCATCCGAAGGTGGTGGAGCAAGGTCCATTGATGCCTCCAGTGCCAAATTGCAGGCGGTGGAGCATCCACAGCATCTAACCCACCAGGACAGGGTGGACCGGATGGGCCGGATGGCCTCACCAGGTAATTGATGCGTGATAAACCCATGTGGTAATCCCTGGCCAGAATAGGGGCATGCCCAGTAATCCGGCCCATGAGGGACAGGAATGACAGCATGGCAGAAACCCGCACCATGCACAAGCGGGCCGCTATGCCCCAAGCCGGGCAAATAAGCAGCAGGGGTAAGAACCCCAGTGGAGTAGGCCTGTACCGCCCACTGCCCGAGCCCTCAGCCTTGGCTCATTGGTGGCAGTGTGTCTTATAACCCCACCATCCACCTGCGGGGGTGCCGTCTGAGCCCTCCGGCCCGGTGGCACTCCCGAAAAGTAGAGGGAGTGGGCTGAGCCCCCCCCAGGCGCGAAGCCTTGCACTTGGGTAAAGAGTATTCCGTCCTGCAGTACTCAGGAATTGAACTGCTGACCTTCTGCCTCCCAGTCAGCATCTTAGCCCCCTGAGCCACTGCAGTCCGGTGCTGTTCGGATGAAGGGAAACCTCCGATCAAGGAATTTTAAAAGAGAGAGACACGTAAATCTCTCATGGAAATCCTTAGTAAAAGGAGCAAATCGAGCCTCTTGAAAAGAGGCGAGCAAGGAAGCAACGGAGCAAACTTCTCCACTCCATCGCTTCGCAGAATGGCAGCCAGGCTGCCTCGTGGCCACCCCTTTTATGGAGGGGTGGCCACGCCCCCTAACTAACCTGGATGTCTGAGTCCGGGTGGGTGGGGGGCCCGCAAAGAGCACGGTGGCCATTTTGGCGCCACGCTTGCATTGCAGTCAGTTACATTCCACACAATAACACGTCACTAAGCATCAAGTTTGCTAAGTAGCAATGCCAATCACTTAGACACATGTGAGGGAGCTCACACTTGCATAACAAGGGGGATTCCCAAGGTAAAAATCGGTCAATAACTCATCACCTTAGAGTGAGGGAAAAGGTGACATTCACATAGAAGTGGATCATGGGGCATTAACATCTGCTCAAACATTTGGGGACAGGATGATAACAAACACCTGCACAGTCACCTGAGAATTAGGTTATGTCAATTCATATCTGAGAATTTGGTTACATCATAAACAAATGTTTGGGTAAACAACGTTTAGTCAAATACAATAAGGCAATCTCATATGTTTAATATTCTGGAGGAAGGTGTGAGGATCCCAGAAAATATATTTAAACCTCAGGTTTTGAGGGTTCAGAGGACGTCATTTGGGAGGAGGCGATAGCCCACGTCACTTCAAACCCAGACCATGGAGATCTAAGGAAATTCTCATGGGACCTTGTAAGGCCATAGAGAAGAAATGCTTTCTTAGTGAAATTAGCTATTTTCTTATTTTCTTATTTTGTTAAATTAGAGTAGAATAGATTATTGCTTCGATGTGTATCCTGCATATTCTTGGATGATTATTGTTCTTCAATAAAAAGCCTCAAAGACATCAAGAAAGCCTCATCTTTGACCATCTGAACCAGAGAGGAGTAATTTTGCAGAGCGGAGAGAAGCCAAGGTATAAGGCTACATTTTCTCAAGGGCATAACCTTGCTCAAAGGGACATTTTACTTTGGAAGAGTGTTGTGTCCAAGCGTTATTTATTAAAACCACAATTAGCACCATAAAGTCTATGGCAGAATAGTGTGCCTTTTGCAAAGGCGCCATTTTCAAACTACTGTCAAAATAGCTGATTCATCATTACAAACTTTCTGCTTCTCCAGAAGCCAGCCAAAATGTATCAACCTGTGTAACTGCTATTCTCACTGTATATAAACTGGCCACCTTGTAAATGTTTCCCAGTCCGGTATCTCAGAGCTGAATAATAAATCACTTGTGTTTGACCCAATCCTGCTGATCAGAATACTTCTTAAGCGCTGGACTCAACATTGGCAACAAGGATGGGATCCCAATGGCTGTGCAATTTGGGCAACTCGATAACTCCAGACTGTACTCATGGCCTATGTACGAGGTCCAGTTCGATAACTACTTGATCTCACAGAATATAGCAGATGAGGGTTGCAGAAGGCTACATTCCTGGCTCACTGCGGGCTGACCATGCTCGAGCTGATCACAGACTTGCTTTTGCCCAGATTGCTGAAGGGGACCCCTCTGAGAGACATTTTGACCATCCTTCAAGACCATTTCAGACCAAAAACTTCAATTCTCCCTGCCAGAGTGGCCTTATACAGAAGAGAACAGAGGGCCGGGGAATTGGTCGCAGATTATGTGGCTGCTCTCTGCCATGCTGCAGTTCCCTGCAAGTGGGAAAACCTCAACATTGCTCTTCGCGACCTGCTCCTTGTAGGCCTCAGGGATGAGGCTATACAATGATGTCTTATGAAAAGGGACACTCTAACGTCTGCCCAGGTTCTCAAGGAGGCTCAGGTGGCTGAAGTTGCCACGACCAGAGTCCAATTTCTCAAGGCCATGTCCACGGTGCTGGTTCAGAGGAGATTGGCTCTCCAGCAACAGCGCACTTCCAGCCCGTCAGCATCTTCAGTCAGCTCCGAAGAGGGGGAAGACATCATTAAGGTACATCCAGAAGTTTCACCCAGACCAAGGGCACCATTGCACCATGCCAGGGTTGCGGGAGCAGACAACTCTGCACCCAATGCCCCTTCAAATCTGCTGAATGCCACTGTTGTGGGAGGAAGGGGCACATTGCCAGAGTGTGCCGCCAGTGTGCTGAGGTGCCTTCCAAGGACAAAGTTCATCGGAGAAAGAAGCACCTCATCTCCAAGGTCTTCACCAGCCACGGCTCCAGCTCCAGAGTTCACGCGGTTTCTGACAGATTCATCGTTGACGTCCGCCTGCAGGGTTCTCCATTCCACATGGAAATCGACACAGGATCTTCTTTTTTGATCATCACACAGAAGGAATTTCTCCGGCTTCCTCCAGCTGACCGACCAAAGTTGCGGGCCCTTAAGGTCAAGTTGAGTGATGTTCAGGGTTGGCACATCCCTGTACTTGGCATCGGCAATTTACATGTGTGTTTCAAGTTGCTGATGGCCAGTTTGCCCCTTGTCATGGTCAAGGTGGGTAAGAACAATCTTTTGGGTACACAATGGTTTGGGCCCCTGGGTATTGTTTTTTTTTGGAGGGGTTATTGGTCAGGTTGAAGCTGATCCCATTCAGTCAATGTGTGAGCATTACCCAGACGTGTTCCATCCAGGACTGGGCATGTTCAAATGGGGCCCTGTTCACTTTGAACTTGACCCATCTGTTCGGCCCATTAGGCTGAAGCCCCACCAGGTGCCTTTTGTCCTCAAGGACCGTATTGAGGCCAAACTTGACAAACTGATTGTGCAAGGCATTTTGGAGCCGGTGGACTCATTTCCATGGGAAACTCCAATCGTCACTGCTATCAAGTTCAATGGGGACATCCGCATCTGTGCGGATTACAAATGTACTATTAATAAAGCAATACGCCCAAACTCTTACCTGATACCAGTTGTGAGTCAGCTACTTGCTACATTCCACAGTGGACACAGTTTTGCCAAACTGGACTTGGTGCAGACATACAAACAGTTGCCTGTCACTCCTGAATCTGCTTTATGTAAGACTATTACCACACACAAGGGTGCATTTAAGGTTAACATATTGCAATTTGGTGTCAATGTGGCACCCAGTATATTCCAGGGGTTAGTGGAAAAATTACTCAATGGTCTCCCAGGTGTTCTGCCATACTTTGATGATGTGTTGATTGCTGGGAAACACAGGGAGGACCTTGCTGGGAAGTTGGGCAAAGTACTTGAATGTTTCCAAAATGCCGGTCTTAAAGTTAAGAATGCAAGCGCGGCGCCAAAATGGCCGCCGCGCTCTTTGCGGGCCCCCCCCCATCGGACGAAGGCATCCGGGTAGTTAGGGGGCGTGGCCAGCTCCTCTATAAAAGGGGTGGGCACGAGGCAGCCGAGCTGCCATTTTCCGAAGCGACGGAGCGGAGAAGCTTTTCCCTCTTACCTCCGTCGCTTTTACCTTCACCGGGAAGCCTCTTGGCTGCTGAATTTTCTCCTTTTCGGCTTCCCATCGGTTAGCTGCGATGCCCTCTAAGAAGAAGGCGGCTGCGAACGCGGCTCGTTCTGCGCGGAGGCGCCAGCCGGGTCGGAGGACCGTGGCCGCGCCTACCCAGCAGCCTC
The DNA here is from genome assembly GCA_035047305.1 of Bradypodion pumilum. Classification (NCBI taxonomy): domain Eukaryota; kingdom Metazoa; phylum Chordata; class Lepidosauria; order Squamata; family Chamaeleonidae; genus Bradypodion; species Bradypodion pumilum. The sequence continues at coordinate 201,269,136 of JAWDJD010000003.1, read as the reverse complement.
CTTTGCCCGAGCTCACCGGGACCGGTGGTATGGGGTTGATTCCCCCTTAGCCTGGGGCTGGAGGTCTGCGTACCTGCCCTGTAGGGGCCGCGGCCCTCGGCCCGCAAGCAGTGGCCACTGCCTCTGGCGCGGCCCATTCTGCGGGGCCTTCCCCCGTTGGTGCGCAGCTGCCTGCGGGGGGTTTCAGCCCCCCTGGCAGGGTTCGCCCCGGCCCCGGGGCCGGGCCTGGGATCATGGCCCTATATGGGCCCCGGGGTCCAGGGATCTGGACCCGCGCCTGCAGTTAGTGGGCCGGCCGGCCCTTTGCCCCCTCTTGGCTTGGGGGGCTACGTCAGTGTGGAGGCCCTTCTGGCCTGCGTTGCGGCCCTCGAGGCTTCACTGGCCAGGGTAACCACCCAGGGGACCCCTTTTGGGGTGCAGATTCGTCCATCGTCTGCTGGGCAGTGGCAGGCAGCGGGACGGGTCGAGCTGACTGAGGCGCGTGGCCCGGCATCGGCCAATGCCTCGCAGCTCCCCGATCGACAGGCCGGTGCTGGTCAGGCCCCGTCAGCGAGCTCAGATGCGGTCGTGAGCTCCGACGCCCCCAGTGGGTCGGAACCCCCGGTGGGGGCGGCCCATGGGGGTGCAGCATGTGAGTATGTGTTTCAATCTAGCGCACCCACACACATGGCAATGTTGGGGGGGGTTTCAATGGCCTTGGCCTCGCACGGGTGGTGCAGCGGTTCGGCTGCCGACAGCCCACCCGGTGACTCCAGCTCTCACCCAGGGCCCCGGTGTGGGGGGTACTACTTGCGCAGTTGGGAAGGTTTTAGGGGTGACCGGGTTGGTCCAGGCTCCTTTTCAGATGCCCGCAGTTCCTGCCGTTCCTGTGTCGGCATTGCCGACTGCGGGGTATTCATTGCCCCTGGGGGACCATTTGGCCCAAGCCACCAAGGAAAAGATCTGGCGTGGGAAGTATGTGGACATCTTCTCCCTCCTTACCAGAGAGTCCACCATAGAGGAGAGGGAGGGGCAAGATGAGAAGGATAAGGAGCAGGCACGTCGTCGCAAGCAGCCACGTACGTGGGCCAACCGGTTGCCGGCCTACCTCATACGTGGCGGTCTACCTCAGGGCCCGGCCGGATTTGGCGATTCCGATGGTCCAGTATTTGGACCACGTTTACCGGGCGATGGTCGACTTCCAGGGCCCGTCGTGGTTGGCTTATGATGTGGAATTCCGTATGCGGATTCCTCTGCACCCCGAGATGAGGTGGGATGAGCCCTGCCAGACGCTGTGGCTTCTGTACATGACTCCCACGCGCCCTGCGCCTGGGGAGAGATACCATTGTGGACATGCAGTCCAGCGAGTGGCCCCAGCGCAGGCACCCCGCCAGGTGGCGGGGCAGGGGCGGGGCAGGGGGTTCCAGCCCGCCTGCTGTGCTGGACTTTCTTGTCCAATGGTTCCTGCAATGGGAAGAATTGCCGGTACAGGCATGAGTGGCCCTCTTGTGCCGGCCCCCATGCTGCCTCCGCCTGTCCCAGGCCTGGAGGGATGCGGGGCAGAGGGAGGGGCGGACAAGGGGTTGGCAAGACTGCCGCAGGGGGAGCTGGTTCACCGAATGGCCCCCTCCCCAATTAACATGGACATGTTGGAGCGTTGGCTCGCATTGTGCCCGAAGGAGGAGGAGGCGGTTTACCTGCTTCAGGGTTTTCGACTGGGGTTCCGTATTCCTTTTGTGGGTGATAGGTCCCTTCAGGATGCTCCCAACCTTTTGTCCCTTAAGGGGAGGGAGGAGGTGGCTGCTGCCAGCATTAACAAGGAGGTTCCTGTGGGCAGGGTTGCTGGCCCTTTCACTGCACCCCCGTTCCCTGACCTTAAGGTGTCACCCTTGGGCTTGGTGCCCAAGGAGTTACCGGGCGAGTTTCGCCTGATCCATCACTTGTCCTAACCCATATCATGCTCGGCCTTTGAGTGTTTCAGCACATTCCTGCAGTTGGCTTTCGTCCGCAGGTCAGGGTCCCAGTCTGTAGCCCATTACCTGGATGAATTTTGTTCGGGGTGAACGGGGCTGGGACACGTACACACGTCTCCTCAACACATTTCAGACGCTAATGGAGGAACTCGATGTCCCTTTAGCGCCCGAAAAGACCGAGGGCCCATCTACTAAGCTAGTATTCCTGGGGGTGGGGATTGACTCGGTAGCGTAGGCTTCTAGGTTACCGGGGGATAAGGGGTCAAGGATAGTGGCCCTTATCTCGGATTTGCTTGCTAAACGCAAGGCATCCCTGAGGGAACTGCAGGTGCTACACGGTCACCTCAATTCCGCTTGCAGGGTGGTCGCACCGGGCAGGGCATTTGCTCGGCGCTTGTGTGACGCTATGACTGGCTTATCTAGGCCCCACCATTGGGTTAGACTTGCCCGGGGTATCAGGGCAGATATGCTTATCTGGCTCCAGTTCCTAAGGGAGTTCGATGGAGTATCATCTTGGAGGTCTGACCTCCTGGCTTCCCCTCGCTTTCAGATACAGTCTGATGCCTCGGGGTCCCTGGGTTATGGGATGTACTTCAATGGGAAGTGGGCCTATGGTGGGTGGCCACCAGCCTGGGCAGGCACGGGTCGCCTGCGTGATCTCACGTATTTGGAATTTTTCCCTATCCTGGGGGCTTTGATGCTATGGGGCGAGGAGTGGGTCAACTCGGTCGTCCATTTCTGGTGTGACAATGCGGCCGTTGTCCACATTGTCAACTCACAGACTTCCAAATCACCCAGGGTCATGGACCTAATGCGCCAGTTTGTGTTGCGCAGCCTGCGCCCCTACGTCCTCTTCGGGGCCAGGCATGTCCCGGGGGTCAATAATGATATCACTGACGCTTTGTCCCGCCTGCAGATCTCCCGGTTCCGTGCCTTGGCCCCGGATGCGGAGGGATTTCCCTCGCCACCCCCGGACGAGATATGGACCATTGGCAAGGAAAATAGGTGAACCGGGCGATTGGCTTGTCACTGGCGCCACGCACACGTAAGGCGTATCACCATGCATTCAATTCTTTCAGAGCCTTCTGTACCCAATTCCGGCTGCCAGAATCCTGGCCGATCCCAGTGACCCATGTACTTCGGTTCATGGTTTACCTGCATGCCCAGGGCCTTGCACCTCGCACCATAGCATCTAGGCTGTCAGCGTTGGCTTTTATGGCCAAGGTGGGAGGTCATGTGGATAGTACCGCTGACTTCCGTGTGAGACATGTTTTGGAGGTGTGGGTGCGGTAGCGTGGGCGTTGCCCGGACGACCGCCACCCGATTTCTACAGGGGTTCTTACCCAATTGGCCCGGGGCTGGCCTGGCCTCTGTTTGATAGATATGAGGCAGCCCATTTCATGCAGCCACAATGGTGGCCTTTTTTGGAGCGCTCCGCATCAGCGAGCTTGTGATGCTGTCTAAGGCGGATGCAAGTCGTAGGGCACTGGAACTCGAGGATGTCTATGTTGCCAAAGACTGGGCTCAGTGGAGGATACACTCCTCTAACACAGATCAGCATGGCGTAGGCAGTGATGTAAGACTGCTACGGTGTTCTTTGGCAGACATCTGTCCGGTTGGTGCCCTACAGGATTTCCTTGCACGGTGGGGCACGCACCATGGCCCATTTTTCTGTCACCAAGGTGGGTCTTACCTTACTAAATTTCAATTTTTTGAGGGTGCCGCGAAGGCACTAGACAGTGTTGGCCTCTCAGGGGCTTGTTGCGGCACCCATTTGTTCAGAAGGGGGCGGCTTGTACTGCAGCTGTTTTGGGTGCTCCGGGGCTGAAATACGCCGCATGGGAGGGTGGGGATCACAATGTTTTCAATTTATGTTCGCCCTCTTCAACCCGAGTACCAGTTTAGTCACTGCACTGTTTCTCCCCCCCTTTTTTTCCTTGACAGACCCTGGGTGTCGTATTACACCGGTGACAGTATGGCTGGTGGGCCACAGCCGCGTGCACAGGGCAGCGCGTTACGCTGCACAGGGCAGCGCGTTACGCTGCATGGGGCAGCGCGTTACGCTGCACAGGACAGCGCGTTACGCTGCGGCGACAGAGTGGGACCCCGACTGGGACTGGGTGCACCCGTACGTCTCAGGTGGTGTGGTAAGCGCAGCAGGTTATGGCGGGAACTGTTGCCATTCCTTTTCTACATCAGGGATGCTGACTCGCCTGATGTCCTGGTTATGTACCTTCGGGGCGATGGCTTGGGGCGGGTCACTGGCCTATCGCGGAAGCTTGCGATTTGCAGTGACCTGCCCTACTCACATTATGTGTGGCCTGCCACAACCCTCAAGTGGTCGGACATGATGTCGCGGTACGCTTACTGGGGAGCATTCGGCCTCGAGGCTCTTGACTGAGCCGACGCTCCGTGAACAGGGCTATTGCCCGGTTCCTTTTTTAATAGGGTGGGGGACGCGTCATTCGCCTCCCCACCATCAGTCTGCAAAATTAAGAGATTTACTCAGGGGATGGGGCCCATCTGTCGCAGGGAGGTATGGACCTCTGGTTGGCGGACTGGCGAGCAGGCCTGTTGACCGAGCTGACGGTCTTGGGGGGGCGGTGAGCCTTTTTGGGAAGCCTCCCCGTGTGGCGGGTAGCACTGGTAAGGTAAACATTTATGACCCACAGGTATCCGGCAGGTTCGCAATTGACTGGACAACACTAGACAGGCATAAGTTGGTTAAACGTTGTCCGGTCAACAACGAACCAGGCGATGGGGTGATGGCTACAGCTAGACAGCATGCATCACCCCGTGATTTCACGGATACGCATCAGAGGGTGGGGTCATTAGTTAGATATTGACTACGGTCAACAATTTGTTTGTTGTCAACAAACAAATGGATACAAATAGATACATTGTAACAATTGCCGTCGGCAATTTTGGGTGGTACCTTACCAGTGTTACTTCGGCCTGCTTGCCTTAAGAATTATAATTGGTCAATTACCAATAGAAATTTATAATTCGGACTAGGGCATGAATCAATAAATGTGGCCCAATGCCGTTATCCACTTTTACCAGTGTCTGAGTCCTTTATTGGGGGGTGCGCCTGCAATGCAAGCGCGGCACCAAAATGGCCGCCGTGCTCTTTGCGGGGCCCCCCCATCGGACGAAGGCATCCGGGTAGTTAGGGGGCGTGGCCAGCTCCTCTATAAAAGGGGTGGCCACGAGGCAGCCGAGCTGCCATTTTGCGAAGCGACGGAGCGGAGAAGTTTTTCCCCTCCACCCCCTCCCTAGTTAACAGTGTGATATTTTGGTCGCTTCGGGGCCGGGTGGGAATTTTTGGCTGGGACCCACAATTGGCTCTCAAGTCCTGGTTTTTTCGCCTATCCCACACTGTTGCTATGGTTTGATATAGGGGTTTCTGTTGCTGCTGTTGACTTTGGTCACATGGGCGGGTAGCACTGGTAAGGTAAACATTTATGACCCACAGGTATCCGGCAGGTTCGCAATTGACTGGACGACACTAGACAGGCATAGGTTGGTTAAACGTTGTCCGGTCAACAACGAACCAGGCGACGGGGTGATGGCTACAGCTAGACAGCATGCATCACCCAGTGATTTCACGGATACGCGTCAGAGGGTGGGGTCATTAGTTAGATATTGACTACGGTCAACAATTTGTTTGTTATCAACAAACAAATGGATACAAATAGATACATTGTATCAATTGCCGTCGGCAATTTTGGGTGGTACCTTACCAGTGTTACTTCGGCCTGCTTGCCTTAAGAATTATAATTGGTCAATTACCAATAGAAATTTATAATTCGGACTAGGGCATGAATCAATAAATGTGGCCCAATGCCGTTATCCACTTTTACCAGTGTCTGAGTCCTTTATTGGGGGGTGCGCCTGCAAAGAGAAATGTGGGTTTTTTTGCTACTGAAGTGGATTTCCTGGGTTTCAAGGTTACCCCAGAAGGCGTTAAGCCCTTTGACTCTAAGGTGAAATCAGTTTGGGACACTCCACATCTGAATTCAAAAAGTGAATTGCAAGTGTTTCTGGGGCTTCTGAACTTTTACCATGCATTTCTACCTCAAAAGGCCACTGTGGCTGCCCCACTACACCAACTGCTTAGGAAACAGGTGGTGTAGTATTGGGGTCCTCCACAGGACAAGGCATTTCGGGAAGTTAAGAATCTTCTTACTTCGGATGCTGTCCTCACACATTTTGACCCAAGTAAACCAGTCATTCTTGTCTGTGAAGCTTCCCCTGTAAGGGTTGGGGCCGTGCTTTGCCACAACCTAGGGGGAGGGAGGGAGGCGCCAATCACCTACTATTCAAGGTCTCTGATGGATACAGAAAAATGTATGCCCAGATTCACAGGGAGGCTTTAGCGATTCTTGCGGGCACCAAAAAATTTCATGACTTCATTTATGGGCGGCCATTTACGATCGTCACACATCACAAGCCACTACTGGGCATCTTCGTGCCCGACAATCCTACCCCCCAGATATTATCTCCTAGAATGCTTCATTGGGCAATATTCCTTCAGGCTTATTAGTACACACTACAGCACTGCCCGGGTGCCAGTATCTCCAATGCAGATACCCTATCTAGATCCCCTGTGGAGATGGTGGGCAAGATTGTTTCGGACCATCAGGTCCACATGTTACAGGTTTTAGATTCCCCACCTATGTCCGCCAAGTACATTGCTAATGCTACTAGAATGGATCCCCTTTTAATGAAGGTTGTCTCGTGGATTCAGAAAGGGTGGCCATCGCAACCGGTCTCTGAAGAATTCAAGGTTTATTATACAAAGTGCAATGAACTATCATTGGAAAGGGGATGCTTGGTGTGGGGGGACAGAGTGGTAATTCTGCCTACACTACAGGATAAGGTTTTACGCACATTAGTCATCCAGGCATCATCCACTTGAATGCGATTGACAGGAGTTATTTGTGGTGGCCCAAGCTTGACTTAGATATTGAGGCATGGTAGGTTGCTGTAGACAGTGCCAGTCCTCCAGGCCGGAGGAAACCCACCAGCCCACCACGGAGTGGGACACTGCAAAGGACCCCTGGTCACGAATCCACATCGACTTTGCTGGCCCATTCAGGGAGGGGGGGAGGACTTTCCTGCTTATTGTTGATTCATACTCAGGCAGCCAAAGAAGAGGAGGAAGTCGCCATGTGCCACGCCTTTGCCAAGCACCACATCTCCTCCCCATCCATCACTGGGGGGATGAAAGGACCATGCCTTTGCCAAGCGCTGCATCTCCTCCCCAGCCATTCCATCGCTGGGGGGGGGGGGATGAAAGGACCCTGGGGCTTTGGGCTGTTGGGCAGCCAAAGAGGAGGAGGAAGACACCGAGTGCCACGCCTTTGTCAAGTGCCATATCTCCTCCTCACCCCCCACCCCCAGCCATTCCATGCTGCCATTGTTGTACCTTATTGTATATTACATCTTTATATTGAGTGTTGCTCTTTATATGGTTCTATATGGATTGTGACTGGGGAAACTGAGGTAATTTGTACCTGTAACTTGTATCTTATTTCTGCTCTTCATATATTGATGCTTTTTATGGTTTGACTGGGGAAATTGACTTAACTTCGATGTAATTTCTTGTAACTGTATTTGTATATTGTATTTTATTGGACATTTTTTGTTAATTGACATGTTGTAGGCCGCCCTGAGTTGGCCCTGTGCTGAGAAAGGTGGGGTATAAATCGAATAAATATAAACATAAACATAAATAGTTAGAGGCAATACCCGTCTCACAGACTTCGTCAGCTTTCACGATTCATAAATTAAGAAGGGTTTTTGTACTTTTGGATTGCCCGACATTGCCGTCTCTGATAACGCATCGACTTTCATGTCGGCGGAATTCCAGGATTTCCTTAGCCGCAATGGCGTAAGTCATATCACTGCTGCCCCTTTTCATCCCACCACCAATGGGCAAGTAGAGAGAATGGTTGGCTCCGTAAAGGAAGCACTGAAGCGTATGGGCACAGGGAATTTAGCATACAGAGTATTGTGCTGTTAGTTGCCCAGAGTAAGAAAATTTCCTAGATGGGTGGGGTATAAATAAACAGATTTTCCACCTTCATCCCTGCCATAGAGCCCTGTAAGCTCCTCCCCTTATCTGGTTGGAGGGGAGTGGGAGCGACCATTGCTCCATGGCAGGAAGATATTTCTCTCCTTTGTCCCTGCCACAGAGCCCCCTAAACTCCTCCCCTCATCTGGTTGGAGGGGAGTGGAAGCGACCATTGCTCCATGGAAGGAGGGCATTTCCCACCTTCGTCCCTGGCACAGAGCCCCCTGAGCTCCTCTCCTCAGCCTGCTGGAGGGGAGTGGGAGCGGCTGTTATGCTTACCCATGACATGGGCCTTAAGATGCCTGAGGATGTTGCAGAGGATGTTGAGTTCCAGGCTCCGTCACTGACATTGAGCCTGGATGCCATCTCTTAGACTCCCTCAGATGTTCAGCCAAAATGTTTAATTGTATTTCAAGTTTTATGTAATTTACCATCTTTGTCTGTAAACCACCTTGGGTCACCAATAGGTGAGGAAAGCAGTATAAAACTATACTAAATTAATAAATAAAGGGTTACTCCCCTAGCTTTCGCCTTATCGTCCTTGGACCTCTTAATGAAGAGGTGGTTTTGTACAGTCCTTGACCATTTAGACCCATTGCATGTTGAGGGCAGGGGTCTCAACATTTAAGTCAGTAATACAATACTAAACTTTTCCAGGTTGGGCAGGCTGTTCATTGCCACAACTATGTGCCAGGTTCCCCTTGCTTGGCTGGTGAGGTCCTTCAACAAACAGGACCCATGTCATACAAAGTTCTTATGGACAACAGCACAATTTGGAGGAGACACACAGATCAAATGTGTCCCCGGATTCCGGAACAAAACACCACACCAGAGTCAGAGACGTGCAGGCTTTTAGAGCCAGACCCTACATCAAATGGAATTGATCACTCAGATTTCGATCTGGAGCCATATCTCTTCGGCCAATCACTTCCCCGTGACTCAATGTCAGTGCCACCATTGTTGGGAACACTCCCGGAGCTTCCCGGAGTTTGCCTAACAACAGAAGGTACCCAGAGCACACCAAGTTCCTCCCAGGTACCGGCTGCAGTTTCCAATGAGCCACTGCAAAGACCTAGCACACCTAGGCAGTCCAGCGAGTCAGCCCACGGACACAGTACTCCTGGATGTCCAGTGACCCCTTCCCAAAGACCCAAAAATCTCAGGCACACTAAACGGACCTGTGGTCCACCAAAAAGATTGGGAGAGTGGGTTCCTCACTAGGGGGAGGGAGGAATGTTGTGTCCAAGCATTATTTATCAAAACTGCTATTTGCGCCATAAAGTCTATGGCGGAATAGCATGCCTTTTGCAAAAGTGCCATTTTCAAACTACTGTCAAAATAGCTGATTTGTCAGTACAAACTTCCCACTTCTCCGGAAGCCCGCAGAAATGTATCAACCTGTGTAACTGCTATTCTCACTGTATATAAGCTGGCCACCTTGTACATGTTTCCCAGTCTGGTATCTCAGAGCTGAATAATAAATCACTTGTGTTTGACTCAATCCTGCTGGTCAGAATACTTCTTAAGTGCTGGACTCAACAGAGAGATAAGGTTGCCATAGTGACCAACTGCTTCAATTATCAGCCTGGGAATATGATCTGCCCGGGTATCCCAGCCTTTGAAGGTAAAAGCTATCTTCCAGCAAGGCAGTTTCCCAGGGTAAAGTCTGCTGTGTGTGTGTGTGGGAAGGTGGCAATGTAATGGACTGCTCTTCAGCCTTGCTACCATACTAGCTACAACATTCATGCCTAAAGTGCAGAAGTGTTATCTTCCCCATTCCAGCAGCGTGTGAACCAAGGGAGAATGTTCTCGGGGTAGGCGGGCCGCTGAAACTAGATGGATCACCCCGTGTGGGTACCCCAAGCTTGGGGTCCCCCTGATAACCTTGTGAGACCTTCTCCCCAGGCCCCCTGACATCACCAATGCTAATAATATTTTTAATACACTCCAAGATATCCTTGGTTTAATTAGTCGATGAATAAATCAGAGCTTTAAATGATTAATCAGTGGAGCCTAATTTTAATCAGTGAGTGTAGGTTTTAATTGGTGAGATAAAGAATTCAGCCTTAAGAGCATAAGAACAGCCTTGCTGGAACAGGCCACAGCCCATCCAGTCCAGCATTCTGTCTCAAACAGTGGCTCACCATTTGCTTCACGGTATTCCCAAGCAGATGCCTTCACCTGCTTAGGATTCCCTGGAAATGGCATTGAGAGATCTCCTGCCTATCTCTCCAACCCAGAGGTTGTCCTTAGGTATCCATAATTATAGCCATTGATACACTTGTCCTCCATGAACTTGTCTAATCCTTTCTTAAAGCTGTCAAGACTGACAGCTGTCACCACTTCTTCTGGCAGGGAGTTCCATAGACCAGTGATCCTCTGGGTGAAAAAGTATTTTCTCTTATTTGTTTGAGAACCATTACCCAAATGTTTCATGGAGTGCCGCCTAGTTCTAGTGTTATGTGATAGGGAAAACAGTTTTTCCTTATCTACTTTGTCCACACCATGCATGATTTTTTAAACTACAATGCCTTCACCTCTTAGACGCCATCGTTCAAGAGTGAAGAGGCCCAACCATTGCAGCCTCAGATGGTAAGGAAGGTGTTCTAGTCCCCTAATCATTCTGGTTGCCCTCCTCTGCACTTTTTCCAGTTACATGATATCCTTCTGGAGGCATGGCGACCAGAACTGTACACAGTATTCCAGATGGGACCTCACCATAAATTTATAATGAGGCAAAATGACACTTGCTGACTTATTATCTATACCTTTCCTAATGATCCCTAGCATTGAGTTTGCTTTTTTCACTGCTGAGGCACACTGGGTTGACACCTTCATGGAGTTGTCCACCAGGACACCAAAGTCCCTTTCCTGGTTTGTCGTAGAGAGTTCAGACCCCATCAGTTTATAAATGTAATTGGGTTTTTTTGCTGCAACGTGCATCACTCTGCATTTACTAGTGTTGAAGCTCATTTGCCACTGTTTTGCCCACTCCCCCAGTGTTAAGAGATCCCTCTGGAGCTCCTCACAATCTCTCACAGTTTTCACTACCCTGTATAATTTAGTGTCATCAGCAAATTTGGCTACTTCTAGATCATTTATGAAGAGGTTGAAAAGCAGGAGTCTCAGTACTGAACCTTGGGGACCCCACTCTTTACTTCCCTCCACTTGGAGAAGTGTCCATTTAGTGCTACCCTCTGTTTCCTGTCCCTTAGCCAGTTGCTGATCCAGGACAAGACCTGTCCCTTTATTCCATGACTGGTAAGTTTATTCAAGAGCTTTTGATGCGGGACCTTGTCAAAAGCCTTCTGAAATTCCAGATAAACAATGTCAACTGGATCCCCGTTATCCACATGCTTGTTGACACTCTCAAAAAATCCCAACAGATTAGTGAGGCATGATTTGCCCTTGCAAAAGCCATGTTGGCTCTCCTTTAGCAGCGCTTTCTCTTCTATGTGCCTATTAATTCTATATTTTAGGATGGTTTCCATCACTTTACCTGGGACACATGTCAAACTGACCGGTCAGTAATTTCCTTGATCACCCCTGGATCCTTTTTTGAAAATTGGTGTTACATTCACTACCTTCCAGTAATCAGGCACAAAGCCTGATTTGAGGGAAATATTTTATATTTTGGCTAGGAGATCAGCAATATCATCTTTAAGTTCCCTGAGAACTCGTGGATGGAGTTCATGGATGGTCCTGGTGATTTGTTAGCATTTAGTTTAGCAAGACGTGCAAGGACCTCCTTGTCAAACACTTGTATGTTTTTGAGGATTAACACATGCACCTCAACTCTGTATGAAACCTGAATGCTCTGCTTCTGGCCCTTCAGATGTTTTACTTTTTAATTTCCTGATTCCCTAACTATTGACCATGTTCTGGAGCTAAAGTTCAGAATATGCAGAGAATCAAAGGCAGGAAAGCATTGGTCTAATAAGAATTGGTCATATTGCTACCATTTGGCATTTTTGTGCAGTACCACAGAAGTCAGTTGCTGGGAAGAGGAAATGAGTTAAAGAATGGAAATAAGAACCATTTAATTGTCCAGTAGCCAGTCTGCATTTTCTAGTTTTAGTAATGCATTTGCCTTTATATCATTGTATGGATTTGTAAAATACTTTGACAGTTTTATGGAATTGGAGGATGATGTTGTTGTCAGGTGGAAGAAAAAGAGATTGAAAAGATCATGGGATATCAGAATCTGTGAGCTGAAGTACATCATCTCTGGGTTAAAGAGCAAGAGTGATACCTGTAGAGAGAAGAGCACTGGTTGCAATTCCAAATTTGTTGGGGGGATCTAAGTTCAAATGGCACTGATAAGATCACAACATAGCACTTGCCAAGAGTAACACTGCTAGGTACCAGCTACATTGTCAGGCAATACCTCACTGACTCTTAGGTTGAGGGCTAGGACTTGAGCAGTGGAGTTCCAAAGCCCTGGTCTGAACATTTGGTGGATCATGTATACCTATCATCATCATCATCATGTGTATCTATATCAGTACTTCCCAACATGGGGCAAATGCCCCACAGGTGAACTTCAATTACCAGAAGCTTGTCTAAGTAAGTCCAAAAACCAAGTTTGGGAAACACTGAGCAATATGCACCACCCTGCAGGGTTAATAATCCAACGCCAGCCATATATTTCATTTACCATTGCAGATTACCCTTGATATTTTTAATTATTTATAAGTTGTATTTAGTTTTGCTTATCAATCAAATTTTAATTTATACCCCGCCTTTCTCTGATTGAGGCCGGCTCAAGACGGCAACAACATCTCAATCAATATAATACAGTACAATTCAAAAAACAGTTTACAAAGTCAAATTACAATACAACAAATCATATGAAAAAATAAACCCATTCATAACAGGTACATTATAACATATTAGCAGCAATGACATCTCATCCCCCGCCTTTCAAGTCCAAGGTGGGAGGGCGGGGCCCAACAAACGCCGGCAGGTGGAATAGCCGGAGGGCCTCTTTGCCCCCACCGGGGCCAGAAATTGCAGTGGCTTAGAAGAGTAACAAACAAACATAGGTTTTACAGTTGTGTGCTTTAGCCACAGATGAATTCCTTCATGCCTCTGATGCATTATCATTGGGATGCATTATGTTCCTTAGCAGTAGCTACTATTTCTCAGCATAGTGCCATTGTCTCTTGCTTTATTTGATGTATTCATGCTGTAATGATGCAAGTTCTGTGTGCTCTCTATATGTATAACATTAACAGTTGTGAATTTTCAAATGATGTACTCTGCTGAAGAAAAGTGATATCCATCATTGCTGTTGACATAGGAGAGAATTTTGTTGTATTCTATGAGATATGATACAGAATAAACTGAGAGTTCCTTCCTATTTCAATAGCAACAACAGATATGGCTTTTTCAGCAGAGTACATCATTTGAAAATTCACTACCATTAATGTTGGTAGGAAGAAAAATTGGGTTGTCTCAGTTGTACATTTGATAGGTATGGGTGTCAATTTTTATAATAGGGTTTCTAAAGAATGACAGGTCAAAGGCTTGGGTTTGAAAGTGCTTATGTATAGTGTCAATCATGTCCTCATTTCTGGTTCAAAATGCATAACCCTCCAGTTATACCTTTAAAGGGTATTCATGACTTTTCATCAAAAAATCTCTCTTTCTTCCATCTGTTAAGGCTTCCTATTAATGATACTAATTTGAAACCAGTACATTGACAAATTTGAAAGTCAGGTCATTCTATATATATTTTTCATTCAAAAACTATTAAAGTTCTACTGTAATTGGTTTTTCATTCTCTCTTCCCCCATATTTTTAAGCAAGCTTTTATTGACCATATTTTAACTTTTTAATCTGTGTTCTAGTAGAAGCAGTTTAATAAAGAAATGTTTTCTAATATTTCCTAACAAGAAATATTTCTTGGGTCAAATCATGACTTAAGTAGTTACAACTACTTTTTACACCCTCCTAATTTGAGAAGTCCCCTCAACTATGAGGAGAATAAATCAGTTGATCCTAAAGGAAATCAACCTGACTGCTCATTGGAGGGACAAATACTGAAGATGAAGCTCAAGTATTTTGGCCACCAAATGAGAAGAGAGGACTCACTGGAGAAGGCCTTGATGCTGGGAAAGATAGAAGGAAAAAGGAGAAGGGGGAACCAGAGGATGAGGTGCATAGATGGCATTGTCGATGCAATGCGCGTAGATCAGAGTGAGCTGAGGAAGATGGTGGAGGATAAAGGAGCCTGGTGTGTGGTGGTCCATGGGGCCGCAAAGAGTCAGACTCAGCTGTGTGACTAAAACACAACCATAGTTTTGGGTTGGAGTTTAGGAAGTAGGTAGCCCTCTGGTCAGTGCTTGGCCTTGTGTGTGAGAATGTTACAGAGAGAGGAAGAAGTCAGAAATGGCAAAGAAAGTTAAGCTAGGATATTTTTTAGTTAAAATATTTAATCTGTGCTTGTTAAAGAAATTATATATTGGCGTTCACCCCATGATTTCAACACCTTTACCTAATTTTTGCCTCCAGGTGACATTCTTGTGAGTAATTCCTGTGATACTGTAATGAGTCTGTAGGACTTGCATTATTTAGTTATGGCTTTCCATTAAAAAACTAGTTGTTTTAAATTATTCCAAAGCTTAAAAAATGCAATAATTAACATGCTTAGTTTGCACAATATGAAGAACATTTTGCAAAAGTGTCCTTGTCTGATCACCTGCATATGTGTCATACTCCCCATACATGATTAGGGAATTAGCTACTCACAAGCCTAACATATCAATCCTTGAATACTAGTTCTGTTTTTAGTCCAAACTAGAGATCCATTTCTGAGCAAAGCCTGCCCCCCCTTTATCTTCAAACCAGTTCTTAATTCACCCCCTCAACTGTTCTTCAATTTTTTTTTATTCTTCAATGCTGTGAAATACTCAACTACAGACTATATGTAAATGCCTATTGCATATATAGCACAGTAATTTCATCAGTTTAATGCACAGGCCCATTCCTGATGTTTAAGTTAAGGGGGATTTCTTCTCATTTTTTAAAAGGAAAAAAATCTCATTAATTGCAATGATTAAACATGGATGGTTAACTCTGGAGATGAATTTTAAAAGAATGCTAAAGCAGTTAAGTATTTGCCTCCAGATAATCAAGCTTGGAAAACAGAATTGCGGAGATAATTTACATCCATTCTAAGTGGGCAATCTCTGTTTCTCAGTACATAGTACCTGCTCCATGCTTCACTAACAACCAATAGATCATTCTTAATTGTATGCTCAAAGATTTGAGACCAGTGAGGCGAGGAAAACCAAGCAGACAGATTGAAGTAAATAAACATCAGTTTAGTTGCCCTAAATAACCACATCTAAAATATAAAACAATCTCTAATATTCTAAGCTTTGCAAAGGCAATTGCCTCAAGTTACTCATTAAACAAATTGAGTTACCTAAATGAATTGGGAGCAGCTGAAATTTGCACTGAGTAAAGGACATATATACAGTATTTCTATACAAATTTTGACTGCTACTTAGTACAAATTGATACAATCATGTGATGATCAAAGCATGCTCTTTGCAAAAACATTTGAATATGATCTTCCTAAATGATAGGGCTATAGGAAACTAGCAATGTAAAGGAGAAGAGGTGTTAGGAGGCAACAAGGGAAATTGCTGATAAGGAACAAATAGAGTAAAAGGAATAAAAGAGAGGAGACGGTAAGTTGAAAGAAGTAGGGAAGCAGACAAGCATCATGTAAGACAGTGCTTCTCAACATTTGGTTTTTGGAGTTCAATTCCCAGAAGCCTAAGTCAATTCCCCAAAACACTGATCAGCCTAAATCCTGGCTTAGGCTTCTGGGAATTGGAGTCCAAAAACCAAAGGTTGAGAAGCACTGACATAAGAGATGCAGAAAATTGACAAAGATAAAAGGAGGGGGTTTGTTTGGTGAAAAATGACATGGAACAAGACATCTTCCATTTTATATGCTCTGTATCTTTATTATGAAAAGCGTAGACAAAACCCAAAAGCAGCAAAAATAAATGTAGCTTCAATACATGTTTCCCCACACAGTGATTCTTTCTACATTTCCCTTTTTGAATTCTGTATATAATTTCCCCCACAAATGTGCTCATTACACTGGGAACAAGGGGCCTTCTCATAAAAGCTATTTTTGGTTTTACATAACTCTGCATTTCTAAGCTGAGACACTGCTTGATGTCTTAGATTCCTGACTGCTATTCTGACATAAAAGTGTCATATTGTCCACCAGGGCCAACTCTAAAGTCAAATCTATAAATTGCAGAAGTAACAAAATCATGAACTATTTAAGTTTTAATTAGCTGGTCAAAGATTCTTTCTGAAATATTCATGAATGTCACTTTCTGTTCTTTCCTTACTCTAGAGGGCTGATGGGGACTGCAGTGGCTCAAGTCATTAAGAAGATCGCCTTGTTAGCTGGAAGGTTGGCAAGTCTGCAGTTCAAGACCCAAGTACTGCATGAGAGTATGAGCACCCATCTGTGCCCCAGCTCCTACCAACCTAGCAGTTCGAAAGCAAGAAATTGCAAGTAGATAAATAGGACCCACTTAGGTGGGAAAAGGTCTTGAGGACATGAAAGAAGACTCATTCGGGTGTCCCGTGAGTGGAGTTCCTCCAACAAAAAACCTTTCAACCCAGAAAACACCTTTGTGTGCTTCTGACATGATTTTTTAAAAAAAGAGGGCTGATGTGTCTATTTTTTATACTATTTCGTTTTAGATCTATCATTTGAAAGATAATGTCCTCTCAAGAGAAAGGGGATTACATATTTGGGCAGAAACAAATATTTAATCACATATCCTATAAAAGGCAAAAAATCAAGAAAGGTTCACATGATCTTTAGGAGAGGTGCCGCAACTATTAATAACTTGTTCCTCAGTTTCCAGGAGGAAAATGGAATAACTGCTATCATCAATAATTATTCCAAATAAGCATATTTGAAAATATTATAACTGGATAAGTAACAGTTCCTTAGTTAGCTACACTGTGCTCTATCATGTCACCCTAAAAACATTCAGCTGTGTCTGATTTTTGGAAGCTATTTAAGGAGTGGTTTTACCATTACCATCAATGAGTTTCTAAGACTGAGCTGAGATTTGAGCCCAATTCATACCAGTGATCTCGATGTAGGGGTAGGAAAGAATTTAGTGTCAAACTCAGGGAAGTTTCTGCCAGTCAAAAAATGTTGGACTAAGAGGACCACTTCATTGATTCATTATAAGACAGGATCACAAGTTCCTAGTTCCTCAGGTTACTGGTGAAATAAACATTTGTGCTTAACTTTTCTGTTTTTGGGGAGAAATTGTTCTCATAGAAAATAAGCAGTATTTATTCAAAGTCAGCTGTGAATCAGATCCTCATTATGAAACAATAGATCTGCTTTATTAGATAATTTTTTAAACATGAATGGCTAAGAGAGGAAGGAAGATAGAAAGTCAGCCTCCACTGGCCATCAGTGGTTTCTGCTGGTTAGAGAGACATTCACACAAGCCTGGAAAAGTCAAAAATACAGACAGCATACAAGATTGTAATAAAACTCCAACATCCCTTCTAAAACTCATATGCAGCCACCCTCTTGAAGTTTCAGCTTGCTTCTCAAGTTCTGGAAATGGTCTCTTGGAAGACCATTGGACAAGTGGACAGCACCCTCACATAAAACCTCTGAGTGGTTGTATTGAATCCCTGGGTGATCAAGGTAAAGCCCACTATTTGAAGGGACCCATGCATTGATTTCCCTATTAACTCCTCAGCATGCCTGGTCTATATATCAAAGATCGCAGTCCCCCCATACTCTTCTAGGCATGATGACCAACCAAATTATGAACATCCCTGGCTGTGGGATCCGCGAGCACAATTGGCATACTGTCCCTGACAGAGGCCATGCCTTGTGAGATCGCTCCGAGCCTTGGGCTCTCAGGGGACAGAAATTGGGGAGCGGATTAATAGTCATAAGATTGATTCACCCATATCTGACCTGACAAACAGTCCGAGCAGGAGGAAATTGAATGTCTAACTAAGCGGTTAGGTAATAGGTAATATCGCACCTGCGAATTACCCAAGGCCCTAATGTCAACAGTGGCCATGTTTACACTTAGGTAAGCTTGGAACAATGGACTTCCCCTGCCAGTGTTTAATTTAGTTAATTAACTTCCCCGGGAGAGGTTCCCAATTAACCCGTGTAAACATGCGATGTGATTTTCTGTCAGATGACGATTCTATCACACGCCGCCTTGAATTCCTATATATGATGATCATTTTCCCTCAATAAACCACTGGTCTTCGCTCCATCTTGTCTCGTTACTTGACCAGTCTCCTCCGGGACCCAACGGCCGCTTCACTGCCCCAATCCAACACCTGGCCAAAGGTTTTTCAGTTCAAAGAGGTCCCTGATCACACTTAGGACAAGTTCATTGCCTTTCATTCATTCATTAATTTCAATTATTCTGCCTCAAATCTAATAAAATGCCATCTTCCCTTTAAAAATGATTACGATGTGATTTTGCAAATGGCAAGATCAAGTAATGAGAATTGATCATTCTCTAATAAATTGTAATATTGATGGCTCAGAAGCCAATTGCATTTCTTCCTCTTTGGCTGGGCCAGTTGAACCTGTCAGCCATTGACTAACAATCCTTTATCACTCTGTACCTGTCAGTTGAAAAGACAAGTGCAATCTGCAGGCTGAAACAAAAAGAAAAATAGAGTGAAGTGGTAAACAGATTGCAAGAGAGGCTGCTGCAAGGTGCATTTGGAAGCAATGACAAAGCTCTGTTGCTTCGGGGACCATGAAAGGTGCAAATAGATATAACTTAAAAATAAACATTTTTGCTAAGTGAAAAAAAGCAGCATATTGCTCAACTCCCAGATTTCTCTCTCAGGCTGTTCCATCTAGCATCAGAGCACAGCAGAGTGGGTGGAGGTTGCTATTGTCTATATAAGAATTTGATCAAGATCCACAGGATCTCCTTCCTGTCAAGCTTAGATCTTGAATGCCTGTAAAGTGGTACCTCATACAATGATTTTAATCCATTCCACGGAGCTCGTTGTTATACAAAACAATTGCTATACGATACATGCATCGTATAGCGATTTTCCCTATGGGATGCATCGTACAACATTTTTTCTTTTGCTAAGTGGTTTTTACCATTGAAGAATTGTTGTATGATTTTCTTCATAGGGAAAATTTTTATGTGGGATGCCATTTCCCCCCAAAACCTAATTGTTATGCAATTTCATTGTTATACGGGGTGATTGTTGTATGAGGTTCCACTGTAGGTGTCTTTGGGATTCCAAGGTAGAGTGGGTACAGCACTGGTTTACTGCTCTCCCATTTGACCCAGAGCTCTCCTTATAGGGGTTGGTGGATTTTGCTTCAGCAGTGCTGTTGAAGTCTCCCAGGCTTGTTCTTGTGGGGGACTTCAACATTCATGTGAAGGCTGCTGTCTCTGGACTGGAAACTGTGACTTCCAATGACTTATCCCAAATAGCATGGGTTCCACTCACACTGCAGGCCAGCTGCTCAATCTGAAGTTTTTGGCTGGGCAAGTGGACAATGTTCTGAGGTTGGTGAATTTTTTTATCCTCATCTTTTTCATGGTCAGATCATTTCTTGCTGAGATTTAAATTGAGAGTGGCATTCCCCTTCCATGGGGAGAATAGACCAATTGATATTGCTACTTAATTGCTTTCTAAATCCAGATGGCACAACTCAGGAAGACTCAGCCAACTCCATGGGTCAAAACATATGGGGTCCTCACAGGGGTCAATCATCTCCCAAAAGCTCTTTAATATCTACATGAAACCAAGGGAGAGGTCATTCAGAGATTTGAAGAGCATTGTCATAAATTGTTGACGCTATCTTCCCTTTATGTCATTAGCAGAGGAGGCTGTCTGGAAACTGCTAGGCCATGATAATGGTCCAAAATGAACCAGTACAGGGGATCTATAATGGTGTAGCATTGTGGTTACTCTTAATCAGATATAACAGAAGTGCAATGCCCAAAGTGAACAGGTATAGTTTGGGCACTTTCAGGGATATGGTAGTGGCAGAGTAGACATTGGATCTCTAAGCTTGATCAGAGAAGAGTCCTCTTTCCAATAATAGTATAACATTAAGCCAGCAAAGAACATGTGAAAATATTTCAGGTAAGGAAAATAGTCCATAATGTTTAATGTTTCTCCCATTTCTTCCTGACAGAGCTTTGCAACTATAATCAGATTTTGACAAACTCCCACCATATCAGAAGTTCCCAACTGGTGTTAAAACAGTCCTCCTTCCTATCTATTCCTAATCTGCAGATGACAGCAAATGGCATAAATGAAACAAAGCTCTAGTTCTGATGCCAGCAGCCACTCGCATTGGGTCCATTTTGGTCCAGCACAAATTTATTTATTTATTTATTTATTTTTCACACTTATATACTGCCCACTCAGGTACAACCCAACAGGGCGGTTTACATAGCAGACAGTAAATACAAAAAAGATACATGATAAAACGAAGTTAAAAGTTAAAAGTTAAAAAACCCACCCCTAAAATGTGCGCACAAACCGAAGGGACCTTGGGGGAAGGCACACTTCTCTATACCAACCACCCAACGGTACCCCCATTCCCACCCACACCCCAAACTTGGCCTGCCAGCCAGATCTTCAGTTCCCTCATACAGGGCAACAACTCCGTCTGGAGATGCAGTTCCACAGGCAGGAGGTTCCAAAGGGCTGGTGCAGACACGGAGAAGGCCCTCCTCCTTGTGCCAGAGAGGCGAGCCCCCCTGGCTGATGGCACAATTAGAGAGCCCCTCCAGTCCGCTCTGGTTGGATGGACAGACGTCCTTAGGGCAATGCGGTCTCTGAGATACCCTGGCCCACTACCATGTAGGGCTTTAAAGGTCAAAACCAGCACCTTGAATTGCACCCGGAGACAAACTGGTAACCAGTGCAGCCCCCGAAGCAGTGGTGAGGCATGGGCATAACGTCCACACCCCATCACCACCCGGGCCACGGCATTCTGGACCAGCTGCAGCCTCCGAATGGTCATCAAGGGCAGCCCCATGTAGAGCGCATTACAGTAGTCTAGTATGGAGGTCACCAGAGCGTGAGTGACCATGAGCAAAGAGTCCCGGTCCAGGAGCAGGCACAACTGGCGAATCACTCGAACTTGGGCAAAGGCCCTCCTGGCCACAGCCGCCACCTGTTCTTCTAGCAGCAGGCGCGAATCCAAGAGGACCCCCAAGTTGCACACCGGGTTGGTCTGGGGCAAAACAGCCCCATCCAAAACCAAAGATGGTAGCTCCCGGGATAACGCAGGACCCCCTATCCATAGCCACTCAGTCTTGCTAGGATTCAGCTGTAGCCCATTAGCCCCCATCCAGACCTCAACAGCCTCCAGACAGCTGGAAAGGACTTTGACTGCATCACTGGGGTCTCCACGGGCCGAGATGTACAACTGTGTGTCATCCGCATACTGGTGGTACTGCACCCCGTGGGAACGGATTATCTCACCCAGCGGCTTCATGTAGATGTTAAATAGGAGAGGAGAGAGTACCGAGCCCTGAGGCACCCCATATTTTAGGGGCCTAGGACTTGACCTCTCACTCTCCAACCACACTGACTGAGTCCAGCCCCTCAGAAATGAGGAAAACCAGGACCACACCGTGCCCTGGATTCCCAATCCTCAGAGCCGTTCCAGAAGGATACCATGGTCAACGGTATCGAAGGCTGCTGAGAGGTCAAGAAGAGCAAGGACGGACGGATGACCGCCATCCTGCTCTCGCCAGAGATCATCCATCAGCGCGACCAATGCAGTCTCAGTACCATATCCAGGTCTGAATCCTGACTGGAATGGGTCCAGATATTCCGCTTCATCCAGTACCCCCTGCAGCTGACGTGTCACTGCCTTCTCCAGAACCTTCTCCAAAAAAGGAAGGTTGGAGACAGGTGTGTAGTTGGTTAGGATTGCTGGATCGAGTGATGGCTTCTTCAGGAGGGGGCGCACAAGAGCATGTTTCAGCAGTGCAGGAAACATCCCCTCTTGAAAAGATGCGTTAATTATAGCCCCAACCCAGCCACCTGTCACTGTCTTAGATGCTTTTACCAGCCAGGCGGGACAGGGATCCAATGGACAATTAGTGGCATGGACCACCGCAAGGAGCCTGTCCACTTCATCTGGGGCAACTGGATCAAACTGATCCCAGGTAACACCACAAGACTGCGCACTGGCTCCCCCTGGACCCTCCCCGCCCACGCCAAGTTTGAACCCCGAGCGAATCCGATCGATTTTCTCCACCAGATGGTCAGCAAAGTCCTCAGCCGATCCCTTCCAACCAGGCACAGGCCCCGCCCTACCCAGGAGGGACCTGGTCACCCGAAACAGGGTGGCTGGGCGATTATCAGTGGAGGCAATAAGGGAGGTAAAGTCCACCCTCTCTGAAGCCTCATCCCCAAATTTCAGTGCTCATTCCCCTGTGTCCCTGTGTGATAGGTAAAGGTAAAGATTTCCCTTGCTCGAAAGCCAATCGTATCCGAGTCTCGGATTTAGTGTGCATCTCTGTTTCAAAGTCGAAGAGCCAGTGTCGTCTGCTTCTGTAGATGTTTCCGTGGTCATGTGGCAGGCATGACACCGGAGCGCACGGAGCACTGTTACCTTCCCACCAAAGTGGTCCCTATTTATCTACTTGCAATTTCTTGCCTTCGAACTGATAGGTTGGCAGGAGCTGGGACAAAGATGAGAGCTCATTCCATCCTGCAGTACTCAGGAATCGAACTGTGATCGAGCCACCCATTTCCTAATACTAAAGGCATCAAAAAGGCCATTAAAGATACAGCTTGAAATAATCAACTTTCATAGCCTGAGCTGCAAATGTCAGGCCAACAGGCCCTGAGTCCCTTCAAACTGGTTGGGATGGAGGTGATAGATGAAAAATAGCTAGTTATGCTTTTCTTGTTTTATATTGGAAAGGGACCAGCAAATATGTTCCTTTCTCTATTTTTCTGAATCTTCATAATTGTACTTCTAAATAAATATGATTGCATCCAGAAGAGTTGTATTTGTTTCTTATAGAGCTAAGCTGGTGGGAGAAAGTCTAGTTCCTTTACGGGTAATGTCATGATATTCACAAGGGCCTAGTCTTTTTTAGAAGGGGGCCAATTCATATCTCTAATGTTTTGGCTAAACTCTGCTTAAAAACTTTGCTTGAAATTTCTGCTCTGCAGCAAGAGGCCAGCATTCCCAGAAAGCAGGGCTTTATTTACCTGTTTCTGCTCAGATAAAAACCAGCCCTTTCTGAGTCAGGCAGAAATGCTCTAGCTCTGTCTAGCTAGAGTTCTTATCTAGAAGTTTTGCAGAGCTTGCCAAGAAAAGTATGTGTATCTCTTCACTTACATGTTAAGCTGAAACCATGTTTTGTCTCTTATCAACATGTCCAGTAGAGAACATGTTTGCCTCTCACAGTACACACCACCATGTTAGCTTTTCTCATACTAGTCAGCAAGATTTCTTTCTAGTCTAGTCAGCAAGATTTCTTTCCCATTGAATGGGGGGGCACATTATTGGAGGTGCATGGTTAACTGTCAATCCCATCATTGACACACATTTAGTTACCATGGTTACCCAGGATAACCCTATAAGGAGTCACCTCTAAAGAGTGAGAAAGAAGAGGAGGGGAGTGGATGTCTTTCAGAGGGTGAAACCTTGTCTCTCTGGACCTCAAGATGCCCATCTAGATATGGGGGGCTCAGAAGCCCCATTCTCTTATTAATTATATATGTTTTTATTTTATTAGAAATATGTTTTAAGTGTAGATGTAGAAATAGGTTAATAAAAAAATTTAAAATCATTTTCTTTGTCTGCCTGTCTGTGCTGCTTATCTGGAGTCAGGGGGACATAAACAGAAGAAGGCTTGGCTGAAATCCCAGAAACACAGAGGTCTCTCATGCAGATCTCTCAGATGCAGAGAAACGGGAGCCGGCTTGGCTCGGCTACGGCCCAGCTTCGGCCCTGGTGAGATTCAGAGTGATGTAGGGAGGGAGGGTCTGAAGCCCACCAATCTCCCCCCTCCTGCTGTTACGACATGGTGGCAGCAGTGGGATTCTTATCCCAGGAGGGAGTTCAGGCCCCATCATCCTGAGTCCAGTTGTCAATGAGAAGCAGCGGAGCTTCATTTCAGATAGCATTGGCAGCTCTTCAGCAGAAGGAGCAGCTCCGTCTATGTGTTTGCTGGAGCAGAGGGAGTGTTGCAGAGAGAGGAGATGGCATGGTGAACCAAAAGAGAGGAGCCATTTGAAATGGTCTATTTCTACAGAAGAAAGACAAATAGGCTCAATTTTAGTTCTTGGAGCCAGAGGAAGGGTGGAGTTTTAGAACTAGCTAAACCCACAGAAGGGAAGGAGCAAAGAATCTCATTCATTCTGTTGGGTCATCAGTGTTAGAGCAGAGGTTTTAGTGGGAAATGGAAGGGGAAGAAGGTCACAACCATATGTTGGGTCAGCATTAAGGGCCCAAGGAAGGGAAAGCCTGACAGGACTCATTCTGTGTGCAAGAGTCAGTGGAGTTCCAGAAGATGGGGGTGGGGCAGCTTCTCCTAGGGGTGTGAGAGGGCACCACCCATTTTTGGAACCATAAGGATGGGGACCTTATCTGCATTGGGTGGGAATGTGAGAATGTCTGATCAAGGAGGAGGAGTCAAGCCCAAGCAGCAGAAGTGCTGACTTAGGCAGCTGAAGGGATCTCTTTCCAATGGTGGGTCAAGAAGGGCATCAGCTCACATATCCTAGAGTGTATTCCCAATCAAATTTAGCCAGAAACTCTGCTAGAATTGTTGGAACCCAGGGTGTCATCACTTATGTAGTGAGATAAGAAGGGGTCTTCTGTTAGATTGTGAACAATTGAAATGTCAATTCTGTTTAGAAATGAACCAGGAGAATGCAAGCGCGGCGCCAAAATGGCCGCCGCGCCCTTTGCGGGCCCCCCCCCACAGGACAGAGAATCCGGGTAGTTAGGGGCGTGGCCAGCTCCCTTATAAAAGGGGTGGCCACGAGGCAGCCGCGCTGCCATTTTGCCTCAGCGACGGAGCGGAGAAGTTTTTCCCCCTGCGCCTCCGTCGCTCGTTGGTATTGCCGGGAAGCCTTTTGGGTCGATTTTGCTTAGCTAGCTTCCCTTTTTGCTCGAGATGCCTTCCAAAAAGAAGGCTGCTGCGAATTCAGCTCGGGCTGTTAGGAGGCGCAACCCAGGTCGGAGGACCGTGGTGCCGCCTCCTCATCAGCCACCTTTGCCATCCCCGGCCGGGGCTAGTGGCTTGGGGTCTATCGCACCTTGGCCCGTTCAGAGTGCGGGCGCGGAGGGCGCTCCGGCCCGCGGCCCGCGAGCGGTGGACACCGCTCCTCCTTCCGCCCAACCCGTTGGGCCGACTACTTCTGGGCCGCAGCCTCTCCCGGGGCCCTCTAGCCTCGGGGGGTGGCCCGGTGCCCCGCCTTGGCAGGTTTCCTCACCAGCCCTACCGGGCTTTGGCCCTGGCCAATGGCCATATCTGGGCCATGGGGTGCAGGGAACTGTCCCCATGCAAGGGTCAGGTGGGCCGGCCGGCTCTTTGCCCATGGTTACTGTAGACACCTTACTGGCCCGTATTGCGGCCTTAGAGGAGTCTTTGGCTCGTGCCAGTCAGGCAGGTGCCCCTTTCGGGGTACCTTTGGAGGCGCTATCGGCAGCAGGACAACGGCCGGCGGGGAGGGTTGAGCTGCTGCAGGCGGGTGGCGCGGCTCCGGCCACTGCCTCGCAGCTCCCCAGCCAGCAACCTGGCGCGGGTCAAGCCCCGGTGATGAGCTCTACATCGGTCGTGAGCTCCGACGCCCCCAGAGGGCCGGAACCCCCGTTGGGGGCGGCCCGCGGGGGTGCAGCATGTGAGTATATGGTGCAAACGAGTACATCCACACACATTCCCAATATAGGGGGGACCTTTCAGTGGCCTTGGCCTCGCGCGGGTGGTGCAGGGGCTACGCCGCTGGCGACCCACCCGGCGACAACTACTGCCACCATGCCCGCTGGGGTGGGCATTGGTTCTTACACTGCTGGGAACGTACTTGGGGTGGCAGGGTTAACTTATGCCCCTTTGGGTAGGCCAGCTATCCCCTTTTCGGCTTTGCCGACGGCAGGGTATTCCCTGCCATTGGGTGATCACTTGGCGCAGGCTACCAGAGAAAAGATATGGCGAGGGGAGTACGTGGATATCTTCTCACTCCTGAACAGAGAGCCCACTAAGGAAGAAAGGGAGGGTCAGGATGAGAAGGACAAGGAGCAGGCACGCCGCCGTAAGCCGCCGCGTACCTGGGCTAACTGGCTCCCCGCTTATTTGATATACATGGCGGTGTATTTGAGGGCGCGGCCGGATCTAGCTATTCCCATGGTCCAATATTTGGACAACATATACAGGGCGATGGTAGATTTCCCGGGCCCCTCATGGCTAGCATATGATGAGGAATTCCGTATGAGGATTCCCCTGCACCCCGAGATGAGATGGGATGAGCCGTGCCAGAGACTGTGGCTCTTGTATATGACACCCACACGTCCTGCCCCGGGGGATAGATACCATTGTGGACATGCGGTCCAGCGAGCAGCTCCAGCGCAGGTTACCCGCCAAATGGCGGGGCAGGGGGTTCCAGCCCGCCTGCTGTGCTGGACTTTCTCGTCCAATGGTTCCTGCAGTCGGAAGAACTGCAGGTATAAGCACGAGTGTCCCACATGTTCTGGTCCCCATGCAGCCTCTGCTTGTCCCAAGCCTGGGGGGGTGCGAGGCAGAGGGAGGGGTGGACAGTGGGCTGGCAAGCCTGCCACGGATGGAGCTAGTTCTCCGAAAGGCTCCCTCCCCAATTAAGGTGGACATGCTGGAGCGCTGGCTCGCATCGTACCCGAGGGGAGAGGACAGGGAGTACCTCATCCAAGGTTTTAAGCAGGGATTTCGTATCCCTTTTATGGGTGATAGACCTCCTCAGGATGCTCCCAACCTTTTATCCCTCAGAGGAAGGGAGGAGGTAGCCGAGGCCAGCATTAAAAAGGAGTTAGACGCGGGCAGGGTCGCCGGACCTTTTCCCGCACCCCCTTTTCCCAACCTTAAGGTTTCACCATTGGGTTTGGTTCCTAAAAAGTCCCTAGGTGAGTTTCGCCTTATTCATCATTTGTCCTACCCAGCCGGCCGATCGGTCAACGATGCGATACCTGATGACCTTTGTTCGGTCAGGTATACATCGTTCGACCATGCGCTGCGCATGGTGCGCTCGTGTGGCCCGGGTGCCTTGCTGGCCAAGTGCGACATTAAGTCAGCTTTTCGCCTCTTGCCGGTGCACCCGGGCGACTTTGAATTGCTGGGTTTTAAGTTTAGAGGGGAGTATTAATTTGATAAGGCCATGCCTTTTGGCTGCTCCATATCATGCTCGGCTTTTGAGCGTTTTAGTACCTTCCTAGAGTGGGCTTTCGTCCGCAGGTCAGGGTCCCGGTCTGTAGCCCATTACCTGGATGACTTTTTATTCGGGGGTGAACGGGGCTGGGACACGTGTGCACGTCTCCTCAATACATTTCAGACGCTAATGCAGGAACTGGGTGTCCCTTTAGCGCCCGAAAAGACCGAGGGCCCGTCGACCAAACTAGTATTCCTGGGGGTTGAGATTGATACAGTAGTACAGGCTTCTAGGTTACCGGGTGATAAGGTGTCCAGGATAGTGACCCTTATCTCGGAATTGCTGGCTAAGCGTAAGGCATCCCTGAGGGAACTGCAGGTGCTACATGGGCACCTCAATTTTGCCTGCAGGGTGGTCGCACCGGGCAGGGCTTTCGCCCGGCGCTTATGCGACGCCATGGCAGGGTTATCCAGGCCCCACCACAGAGTCAGGCTTACCCGGGGTATCAGGGCAGACATGTTTGTCTGGTTGCAATTCCTGAGGGAGTTTAATGGGGTCTCATTTTGGAGGTCTGACCTCATGGCATCCCCCAATTTCCAGATCCAGTCTGATGCCTCAGGATCCCTGGGTTATGGGATGTACTTCAATGGGAAGTGGGCCTATGGTGGGTGGCCACCGGCATGGGCAGGCACAGGTCGCCTGCGGGATCTCACATACCTGGAATTTTTTCCCATTCTGGGGGCTTTGATGCTATGGGGCGAACAGTGGGCTAATTCGGTGGTGCATTTCTGGTGCGACAATGCTGCCGTGGTGCACATTGTCAATGCTCAGACTTCTAAATCGCCCAGGGTCATGGATCTAGTGCGCCATTTTGTGCTGCGCTGCCTGCGCCTCAACGTCTTGTTCAGGGCCAGGCATGTCCCAGGGGTTAATAACGATATTGCTGACGCTTTGTCCCGCCTGCAGATCTCCCGGTTCCGCGCCTTGGCCCCGGATGCGGAGGAATTTCCCTCGCCACTCCCGGACGAGATGTGGACTATTGGCAAGGAGAGGTGAACCGGGCGATTGGCCTGTCACTAGCGCCACGCACGCGTAAGGCGTATCAACAAGCATTCAATTTGTATAGGGCTTTTGCTACTCGATTTCAATGGCCAGAGACCTGGCCCATCCCGGTGGACCATGTTCTGCGGTTCATGGTTCACCTGCATGCACAGGGCCTTGCACCTCGCACCATAGCATCCAAGCTCTAGGCGTTGGCTTTTATGGCCAAAGTAGGGGGTCATGTGGATACCACCTCTGACTTCCGTGTGAGACACGTTTTGGAGGGGTGGGTGCGCGAGCGCGGGCGTTGCCCGGACGACCGGCACCCTATTTCCCCAGGGGTTCTTACCCAGTTGGCCCGGGGCTGGCCAGGCCTCTGTTTTGATCATTATGAGGCAGCCCAATTGCATGCAGCCACAACGGTGGCATTTTTTGGAGCGCTCCGCATCAGCGAACTCGTGATGCTGTCTAAGGCGGATGCAAGTGGTAGGGCACTGGAACGCGGAGATGTATATGTTGCCAAAGACTGGGCCCAGTTGAGGATTCGCTCCTCTAAAACAGATCAGCATGGCGTAGGCAGTGGAGTAAGACTGCTACGGTGTTCTTTGGCAGACATCTGTCCGGTTGGTGCCCTACAGGAATACCTGGCACTGCGTGGCATGCACCACGGCCCGTTTTTCTGTCACCAAGATGGGTCTCCCCTTACTAAATTTCAGTTTTGGAAGGTGACTGCCAGAGCCCTCACCAGGGTGGGACTACCGGGTGCCCGTTCTGGCACACATTCGTTCCGTATTGGCGCAGCCTCTACAGCGGCTGCTTTTGGGTACTCTGGGGCTGACATACGTAGCAGGGGGAGGTGGGGCTCACAATGTTTTCAGTTTTATGTGCGCCCACTCCCGCCATGAGTACCAATCCAGTCACCTTACCTTCCTTTTCTCAATTTTCTTACAGACCCTGGGTGTCGTATTACACCGGTGACAGTATGGCTGGTGGGCCACAGCTATGTGCTCAGGGCAGCGCGTTACGCTGCGGCGACAGAGTGGGGACCCCGACTGGGACTGGGTGACCACGCCAGTCTCTCATGGCACGGTAAGCCTGGGATGTTATGGCGGGAGCTGCGGCCTTTCCTTTTTTCTGGCCTGGGGGCTGACCCGCCTGACATTCTAATCATCCACTTGGGGGGCAATGATTTGGGCCAGGTCACCGGCTTATCGCTCAAGCATGCGATTTGCGAGGACCTCGCCTACTTGCATTATGTCTGGCCTGCCACAGCCCTGGTTTGGTCGGACATTGTTCCGCGCCACTCTTACAGAGGGGGCGTTAACCTCCTGGCCCTTGACCGAGCTAGGCGCCCGGTCAATAAGGCAGTGGCGCGGTTTCTCACCACCAGGGCTTGGGGACGGGTTAGTCATCACCCCGATATTAGTCTACAAAATTGTGACTTGTATGCAGGGGATGGGGTCCATCTGTCGCGAGGAGGTATGGACCTCCTGTTGGGTGACTGGCGAGCAGGCCTGTTGACCGAGCTGACGGTCTGGGGGGGGGCGTCAGGTCTTCTGTGAAGCCCCTCCGTGTGGCGGGTAGCACTGGTAAGGTAAACAGTATGACCCACAAGTATCCGGCAGGTTCGCAATTGACTGGACAACACTAGACAGGAATAAAGTAGTTAAACGTTGTCCGGTCAACGACGAATCAGGCGATGGGGTGATGATGATTGCTAACCAGCATGCATCACCCCTGTGATTTCACGGATACGCGTCAGAGGGTGGGGTCATGAGTTAGTTATTGACTACGGTCAACAATTTGTTTGTTGTTAACAAACAAATTGATACAATTTGATACATTGTAACCAATTGCCGTTGGCAATTTTGGGGTGGTACCTTACCAGTGTTACTTCGGCCTGCTTGCCTTAGGAATTATGATTGGTCGTTTTACCAATACAAATTTATAATTCGGACTAGGGCATTGAATCAATAAATGTGGCCCTTTGCTGTTATCCACTTTCAATGTTGTCTGTGTCCGTTATTGGGGGGGTGCGCCTGCAATGCAAGCGCGGCGCCAAAATGGCCGCCGCGCCCTTTGCGGGCCCCCCCCCCACAGGACAGAGAATCCGGGTAGTTAGGGGCGTGGCCAGCTCCCTTATAAAAGGGGTGGCCACGAGGCAGCCGCGCTGCCATTTTGCCTCAGCGACGGAGCGGAGAAGTTTTTCCCCTCCACCCCCTCCCTAGTTAACAGTGTGATTATGGTCGCTTCGGGGCCGGGTGGGAATTTTTGGTTGGGACCCACATTGGCTTCGGGTCCTGGCTTTTTTGCCCATCCCACACTGTTGCTATGGTTTGATATAGGGGTCTTTCTTCGTTCCTACTGTTGACTTTGGTCACATGGGCGGGTAGCACTGGTAAGGTAAACAGTATGACCCACAAGTATCCGGCAGGTTCGCAATTGACTGGACAACACTAGACAGGAATAAAGTAGTTAAACGTTGTCCGGTCAACGACGAATCAGGCGATGGGGTGATGATGATTGCTAACCAGCATGCATCACCCCTGTGATTTCACGGATACGCGTCAGAGGGTGGGGTCATGAGTTAGTTATTGACTACGGTCAACAATTTGTTTGTTGTTAACAAACAAATTGATACAATTTGATACATTGTAACCAATTGCCGTTGGCAATTTTGGGGTGGTACCTTACCAGTGTTACTTCGGCCTGCTTGCCTTAGGAATTATGATTGGTCGTTTTACCAATACAAATTTATAATTCGGACTAGGGCATTGAATCAATAAATGTGGCCCTTTGCTGTTATCCACTTTCAATGTTGTCTGTGTCCGTTATTGGGGGGGTGCGCCTGCAAATGGTTTTCTGAAGGGAAGCTAAATTAGTTTAAGACAAGTTTCCCTGTGTGTCAATTAGTGAAAAAGGAGGGTTTGAATTCCCTCAGTTTGAAGGCAGTAAGTCAAAAGGGTCTGAAGATTTGTCTTGAGGGTCAGTGTTGGCACTGATGCACAAGAAATCTGTATTCCCTGAAACCCTGTCACAATAAAATTTAAGCTGTGTCATCATCTGTAAGGAACAGCATTGTTGTTAATATGCAAGGAGCATATGGTTATACCAGGAAGGGTCAAATTGCACTTTGCCTTTGGTTTCAACCTCCACTAACCTGGCCAATTAGTTGGGAAAGTGAAACGCAAGGAAGAGATATAGCAAGAGGATTCTATGAAAATGAAAAACTGGCTTTGACAACAAACCTACATGTGTGGGGAAGGTTTTGTCTGTGCATGGACAGAAGATTGTAACTCTCAGCAGCATGAGAGAGGGAACATCTGAAGGGATGGATGTGAATTGTGGATGATATGTAACCTTAGCTGGAAAGGGAAGGGAATAGGGACAGCTGTCTATTTTCTTTCCTGCCTTTGGACGAAGTGCCAGCGTTCCAGTTGAGATGGCAGGAGAATATTTCTTTTCTGTACATGTTCTTCTGTAACCTTTTGGTTCTGTAAAATGTTTTGTCATTATGCAATGATTTTAATGCTTTGATGAATATTGTATTTGTTTGTTACAATATGGTTTTAGGTAAAGATTTAGCTATGTTACATTGTTATAGAGATATTGTATTGTAATGCATATCTATTATGCTGAATGATGTTTAGATAGGTTTGTAAGGTGGGAAACTGAGGTTTGCCCTCCTTGTGAATATCTTTCTACTGTTGTTCCAGTGCACAAATGAGGGAGTTGTCATGATATACACAAGGGCCTAGTCCTTTTTAGAAGGAGGTCAATGCAATATCTCTATAACAATGTAACAACAGGTAACACTTCCATTATGGTAATTCACACTGCAGGTCCTACCTGATCTGGCTGGTTTGTAAACAGAAACTGTCAATGATTGAAACCTGTCATAGATTTATCTAGTCTGGAGCAGGACCACAGGTACTCTGAAGCAGCACAGAGTGTTATGTGGGTTTCTAAAAGGTCTTTCGAAGGTGGAATGAGTCCTATGATGAAGGGATAACCTGGGGAGGCTTATCCGCACAACACAATGGATTTTTGCTGCAATTTTCTATGTATTTTATCCAATCAGTAAGCATAGATTTGTGCACTCACACACAAACCCACTGTACAAGGGGGGAACACTCTG
Source organism: Bradypodion pumilum (assembly GCA_035047305.1). Classification (NCBI taxonomy): domain Eukaryota; kingdom Metazoa; phylum Chordata; class Lepidosauria; order Squamata; family Chamaeleonidae; genus Bradypodion; species Bradypodion pumilum. Next base: position 201,236,522 of record JAWDJD010000003.1, on the reverse strand, counting down.
CCCCTCCTTGGTTAATGTTTAACTCTTACCACTAAGAGCCTCAGAGAGGTCATACTGAGTTCAATGCAAATTACTTGATTTTCCCAATTTCAAAACTGCTCCCAGCCTAAATCAGGATATTGCATTGTGTTGCACATTAGTAAGGTAAAGGTCACCCTTGCTCGAAAGTCAGTTGTATCCGACTCTGGGTTTAGTGCTCATCTCTGTTTACAGCCAAAGAGCCAGTGCTGTCTGTATTTGCAGACATTTCTAAGGGCACGTGGCAGGCATGCCGCAACACCAGAGTGCACGGAACACTGTTTATCTTCCCACCGAAGTGGTACCAGTTTAGTAAAGGTAAACGTAAAGGGTTCCCTTGCTCAAAAGCCAGTCATATCTGACTCTAGGGTTCAGTGCTCATCTCTGTTTCAAAGCTGAAGAGCCAGTGTTGTCTGCTTCTGTAGACGTTTCCGTGATTATTTATCTACTTGCAATTTCTTGCTTTCAAACTGCTAGGTTGGCAGGAGCTGGGACAGAGATGGGAGCTCACTCCCCTGTGCAGTACTCATTACTACAGCAATGGGAATCACACAGTTTTTGCTGCTTTGTGCACAGCTTCTGCCACTTCCCAGGTTGGTGGGAGCCTTTCCCGACCATGTGTGGTAATTTTCTGAGCCTTCAGCACTTCAGCAGTTGGAGAGCAGCAGTTGATGACTTCTGGTGCTGGGCAGAGTTTATGTCAGTGCCTAGGATCCCAGTGCAGAACCAGGAAGTCATCCACCACCACTCTCCAGCTGCCAAAGCACAGTGGAGAAGGATCAGAAAATTACCAAACAGGAGCGAACATGCTCCAGAAAGGTTCCCACCGGGAAGTGGCAGAAGTTGTGCATGAAGCTGCAAAAACCATGCGATTCCCACCAACACCAATTATGCCAATAATGACAAAATCATAAGGTGTGGATGTAGTTGCACCTCCAGCCCCAAAAGCTGAGCACAGTGGCTCCTGGTGAGAAAATGTCGGGAACCCCTGTCCTACATTGTCAGTCAAACCATATAAAGCCTACAAAAGCACGTGGAAGCTTTCAGAGCCCACCTTTCTGGCAAAAAGAAAATCATCAAGATAGTGAGATATGTGCTGCAGACCAGATAAGGTGCAGTGTCTATTAAAAAAAATAAGCACTAAGCTTCTCATTGACTGCAAAGGAAATAGAGCAGCCTTGTCCATATAGTATCAACCCTTGAAGGAAAAACATTTGAAATCCTCAGGTCACACACAAAAAAGGAAGGATGCTGACTTTATGTCACATTTTGCTAACTCCTTACCCCTATCACATGAACTCACCATCCATGTTAGAAGCCAGTAGAGCTTCAAAAGGCACTGCAACCCTATCAGCCTCCATCTCTTTATCGATTTTGTTTCAAAGAATATTTTCAAGTCTCTTAACTGATTGCAAATTACCTGACAAAAATAGATGCTTAATCCTGCGGAATGGGATACTGAAATCCCCAGAGCAAATAACCAGCACCTTCTTCATTAGGATACCCTTAAATCAGTATCAGAGCTTGTCTATCCTAACTGGACTGATTCCTTTTGTAGAAGCACTTCCCCCAGAGGATTTCCAGTTGGCAAAGTTGAACCTGCATGCCTTCCCTTTGTGGCATGCTGTGAATATGTTTGGCCCAGTGATGCACTGCAATTTTGGGTGGGGCCAAATCTGTGGGTGTGGCCAAACATCCTGCATTATGGGATATGGAGGTGGGCATGGCCAACCAAGTGGGTGTGGCCTGGGGGAATTTCCATTACAAGTTCCTGGGATCCGGTGCAAACTGGGAGCTGAACACCACTGGTTTGGCCCATCACAAATTGAACATTTATGTCTGATTTTGACAACCTAGCAGTTCGAAAGCAAGAAATTGCAAGTAGATAAATAGGGACCACTTTGGTGGGAATGTAACAGCATTCCATGCACATGACCACAGAAACATCTGCAGCAGCAGACAGTGCTGGCTCTTCAGATTTAAAACAGAGATGAGCATTGCACCCTAGAGTCGGATACGACTGGCTTCCGAGAAAGGGAAACCATTACCTTTACCTTGCAGGGCTAACAATTGCAGGTTCCTTGGGTCCCAAACTCCCAACAAAGCAGACAGTTTCGAACTACCTGTCTTACTGTCCTTTGTGAACTATCACTTGGTAGAGCTCTTTTGTGCAGGTGGTCACTATCTACCCCAGTTTTTCCCAATCTTTGTTTTTTGGACTTCAATTCTCAGAAACCTAAGTCAGTTCTCCAATGCACTGATCATCAATGTACTGAATCAGGATTCTGGGAATTTAAGTCCACCAGTGTTCCAGGGAACATAATTTGAGAAATGCTGATTTAAGCAATAATTTTCAAGTGCAAAGTGTTATCTATATCTATATGTATATGTGTGTGTGTGTGTGTGTGTGTGTGTGTGTGTGTGTGTGTGTGTGTGTGTGTGTGTGTGTGTGTATGTATAAGGTGTCATCTTGTATGTTCTTTATACAAATCAACACCTCTGCACTGATTGTGCTGTAACTTGGCACACACCTACCTTGGGCTGGGGAGAAGGTTGTGGTGGGGATCCGGTGGCCCATTTCATGGTTTGTGCCCCTAAAAAGGGTCACCATTGGGACACCCCCACCCACCGGGAAAAATGGCCAGGGAAGATGGTATTGTGCATGCACAATGGTCCGTGTGTGCAATACGGCCTCCTCGGCATGCCAGGCAGTGGCATGCATGCGACTGCACCTGCATGGGTGTCCCAAAGCTCATCTGTGGCTCTGTGCTTGTGAAAAACTGTTACAGGGGCCCCAGACCCCACCAGCGGAAAACGTGGGTGGGGCAGGCAGCTGGTCCCATGTGCGACCATCTGCGTGCACTAAACAGACTCCCTGGCAGCTCAGGCAGTGGTGTGTGTGCAGCACCACATGTGCAGGGCTGCCCAAGGAAGTGACGCACGATGCAGCTGCTTCCAACATGATGGCAGAGACAACGGGGAAAGACGGGCACTGCGAGGAGGAGGAGGCAAGGAGCAGTGGCTGCACAGCAGACTGCCACAGCCATTACCGGCCACTCCACCGACACCACACACCCTGGACTGGCACCGGCATGGAGGTGGCCATAGCAAGGGCCGACAGTGCTGACCTGGGACCACCCACCACCACCACCACCACCACCACCACCACATGGCCGTGCCTGCTGTACCAGCCTGTTTCAGGGTTTGTGCCCCAAAAAAGGGTTGCCATGGGGACACCCCCACCCACCAGGAAAAATAGCCAGAGAATGTGGTACCATGCATACGTGATGGTCCGAGTGTGCAACGCAGCCTCCCCAGCATGCCAGGTGGCAGTGTGCATGTGACTGCACCTTCGTGGGTGTCCCAAAGCCCATCTGGGGCTCTGTGCCCTTAAGCAATGGTTGCAGAGGCCCCAGACCCCACAGGTGGAAAACGTGGGTGGGGCAGGCAGCTAGGCCCTTGTGCGACCATCTGTGCACACTAAGCAGAATCCCTGGCAGCCCAGGCAGTGGTGTGTATGCGGCATGACATGTGCAGGGATGCCCAAGGAGGTGACACACAATGCAGCAGCTTCCAACATGACAGCGGAGACAACAGGGAAAGACGGGTGCTGTGAGGAGGCAGCGAGGAGCAGTAGTTTATGGCAGACTGCCACAGCCCCCACCGGCCTCCCCACCAACACTGCATGCCCTGGCCCGGCACCAGCCTGGAGGCGGCCACAGCAAGGGCCGGCAGTGCCGACTGGGGACCACCCACCACCACCACCATTGCACGGCCATTCCTGCTGTGCCTGCAATTGAGCAGGCCCCATGCCAGGACCCACATGCCTTGGAGGGAGCCCGGGTTGCCGGGACGACAGGGGCGCCGGACCCCGCCTTGCCAGGTAAGTGCAGGGTCAAAACTCCAGGCAAGGCTGGGCAATCAGCTAGTTTGTAATAAATGTTGCCACCTCTTGGCCAAATCAAAGTGTTTTACTGCCAGAGAGCCCCAACTCACCAGCAGAGATTTTTTTAAAAGGAGGAAATCCTGATTTTTATACCTAAGAGATACCGGGATACCTAAGAGACTGCATTGTCCCGAGATAGTCTACCCGACCAACGGGACGGACCGGAGGGGCTCTCTAATTGTGCCATCAGCTAGAGGGGCCCACCTCTCTAGCACAACAAGGAGGGCCTTCTCTGTGTCCGTCCCGGCTCTTTGGAATCTCCTGCCAGTGGAACTGACGCAACAGATGGAACTGCTGCCCTTCAGGAAATAACTTAAATCCTTGCTGGCAGGGCAGGTGTGGGGGGTTGGTGGAGAAATAACCCCTGCCTGTTGGCTGGTTAAATAAGTGCCATCCTTCCTTCCTTAACATGTGCGGGTGGGTCTTTTAACAGGGTTTTAAGGGAGTTACTGTTTTAAATGGGGTCTATTTATAAAGGGGGGAGGGTCATAGTGTAAGCCACTCAGAGTCTTCATGATTGGGGCAGCTTTAGACATTTGAACAAACAAACAAACAAATAAACCATCTTACCCTAAAACAGTGTTTCCCAACCTTTGGTTTTGGAACTTCAATTCCCAGAAGCCTAAGTCAGTACATTGGTTGATCAGTGCTTTGGGGAATTGACTTAGGCTTCTGGAATTGAAGTCCAAAAATCAAAAGTTGGGAAACACTGCCCTAAATTCAAATAAGAATAGAAGACAGGAGGTCTTGCCACTGATAACACCATGCAACTGACAGTCAGTTGAATAAACATGCTATGCTTATGCCTTTGATATATTTGTGTTATGCTTAAAATTAAAGATAAGAATGAAAAAAGTCACTGAGAACAGTAGTAGTTAGGAAGTGTTCCTTTTAATTTTCATTGTCTCTTGAAACCTGTACTATGAAATAATAGACAAAGTGCCTCAATCTGATTCTTTCAACCATTTTTTTTATTAATAATTTTTATTGAATTTTTTCAAAGACATACAAAAAAAGAAAAGAAAACAATGACTAACAATACAATACATAAACAAATACATAGTATCATCTTAACAAACATTACTAAATGTTAGCACATAACAATATCTAGGTAGGTAAAGGTAAAGGTTTCCCTTGCTCGAAAGCCAGTCGTATCCGACTCTAGGGTGCAGTGCTCATCTCTGTTTCTAAGCCGAAGAGCCAGCGTTGTCTGCTTCTGCAGACGTTTCCGTGGTCATGTGGCAGGCATGACTAGACACCGGAGCGCACGGAACGCTGTTACCTTCCCACCAAAGTGGGAATATCTAGACTCACTAATTAGTATATAACCACCAAATATTAAAAACCATTGTTTTAAGATCCGAAATAATAAGAACTTTCTGTGCTACCACTAATCTTTGGATAAATAATAATCACCCTGTGAATATATACAATGCCCGGAGAGTTTATTTTCTGCTCAACTCCAATAACTTCTTTGAGATGGTACTGGTCCTGAGCTATTGTTTGCCATACAAGAATGGTCCACAAATGGTTTCCATATGTTCCAAAATCTATTCTCTTTTAAATTATCTCTTTTCACTTTAATCTCCCAAGTCAATTTATCATTCAGTGCTAAACTCTACATTTCTTTATACCACTCTCCAATCTGTATATCTATATCATTTTTCCAGTTTCTAGCTATACATTGTCTGCCCGTTGTCAATACAATTTCCAATAATTCTTTTTCCTCCTTATTTAAGACCAAACCTTCCACATTCGTTAAAAGAATGGTACTTGACACCAACTTAACACTTCTACCCATTATTTTACCAAGCTCATCTTCTATTTTCCCCCAAAAATCCCTTATTTTTTTACAGCTCCACCACATATGTTCATATGTTCCATCAAATTCTCTACATCTCCAACATAACTTATCTCTTTTATTATCCATCTGGTAAAGTCTTAATGGCGTCAAGTACCATTGCCACAACATTTTAAAATTATGTTCTTTAATTCTTACAGACATTGTTTTCATAATCCTCTTTTTCCATTTATTTTTCCATTCAATCTCCCCAATAGTTATATTCAAATTTTGTTCCCACTTCCGTTTCAAATCCTCCTGTGGATCTGCACCTCTATTCAATATATTATAGAGCTTACTTACAAGACCTTTAATACTACTTTCCCCTTTTCTAATCTTCCTTACCAACTCCTCAAATTCTGTATGTATTCTATCTAACCCTACTTCTTTTTTATATTTTTTGTTCCAGTTGTCCACCTTTAACTTCTGAAACCAATTCAACTTTAATATCTCAAATATTTTTTTCCGCTCAACATCAGAATCACAAGTTTTTAACCAATCCTTCAATAAAAGCATCCCATTTTTATCCAATATTTCCATTTTTTCCTTATCTAACTTTATTGGGAAACACATCATATCAGTCAATTCCAAAATTGGAGAGAGATTCGGGACCATGTCCTTTTTTACCTTCTTCCACACCTCCATGAGACCTCTCATCATAGTATTATTTGACCTTTTCACCTTATCCTTTATTCCCAAAAAAATCATATTTCCAATATTTCTATATTCCTTCATCTCCAATTGCTCCCAAATTGTCTTTTCTTTTGCCAAAATCTTCACAACATTCTTAACTTGAAAAGCTCGATAATATGCTAGCAAATTTGGCATACCCAAACCCCCTTTTTTTGAGACAAGTACCATAGCTTCTTTGGGAGCCTAGATTTTTTGCCTCCATTACAAAAACCATTGAACATCTTTTGAAACTCATTAATTTCTTTCTCTTTCAAGTGGATCGCTAGTGTATCAAATAAAAAGTTAATCTTTGGTAACAATATCATTTTGCACATAGCAATCCTTCCAAACCATGACAGCTTTGACTTCTGAAGCTCTTGTATTTTGTTCTTAAATTCCACTTTCAAGCTGTCATAGTTCAATCGTTTAAGTTCTTCTAATTTATTTGAAATGATTATCCCCAAATATTTCAGCTTATCTTTAATTTGTATGTTAAGTGTCGACACTGTCCTACCCATCTCACTTGGTTTCAAATTACACAACATCAGTTCTGATTTATCCCAGTTTATCTTTAATCCAGTTATAGCTTGAAATACCTGTAAGTGATCTTTAATCCTGTCCATTACCAGCTCCGGGTGCTTCACCATAAGCAGTGTGTCGTCTGCATACATACTCACTTTATTACCCATGATCCCTTCTATATTTAAATCCTCCCTTATACTTTTAGCTAAGATCTCCATTGCCATAATAAACAGGATAGGAGATAATAGACAGCCCTGCCTAGTGCCAGCTTCTAGCTTTACCACATCCGTACGCTCCTCATTTACTCTAACCCAAGCATTTCCTTTTTGATATAACAAATCTATAACCCTATTGAATTTATCCCCGAACCCATATTTTTTAACTACTTCCTTAATTGAAGACCACTGCAATGAATCAAATGCCTTAAAAATATCCAATGATAATAATCCCACCTTTTCCTTTGTTTGATTAACATTGTCTATTAAGTCTAATACCCTTCTAGTCAAATCCGCCATGTGTCGTCCTTTTAAAAACTCTACTTGATCAACATTTATATATTGCCCCATGAAACTATTTAAACGGTTAGCTAATATTGCTGTGAAGATCTTCACATCTTGATTTATAAGTGAAATTGGTCTGTACGAATCCACTCTTTCCAAATTCTTACCAGGTTTTGGCAGAAGGACGATTGTAGTGTTATACCATGAAGTCGGAATTGGTCCTCCATCTAGTATATAATTATACAACTTCACCAGCTTCGGGACCACCACCTCTTTAAATTCTTTATAGAACTCTGTCGATAATCCATCGTCCCCCGGGGCTTTCCCTGTCTTCAATCCGCTTATTACCTCCTTAACCTCTTTATCAGTTATCTTTTCTTCCATTTTCTCCCTATGCTCTTGCTTTATTCCATTCCCTAACTGTCTCTCCAATATCTTTTTGAGCTTCTCCAAATCTACTTCCTTTTTTGCATATAATACCTGGTAAAATTCCCTAACAATTTTACATTTATCTCTATTCTTATTACATCTTAAACCTTGGCTATCAACCAATACCCCAATTTCTCTTTTTTCCCTTTTAACCTTGGCTGCTCTTGCTAATAATTTTGAGTTCTTATTACTGAATTCAAAATATTCTCTATTTAAATAAATCAGATCTCGTTTAACTTTATCAATATCCTTACCCATTACTTCTGCCTTAAGTCCTTGTATTTTCATGAAAAAAATTTTGTCTTTGTTTTTTGCATGCTCCTCCTGTAATTGTTTTATTTCTCTTTCTTTTTCTATCTGTTCTGCTTTATATTTTTTATATTTGTAGCTTGCCAATTTTATACTTTCCCCCCTAAAAACTGACTTCATGGTATCCCATACAACGTTAAAATTGACCTCATTATTGTCGTTCCACTGCCAACTTTCTTTCCAAATTTCCATAATTGCCTCTTTGCTTTGCTGGTCTTTGAACAAATTAGGATCGTACCTCCAATTTCTTACTCTTCGAATTTTTTTTGTGCTTTCAATTCCAAATATACTTTAGCATGGTCCGATTCCTTAATAATCCCAATTTCCGTACCTTCTATATCCCCAATTAAATTTTCGGAAAGTAAAACATAATCTATTCTTGAATAGGTCCCATGAACGTGTGAAAAAAAGGAATATGCCCTTTCCGAGCCCTTAAACTCTCTCCACGAATCCTTCAAGCCCATAACACCCATCCAATTATCCAACACCTTCCCTTTCAAACCAATTCCACTTCTAGCTATGTTTGTACAATCTAATCTTGACCTTATCAAGTTAAAATCACCAGCCACAATAGTTTTTGCAACATTTTCCAACTCCACTATTTTCCGAATTTTTTCAAGAAAATCTGCTTGGTGGTCATTCGGAGCGTAAATATTTACCAACATAATTTCCTCGTCCTCTAATTTTCCTCTTAACAACAAATATCTACCCTCTTGATCAGCAATCTTTTTTGTAATTTCAAATCCCAACTTTCTAGAAATCATGATTGCCACCCCTCTTGCTTTTGAAGTACCATACGCCATCTCATAATGTTGCATCCATCCCAAATAGAGTTTGTTCGTATCCTTTGACTTCTGATGTGTTTCCTGTAAAAACAATATATCTGGTCTATCTTTTTTCAGCGCCAGTTCCAATCTCCGTCTCTTAAGAACAGAACCTGTACCTTTCACATTCCACGATATTATTTTAATACTTCCCATAACCAAATTCTTTTCGCAACTTTAAACTCTCCATTGGGCGTGCCACCAACAACCCTACCACAATACCAACTACATAAAACACACACTTTCGCTCTCCCCACCTTCCTATCAAAAGCCGCCTCTGTCAACCAAAGAGGGGAGAGGGGGGACATGCAAGATGTGCCCTACTGTCGGCGCTACGCGCTATTTACCCATTCTACCTCTAGTAACTACTTCAACCATTTTGAAGTAAAATGACATCGTTCTTAATTGAAATGTTTATACATTCTATACTTTTATATTTTTACTGGTTTTAATGAGATGTACTTAATCAATCCTGGAAAACTGTAAATGTGTGCAAAGAAAGGTTATGCTTCCAATTATTACAGATTTTGCCATGCCAATGCATTGCTCTGCTTAAATATAAAATAAGAGTTTTCCCCCAAAATATTACTTACTTTTAAATGTGTAAACAAAAAGAGGGGCATCCAGAAGAAGGAACTTAATAAACACACACTTTTGCAAGGATACTGTTATTTCAATGGTATTTCTTTTATATGCTTGGATGAAGCTAGAAGGGGAGCAATATTTTGTGATTATGTTTTATGGCAAGGACACACATCATGTCCCACTCCCTAATTTTTAAGATTGACATCCCAACAACTGTGGCTAGCAATGCCTTGGTCCTCTGCATCAATGAAGAATAAGGCCCAACACCCACTTATAAGTCAGTTAAATAGAGGTTAGTGGACTCATGAAACCTGGCTAGCTTAGAATTTTACATATCCTTATGAAGTTGAAAAAACCCAACAACCTGAGGCTTACTAGCTATATCTATACCACTTTCCACTTTCTATACCACTTTCCTGAGACTTACTAGCTATATCTATATCTCTTTCCAAAGCTGCAATACAAGCAAAAATGTCGGGGCCTTTCTGGGCCATCGCGCATCTTGGCTCCCTCCGATTCAGAGGTCTACAGGTACCGCACAGACCAGAGACCCCGGTGATTTGGCTAATGTGGCTGAGAAGGGTGTGCTTCCTCAAAGTTGGGCTGAGAAAGACTGGTCCAGTGGAGCTGGTTAACAGGTTCACAGGGAAATAGCGATCTGTGACAGATGTCGCAGAAGAAACTAAAGCTGCAAAGCCCCTTGGGACAGGACTCCAGATTCCCATATGAAAAACACCTTTATCTCTTTTTGGGGAATATAATGGCCTTGGTGCGGTGTAAGGTGTGTGGGAGTAATTCTGTTACCTCTGCAGCAGCTCACTCCTCTGTAGCTGGATTCCAGGCCGTGAAACAAAGTTTCTCTCCTTCAGCAGAGGCTCCTATGAAACAACCCAAAAATTGCAATCCTCCTCTTAGGAAAAAGGCCTTATTGTTAAATATCCCCATTCAGTCCGCTCTGCTTCAGGTGGAGTAGAATGAACACTCTTGAGCAAGAAATGTCCGTTTATGTTTTATTGAAGAAAATAACAAAGTCCAATAAATGTGAAGTATAAGAAAAATAGCATAGTCTCAGAATAAATTCTAAGTGTTAAAGTCTCTGCAAAACCTAAATCCCAGCATTTTCGGATTTTTGGCCAACTAAAAATGGCTCTAGTTAGGGTAAGCAGAGAGTATCACAGAAACAAAAGAAAGGAATATTTAAAATCCTTACTTAACAACCTACATAAGTATGATGTAATAAACATTAAAAAATGATGTCATCCCAGATGGAATCACAACAGCAGGCTCTCAAAGTTAGGCATACCTTCATCCTCAAAAGAGAAAGGTGCCAGTGGCAGGGGCTGTTTTACCAGGATTTTCTTGGTTTTACATGGTAAATTTACATGATGACTAAAAGTTTTGGCAAGTGACTAAATCTCATGAAGTAAACTTCCAGGTATGGCTGAAAAGATTGTCATGGACAATCCTTGTTGACATTGTGTAATAAATAGCCCAACATTCTGACCAGTGCTTGGAAAAGTTACTTTATGAACTGTACATCATTTTATTTGGACCACACTGAAATCTCACCAAATACTCCTTACTGTTTCCACGACTTCCATTCTATGTAATGGAAGATGAGCTAGATGAGCAAGCAGACTTTTAAGGCTGGTGATGAAATTCACTACTGCAATGCTATCCATGGAAATTCTGGCAGCACCAAAGCTTTTGAGGTATAGGGCAGGCTAGTTTAGTAAGGAACTGCTAATTTATCCCACTTTCAGTAGCAATTCCCAATGCTGATTGCCTCATTTTGCCTAATGGTAGGCCCAGCACTGAGACATAAACTTTTGTTGTGTTATCCTAACTAGATATTTCTGCCACTATTTTACATCATACTCCCAGTGGGATTGGTGCAATTGTCAGCAAGCTAGAGCAGGAATTTGTAACCTCCAGCCTGTGGGCCTAATCCAGCCCACAGTGGCCAGCCAAGCACCTCTAGACCCACAACCAGAAATCATGTTGCATCACATACTGCAGCAAAGAGAGACGGCCGGGGTGTAAACAGGTACAATAGTAGAAATAAACACTCCCGGAAAGTTACCAAACAGACAATATTTAATGTCCTAACTGATGGTTGTGAGAAACAATCGGTGGTTCAACTGAACTACTGCTTGAGGGGTCTTAGAACACAAGGTCTATCTGCATATATATTAAACCAAGGCACATCAAGTGTATAACATGAAGACAGTGTCGAAAACAGTCCCCCTCCCTGTCCCCACTAGCACAACAAACAAGACTGGGTGAGTCGAAATAAGCTCAGTTCATGCAAGCAGCCTGAAAAAACAGATCGTGTTGGCACGTCCGTGCAAGTAAGCCGCAACCGGTGAATGTAAAGTCTTTACTATGTTATAATTCGGTGCGGGACGTGGACCACAAGGAAAAAGACGATCGGCTCGACCCAGGTTGGGGGGATGTAAAGTTCGTTAAATACTGATGTCCTTCCGGTATGATGACATTTCGAAGACTTCCTCAGAGTCTACAGTATGTAACAAAGAGAACACACAAACAAAATTCACAACCAATTACCTCTAGTAAGTGTCCAAGACGAAAATAACATGTGTACAATCTATAAAATCCCACATATACAAATGCTATGTCGCATGTAAGACAAAACGTGCAAATTACTCCACTACATAAGAGATAGACAGGGACATACCTATTAGAGTAGCATTTCTGGCGCGTGAACCTCTTGGGTTTATTCTTGTTGTGTTCTCGCGTTAGATCCTGAACATAAAGTGCTGGTTTAAATAATTTGGGTGAAAGGTCGTGCTGCGTGATATCCTACAGCTGTATGAATACCTTTGTGTTAACATCACAAGGAACTGCAATAATGGCAAGGGGAGGTGATGGTAGACTATTCTGACCAATATGTTAAAGGCAACCCAGCTATTTACAAAAAAGCTGATAGGTCCCAATCCGTGTTTAACCCATGCGGGAATAAAGTATTGAAATGATGAATATAAAATGCCTCCCGTTGAAGAAGGAAACGCTCTATGTCGATTATCTCATGTTTAGTTGGCAAAAAATTCTCCAGGATTACCAGTTTTAAATCTTTGTGGCTGTGTTTCCTATCTAAGAAGTGACTGACCATGGGGGCGCTTGGGGTGCAGTTCTTAATGCGAGAAATATGTTCGCCCAAACGTACCCTGATCGGTCTCCTAGATTGCCCAATGTATGCTAACTGGCAGGTACATTTGACCATATATATGGATTCCTTTGTGCTGCAACTGGAGAATGATTTTAAATCCAGCGTAAAGTTACTTGATGGAAGCTGTACATGATTCGTCCGCCACATGTAAGAGCAGTACTTACAGTGCCCGCATGCAAAGTGTCCTACTGGGGCATTGGAAGTGTCAGGCCGGGAAGCGATGTCAGCTCTAGATACATAGTTGGCAATAGCATTGGTCTTCCGAAAGCCGATCACGGGTGGTAATTGACAGCCTGGCGTCGTGTCCAAGACGTGCCAATGTTTCAGTATGATGTGCTTGATTTTATTTGCAAGAGGAGTATAATCGAGCGACCAGAATAACCTGGAGTTACTCCGCAGTGCTCTGTCACCCTCTTCTAGTAAGGTATGTCTTGGACGACTAATAGCCCTGTTGCGTGCTTCCTTGATAATGCTATAAGGATAACCTCTGTGTCTCAGAATACCCGAGATATTATCCGCGGCTGCATAGAAACCTCGTGGGTTGGTAGAATTCCGTTTTGCTCTGATAAACAGGCTGTACGGAATGTTGGCCTTGAGATGTTTTGGATGGAATGACCCAAACTGGAGGTATGGGAACCGATCTGTGGGTTTATGAAATAATTTGGTTTGAATCTTGCCATCATCAATGAAAACTGTAAGATCCAAAAATGATAGGGAGTTGGTTTGTAAGTTATGGGTGAAGCTTAATTGAGGATGTTGGTCATTGATCCAACGGCAAAAATCAGTGACTGAAATCTGATTGCTAAAAATAAAAAATAGATCATCAATGTATCTTTTATAACATAAGATGTCTGTGAAAAATGGGTTAACTGTGGGGTCACAAATAAAAGTTAAATCAAAGTTAGACATAAAAATGTTTGCAACGGACGGAGCAAAATTGGAGCCCATGGAGACTCCCAGAACCTGTAAATAATATCGGTTGTCAAATCTAAAAAAATTGTGCTCAAAGCAAATGTCCAACAAATCCAAAAGAAAATCTGTGGGTGGAAATCCGTTTTGTCTGGAATCTAGGTGATGAGCAATAAGTGTCCTGGCCTCGGATAAAGGTATATTTGTATATAAGGAGCTGACATCCATCGTCAGCAGGACTGCGTCCGACGGGACTGCAAAATTCTCAACAGACTGTATAAAGTGTGTGGTATCTTTCACATAAGCCGGCGTCTTAATCGAGAATGGAAAAATGTGATGATTAATAAATTTAGCGATTGGTTCCAATAAAGAGTTATTGGCACTGATGATGGGCCTGCATGGAAAAATGTCCAAATCTTGAGAGTATTTATGCACCTTCGGTAAGAGATAGAAGATAGGTGTCCTGGGGTATTTATTATAAAGAAAGCGGAAGGTGCTCTCCTCGATATAGTCCATGGCTAGCCCACCCTGTAGGACTACCAGAATGATGTTGGATACATGCGTGGTCGGGTTACGATCTAATTCCAAATAATAATTTGTGTCTGACAATTGATGCCTTGCGGCTTTAAGATAGTCTTGTTTGTCGAGCAGTACGATGCCCCCTCCCTTGTCGGCTGATTTAATTACTAATTCAGGATCTCGACCCAGATTGTTCAGAAGGTTCAAGTCTTCCCGTTTTAAGTTATAAGATTTCTTGGATGTGGTTTCTAATTTACAAATGTCTCTGGTGACAAGCCTTCTGAACACATCAATTGACGGGTTGTCTATGCCGGGAGTAAAGGTGGATCGTGGAGTGAACAGCTTGGGTTGTGTGGTATTGTCCTTAAAAAATGTTTTTAATTTGAGAAGTCTGATGAGTTTGAACACGTCAATTTGGGTCCTAAAGGGGGAGTACCTTGGCGTGGGGACAAACCCCATGCCAAGATTAAGTAACTGCGTCTCTCTTACCGTTAAGATTCGGCTGGAGAAATTGAACACCAAGGAGGGCATGACTGAGTCGTGTCCTCTTGTCATTTTTTCCTGGTCTTCTTCGGCGGTCTTTTGTCCAAAAAATCCGTCCTACTTCGTTGTCTCGAGCCGGCGGAAGTGGAAGCAACTCCCCTATATCTATTTGTCCTGAAATTATACGGGTCTCGGGTTTTCTCATCTGCGGAGGAATCCGCTAGATCAGAGTCCGTAGTTTCATATTCAGACATTTCGATGGGACGTCTCCAAGTCACCTGTTTTTGAATTTGTTTTTTGGTGGACTGCCATCTATAGACTTGCTCATTGTGATAATCACTCCTGTCTCTGTTTAATTTTTTATTTTTAAATGCTAACAACTCGTCTTTGAAGCTCTTGAGACGGTTGTCTAGATCTGACATGCCACCCGGTACAAGGCTATCTGGGATCACGGTGAGTTGTTCCTTCACAGCATCAATGTCCTTCCCAATCGTATCTAATTCTTGATGGCATTGATCTATAATAAGAAGAATCAGATCGAAGGAACATCGGTCAAGAATAGCCGTCCACTTGTCCAGAAACTCTTTCTTGTTAGAAAACAACGTTGGTCCTTTGGGCATTCTCAAGCCTCTTGGTATTATGGAAGATTTGTAGTATTCAAGGAGAAATGATGAATGTAAATTAATCCTGATCCTCTTCTTCTCTAGGTATTCCAGCTTGTTGAACTTCTCATCTTGGGTATAGGTATCATGCTGTAGCGGAGTAGCATTGTTCAGGATTCTATTTCTGTCCGCGTCTGAAAAGGCAAATCCCTTGTCCGTCATGCCGTGAATAAAGTAGCAAAGAGAGACGGCCGGGGTGTAAACAGGTACAATAGTAGAAACAAACACTCCCGGAAAGTTACCAAACAGACAATATTTAATGTCCTAACTGATGGTTGTGAGAAACAATCGGTGGTTCAACTGAACTACTGCTTGAGGGGTCTTAGAACACAAGGTCTATCTGCATATATATTAAACCAAGGCACATCAAGTGTATAACATGAAGACAGTGTCGAAAACAGTCCCCCTCCCTGTCCCCCCTAGCACAACAAACAAGACTGGGTGAGTCGAAATAAGCTCAGTTCATGCAAGCAGCCTGAAAAAACAGATTGTGTTGGCACGTCCGTGCAAGTAAGCCGCAACCGGTGAATGTAAAGTCTTTACTATGTTATAATTCGGTGCGGGACGTGGACCACAAGGAAAACGACGATCGGCTCGACCCAGGTTGGGGGGATGTAAAGTTCGTTAAATACTGATGTCCTTCCGGTATGATGACATTTCGAAGACTTCCTCAGAGTCTACAGTATGTAACAAAGAGAACACACAAACAAAATTCACAACCAATTACCTCTAGTAAGTGTCCAAGACGAAATTAACATGTGTACAATCTATAAAATCCCACATATACAAATGCTATGTCGCATGTAAGACAAAACGTGCAAATTACTCCACTACATAAGAGATAGACAGGGACATACCTATTAGAGTAGCATTTCTGGCGCGTGAACCTCTTGGGTTTATTCTTGTTGTGTTCTCGCGTTAGATCCTGAACATAAAGTGCTGGTTTAAATAATTTGGGTGAAAGGTCGTGCTGCGTGATATCCTACAGCTGTATGAATACCTTTGTGTTAACATCACAAGGAACTGCAATAATGGCAAGGGGAGGTGATGGTAGACTATTCTGACCAATATGTTAAAGGCAACCCAGCTATTTACAAAAAAGCTGATAGGTCCCAATCCGTGTTTAACCCATGCGGGAATAAAGTATTGCAATGATGAATATAAAATGCCTCCCGTTGAAGAAGGAAACGCTCTATGTCGATTATCTCATGTTTAGTTGGCAAAAATGTCTCCAGGATTACCAGTTTTAAATCTTTGTGGCTGTGTTTCCTATCTAAGAAGTGACTGACCATGGGGGCGCTTGGGGTGCAGTTCTTAATGCGAGAAATATGTTCGCCCAAACGTATCCTGATCGGTCTCCTAGATTGCCCAATGTATGCTAACTGGCAGGTACATTTGACCATATATATGGATTCCTTTGTGCTGCAACTGGAGAATGATTTTAAATCCAGCGTAAAGTTACTTGATGGAAGCTGTACATGATTCGTCCGCCACATGTAAGAGCAGTACTTACAGTGCCCGCATGCAAAGTGTCCTACTGGGGCATTGGAAGTGTCAGGCCGGGAAGCGATGTCAGCTCTAGATACATAGTTGGCAATAGCATTGGTCTTCCGAAAGCCGATCACGGGTGGTAATTGACAGCCTGGCGTCGTGTCCAAGACGTGCCAATGTTTCAGTATGATGTGCTTGATTTTATTTGCAAGAGGAGTATAATCGAGCGACCAGAATAACCTGGAGTTACTCCGCAGTGCTCTGTCACCCTCTTCTAGTAAGGTATGTCTTGGACGACTAATAGCCCTGTTGCGTGCTTCCTTGATAATGCTATAAGGATAACCTCTGTGTCTCAGAATACCCGAGATATTATCCGCGGCTGCATAGAAACCTCGTGGGTTGGTAGAATTCCGTTTTGCTCTGATAAACAGGCTGTACGGAATGTTGGCCTTGAGATGTTTTGGATGGAATGACCCAAACTGGAGGTATGGGAACCGATCTGTGGGTTTATGAAATAATTTGGTTTGAATCTTGCCATCATCAATGAAAACTGTAAGATCCAAAAATGATAGGGAGTTGGTTTGTAAGTTATGGGTGAAGCTTAATTGAGGATGTTGGTCATTGATCCAACGGCAAAAATCAGTGACTGAAATCTGATTGCTAAAAATAAAAAATAGATCATCAATGTATCTTTTATAACATAAGATGTCTGTGAAAAATGGGTTAACTGTGGGGTCACAAATAAAAGTTAAATCAAAGTTAGACATAAAAATGTTTGCAACAGACGGAGCAAAATTGGAGCCCATGGAGACTCCCAGAACCTGTAAATAATATCGGTTGTCAAATCTAAAAAAATTGTGCTCAAAGCAAATGTCCAACAAATCCAAAAGAAAATCTGTGGGTGGAAATCCGTTTTGTCTGGAATCTAGGTGATGAGCAATAAGTGTCCTGGCCTCGGATAAAGGTATATTTGTATATAAGGAGCTGACATCCATCGTCAGCAGGACTGCGTCCGACGGGACTGCAAAATTCTCAACAGACTGTATAAAGTGTGTGGTATCTTTCACATAAGCCGGCGTCTTAATCGAGAATGGAAAAATGTGATGATTAATAAATTTAGCAATTGGTTCCAATAAAGAGTTATTGGCACTGATGATGGGCCTGCATGGAAAAATGTCCAAATCTTGAGAGTATTTATGCACCTTCGGTAAGAGATAGAAGATAGGTGTCCTGGGGTATTTATTATAAAGAAAGCGGAAGGTGCTCTCCTCGATATAGTCCATGGCTAGCCCACCCTGTAGGACTACCAGAATGATGTTGGATACATGCGTGGTCGGGTTACGATCTAATTCCAAATAATAATTTGTGTCTGACAATTGATGCCTTGCGGCTTTAAGATAGTCTTGTTTGTCGAGCAGTACGATGCCCCCTCCCTTGTCGGCTGATTTAATTACTAATTCAGGATCTCGACCCAGATTGTTCAGAAGGTTCAAGTCTTCCCGTTTTAAGTTATAAGATTTCTTGGATGTGGTTTCTAATTTACAAATGTCTCTGGTGACAAGCCTTCTGAACACATCAATTGACGGGTTGTCTATGCCGGGAGTAAAGGTGGATCGTGGAGTGAACAGCTTGGGTTGTGTGGTATTGTCCTTAAAAAATGTTTTTAATTTGAGAAGTCTGATGAGTTTGAACACGTCAATTTGGGTCCTAAAGGGGGAGTACCTTGGCGTGGGGACAAACCCCATGCCAAGATTAAGTAACTGCGTCTCTCTTACCGTTAAGATTCGGCTGGAGAAATTGAACACCAAGGAGGGCATGACTGAGTCGTGTCCTCTTGTCATTTTTTCCTGGTCTTCTTCGGCGGTCTTTTGTCCAAAAAATCCGTCCTACTTCGTTGTCTCGAGCCGGCGGAAGTGGAAGCAACTCCCCTATATCTATTTGTCCTGAAATTATACGGGTCTCGGGTTTTCTCATCTGCGGAGGAATCCGCTAGATCAGAGTCCGTAGTTTCATATTCAGACATTTCGATGGGACGTCTCCAAGTCACCTGTTTTTGAATTTGTTTTTTGGTGGACTGCCATCTATAGACTTGCTCATTGTGATAATCACTCCTGTCTCTGTTTAATTTTTTATTTTTAAATGCTAACAACTCGTCTTTGAAGCTCTTGAGACGGTTGTCTAGATCTGACATGCCACCCGGTACAAGGCTATCTGGGATCACGGTGAGTTGTTCCTTCACAGCATCAATGTCCTTCCCAATCGTATCTAATTCTTGATGGCATTGATCTATAATAAGAAGAATCAGATCGAAGGAACATCGGTCAAGAATAGCCGTCCACTTGTCCAGAAACTCTTTCTTGTTAGAAAACAACGTTGGTCCTTTGGGCATTCTCAAGCCTCTTGGTATTATGGAAGATTTGTAGTATTCAAGGAGAAATGATGAATGTAAATTAATCCTGATCCTCTTCTTCTCTAGGTATTCCAGCTTGTTGAAGTTCTCATCTTGGGTATAGGTATCATGCTGTAGCGGAGTAGCATTGTTCAGGATTCTATTTCTGTCCGCGTCTGAAAAGGCAAATCCCTTGTCCGTCATGCCGTGAATAAAGTAGCAAAGAGAGACGGCCGGGGTGTAAACAGGTACAATAGTAGAAACAAACACTCCCGGAAAGTTACCAAACAGACAATATTTAATGTCCTAACTGATGGTTGTGAGAAACAATCGGTGGTTCAACTGAACTACTGCTTGAGGGGTCTTAGAACACAAGGTCTATCTGCATATATATTAAACCAAGGCACATCAAGTGTATAACATGAAGACAGTGTCGAAAACAGTCCCCCTCCCTGTCCCCCCTAGCACAACAAACAAGACTGGGTGAGTCGAAATAAGCTCAGTTCATGCAAGCAGCCTGAAAAAACAGATTGTGTTGGCACGTCCGTGCAAGTAAGCCGCAACCGGTGAATGTAAAGTCTTTACTATGTTATAATTCGGTGCGGGACGTGGACCACAAGGAAAACGACGATCGGCTCGACCCAGGTTGGGGGGATGTAAAGTTCGTTAAATACTGATGTCCTTCCGGTATGATGACATTTCGAAGACTTCCTCAGAGTCTACAGTATGTAACAAAGAGAACACACAAACAAAATTCACAACCAATTACCTCTAGTAAGTGTCCAAGACGAAATTAACATGTGTACAATCTATAAAATCCCACATATACAAATGCTATGTCGCATGTAAGACAAAACGTGCAAATTACTCCACTACATAAGAGATAGACAGGGACATACCTATTAGAGTAGCATTTCTGGCGCGTGAACCTCTTGGGTTTATTCTTGTTGTGTTCTCGCGTTAGATCCTGAACATAAAGTGCTGGTTTAAATAATTTGGGTGAAAGGTCGTGCTGCGTGATATCCTACAGCTGTATGAATACCTTTGTGTTAACATCACAAGGAACTGCAATAATGGCAAGGGGAGGTGATGGTAGACTATTCTGACCAATATGTTAAAGGCAACCCAGCTATTTACAAAAAAGCTGATAGGTCCCAATCCGTGTTTAACCCATGCGGGAATAAAGTATTGCAATGATGAATATAAAATGCCTCCCGTTGAAGAAGGAAACGCTCTATGTCGATTATCTCATGTTTAGTTGGCAAAAATGTCTCCAGGATTACCAGTTTTAAATCTTTGTGGCTGTGTTTCCTATCTAAGAAGTGACTGACCATGGGGGCGCTTGGGGTGCAGTTCTTAATGCGAGAAATATGTTCGCCCAAACGTATCCTGATCGGTCTCCTAGATTGCCCAATGTATGCTAACTGGCAGGTACATTTGACCATATATATGGATTCCTTTGTGCTGCAACTGGAGAATGATTTTAAATCCAGCGTAAAGTTACTTGATGGAAGCTGTACATGATTCGTCCGCCACATGTAAGAGCAGTACTTACAGTGCCCGCATGCAAAGTGTCCTACTGGGGCATTGGAAGTGTCAGGCCGGGAAGCGATGTCAGCTCTAGATACATAGTTGGCAATAGCATTGGTCTTCCGAAAGCCGATCACGGGTGGTAATTGACAGCCTGGCGTCGTGTCCAAGACGTGCCAATGTTTCAGTATGATGTGCTTGATTTTATTTGCAAGAGGAGTATAATCGAGCGACCAGAATAACCTGGAGTTACTCCGCAGTGCTCTGTCACCCTCTTCTAGTAAGGTATGTCTTGGACGACTAATAGCCCTGTTGCGTGCTTCCTTGATAATGCTATAAGGATAACCTCTGTGTCTCAGAATACCCGAGATATTATCCGCGGCTGCATAGAAACCTCGTGGGTTGGTAGAATTCCGTTTTGCTCTGATAAACAGGCTGTACGGAATGTTGGCCTTGAGATGTTTTGGATGGAATGACCCAAACTGGAGGTATGGGAA
Organism: Bradypodion pumilum; assembly: GCA_035047305.1. Classification (NCBI taxonomy): domain Eukaryota; kingdom Metazoa; phylum Chordata; class Lepidosauria; order Squamata; family Chamaeleonidae; genus Bradypodion; species Bradypodion pumilum. Next base: position 201,215,207 of record JAWDJD010000003.1, on the reverse strand, counting down.
CCGATCTGTGGGTTTATGAAATAATTTGGTTTGAATCTTGCCATCATCAATGAAAACTGTAAGATCCAAAAATGATAGGGAGTTGGTTTGTAAGTTATGGGTGAAGCTTAATTGAGGATGTTGGTCATTGATCCAACGGCAAAAATCAGTGACTGAAATCTGATTGCTAAAAATAAAAAATAGATCATCAATGTATCTTTTATAACATAAGATGTCTGTGAAAAATGGGTTAACTGTGGGGTCACAAATAAAAGTTAAATCAAAGTTAGACATAAAAATGTTTGCAACAGACGGAGCAAAATTGGAGCCCATGGAGACTCCCAGAACCTGTAAATAATATCGGTTGTCAAATCTAAAAAAATTGTGCTCAAAGCAAATGTCCAACAAATCCAAAAGAAAATCTGTGGGTGGAAATCCGTTTTGTCTGGAATCTAGGTGATGAGCAATAAGTGTCCTGGCCTCGGATAAAGGTATATTTGTATATAAGGAGCTGACATCCATCGTCAGCAGGACTGCGTCCGACGGGACTGCAAAATTCTCAACAGACTGTATAAAGTGTGTGGTATCTTTCACATAAGCCGGCGTCTTAATCGAGAATGGAAAAATGTGATGATTAATAAATTTAGCAATTGGTTCCAATAAAGAGTTATTGGCACTGATGATGGGCCTGCATGGAAAAATGTCCAAATCTTGAGAGTATTTATGCACCTTCGGTAAGAGATAGAAGATAGGTGTCCTGGGGTATTTATTATAAAGAAAGCGGAAGGTGCTCTCCTCGATATAGTCCATGGCTAGCCCACCCTGTAGGACTACCAGAATGATGTTGGATACATGCGTGGTCGGGTTACGATCTAATTCCAAATAATAATTTGTGTCTGACAATTGATGCCTTGCGGCTTTAAGATAGTCTTGTTTGTCGAGCAGTACGATGCCCCCTCCCTTGTCGGCTGATTTAATTACTAATTCAGGATCTCGACCCAGATTGTTCAGAAGGTTCAAGTCTTCCCGTTTTAAGTTATAAGATTTCTTGGATGTGGTTTCTAATTTACAAATGTCTCTGGTGACAAGCCTTCTGAACACATCAATTGACGGGTTGTCTATGCCGGGAGTAAAGGTGGATCGTGGAGTGAACAGCTTGGGTTGTGTGGTATTGTCCTTAAAAAATGTTTTTAATTTGAGAAGTCTGATGAGTTTGAACACGTCAATTTGGGTCCTAAAGGGGGAGTACCTTGGCGTGGGGACAAACCCCATGCCAAGATTAAGTAACTGCGTCTCTCTTACCGTTAAGATTCGGCTGGAGAAATTGAACACCAAGGAGGGCATGACTGAGTCGTGTCCTCTTGTCATTTTTTCCTGGTCTTCTTCGGCGGTCTTTTGTCCAAAAAATCCGTCCTACTTCGTTGTCTCGAGCCGGCGGAAGTGGAAGCAACTCCCCTATATCTATTTGTCCTGAAATTATACGGGTCTCGGGTTTTCTCATCTGCGGAGGAATCCGCTAGATCAGAGTCCGTAGTTTCATATTCAGACATTTCGATGGGACGTCTCCAAGTCACCTGTTTTTGAATTTGTTTTTTGGTGGACTGCCATCTATAGACTTGCTCATTGTGATAATCACTCCTGTCTCTGTTTAATTTTTTATTTTTAAATGCTAACAACTCGTCTTTGAAGCTCTTGAGACGGTTGTCTAGATCTGACATGCCACCCGGTACAAGGCTATCTGGGATCACGGTGAGTTGTTCCTTCACAGCATCAATGTCCTTCCCAATCGTATCTAATTCTTGATGGCATTGATCTATAATAAGAAGAATCAGATCGAAGGAACATCGGTCAAGAATAGCCGTCCACTTGTCCAGAAACTCTTTCTTGTTAGAAAACAACGTTGGTCCTTTGGGCATTCTCAAGCCTCTTGGTATTATGGAAGATTTGTAGTATTCAAGGAGAAATGATGAATGTAAATTAATCCTGATCCTCTTCTTCTCTAGGTATTCCAGCTTGTTGAAGTTCTCATCTTGGGTATAGGTATCATGCTGTAGCGGAGTAGCATTGTTCAGGATTCTATTTCTGTCCGCGTCTGAAAAGGCAAATCCCTTGTCCGTCATGCCGTGAATAAAGTAGCAAAGAGAGACGGCCGGGGTGTAAACAGGTACAATAGTAGAAACAAACACTCCCGGAAAGTTACCAAACAGACAATATTTAATGTCCTAACTGATGGTTGTGAGAAACAATCGGTGGTTCAACTGAACTACTGCTTGAGGGGTCTTAGAACACAAGGTCTATCTGCATATATATTAAACCAAGGCACATCAAGTGTATAACATGAAGACAGTGTCGAAAACAGTCCCCCTCCCTGTCCCCCCTAGCACAACAAACAAGACTGGGTGAGTCGAAATAAGCTCAGTTCATGCAAGCAGCCTGAAAAAACAGATTGTGTTGGCACGTCCGTGCAAGTAAGCCGCAACCGGTGAATGTAAAGTCTTTACTATGTTATAATTCGGTGCGGGACGTGGACCACAAGGAAAACGACGATCGGCTCGACCCAGGTTGGGGGGATGTAAAGTTCGTTAAATACTGATGTCCTTCCGGTATGATGACATTTCGAAGACTTCCTCAGAGTCTACAGTATGTAACAAAGAGAACACACAAACAAAATTCACAACCAATTACCTCTAGTAAGTGTCCAAGACGAAATTAACATGTGTACAATCTATAAAATCCCACATATACAAATGCTATGTCGCATGTAAGACAAAACGTGCAAATTACTCCACTACATAAGAGATAGACAGGGACATACCTATTAGAGTAGCATTTCTGGCGCGTGAACCTCTTGGGTTTATTCTTGTTGTGTTCTCGCGTTAGATCCTGAACATAAAGTGCTGGTTTAAATAATTTGGGTGAAAGGTCGTGCTGCGTGATATCCTACAGCTGTATGAATACCTTTGTGTTAACATCACAAGGAACTGCAATAATGGCAAGGGGAGGTGATGGTAGACTATTCTGACCAATATGTTAAAGGCAACCCAGCTATTTACAAAAAAGCTGATAGGTCCCAATCCGTGTTTAACCCATGCGGGAATAAAGTATTGCAATGATGAATATAAAATGCCTCCCGTTGAAGAAGGAAACGCTCTATGTCGATTATCTCATGTTTAGTTGGCAAAAATGTCTCCAGGATTACCAGTTTTAAATCTTTGTGGCTGTGTTTCCTATCTAAGAAGTGACTGACCATGGGGGCGCTTGGGGTGCAGTTCTTAATGCGAGAAATATGTTCGCCCAAACGTATCCTGATCGGTCTCCTAGATTGCCCAATGTATGCTAACTGGCAGGTACATTTGACCATATATATGGATTCCTTTGTGCTGCAACTGGAGAATGATTTTAAATCCAGCGTAAAGTTACTTGATGGAAGCTGTACATGATTCGTCCGCCACATGTAAGAGCAGTACTTACAGTGCCCGCATGCAAAGTGTCCTACTGGGGCATTGGAAGTGTCAGGCCGGGAAGCGATGTCAGCTCTAGATACATAGTTGGCAATAGCATTGGTCTTCCGAAAGCCGATCACGGGTGGTAATTGACAGCCTGGCGTCGTGTCCAAGACGTGCCAATGTTTCAGTATGATGTGCTTGATTTTATTTGCAAGAGGAGTATAATCGAGCGACCAGAATAACCTGGAGTTACTCCGCAGTGCTCTGTCACCCTCTTCTAGTAAGGTATGTCTTGGACGACTAATAACCCTGTTGCGTGCTTCCTTGATAATGCTATAGGGATAACCTCTGTGTCTCAGAATACCCGAGATATTATCCGCAGCTGCAAAGAAATCTCGTGGGTTGGTAGAATTCCGTTTTGCTCTGATAAACAGGCTGTACGGAATGTTGGCCTTGAGATGTTTTGGATGGAATGACCCAAACTGGAGGTATGGGAACCGATCTGTGGGTTTATGAAATAATTTGGTTTGAATCTTGCCATCATCAATGAAAACTGTAAGATCCAAAAATGATAGAGAGTTGGTTTGTAAGTTATGGGTGAAGCTTAATTGAGGATGTTGGTCATTGATCCAACGGCAAAAATCAGTGACTGAAATCTGATTGCTAAAAATAAAAAAATAGATCATCAATGTATCTTTTATAACATAAGATGTCTGTGAAAAATGGGTTAACTGTGGGGTCACAAATAAAAGTTAAATCAAAGTTAGACATAAAAATGTTTGCAACGGACGGAGCAAAATTGGAGCCCATGGAGACTCCCTGAACCTGTAAATAATATCGGTTGTCAAATCTAAAAAAATTGTGCTCAAAGCAAATGTCCAACAAATCCAAAAGAAAATCTGTGGGTGGAAATCCGTTTTGTCTGGAATCTAGGTGATGAGCGATAAGTGTCCTGGCCTCGGATAAAGGTATATTTGTATATAAGGAGCTGACATCCATCGTCAGCAGGACTGCGTCCGACGGGACTGCAAAATTCTCAACAGACTGTATAAAGTGTGTGGTATCTTTCACATAAGCCGGCGTCTTAATCGAGAATGGAAAAATGTGATGATTAATAAATTTAGCGATTGGTTCCAATAAAGAGTTATTGGCACTGATGATGGGCCTGCATGGAAAAATGTCCAAATCTTGAGAGTATTTATGCACTTAATCAAATATCAGGTATGAGATGCAATTTGTCATAGTTTTGGAATGAGGATTATTAGTTTATAACGTAATAGCAATATTTGTGTACCGATTAGGCTCCATGTATTTCCATGTGTCTTTCTTTAATATTCTGTAGAAACTGTATGAAAGATCCTGATGAAGAAATTTATTTTTGAAAAGTTGCATTACCGGATCGGCTTGGATATATGATAATTATTTTCAATAAATTGATACAGTATAGGTTTTTGAAACACTTCCAAGGAAGGAGAACATTCTTGTGGTTTTTGCCTCAAACTTTTTTTTGTATACTGTGGACTTTCACCGTTTGGCCATATTATTGTTTTTCTGGTCAAAATGAGCTTATATTGAAAAACAGGCCAAATGGTACATGGTGAGTCAAAAAAGCAAAGCCGTTTGAGGCTGTAATCATCCAATAAGCAAACAACTTTCAGTCCATCAAATATCTTATTCAATTATTTATTAATTCTATTTATGTCCGTAGTTATATATTTCCAACCACAGCATGGTCATATAGTCTCTTGTACTCTGGTCCTTCTGCTAAGTCAAATAAAAATTCAAAAATCTCTAAGCTTCTACTAGATCAATGGAAAGTTCAAAACAAATTCTTGATCTCTGTAAGTCTTTACTAAGCACCCATACTCTAAATGAAACTTTTGGGTACTAGTTCTCAAGCAAATAAGAGAAAGTACTATTTCACCCAGAAGATCACTGGTCTGTGGAACTCCCTGCCAGAAGAAGTGGTGACAGCTGTCAGTCTTGACAGCTTTAAGAAAGGATTAGACAAGTTCATGGACGACAAGGGTATCAATGGCTATAATTATGGATACCTAAGGACAACCTCCAGGTTGGAGAGATAGGCAGGATATCTCTCAATGCCATTTCCAGGGAATCCTAAGCAGGTGAAGGTATCTACTTGGGAATACCCTGGAGCAAATGGTGAGCCACTGTGTGAGACAGAATGCTGGACTAGATGGGCTGTTGCCTGTTCCAGCAAGGCTGTTCTTACGTTCTAACTTCAGGTTAGAAACAGATGTGATAAACAGGATCTCATCCACAGAGTTGACTAAAGCAGGAACCACAAGCAAGTTGTAAATTAGTTTCCCTTTGTCTCTTTTGTCTCCCAAAAAGCAGACAGTGCCCAATCCAGCAGAGGGGCCTTTCAACTGTTTTGGAAAAGAGTTGGGAGGAGAAGAGGTAATCATGAGCTAGTCATCCTTAGTGGCAGATAGTGTCGGGATGGGGAGGTAGTGCTGGTTCCCGTAGGGCATCATTGGACCACAGTTTGTGTGACTCAAGTGTGCACAATACAGCTTTGTGATATGCCCCACGTTCTTTCATATGAATAGACTTGGTAATGCCCACAGAGCTGCCTCCCTGACTGAGCTGGGCTGGGTGGTGGCTAGCAATGTACAGCAAGAAATTGACCCTCTCAGGCTACAAAGTGGATGAGTGCACTACCTCAGGCCTAGAGTTGCCATAATTCTCTCCCACAAAACCAGGACAGAAGTATACTTGACAAAAATGAGCAGGTTATCTGCAAAATAACCTGTTTTTTTAAACAAACATAATATAACGACAGCTATAAAACACTTTCACATTAAATATATCAATACATAAATGAATTTATTTACAATAGTTAATTCTTACTGTAAGATGATCTGTTGTACTTCTGAAAAGTCACATCGCAGTCAACTCTTAACATCCTCTATTCCAGGAAACACACTGGTCATACTTATCGGTGTGAGGCAAGGACATTAAGATTTGTCTCCAGGTATACTCCAACTCCAATGTGGCAGGAAATCACTCATTTGATGTCGAGAGTTCAAATTTATTTTAATTGTGTGATATAATACACAATCAGTAAGGTTTAAAAATCCGGGACTATTTTTATTGAACTGGCCGGGACAATTTTTCCAACTTTAATTTAATTTGATTTGATTTTCCTGTTCCAGCAAGGCTGTTCTTATGTTCTTATGTTCTGAGATGTACAAACGAAACCTCCTTCTCTTCATATCAGTATGTGTGATTTATCCACATCATTTGTGAACACTCTCTTAATAATTGTAAATAATCTCAATCTCAAAACCTCTCTGGAATCTAGGTCTTTCATTATCCTTCCTCAGGAGATTTATAATATACTAGCATATTTTGCCCGGCAATGTCGAGCTTTTTAAAATTGTGTTGGATAGTAAAGGGTTTCATGTTTTTTTTTCTTGAACAAATGGTGCCGGGCTGTTTTAAATGGCGTTGAAAGGCTTTGTGAATTTGTGGCTTTGAGGCGCTGCGTCCGCCTGTGGCGGACTTGTGCTCCCCGTGTGTTGTTTATTTTTATTTTTTGCGTGCCGGCTTCCTCAGTGCCGGGCTCTTTAAAATGGTTTTGGAAGGGTTTTGTTTTATTTTTATGCAACCGAGGTTAGTTTTTAATTGTGTTTTTTTTAGGTTTTTTTTTAACGCATGGGCTGTTAGAAACTGTGTTTTTTAAATTTTTTTTGGTTTTTCAAAAGAGGAAAGGATGATAATTTTTTTTATAATTATTGTATTTAACCAAATAATGTGTTACTATGTGAATTTTTTAAAATAGTTATGCCTTGGATAATAATTTTTAAAATGTGTAAGAATATGTTTTTTTTAATCAATGTTTCCATACTGTGTTTAGATGTTTTGTTTTGATTTTTTTTTGGTGAAAACCTATTTCTTTTTTTGAATATTTTGTGATTAGTGTGACTATTGTTGAATGATTTGATTACTTATTTCATTAATTTGGGAAGTATTTATTATTTTTGAATGTTTTTGAATGTTTTTTCTCTTGTGGCCACTGGGTGGGGCTGGTGAGTTTTTCTTCTACTCTACAATTTTTCTCTACTGTCCTCTGGGTGTTGCTTCTTCTTCCGGTGAGTATTTTCTTTATTTTCTCAGTTGATTTCCGGTCATTATGCAGTGAAGAAGTCTCCTGGTAAGCTCTCTGGTTTTATTTTTTTTTGGGGGGGAGGGTTTGGTTTTTTTGGGGGGGCTGTGTGATGTTTTTGTGTTTTCTTTTTGGATGTTTTTGTGTTTCTTTTTGACTGTTTTGTGACTGTTTTTGGATGTTTTTGCGTGTCCTTTTTTTTGGGGGGGGGGCTGTTTTTGCGGGCCAGGCTCGATCCCTAGCGGATGGAAAGAAAAGGGTGGGGGTGGTCTTTTTTTTGGCAGGCCAGGCTCGATTCCTGGCCTGTGGAAAGAAAAGGGCGGCAGGGGGGGGTGTTTCACGGGCCAGGCTTGATCCCTGGCCCGTGGAAAGTAAAGGGCAGGGGTGGTCTTTTTTTTTCATGGGCCAGGCTTGATCCCTGGCTCATGGAAAGAAAAGGGCGGGAGGGTGGTGGTCTTTTTTTTTCACGGGCCAGGCTCAATCCCTGGCTCATGGAAAGGAAAGGGCGTGGGGGGTGTCTTTTTTTTTCACGGGCCATGCTCGATGGCTGGCCCGTGGAAAGTAAGGTCAGCGGCAGCGAGGGGGGGCTTTCTTTTATTTTTCATGCTCTGGCTGCCTCAGGGTTCTGCTCGCTCATGGTGCGCAGGACGCTGGGGCTTGTAGTTTGCGTGCGTGGTTTTCGTTACTGCAGCGTTTTTTTCCTGTGGCTTATTTTTGATTGACCACGGTGCATTTCTGAACGTTCCTTTTGCCGCGCCGCTCAGCCTGATTGGATCTGGTACGGTGCGGCGCAAGGAATGTTGGGAACTGAAGTTCCCTTTTTTTGTTTGTCAGCATGTGTCATTTTGCCTCTTTATAATTCTATGGTGAGGCCCCATCTGGAATACTGTGTACAGTTCTGGTCGCCATACCTCCAGAAGGATATTATGGAGTTGGAGAAAGTGCAGAGGAGGGCAACCAGAATGATTAGGGGACTGGAACACCTTCCTTACCATCTGAGGCTGCAACGGTTGGGCCTCTTCACTCTTGAATGGCGGCGTCTAAGAGGGGACCTGATTGAAGTTTATAAAATCATGCACGGTGTGGACAAAGTAGATAAGGAAAAACTGTTTTCCCTATTGCACAACACTAGAACTAGGGGACACTCGATGAAACTTTTGGGTACTAGTTCTCAAACAAATAAGAGGATTACTGGTCTATGGAACTCCCTGCCAGAAGAAGTGGTGACAGCTGTCAGTCTTGACAGCTTTAAGAAAGGATTAGACAAGTTCATGGAGGACAAGGGTATCAATGGCTATAATTATGGATACTTAAGTACAACCTCGGGGTTGGAGAGATAGGCAGGATATCTCTCAATGCCATTTCCAGGGAATCCTAAGCAGGTGAAGGCATCTCCTTGGGAATACCCTGAAGCAAATGGTGAGCCACTGTGTGAGACAGAATGCTGGACTGGATGGGCTGTGGCCTGTTCCAGCAAGGCTGTTCTTATGTTCTTATGTTCACTTAATGCTCTCTGGCATTCATTTGAGTCATCTAATATTTTATATAATTTACTAACTAAACCTTTAATTTCTATTTGGCCATTTCTTAACTTATATACCGACTCCTCAAACCTTGTCATGTCCCTATCTAAACTTATTTCTTCCCTATATTTTTATTCCAATTATTCAATGTAGCAACTTGAAGCCAATTTAGCTTCAATTGATTACAAATTTCTAACATTCTTTCTTTATCCTCACAAGTGGCTAACCATTCCTTTAACAAGATTACTTTATGCCTAACCATTATTTCTTCAGTCCTATGATCCCAAACTAACGGGAATGATTTTAAATCCCTTAGTTCCAAAATTGGTGATAACCCTGGGGATAATTTGTTTTTCAATAATGTCCATGTTCTAAAGAGCGTCTTAAACATTTTATTTGCGGCATTAATTTTGACTATTTCTTTACCCAGAAACATTAATGATTCATCTCCCAATTTTTCACATAATTCAATCTCCCCCCCCCCCATATCATTTTTTGCCTTATTAAAATTTTACATATGTTTTTCAGTTGAAATGCCCAATAATAATTTGTGATGTTCGGGATTCCTAAACCACCCTTTTTTGGGTAAAGTTACCACAAGGTTTTCGATATTCTGGCTTTTTTCCATTATTGCAGTAATTATTTATTAAATTTTGAAATACATTTAGTTCTTTCCTTTTAATATTAATTTGGAGAATATCAAATAAAAAAATTATTTTAGGTAACAATTTCATTTTACATGATGATACTCGGCCAAACCAGGATAAATTTAATTTTTTTATATCTTGTAATCTTTTCCTTTAACTCCTTTTCCAATTTGTCATAATTCATTCTCTTTAAATCATCATACTTGTTTAGATTTGTCCCACGATACTTTTAAGACCAAGAAGAAGGAGACAAAATGGAGGATCGTACTGATCCCAATAATATTACAAAATGTTACAGCAATAAATGTATTCAAACACAACACATGGGTTGGTGGAAGAATTTTCAGTTGCTTTTGAATTGAAACGCCATTGCTAATTTGATCCTACCTGATCTGGTTGGCAGTGGAGCAGAATCAAACAGTAATTGGAAACCTACCAGGTAATGGAACCTCCCTAGTTCTGGAAAGTGATCCTAATGTCCCTGAAGCAGCAAAGGTTTTGAGCTCGCTTCATAAGGAGGGACTGAGTTGGCAGGAATGGAACAGGCCCCCTTGTAGTGGCAATAATGACCAGAAAAGCAGGTAACATGCCAGTTAGACAGTCTTTGAGAAAAGTGTCAAACAGAAATAAAATGGTTCCTATAATTTCAAGTCAGAGCTTTCAACCTGGTTTGTCAAGGCATCTAAACAAATACGTCTGTATATCAAGACTTCAGCACGTACCAGATGTAATCTAAAATAAGTCTTTGCAGGATGGCTCTCCACAGTATATTGTTTGAATGTCTAATGCAGGGATAGGCAACCTACAGCCCGCAGATTGTATCTGGCCTGTGGTGCCAAATCAATGGGCCTGGGTCCGCGCTACTGTCAGAATCAGCCACAGACTTGCTTATGGCTGTTGCAAACACGTTTATGACAGCCACAGACTCATTCATGGCTGTTGTTCTACTTTCCCCTCAGGGAAATTACTATAGACCACAGAGGAGTTTTTTTATTTCTAGATTTATTTATTTTTTATTTCTAGATTTAGAATGCCAAGAGGATGTCACATGCGACCTACCAGGAGCAGTCTATCTGGTCAATTCCCAGTACAAGGGACCCTTGCCCCAGGGCATAGTAGGTACTGTCCTACCTCGAAGCAGTGCAGGGAAAAAAAGGATCTCTCTGGTCCCAGGAGTCATAGACTCTGATTACACAGGCATTACCAAAGTCCAACTTTGGACACAGTTGCCCCAGACCATCAGCAAAGGGGATTCAATAGTGCAACTGATCATGTTTCTGTATCATCTGCCAGGTGGGAGCAAGGAAGTGAGCAGAGGAGATTCAGGATTTGGGTCAACAGAAGAGGCAGGGGGTCTAGAGACCACATTGCCAAAATATGTTGGATCATGGAGAAAACAAAGGAATACCAGAAACAAATATACTTTTGTTTTATCGACTACACCAAGGCTTTTGACTGTGTGGACCACAACAAAATGTGGCAAGTAATTAAAGAGATGGGAATACCAGAACACCTCATATGCCTCATGAGAAATCTGTACACGAACCAAGAAGCAACAGTTAGGACAGAACACGGAATGACAGAGTGGTTTGGAATAGGAAAAGGAGTAAGACAAGGCTGCATTTTGTCACCCTTCTTATTCAACTTATACACAGAGCACATTATGTGCAATGCAGGGATGGAGGAATCACAATATGCGGTACAAATTGCTGGGAGAAACATCAACAATCTGAAATATGCAGACGATACCACCCTAATGGCAGAAAGTGAGGAAGACCTAAAGAATCTCTTGATTGGATTGAAGGAAGAGAGTGCAAAAGCTGGCTTGAGACTCAATATCAAGAAAACCAAGATAATGGCAACAGGCCCAATCAGTTCCTGGAAAATAGATGAGGAAGAAGTAGAAGCAGTGACAGATTTTACATTCTTAGGATCAAATATCACTGCAGATGGGGATTGCAGCCATGAAATAAAAAGGCGACTGATTCTTGGGAGACAAGCTATGAGAAACCTGGGGAACATAGTGAAAAGCAGAGACATCACCTTGAAAACAAAAATTAGAATAGTCAAAGCAATGGTATTCCCAGTGGTAATGTATGATGTGTGAGCTGGACAATTAGGAAAGCTGAACGCAGAAGAATAGATGCCTTTGAAATGTGGTGTTGAAGGAGAGTTTTGAGGGTACCCTGGACAGCGAGGAGAACAAATAGGTCAATCTTAGAAGAAATCAACCCTGACTGCTCATTGGAAGATCAAATAGTAAAGATGAGGCTAAAGTACTTTGAGCATCAAATGAGAAGGGAGGACTCACTTGAGAAGGCCGTGATGTTGGGAAAGGTGGAGGGCAAAAGAAGAAGGGGGAGGCCAAAGATGAGATGGATAGATGGTATTGTAGACACAATGGGCACAGAACTGGGAGGACTGATGAGGATAGAGATGCATGGAGAACAATGGTCCATAGAGTCGCAAAGGGTCGGAATCGACTGTGCGACTGAACAACAACAAGATTTAATTGGCCCTTATCCTAAAAGTCATTCCCAAAATCATTTTGCATTGATCATAACTGATTATTGTACTCGGTTCAGTTGGGTATTTGCTTTGAAGCAAAAATCTGAAACTTTTAACACATTCAAATACTGGGTGAAACAAGTACAAAAGCAGCTGGGACTAGAACTCAAAGCCATTCAAACAGATCAAGGAGGTGAATTCATGTCAAAACAATTTGACAATGGTTACAAGGAAATGGTGTAGTTCACAGAATAACAAATTCCTGTGTGCCTCAAGAGTATGGTATAGCTGAGAGAAAGGGGGAAATATTGCAAACAATGATGTATGCTATGTTAACTGATGCTGGTTTGTCTATAAGTTATTGAGCCGAGGCTTTATCAGCAGCATGTTTTGTTTCTAATTGTTTATATACCATAGCTGTTGTTAATATCCCCTATTGTTTTTTATACAAAAGGAATCCAAGTTTAAACTTTCTTAGAGTGTTTGGTATGAAAGCATGGGTTCACATTCCATTAAAGCACAGGCACAAAGGATGGCCCAAAACAATGAAACTAACATTCTTGGGATACCAAGTAATATGAAAGCCTACAGGTTTACAAATGAGCAAAAGAAACTAACCTTTAGTAAGTCAGCCAGTATACATGAGAATGCTAATTGGCAAAGGATTCATGGATATGAAGAGTCACAAAAATAGTGTTGCCTTTAAGTGAATGTGATCAGAGTTTAGAACAAAGCTCTGAAACACCTGTTTTAGATGTTGAAGAAAGAGAGATGTAATCTCCAATTAAGCATGAACCTAAAATGTTCAAAGTTCTGTTCCTGAAGTGAGGGTGTCTACTAGGTCAACTAAAGGTATTCCTCCACAAATGTTTGGTTATACTGTTGCTGTAAATAATGTTTATGTAAAGGAACCTAACAATTACAAAGAGGTACTGGCTCTTGAACAAAAAGAAAAACAATTGTGGCTAAAAGCAATGCAAAAGGAGTTTGATTCTCTGACAGAAAATAATGTGTTTACTCCTGTTCAAAAGATACCAGAAAACACGAATGTAATAGGGTGTAGATGGTTGAACAAACTAAAACGGCTTACTAAAGGTGAAATGCAATATAAAGCCAGACTAGTAGCCAGGAGTTTTAGACAAGTACAAGGGTCTGACTATGACCAAGTGTTCTCACCCTTTGTAAAATCTGAACCACTGAAAATTGCTTTATGCAAAGCAGGGGATCAAAGAAAAAGAGTGGACCATTTTGATTTTACAACAACATATTTACATGCTCCATTAGAGGAGGTGTTATATATGCAACAAGTACCAGGTTTTGAATTTGCTGGTGCAAACACAGTTGATGATGGGTTTATAAAACTGGAAAAATGGTCATCAGAATGTAACACTGCAGATGTGTTTACCAAAAATCTTTTACTGATTTGTTTTAAAATTCAGAGATGGGTTAAATATCTCTCACATTGCCTAGGAGGAGTGTCAATAATATGCATATAGTGAGGAAAAGTGCAGAGATAATGTCAAGGACAGGCTGAGGTCAGTTAACAAGGAACAGGTGCAAACAATCACCATAGCTCTGCTCTGCTATGATTGACAGTTAATAAGATACATTGTAACCTTAAGTGTTTTGCTGGCTGTAGAAATTGAAGTTGCTTAATGCAGAGCTTGTTTTGCAGAGCAGAACAGAACAGAACAGAGCAGAGCAGAACAGTGCTGAATGTAATGCTAATTTACTTTGTCTTTAAATATTAATATACCAGTTTGATTTAACCAAGCCTGGTGTATAGTCTTCTTTCTTGGACTCATCACAATTCAAACTGCTACAACACTCACTCAAAACTAACAGTTTCCTGGACTGAATACTATCCTATATTTGGTCTAAATAGCTAACATTTCTCTTAAACTGGATTAATAATCTTTTTATCATTTCTTTAAAATTATTTTGACTATACTACTTTTAATTTGAACTCCCTTAGATAGCTCTAATAAATTTGTAATAAAATCTGGAATATGTTTAATTTGACTAGCAAGGAACAAGTATATGTTTGGGTGGACAGCTAATATTAATTTCCCCTGTTTATGGAGCCAGAGTCATAATAAACAAATTAAATTACCTTAGCCACCTCTGTACAAATGATAATTATGTATGTACTTCATTTGCAGATACTTGCCAAATCTATGATCAAATAAGTTTGATTCAGACAGATGTGCAAGACTTGTGAAACCAAATGGGACCAAAATCAAATTGAAACACACCAGAAAATTATATAGTAGATTAGATCAGGAGGCTTATAGAGACATGGATAGTGGACTTCCAGAACGTCTACAACTACATTAGCACCCAGGAACAATCTAGCCAGGGTCACTGTGGAATATTGGAGCTTGTTTAGAACAATCTAATTAAATCTCACTGTTCACAAAAAAAATTGTGTGAACAGAGGGGTTTGATTAGATCATTCTAATCAAGCCCAACATTACACAACAACCCAGACTAGATTGTTCCACAGCTAATATTGGGAAACTGCTAAATAAGGGAGCCACTTCCAGATAGTAGCAATCACTACACCTGATTATCAGACAGCAGGAAGAGCGAAAAAAATCTGTTTAAGATTATTCCTGATCTGATATATCAGATATAATTTTTAAGTGGAAAAACGTGACTTACTGGTTGATAAATCCCTTACAGTCTAATTCACTGTAGAGGATTTGAACAGCAAGGTGAAGAATATATTTTATATTTGCTTTTATAACTAGATGTTGTATCAGCAATTCTCACAAATAGAATTCTTGTATACCCCTTGAGTCTGAATAGGATGAATATATATTTGCTGAGGCTACATTTGATATCATTAAGCACAGAAAAATTGTCAGCCTAAAACAAAGTTAGCTTATTGACTGTGATGATTAAGGAAGATATAAACTGGCTGACCCAAAAAGTTGATCACTGAAGTTTAGAAACCTCGACATCTCTCTACCATTTCTCACTGATTGTCTTATAGTTATAACTAGAACTCACATATTGGTTGCTTCCATTATTCTAATTTCAATATGTCCTAGTTATATTTGTTAACTTTAGTAAGGATGCATTTATTAGATTTGATTTAGTTCCTCTAGGGAAAGCAGTTGTCCTCAGGGCTGCATTTGGAATAAGCAAAGGATGCATCCATACTCTCCACTACTTACCCTTGGTCTGAATCTCATTAAGAAGTACAAATAGTCAGTATAACTGGCAAAGAGAGAATATTGCAAGTTATATTCTTGTTTACACTGATAATGCAAAAGATGTGTCCTTATTCCCTGTACCTCCAAATTGCTGTAATAGCATACAATTCAATTTGCTTAGTGGCTCAAGTTTTGTGGAAATACCAAAATAGTCACACATAGACTTGGACATCAAGAATATATATATATATATTAAACATCTGGGATGGATGGTGTTGCGAGATTTTGTATGTGTCACAGTAAAAAAAATGTTGTACAATTAAATACAGTAAGCAAAATTTAACTGTGAGATGCAGATGAACATGAGTAAACAGCTCATATATTTATGATAACAGCTATAAGATTGTTGATAGCAAAGAATTGGAAAGTGTGCATCTCCATAGATTTGAGGAGTGGTACAAAGAAATATGGAATATAGCATTGAATAATAAGCTGAGATGCAAATTAAAAATTAAAAAGCCTGTGGCGAACAATAACAATTTTTTTCATACTATATATGGGGAGATTTTATTGAATATGTTTTCCAAAAATCTAAGGGATTTAAGCCAGGTCAAGAAAGTATTAGCTTTTGGAAATATGGGAAGGTATAACAATTAAATTAGAGATTTAAGATATGTGCAAAGGAAGGTGCCAAGGGTGGAAGGTGCACTTGCTAAATTTTATATATGTTTTATGCAAATTCGAAAAAAGTTAATTAATAGGTTAATGATTGATGTACAGTGGTACCCCAGTTAACGAATGCACCGGTTAACAATAAAATCGGATAACATCAGGGAATTTGAGGAAAACTTTTGCATCACACAATGATAACTTAACGTTTTCCTCAAATTCCCTGATGTTGATCTCTGTGGGCTTTGGGGCAGAGATCTCCAAAGGCCCCCTTGCTGGGGAAGGCAAGGGGGTCTGCAGGTTCCGCGCACGCAATTGGCATACTGTCCCTGACAGAACCATCATTTGGGAGATTGCTCCTTCGAGCTTTGGTTCCGAGGGGACAGAAATTGGGGAGCGGATTAATAGCCATAGTTTAATTCACCCACAGCTGACATGACAAACAGTTCGAGCAAGAGGAAATTGGATGACTAACTCACTAGTCATATAATAGGTAATATCGCACCCGCGGATTATCTACAGCCTTAAACCAACATCAGCCAGTGTTTACCCCAAGATAAGCTTGGAACAATGGAGTTCCCCTGTCAGTGTTTAATTTAGTTAATTAACTTCCCTGGGAGAGGTTCCCAATTAACTCGGGTAAACATGGTACGTGGATCTTGTCACATGACAGTTTCATCACATGCAGCCCACTTACTCGATATATACTGATGATTTTCCCTCAATAAATCACTGGTCTTCGCTCCATCTTGTCTTGTGTCTCATTGCTTGACCAGTCTCCTCCGGGACCCAACGGCCGCCTCATGGCCCCAATCCAACATCTGGTGACCCCGCAATGTGATTCTACTCGTGAGTAAGCGATCTTCACGGTCCAGTTCTATGCTAGAACCGTGTCCGACTCGTCACAGAGGACAACGTGGCAGCTCTGATCAGAAAGCCATCTGGTCAGGAAGACAGCTGCGCAGCGAGGCATTCAGAGAGGCATCCTACAGCTTGCTCCAAAGCTCCGAGGCAGCTTGCTTTGCGGAAATGCGTTCCGCTCAGGGTCAGGCTGTGAACCCCTGATTTCAGCGCAGAGGCCGCCGAGGGCCCGTGGCAGCAGCCCACACTCTGAGCTCCTTCCCAGAGATTCATCACGCAAAACCTATTACCTGGGCTCAGACGCGTCGACTCATCCCGAGAAGGAAACTTCGACGGACTGGCAGGTAATATGGGGAATTGTCCTCAGCAGCAACGTCCGTCCACTAACCAAAGAATTCACTTGAGGGAATTCAAGACCCTGGCCAGGATATACCAGATAGACACTCACAGTGGGGAGTTAGCAAGACTTTTGGTGTACTTGAGGGACCATTGTCTGCTATACCCAGAGGTAGGCATGCTAACCCTTCAGCTTTGGGACAGGATAGGAGTCTGCATTCAGCAACCCCCGAGAGCTCCAGATGACGTAATTCACACATGGAGCAAGTGTAGGAAGCTCTTAGCAGAGGTAGACACAGTCCGGATAGAGACCCAGGAACCCCCAGCGCCATCAGAGCCATCAGCATCAGCGGCTCTCTATGTGTCATTTCAGCTCAAACAAGGTAGTGTAGGGAGCTTTCCCTCGGTGACAGCTGCAGACGTCACCGACGGAATGCATGGAATGAGAAGCGCTGGCGCTTCTCTGACAGCTACAGGTTCCCGAGCTACCAAGAGTCCCCTTCAGCACATGGTTGAGGAAGAGATCAGAAAGGGGGAGTTGCCAGCAGAAGAACTAGCTGAGCTTAGGCAGATTCACCCAATTCGCTTAGAGATAGATGCCCTCACAGGCCAGCAGAAAGTAGTTCATTCGCCAGTTCCATACAAGCTGCTCATGGCTATACGGAAGGCCATCTCAGAGACAGGACTTCAGAGTCGCTTTACTAGGGGCACGCTTCAGCAAGTGTGCAAAAACATGATGTTCATTCCGCACGACTGGAAAGCCGTCATGCGAATGATGCTCAACCCCAGCCAGTATCTGCTATGGGACAGCGAGTATCATCTCGAGGCACAGGCAAGGGCTGCCAGGATGGGTGGAGCAATAATCCATGACCAGCTATATGGCTCAGTTGCGTTCAAATCCATCGATGTGCAGACCGCCTTGCCAATCGCCACCCTTCAGTTGTCAGCTGATACAGCCTTCAGGGCTTATCTCAAAGTCCCGGCGACTGGCAAAGCAGCTAACAATTAGACAGCAGTCAAACAGGGCGCCCAGGAGTCCTACATGGACTTCATCAATAGACTGGAGGAAGCAGTCAGTAGACAGATTGATAATGAGCAGGCCCAACAAGAGCTCATGATGAAATTGGCCAAGGACAACGCCAATCTTGACTGCTGTAAGATCCTGCAGTCAATGAGCAATCATCCCGATCTGACTCTCACGGACATGATTAGGGCTTGTGCCGACTTTGGTACAGATTCCTACAAAATGGGTCTGTTGGCAGCGGCGGTACAAGGCGGTAGGAAACCCAAGAACAAGAACGAAGGAGCATGTCACAATTGTGGCAAAGTCGGTCATTTCGCTAGGGAATGCCAATCCAGCAAGGGCAGCGGCCAACATGCCGGCCGTCCCAAGGCTCCTACCACCCCATGCCCGAGATGCAATAAAGGCTTCCACTGGTCCAGGTACTGCCCGAATTCAGGAAACCGGAACGCGGGCATGTCTCTGGCCCCGGTTCCAAACAGAGACCTCCATCGCTCTGGGAGAGCCAGAGCTGGATTAAATTCTGATCGCATTCCAGGCATTTCGAAGGCACAGGCCAGTCCTAAAGGCAGCACGGGGGTTGATTTGACTTGCCAGTCAGAAGTCACATGCGACTTGCCAGGCACAGTCTATCTGGTCAATTCCCAGTACATGGGACCCCTGCCTAGGCTACATAGGCTTAGTTTTGCCTCGTAGTGTCACAGGAGCACAAGGAATTCTTGTAATTCTGGGAGTCATTGACTCCAATTTTTCGGGTGTTCTCCAAGTTCAACTCTGGACACACCTACCCCAAACCATTCACAAGGGAGACACATTAGCACAACTGATCATGGCTCCTTGTAACTCACCAGTAGGCAGCCAGGAAGGGCTCAGGGACAGCTCAGAGTCCGGGTCAGAAGACCGCTCGAGCACAGGAGGGGCAGTGCATGGATACCAGGTCTTAGCGGCAGTAGAGACCAACATAGAGTGGAAGCGGCGGCCAGTCATAAAGGTATTTTTAAATAAAAAACCTTTCACTGGGTTGCTGGACACCGGAGCTGACATCAGCGTGGTCAGCCGGAGTCAGTGGCCGCAGGAGTGGGCTATTGAGCCGGTCTCCGATGTGGGGAGGGGGGGTAGGCGGCATTCAGGAAGCGTTTAGAAGCCAGGAGTGGGTAGAGGTCACGATCCCTGAGGCTGACGGCACAGCGGTCATCCGGCTGCACATTCTGGATGTGCACGTCAACCTTTGGGGGCGAGACATTCTGCAACAGTACCGTGCCACTCTTACCTTCGGGTAATGGCTCTGCCACTTAAATGGCTGACCAGCACGCTAGTCTAGGTAGAGCAATGGCCGGTAGTAGGGGAGAAATTAGTCACCCTGAAACAGCTGGTAAAAGAACAGCTAGACGCAGGACATATAGAGCAGTCCACCAGTCCTTGGAATTCGCCCATATTTGTCATCAAGAAAAAGACGGGGAAGTGGCGACTCCTTAATGATCTCAGAGAGATCAATAAATGTATTGAGCCAATGGGTCCGCTTCAATGCAGCATTCCGAATCCAAATATGATCCCCGAGGGTTGGGAGATATTGGTCGTAGACCTTAAAGATTGTTTTTATACAATTCCCCTAGATCCTAGGGACCTGGAAAGGTTCGCCTTTACAGTGCCAATCATGAACCACAGAGAGCCTATGCAACGTTACGCATGGAAATATTTGCCACAGGGGATGGTCAACTCGCCCACCCTGTGCCAAATTTACATTCACAACACACTGGAAAAGTTGTGGAACCTTCACCCGACAGCTTTAGTGTGTCATTTCATGGATGACATCTTGGTTGCGGCGCTGCAACTCGGCAGCGAAATGTTTAAAAACCTCCAGGCCACCCTGGGGGAAAAAGAGTTACTCATTGCCCCAGAGAAAGTTCAGAGAACCGAGCCATTTTCATACTTGGGCCATCGGCTTCTCCGTTCTTTCGCAGCACCAGTTTTGCCTCAGGTCAACTTAAAGGATTCAGTCACCCTGGTAGAATTGCAGCAGGTTTTGGGAAATATCAATTGGGCCAGACCGTAGTTCAGACTAGATACGGATCTTTTGAAACCGCTCTTCTCGCTGCTAACATTAGGTAAGCAGCCAGCAGACCGGATACAAATTCCTCGAGAGGCATGCTTGACTCTCGAGAAGGTCAACCAAGTTCTCAGCCAGAGATGGGTGGACAGGATTAGTCAGGGGCCATATGCTTAACCTGTACATCGTTCGGACCGGATCCATGTTCACCGGAGCCCTAGGGGTGGACTCCAAACGAGGAGCGAGTATCATAGAATGGGTGTATTTACCACACACCTCTTCCCGAAACATCATTCCCCCGCAGGAACTGGTCTCCGCAGTGAACTACCGAGGAAGGCTGAGAGCAAGGGACATCTCAGGGGACGATTTAGCAAAAATCGTGATCCCATTCACAAAAGAGCAAGTTCAGCAACTGGTGCAGCTCGGTGACTCGCTTCCAATTGCCTTGGAGGGATTCACTGGATGCTTGGCATACCATTTGCCGAAAGACCCCAGACATGTCTCGCTTCAAATGCAGACAGTCAGTTTGTGTGAATTGATGTCACTGGTTCCACTTCAGGGGGCTAGGACAGTTTTCACAGATGGGAGTCGCACTTACGGTGTTCTTAATTGGCAAGAGGACCAAGCTTGGTGCATGCTTCTAACTCTTCCACAGAAGTCCGCGCAGCAGTCTACCGGGAGCGTACATCACTCCCGCGATAGACAAGAATTTGTTAAGTCTGTTTCTCACAACTCAATTTCACTTGTGGAACCGCACCGAAGCGCTCTATATCACCCACATCAGAAGTCACCAGGACTTGCCTGTTCCGATTTCTGCGGGCAATAGCAGAACGGATGCAGCCACAAAGGAAATTCAGCAACAGTCAGTTTTGGGAGTCTTCACAACTCCAATTCAAAGTCATGCATTCTTTCATCAGAATGCCAAAGCACTCGAAAGGCAGTTCAACCTGCCACTTTCCTAAGCCCAAGGCATAGTCCATTCCTGTCTGCATTGTGCAGGGGTGGTAGGGGGGGCCTCATGGGGGTCAACCCACGAGGGACAGAGGCCAACAAGGTGTGGCAGATGGACGTCACACATGTTCCGCAGTTTGGCAGATGGCAGTACATGCACGTTTGCATTGACACTTTTTAACAGTTTGTTTGGGCAACAGCACAGATGGGAGAAACGGCTTCCCATGTGGAGCAGCATCTCCTTTCCTGCTTCACGGCCATGGGCAAACCACGGGACGTGAAAGCTCCAGCTTACAGCTCCAGGCAGCTGGCCGACTTCATGGCCACCTGGGACATTAAGCACACCTTTGGCATTCCGTACAATCCGCAAGGGCAAGCAATTGTGGAACGGGTCAATCGGACGCTTAAGTCCTACATTGACAAACAAACAGAAAGGGGGGAATCACCTGCCCTCCCCAAAACTCAGGGTCAGGCACAGCATTGTCTGAACAAGGTATTGTTTACGTACAATCACCTTAATGTTTTTTCGGATTGCACTCCGCAGGAGAAGCACTTCTGCTGCTCGGAAGCTCTCCCGCGGCCGATGGTGCGTTACCGAGTGCCACCAGATCATTCCTGGAAGGGCCCGGCACCACTCATAACATGGGGAAGAGGGTATGCTGCAATTATGTATCCTACAGGCATTGTCTGGATTCCAGCCTGGTGTGTCAAGCCTCACTTCAAGTCCAATGGCGTGGACCCAGGCCGTTCCAGACCCGATCCCGGAGATGGAGGACCTCACCCTGACGGGGAGAGCCAAGTGGAGGAGGCAGCAACAGCAGATGACAGCACCGATGATCACCTGGGGGATGGCCAAGTCCCTATGCCAGGAGGCGGCGGAGGTTGTTCGGCGCGAGGACAAGGAGCCGACACCGGAGAACATCTTGATTGCAGCCTTTTCCCTGATCACAGCTAATTCCGTGATGACCACCATCATCTTGATCCTTTCCCTGCTTGCAGGGGGAGGCATTCAAGCAGCTTCACTGGAAGCCAACAACCTGATGCCAGGCGGAGATCTCTCTGCCCGGCTGTAGTACAACGTTTGGGAAAGATTGGCGAACCTCGTCAATCAGTCCGATTTTTGCCTGAGGCAGACCACCGCTTCTGCCTCAATCCTGATCACATGCCTCATCCCGGTGTGTCACTCCCCAGATGCGCACATCAGGAATGGTGACTGGTTGGTGAAGTGGATATTCTGACCGTTTTACAAGACTGGCTTTTCAACGTATGCGCACTGGGGAAGCCAAGTCACCAAAGTCTTGCCGGCTGATGCAGCCACTCTCTACACTACCTGAGTGGCGGTCAGCCCAAACTCTACTTGTGCTCGAATGACCGGCTGTTCCGCAGTTAAAGGGCCACAGCGCCGTTGCCTCGACCCCGGCAGCAACAACTGGACTTGTGGTAACCCAGAGACTATAGATTCAATGTATGTTCATGTTACCTTGCCTTCAGGATGGTTTTTTACATATAACCAGTATACTTGGAACTACATTCCCTCAAATGTATCTGATTCCAACTATTGTATCAGTCGTTTGACATTGTTGCTTCCCACTAGAGACATGGTTGCACCAAGCACGAAGGTACCTTCACACATACGGCACACTCGTGGCACCCAGTTAGACAGCTCATGTGATAGCAATATCAGAATTCTGAGTAAAGCTGAGTATGTTTCGTTAGCAGTCAGCTTGCTTGGCATGCCAGGCTTAGCCGTCAGCAGTGCTCGGAGAATTGATCAATTGGCTTGCGCTCTGGCAAAAGCCATTAACCACACCTCCTCGGCGATAGCACTGCTTAATCAAGAGCAGACAGAGCTTCACCATGCCATCTTGGATAACCGAGCAGCCATCGATTACCTCCTGTTGTAACATCATTTGGGTTGCAAGTCTGTCCATGGCATGTGTTGTTTTAACCTCACGGACAACTCGCGCAAGGTATAGAAGCAGCTCACAGATCTCCATACCTTGGTTAAAAATATCAAGGAAGACGCTATGTGGGGGTGGTGGAATTCATTATGGTCCTGGTTCCCATGGGGATGGTTACAAATGACACTCAAGGTGATTGTGGGGGTGATAATACTGGGAACAGCTGTGTGTTGTTTCGTGTAATGTATTCCCTCACTGATGTCGAGATGTCCCCCATGGAGAGAACCCCGAAATGTCATCACTCCATGTCAGCTGATGCCACTCCTATGCCGAGCCATCTGTCAGGTCCAATCAAACAAGTAAAGGGGGAGTGCGGGTTCCGTGCATGCAATTGGCTTACTGTCCCTGACAGAACCATCGTTTGGGAGATTGCTCCTTCGAGCTTTGGTTCTGAGGGGACAGAAATTGGGGAGCAGATTAAGAGCCATAGTTTAATTCACCCACAGCTAACCTGACAAACAGTTCGAGCAAGAGGAAATTGGATTTAATTTAATTTAATTTAATTTAATTTAATTTAATTTAATTTAATTTAATTTAATTTAATTTAATTTAATTTAATTTAATTTAATTTAATTTAATTTAATTTAATTTAATTTAATTTAATTTAATTTAATTTAATTTAATTTAATTTAATTTAATTTAATTTAATCTAATCTATGGCCCCCGCCGGCTGGCTTTTATAAGACTCTCTTTCTTTCCCTCTGTGTGGTAGGTGGGACGGGTTAGTGGGATATGGGTTTTAAATGGGGGTGGATGTCGGTTTTTTCTTATTGGGTGGGTTTTTTATTGGGTGGGTTTTATAAGGTTTTTATAATGTTTTTATGTATTTTCTTGAGCTGCTGTAAGGCCGCCCTGAGTCGGGTTCTGCCTGAGTGGGCGGCAGTTACAAATGTGAATGATAAATAAATAAAATAAATAAATAAATTTAATTTAATTTAATTTAATTTAATTTAATTTAATTTAATTTAATTTAATAGTCATATTTATATATGCCGCCCACTCAGGCAGAACCCGACTCAGGGCGGCATTACAACAAGTTCTAAAAACACATAAAAACACTTTAAAAGACCCACATCCCACCCACTTTAAAAGACCCATATCCCACCCACCCATCCCACCCACTATAAAAAGAAGAAGAAGAGAGAGTTCTTAATTGTTTACATAAGCCAGCAGGCAGGATGACTAACTCACTAGTCATGTAATAGGTAATATCGCACCCGCGGATTATCTACAGCCTTAAACCAACATCAGCCAGTGTTTACCCCAAGATAAGCTTGGAACAGTGGAGTTCCCCTGTCAGTGTTTAATTTAGTTAATTAACTTCCCCGGGAGAGGTTCCCAATTAACTCAGGTAAACATGGTACGTGGATCTTGTCAGATGACAGTTTCATCACACGCAGCCCGCTTACTCGATATATACTGATGATTTTCCCTCAACAAATCACTGGTCTTCGCTCCATCTTGTCTCGTGTCTCATTGCTTGACCAGTCTCCTCCGGGACCCAACGGCCGCCTCGGGGCCCCAATCCAACAGGGGTCTTCATAGAGCCAAGAGTCAAATCCCTGGTTATTAACTGGGCATCGGACGCTCGCCTCCCTTGCCCAAAAGGAAGCCGGTGTTCAGATGCTTCAATCACCGGCTTCCTTTGGGGGAAAGGTTAACTCCTTTTCCCTGAAAGGAAGCCAGCGTTCGGAGCATCCCACCACTGGCTTCTTTTCAGGGAAGGCAATGCTCCCCCGAGAGTCAAGCCCCAAAGTCAGCAGGGCTGGTCTCGGACACCGGGGATTGGAGATTCCCAGGCGCTTCCCAGGTGGAGACCAGTCCTGCCAACTTTGGGGCTTGGCTCAATCTGCCTGCCTCTTTGGAAAGGGCGGTAGGGATTCCATACATTGGAAAGAGGCAGGCAGATCGATCCCTGGTTCTCTTTCCTCTTCGGAAAGGGAAAAGAGCTTTTTTAAAACATTGTGCGATAAATGTATCACATAACGTTAAAAATCGGATAATGCTAATGCTCGTGGAACCAAGTTTTTGCGTCATCCGAGGTATTACTGTATACTAAACAGTGTGAATTTTGTCACAAATTATGTATTGTTATTTTTCCCATTTTTTCTTATTTATGTGTGTGTTTTAATAATAAAATTTTACACACACACACACACACACACACTGCAAAGCTTTCAGGGCAGTTTATAATATTATTGTTTGGAAAATTCTGTTGTGCACTCCCTATAAAAACCGATGAGAGCTGTCCAAGATCTCCATCTTATCCTTTTTTGTTTCAAAGCTGTTTAATTATGTGTTATCTATATCTATCTATCTCTATCTCTATCTCAAAAAGTAAACAGCTTTGAAACAAAAAAGACAGTGCAAGGATAAGATGGAGATCTTGGACAGCTCTCATTGGTTTTTATAGGGAGTGCACAACAGAACTTTCCAAACAATAACATTATTAACTGCCCTGAAAGCTTTGTAGTTGGATATACAGTAATACCTCATACAAAGTCTGCTTCATACAACATCGAATTCATACAACATTGCCTAATTTCTTGAAAAAAGTTACCTCATACAAAGTCGTTCGACTTTGTATGAGGCATTCAGTTTTTTCTAGGTTGCATTGTGCCTGGGCAGTATAAAAGACAGGACACATGTGTGCATTGCTCTTGTGGTTTTTGCACAAGGCAAAGTGTGTTTAAGAGTGGTTTTGAGCGTGATTTTGGATTTTTTTGAATTTTTCATCAGAATTTTTAGAAGCATTCCTGGGATTTTGGCAGCATTCTTCAGGTTCTTGGACAATCAGGGTTGTCTGACATGTTTTTGTAATGTATTTAGCCTTTAGACAATGTTTTCTTAAAGTTCTGTCAGTTTCCTGTCTGTTTCCTTGACTTTGCCCTGAAGTCTGTGCTGTTACAGTACAATGTATCTCTATGGAAACAACGTTGTATGAAGCATCGCGGCAAGGATTTGGACATTGTATGAGGCATTGTGGCAAGGATTTTGCATGCCTCATACAAAGTCTAAATCCGTATAAAGTCCAAACTTATGGAACCATGTTATCTGGGATAGGTTTGATCTCGTTGGCCCTGATGAAGTGGACAGGCTTCTCGGAGCTGTGTGTGATTCCACTTGCTTGTTAGACTGCTGCCCAGATTGGCTCGTTAAATCGGCCAATGCCACGACGGGTACTTGGGTCGATGTGATTGTAAATACCTGTTTGCAGGAGAGGGTGTTCCTGGCAGCTTTCAAACATGCGCTCGTGCACCCCCTCCTAAAAAAGCCATCACTCGACCCTACTGTTATTTCAAATTTTACACCTATCTCCAACCTTCCCTTTTCGGGGAAGGTTTTGGAAAGAGCAGTGGCACGGTAGCTCCAGGGAGTTCTGGATGATACGGATTATCTGGACCCATTTCAGTCAGGATTCAGGCCTGGTTATGGTACCAAGACTGCACTGGTTGCACTTATGGATGATCTCTGGTGAGAGTGGAAAAGGGGACATCCTTCTGTCCTCACTCTTCTTGACCTCTCTGCGGCTTTTGATATTGTCGACCATGGTATCCTTCTGGGCCGGCTCCGACGTTTGGGGGCCCAGGGCACTGTGTTGTCTTGGTTTTCCTCATTTCTGAAGGGCTGGACTCAGTCGGTGTTGTTAGAGAGTGGGTTGTCCAGCCCAAGGTTACTTCCTTGTGGGGTTCATCAGGGATCGGTACTCTCGCCTCTGCTGTTTAACATCTACATGAAACCGCTGGGTGAGATCATTCGTTCACATGGGGTGAGGTATCATCAGTATGCAGATGATACCCAGCTATACATCTCGGCCCCTGGGGACCCAAGTGATGCAGTCAAAGTCCTCAACAGGTGTCTGGAGGCTATGCGGGTCTGGATGTGGGACAATGGGCTTCAGCTGAATCCTGGCAAGACTGAGTGGCTGTGGGTTTGGGGGCCCATGCTGTACCAGGAGCTACCATCTTTGGTGCTGGATGGGGCATCTTTGCCTCAGACAAATCCAGTGCGTAACTTGGGGGTCCTACTAGATTCACGGCTACTGCTTGAAGAGCAGGTGGCAGCCGTGGCCAGGAGGGCCTTTGCTCAGCTTTGGGTCATTTACCAATTACGCCCACTCCTGGACCGGGACTCCTTGCTCACAGTCAGTCATGCTCTAGTCACCTCCAGATTGGATTATTGTAATGCGCTTTACATGGGGCTGCCCTTGGTGACCATTTAGAGGCTTCAACTAGTCCAGAATGCAGCTGCCCATGTGGTGATGGGGCGGGGGTGGTATGCTTGTGCCTCACCGCTGCTTCAGGAGCTGCACTGGCTGCCAGTGTGCCTCCTCTGGGTGCAATTCAAGGTGCTGGTTTTGACCTTTAAAACCCTTCATGGCAGTGGGCCGGGTTACCTATGAGACTGCGTCACCCCAAGGCACTCTGCCCATCTGACGAGGGCAGACCAGAGAGGCTCTGTGGTGGTCCCCTCAACAAAAGAGGCACATCTGTCGGGGACAAGGAGAAGAGCCTTATGGAACCTCTTACCCCCAGAATTGCACCTCCAGATGGAGCTGCTCCCCTTTAGAAAGGCACTTCAGACTTGGTTGTGCCAGCAGGTCTGGGACTCAACTTGCGGAACTGCCCAGGCCAGATGGTTAGTGTAGCCACCTAAGTTTGCTTTCTGTGTTATGCCTACCACCTGTGATATGTCGGTTTTTAAGAAATATCTGTTTTTATTATTTTTATTTCTCTCTTAAGGGGTTAGGGAGGGTATAGGAGGGACTTTTAGCTGTTTTTAAGGGGTTTTTTTATATTTTGTATTATGTCAAGATTGCTCTTCTAGTTATAGGGAGCATTCTTATTGCTTTTGTTTGCCGCTCTGGGTGGCGTTCACGCCAGAAGGGCGGTATAGAAATATCCTAAATAAATAAATGAGGTTTACAATTAAGTCCTCACTTAAAAACAAAATTTAGCTGAGAAATAGTGACTTGTCCTGTTTCATGGCTAAATAAGCAGTTGGAGTTTCCTGCTCCAGGTACAAAATGATGTCATCTGTACCATACTGGCTCTTTAGTAAACAATGCTTGTGACATCACAGCATCTGATTATGTGCTTCTAAAATTAGGCATCACAATGGTATCTAAAGCACAGATCTTCCAGATATGCACTACGGTTGAGTCCGACGCAAGAAGTACTCTAACCAGCAGGATCGAGTTAAACTCAGTGATTCTTTATTTAACTCATACTTCGAACTGGGGACTATGTACAGATGTGGCCTCTATATATACAATGATTTGACTGTTACAAAAATAAGATACATTTAGGCAGTCTTCTGGAGGACATGCAAAGTTCAACACTTCCCACTTTGATATCTATTTGAATTTTGTGCCTTTAGAAATGGCGCGTGTCTGCTCTTCCGCTTTGGCATGATTTGTCTTTTGAACCTGAATTATGCTTTGGACACAACATCCCTCCCCCTCTTAGTGAGGAACATAATCTCCCCAACGTTTGGGTGGACTGCAAGTCTGCTTGGGGCGCCTGAGAATCTCAGGTCTTGGTGCTGGCTCTGGGCGAACCCTGACTGGTTCTGGAGTGGCCTGTGAACTGGGTGCAGCCTCAGTTGCTGCTTCTGCCTCGGGTAAATCTGGTGGAGTCCCAGGTAAAGGGGGTACAGGTGTGGAGGGCAGTGGCTCGTTAAAGAGCTCCAACTCGAAATCCTGCTCACTGGTAGCCGTGGCTTCCCTTGGTGATTCCCTCTCTGGACTCACATTCCAACCTGGCACTCGTGGCCGAATTTGGTCGGTGTGTCTTCTCCACACTGTACCATCACCCAGTTGGACCCTGTATGACACTGGACCTGTCTGTTCTAAGACCTCACCGCCCAACCATGGGGATCCGGGTGTGTAATTCTGGCAATGGACTGGCTGCTCGACTGTAAAATCTTTTAATTTAACTTAATTTAATTAAATTTAATTGTTCGATTTCTACACCACACACATGACCTAGGCAGACTTTTGCATTAGCAATGTCAATATTGAGACCCCTGTCCTTGAGACGGTAGGGATCCAAGCGATTCAAGACAGAGGACAATTTCCTCTTCATTAAGAGGTCAGCTGGGGACATCCCTGATACCTGGGGGTGATCCTGTAGGACAGTAAGAACTGGCACAGTTGTAATTCTAGGTCTCCAGCCCCCATGCACTTAAGAGTGTCTTTTACAGAAAAAAAAGAAAACAATAACATTACAATACAATAATACCTCAAAGATAACCTCAATGCAATATTAACTCACATTCATAGAGGCTAGCACATATCAATACTTAAACTAATTGTTTACCATTTAACCACAATATTAGATACCACAATGTAAAATATTACTCAATCAAACAATAAAAGCTTTCTAAGCTACCTCTATTATACTTTTTTAATAATTACAAATCACCCTGTGAATATATACAATGCCCGGAGAGCTTAGTTGCTATTTCAACTCCAGAAACCTCTTTGAGATGGTGCAGGTCCTGAACTGTCATTTACCATAAGAGAATGCTCCACAAACGGTTTCCATATATTCCAAAACCTATTCTCTTTTAAATTATCTTGTTTCACTTTAATCTCCCATGTCAATTTGTCATTCAATGCTAGGCTCCACATTTCCTTGTACCATTCTCCGATCAATGCCTTTGATGTGCACATCTTTTTTTCCTGTATGTCTGTTAAAAAAACTTAATAAAAATCAATTAAAAAAAAAAGAGTGTCTTTTACAGTTCGGACCTGTCTTTCGATCTGTCCGTTTGTCGCATGGTGGAAGAGTGTGGCAGTAATATGCCTGATTCCATTATGGCAAAGAAAATCTTGAAACTCTGCTGACATGAAAGTTGATGCGTTATCAGAAACAATGATGTCGGGTAAACCAAAAGTACAAAACACTCTCCTTAACTTGCAGATCGTTACCGCAGAGGAAGTCCCGGACATGAGGCTGACTTCCAACCATTTGGAATATGAATCTACAATAAGCAGAAATGTGGCTCCC
This sequence comes from Bradypodion pumilum, assembly GCA_035047305.1. Taxonomy (NCBI): domain Eukaryota; kingdom Metazoa; phylum Chordata; class Lepidosauria; order Squamata; family Chamaeleonidae; genus Bradypodion; species Bradypodion pumilum. The sequence continues at coordinate 201,184,952 of JAWDJD010000003.1, read as the reverse complement.
CTGAAGGGACCCGTAAAGTCAATATGGACTTGTGACCAGGGACCTCTTGTGGTGTCCCACTCTCTGCTGGGAAGATGTGTCTCTTCTGACCTGGAGGCCTGATATTCCCTACAACACCCGACCCATGCCTCAATGTCGAGGTCTAATCTGGGCCACCAGAAGTAGCTATGTGCTAGTGCCTTCAACCGGACAATCCCCGGGTGGCTAACATGTAGTGTGTGAAGAACCTTATTCCATAGCACTGACAGAACTACCACTCTGTGTCCCCATACCAATCACCCTCACTCTAGGGACAGTTCGTTACATTTACTGTAAAACACCTTGAACTCTTCAGAGACCAGTGGCGATGGCCACCCTTTCTGAACCCACATGGAAACATTTGACAGGAGAGTATCTTTCCTCATTGCAGCAGCGATGTCCTCAGCAGACACTGGCAAGGAGTCTAATATCTCTAACATGAGGACCTGGTGGTCCGTTTCAATTTACCCACAATTGCTACTGGGGACCTGGACAGTGCATCTGCATTACTGATACTGGGGACCTGGGTGATGCTGTAGGTCAAACTGGTATGCCTGTAGGAACATTACCCATGTGTGGTGACAGGATTTGAGGAGTAGGTTTGTGTGGCACAAAGATGCGTAGCAATGGCTTGTGATTGGTGACGATCATGAAAGCCCTCCCATAGATGAAATCGTGAAATTTCTTAGTACCAGTGCCCCTCTGTTGATCTGAGCATAATTTTTCTCAGCCGCAGACAGAGACCTGGAATAACAGGTGCTTCTTTCCCTCCCCACAGGTCATGGCAAAGCACAGCCCCTAACCCCACAGGCGAGGCATCACATACCAGAATAAGGGGCTTCTGGGGATCATAATGTGTAAGGACAGCATCTGATGTTAGGAGTTCCTTGACCTCATGGAACACTTTGTCCTGGGAAGGACCCCACCTCCACACAGTTTGTTTATTTAGTAACTGGTGCAGCAGCCCGGCTACGGTGGCCTTACGAGGTAGAAACAAATGATTGAAGTTCAGGAGCCCTAAAAAGGCCTGAAGTTCAGTTTTTGAAGTCAGACAGGGAGCGTCCCACATAGCTTTTATCTTGGTGTCAGTGGGCTTGACACCTTCAGGGGTAATTTTGAACCCCAAGAACTCAACCTCCCATACAAAAAAAACCTACATTTGTCTTTTTTCACACGTAACCCTGCATTTTGAAAATACTCCAACACTTTACTTAATTTGGATGCAAGGTCCATCCTGTCCTCCCTGGCAATCAATACATCATCGAAATAAGGCAGCACCCCAGGGAGACCCTTTAGCAACCTTTCAACCAGGGCCTAGAAAATGCCAGGTGCGACATTGGCACCAAATTTTAGACATTTAACATGAAATGCACCCCTATGGGTGGTGATAGTTTGACACAGGGCAGACTCGGGGGTGACAGTCAATTGCTGATATGCCTGGGCTAAGTCTACCTTGGCAAAACTCTTCCCACCATGGAGGGTGGCTAGTAGGTGGCTGACCACTGGAACAGGATAAAAATTGGTGCAGATAGCTTTATTAATTGTGCATTTATAGTTCGCACAGATGCGGATGTCCCCATTGGCCTTGAGTGCAGTGACAATGGGGGTCCCCCATGGAGCGGAGTCCACCGATTCCAGAATGCCCTGGGCAACCAGTTTGTCAAGTTCCATGTCAATGCGGTCTTTGAGTGCAAGTGGCACCAGACGAGGCTTCATACGAATAGGCTGGATGGTCAGATCCAGCTCAAAGTTAACAGGGGCCCCTTTGAATGTACCCAGTCCTGCACAAAAAACATCAGGGTAGCATTAACAAGCAGCTTGAATGGGGTCAGCCTGAACCCCATTTAATCCCTGAAAATGCAATACACTGGGGCCCAAACCACTATACCCCCAAAAGATTATTCCTACCGGCCTTCACCATGACCAGTGGAAGCTTGGCTGCAATGCCTTTGATGCGCACATCAAATGTGCCGATTCTGAGGACAGGAATGTGCTTGCCTTGCACATCACTCAATAGGACCTGGAGAGCCCACAACTTTGGATGGGCAGCAGGAGGAATTCGGAAAAATTCTTTTTGTGAAATAATAGAGTATGACGTACCCGAGACGATCTCCATCTTGAAGGGGCACCCTTGCAGGTGAATGTCAACAAAGAACCTTTCAGAAACTGCCTGGACACTGGTAGATGCTCTTTGCCTTGTGTAGATCTTGGAAATTGGGTGCTCCTTCCAGCAACGACCCTTGTCACCTGGTTGACGCTCCAAGCATTGACAGCACACTTTTGCAATGTGCTTTTTCCTACCACACTTGTGGCACTTGAAAGGGCATTGGGTGTGTAGGTGTCTGCTCCCACAGCATTGACACAGAGCGACAATGCCTTTGGAGTACTTAGCAGACTTCTGCTGAAACTTACCAATGTCGTCCTCTTCCTCGCTGTTGTCTGAGGAGGATGATGGACTGGCACATCATTGTTCTGGATGGCTGAATCTTTTTGGGCAGGTGCAGCTGGCCTTGACTGGAAGAATTTTACCCCGGCATCTGCAGCTTCGGATGCCAGGGCGTCTTTAAGGATGTGAGGAAAAGTCAATGTGTCCCTCTTCACTAGCCTACATTGGGCTGCTTCATCTCTGAGGCCCAGGAGTAGTGAGTCCCGGTGAGCCTCGTCCAAGTTGTGCCACTGGCATAGCACAGCAGCATGGTGGAGGGCCACAGCATACTTGGTAACCGATTCCCCCACCTTCTGGTCTCGGCGGTAGAATGCCAGTCTTACTGGAAAGATGGAAACCTTCAGGTTGAAGTGGTTCTGGAGGATGGCAAAGATGTCCACCAGTGGAGTGTCCTTCAGGGCACGTGGTAGAAGCAGATTCACGATCAGCTCTATTGTGGGCAACCCACAACAGGCCAGGAACAATACCTTCTGTCATTCGACCTCTTCGATCTTCTCTGCAACTATGAAGTTCTCGAACTGGATCTCGTACATGGGCCATCTCTCCGGGTTGGAGATATTGAACAGCCCAAAGGAGGATGCAGCGGCAGCCATCCCACCTTCATCGCCAATGTTGAGTCTGGCGCAAGAAGTACTCTAATCAGGAGGATTGGGTTAAACACAGTGATTCTTTATTCTGCTCTTACTTCAGACTGGGGACTATGTACAGGGGTGGCCACTATATATACAGTGATTTGACCGTTACAAAATAAGATACATTTAGGTGGACTACCTGAGGACAAGCAAAGTTCAACATTTCCCACTTTGACATCTATTTGAATTTTGCACCTTTAGAAATGATGCACGTCTGTTTGAGAACCCAGCATGTTGGGGGCAAAATGCTATTTACTTTCTGAATCACCAAGAGAGTGCTCTTAGTGCCATGGAACGGTATATATGTTTAATTGCTATTGCTAAGAAACAATGAAGCTATTCTAGTAATTTAAACCAAACCACATACCATACCACAAGTACAAATATATTTCAGCTCTAATTTAGTCTAAGTTATGCACTATAATATGCTTTTAGAAAACTACTTTTGTTTCAAAAATGAAATGTAGGGTTTGCTTCTCAAATTCTATCTGCAATCATCTGTTTTTCACTGTTCCTCAGCTGTCTGAGATGAACTATAACATAATCATATCCCTCTAGCTTTGTTCCATTCTGGGTTAACACCTTTGCTTAATTACCTGTTTTATATCTCTCCTTGGCAGTTTGTATGCCTGATACATGGTATTGCAACTTCACAGTCCCCTAAGGCTTGTCAGGTTAAGGATTAATGAGTAGATTTTACTCAGTGGTTTTACAAAGGTTAAACATAATTACAAATTGGATATTTCAGGTAGCACTAGAAATGTAAGTGTTGGAGAAATGGCGTGAGGAGAAGGAGGGAATTGTGAAACTTGTGGGAATCAATTTAAGCCTATTATAGTTTCTGGGTAACAAATTAGCATAAAGAAAGGAAAGACAATGCTGATCTTTTTGTTTCAAAGATGAGGAGAAAACAAAAAAATACCAGCCCTCCCCACAACATTTTGCCATATGTTGAGAGAAAGGAAAGGTCTCTAGTTTGCAATCTCATTGATTTCCCATTTGTGCTAGCTAAAATGTGCCACACCAAGTGGAAGATACAGTGCAGGAATATATAGAAGTGATTATCTTTTGCTGCTGCTGTATCTGAATCAGAATACAGGCTATCATCATGGTGATCAGCCATGAAGTCTGTCCTGATAATATAATACAGTGACCTTTCATTTGCCTTCCACGTCACAGCATGACAGCTGTTCCACTGATCCAGGTCTGTGAGTCACTTTCTGGTTCTGAGCCTTAATGGTATGCAAAGTCCTCATCAGCCCCAAGAGAGTAGTGATGAAGCTTCTGCCCTCCATCAAGATGGATTCAAGTTGGATTTAATCAACTAGGGGACCATCACCCTTCCCTGTGGACTTTGGCACCCAAGCCATTAGTCCACAGGGTTGTCAGGTTAGTTAACCACCACCTGGCACTCGGAGCGGAGTCGCTGGCAGTATAGTCTACTCTATTGCCATAGCAGGATAAACTGGCCAGACTGAAAAGGGTTTATCTAAGGCAGAGACAATAATTAAGCCTCAAATCCAGTAACATGCTTGTTCCAGAAGACATTTTTGGAGAAGAATTGGACTATAAATTGTACCATACAGCCTGGACTTTATTGAGCAAGGAGCTATAAAGTAGTAATTGTACAATATGTGTAGAAATCATGCATCCCAATGTTTTTAATGAATTCTAGTACTTTTACATTGTGGGGAATTAATCTGATATGAAAACAATTGCACATCTGTGCCTCTTAATTGAAAACATGATGTGTTTCAAGTTTTGCAATGAACTGGGAAATGCAAGATACAATTGCACTTCCCACCTAAAGTTGAATTTGCTCTTTGGAAAGTTGTGGTATTTGAAGAAGAGGTTGATTCACCAACTGTAAAGATGTCCACTGTGACCTAAATTGATTTGCTTCTTCATTTCCTGCTGAATGGTGAAGCTGAGAGACTGACAAATCTTTTAACTCAGGTGATGACAATGTACCTTTTCACCCAGAGGATCACTGGTCTATGGAACTCCCTGCCAGAAGAAGTGGTGACAGCTGTCAGTCTTGACAGCTTTAAGAAAGGATTAAACAAGTTCATGGAGGACAAGGGTATCAATGGCTATAATTATGAATACATGAGGACAACCTCAGGGTTGGAGAGATAGGCAGGATATCTCTCAATGCCATTTCCAGGGAATCCTAAGCAGGTGAAGGTATCTACTTGGGAATACCCTGGAGCAAATGGTGAGCCACTGTGTGAGACAGAATGTTGGACTAGATGGGCTGTGGCCTGTTCCAACAAGGCTGTTCTTACGTTCTAACTTCAGGTTAGAAACAGATGTGATAAACAGGATCTCATCCACAGAGTTGACTAAAGCAGGAACCACAAGCAAGTTGTAAATTAGTTTCCCTTTGTCTCTTTTGTCTCCCAAAAAGCAGACAGTGCCCAATCCAGCAGAGGGGCCTTTCAACTGTTTTGGAAAAGAGTTGGGAGGAGAAGAGGTAATCATGAGCTAGTCATCCTTAGTGACAGATAGTGTCGGGATGGGGAGGTAGTGCTGGGTCCCGTAGGGCATCATTGGACCACAGTTTGTGTGACTCAAGTATGCACAATACAGCTTTGTGATATGCCCAATGTTCTTTCATATGAATAGACTTGGTAATGCCCACAGAGCTGCCTCCCTGACTGAGCTGGGCTGGGTGATGGCTAGCAATGCACAGCAAGAAATTGACCCTCTCAGGCTACAAAGTGGATGAGTGCACTACCTCAGGCCTAGAGTTGCCATAATTCTCTCCCACAAAACCAGGACAGAAGTATACTTGAAAAAAATGAGCAGGTTATCTGCAAAACAGCCTGTTTTTTAAGCAAACATAATATAACGACAGCTATAAAACACTTTCACATTAAATATATGAATACATGAATGAATTTATTTACAACAGTTAATTCTTACTGTAAGATGATCTGTTGTACTTCTGAAAAGTCACATCGCAGTCAACTCTTAACATCCTCAAATCCAGGAAACACGCTGGTCATACTTATCGGTGTGAGGCGAGGACATTAAGATTTGTCTCCAGGTATACACCAACTCCAATGTGGCAGGAAATTGCTCGTTTGATGGCGAGAGTTTGAATTTATTTTAATTGTGTGTTATAATACACAATCACTAAGTTTTAAAAATCTGGGACTATAACATGATTTTATTGAACTGGCCGGGACAATTTTTCCAATTTTAATTTAATTTAATTTAATTTTCATGCTTATATGCCACCCACTCATAGCAATCAAACAAAAAATTATATAATCACAATACAAACTAACCACAAACAGCTAAAAACAGATAAAAAAAACCTTTACCGTTAAAATCCACCCACCACATTACTAAAAAGAGGGAGAGCTTAATTATTGTACAAGCCAGCAGGCAGGGGCTACACACTTCCATCAGAGACCCACACCTGCCCCACCAGCCAGGTTTTCAGATCTTTCCTAAAGGACAGCAATTCCGTCTGCAACCATAGCTCTTTTGGCATGAGGTTACAAAGGGCCCTCCTTCTTGTGCTAGAGAGGCAAGCCCCTCTAGCTTATGGTACAATTAGAGAGCCCCTCTGGTCTGCTCTGGTTGGATGGACAGAAGTTCTTGGGGAGATGCGGTCTCTTAGGTATCCTGGCTCACTACCATGTAGGGCTTTAAAAGTCATAACCAGCACCTTGAATTGCACCGAGAGGCAAACTGGTAACCAGTGCAGCTCCTGAAGTAGTGGCGAGGCACGGGCATAACGTCCCCACCCCATCACCACCTGTGCAGCTGCATTCTGGACCAGTTGCCATCTCCGAATGGTCGTCAAGGGCAGCCCCATGTAGAGTGCATTACAGTAATCTAGTTTGGAGGTGACCAGAGCATGAGTGACCACAAGTAAGGAGCCCCGGTCCAGGAGTGGGTGGAACTGATGAATTACATGAAGTTGTGCAAATGCCCTCCTGGCCATGATTGTCACCTGCCCTTCGAGCAGTAGTTGTGAGTCCAGGAGGACCCCCAAGTTGTGCACTGGACCTGTCTGGGGCAAGACAGCCCCATCCAGGACCAAAGCTGGTAGCTCCCGAGGGCCCCTAATCCATAGCCACTCAGTCTTGCCAGGATTCAGCCTGTTTTTCCCCATCCAGACCCCCACAGCCTCCAGACACATGGATAGGACTTTGACAGCATAGCTTGGATCACCACGGGCTGAGATGTACAACTGAGTATCATCAGCATACTGATGATAACTCACCCTGTGGAAATGGATGATCTCACCAAACGGCTTCATGTAGATGTTGAATAGGAGAGGAGAGAGCCCTGAGCCCTAAGGCACCCCATATTGGAGGGGCCTAGGGCTGGATCTCTCACTCTCCAACCACACCGACTGGGTCCAGCCCTTCAGGAATGAGGAAAACCAGGACCACACAGTGCCCTAGATCCCCAATCCTTTGAATCGATGGTATTGAAAGCGACTGAGAGGTCAAGAAGAGCAAGGACGGACGGATGTCCACCATCCCGCTCCTGCCAGAGATCATCCATCAGCACGACCAATGCCATCTCCATACCATCTCCAGGCCTGAATTCTGACTGGAAGGGGTCCAGATAATCAGCTTCCTCCAGGACCCCCTGCAACTGATGCATCACTGCCTTCTCCAATACCTTCCCTAAAAAGGGAAGGTTGGAGACAGGCCTATAGTTGGTTAGGACTGCTGGGTCGAGGGATGATTTCTTCAGGAGGGAACACACCAAAACATGTTTTAGAGGTGCAGGAAACACCCCTTCCTGTAAACATGTGTTAATTATTGCCCCGACCCAGCCACCTGTCACCACCTTGGAGGCTTTCACTAACCAGGTAGGACAGGGATCCAAAGGGCATGTGGTGGCGCGAACAGCTGCAAGGAGCTTGTCCACTTCCTCAGGGACAACTGGATCAAACCGATCCCAGCTAACATGGCAAGACTGTGGTCCGGTCCCTGTCTGGACCCTCTCCATCCATGCCAGAATTAAACCTTAAATCCAGGACAATCCCAGTTTTCCAGGATGTATGGCAACCCTACTCAGGCCCCACCCCACTACAAGTGCAATTGCTATTGTAATCACATTTTAGGGGATTTAATACATTTTAAATCAATTGTGGCCTGAGTTTTCATCTCAACTTTATGTTCTTGCCTCATTTTTTGCTAACATAACAACTTTGTCTATGTGTTATTCCACAGCAGAATATGCTAGTGCCATATGCTGTAAAATAATACATGTCAAACAAGTAGGTGTAGCTCTTAATGAATCATGAATTATTACTGGCTGGTTGAAACCTACCACCACTGAAAAGTCTATTATTTTTCTGGCATTGCACCTGTGTAATTATGTTGAGAAGTGCTAATAAATATTGAATGAAATAAGGTAACACAAATTCATATCATAGACACTAAGCCCCAAAAGATGGCTGAAATCAAGAAAACATTTTCTGCACATATCTCAAGTTCCAATATTAAACCAGAAGAGTCTAGGCTAAAGCTGTGAAGAACAAACAAAAGAAACCTTGCTGAATGAATAAATGTTGGAAAAGGTCTCCCACCAAGACAAGCTTCTGGCTGGACCATTAGGAATTCACTTAACAGACAGCAAAATGAAATAGGTTTCAAGAATAATCAAGAAAAATAGGGCAACCAGAATAAAAGACACATTTTCTGTGAATCTGGAGAAATTCAACCAATGCATTGTTTCTGTACATGTCCCACCATATGTATACAAAGATAGTAAATGGCTGAGGTAATACTATTAAAATAACTCACATCTGGTCAAAACTAGTCTAATCATTCTCACATTTTAATTTGTTTGAATTTTATCTGTGTTTCATATATGCTCATAATTTTAAAGAATGATTATTTTCTTTTGTTCCATTTGCCAGAGAAAATATGATGAAAGTACAGTATTTCATATCTATACATAGTAACATGTGGAATAACGATTTAGGTTGTACTTTACCATTACTTCCTATTTGGCATTTTGCAATAGGGTTTTTTTTTTATTCATGTATTGACAAGCAGATACTGTTTTGATCCTGTATGTCCATTTGTTGCTAGAAGCTGTAAAACTCATTGTTTTATCTTTTCAATAGACAAGATATTTTAGTTTGTTTTGCCAAATGGCACTCTTTCCTTCTGAAGCTCCTGACTGCAGGAGCAAATCCACACTAAAAAAATGAAATTAAAGGGAAAGGAGAAGAACAAGTAGACACAGGTGTCATAGAAGAAAGCAACTCAATCTCGCTAAGCCAGACTAAAGTTGTGACTGGTGGCCCCCAAAATGTGATTCCTATTTATTGGGGAGTAAGTTTTCATGAGCAGTTGTTGGCTAACTTCAACTAAAGGATGTCTTTGTGAACCAAAAGAGTCAGGAAAGAGGCATATCTGGACAGTCACATATAAAAGGAGAAGACAGAAAATGTCACAGTTTGGGGAAAGGAAAAACCAACTGACAAATCTCATCAGATATCCAAATGTCTTAAGAATCATGCCATATTCCTTTTAACAAAAGATCAGATACCCAGTAATAGACACGTTTGATGAATTTAAGTATTGCTATCTTACTCTACTTGTTTTGATTTTCTCTGTGTCAAAATTCAGAACTACGAGCAAGCCAGGCTTCCTTTAGATTAGTGTTTCCCAACCTTTGGTTTTTTGACTTCATTTCACAGAAGCCTAAGTCAATTTCCCAAATCACTGATCAACAAATGTATTGGCTTAAGCTTCTGGGAATTGAAGTCTCACTGTGGGGCGTGGGCCCCACATTGGAAATCACTGCTTTAGATAGATGTGTGACACTACTTACTGTAAACCTTTGCAGTTAGGCTTGAGATGTCTGACTCTTGCTTCAAGCCAATAACTCACTGATTCTCTCACATTCAGGCAAGGGGGGAATTGGCTGCAGATTGACTAGAACTCTTTGACATGCTATTCCATTTCTCAGCAAATAGGCTTCTGTTATACATTCACTGATGAATTGAATGGCTAAGTACTATGTTGTCTTGGTAATGAAAAATGGCCAGGAGGCTTCTCATATTTATCATGATTTTTTTAGGAATGGCTGCACAAACAATGTTGTGAATGTAAGTTGGAGCAGAGACCAAGATCATATTTGTTTTCTGTACCTAAAAATTACTAGCAATTCCTTTGTTTTGGTTTCTTAAAACACAAACAATATAGTTATGCTTTTTCTTCTTCCGTGTCTAGACCAGACGTGAAACTGACAAAATGAAGCCACTTTTTGGTGAATTCTTTCTGTAGTTCCTTTTGCCTGACCTAGTGTGAGAAAGATTATTTATTTATTTATTTATTTATTTATTTATTTATTTATTTATTTATTTATTTATTTATTTATTTGTTTATTTATATACAGTATTAGCTGGCAGCACAAAGTTGCCATTACTAGGGTATGCATGATTGTGGTACCATAATATTTGAGGAGGCTCTTTCGGTGCACCCTGTGTATCAGTTATGCTGATGGTTTTAATTCTGAAACTAATTCAACAGGGTAGAAATAGAATCACATTTTCTTTTCTGTTCTAGGGTTCAAAGTAAATGCCATCTAACAGATCAATAATCTCCTAGTAGTATGTAAAGATTTTAAATTAAAGTTTCAGAAATGTACATCTCTCACTCGCCAAGTAAAATGTGAACTAAACAAAACATATTTCTGTGCAAGGTAGTGAAAAGTACAGATGCCATAGCACAATTTGTTGGATTGGGGCCGCGAAGCGGCTGTTGGGTCCCGGAGGAGACTGGTCAAGTAACGACACGAGACAAGATGGAGCAAAGACCAGTGGTTTATTGAGGGAAAATCATCATCATATATAGGAATTCAAGGCGGCGTGTGATAGAATCGTCATCTGACAGAAAATCACATCACATGTTTACACGGGTTAATTGGGAACCTCTCCTGGGGAAGTTAATTAACTAAGTTAAACACTGGCAGGGGAAGTCCATTGTTCCTAGCTTACCCAAGAGTAAATATGGCCACTGTTGACGTTAGGGCTTGGGGTAATTTGCAGGTGCGATATTACCTATTACCTAACCGCTTAGTTAGACATTCAATTTCCTCTTGCTTGGACTGCCTGTCAGGTCAGATATGGGTGAATCAATCTTATGACTATCAATCCGCTCCCCAATTTCTGTCCCCTCGGAGCCCAAAGGCCTGGAGCGTTCTCACAAGTCATGGCCTCTGTCAGGGACAGTATGCCAATTGTGCTCGTGGATCCCACAACAATTTGTACCTGCACATAAAAAAATTAGCATGTGAAGAGCTACAGTACTTACTTCTGAGCTGTAAAGTCAGTTCTGATTCATGCCTATTCTTTTCAGAGTTTTCTAGGAAGAGAATACACAGAGGTAGTTTACCATTTCATTCTTCTGGGGCACACTGGGACTGGGGATTGTGCAGCTTGCCCATTGATAGAAATATGTGTTTGCAGATTGTGATTAACTTTATCTTCTTTGAAAATTATCAAATACTGAATTTAAATACAAATATGGAAAATATAGAGCCCAGTCTTACTTGATCCTAAGCAACCTCTTCTGTTTCCCATCTTTTCTTGTGTGGAAGAGAAAAATAGAAAAATAAATTTTGTTGGATCCCAATCTGAATGGGGCAAAGATCTTTCTTACCTGCCTTAATGAAAGAAACAGGATCAGAAATAGCTATTAGAGCAGTGGTGCCCAAACATTTTCTACTGTGGGCTAGTCCAGCCTCTGACACACAGCTGCGGGGGCCAGAGGCGGGCTGCTCCTACTGCTGAACATTTTGACATCAGCAGCGGTGGCGGCGATCATGCTTTGTCCCTGGTGCTCTGAGCAGCCTCTGGTTCTGTCCCCTCACTTCAGCAGCCTTTGGGGATGTGGATCGCTGCCTTGGGATCATTTTCGGAGCCTTCCCAACTTCAAAATCCGCGGCGCTAGGAGAGCCCCTTGGCATGTCTGGGATGATGTCATCCTGGGCACACCAAGGGGCTCTTCTAGCACCTTGGATTTTGAAGTGGGGAAGGCTCTGGAAACTTCCCCAAGACATCAATCCACGTGCCCAAAGGCTGCAGAAGCTATGGGACCGAGCCAGAGGCTGCTCGGAGCAGCGGGGACAAAGCACCATCACTGCTGCCGACGCGGATGTCAGGCAGTGGGTGTGGGTGTGGGGCAGTCCAGAGAGAGCCCAGGTTCTCAGCCCAGGCTGGATTAATGAGATTCATGGGCCTAATTGGGCCCGCAGGCTGTAGTTTGGGCACTGCTGTACTAGAGACTGCCTATGGTAAATGCTCTTGCAGGATCATGTAGTGAAAGGGTAGGTTCAACTTCAGATAGCTGTAAAGACATACGCCTGATCATACAAGATTTTTCGTGATCTCCTTTAAAGTGTCCTTTTGTCTGCCAGGGAATCACTCCAACCCAGTAGAAGCAATAAAACTGTACCAAAAAAGTCCAACCTGGAGTTGGACAGGAGCACATTTTCTATGTGTCATGTGATCAAAGGAGAAATGAACACACCAGAATGATTCACAAGTGGTCCAGATTATGATTGATTTCCTGTGTGACCACACACTAACTCTTGGTTTATTTCTTAACACATGAGACATATACTTCTGCCCTTGAAACATACACAGCCTTCAAAGAAATAAGAAAAAGATTTTTTTAAAGGAGTCAAGTAAAGGGTTTGCAACGTATCAGATTAGAAGAGGGACAATTTACTATATACCCCAAGTGGTTTAACAGGTATTATCCAATGGTCACTAGTCAATATATGCACAATCAAATAAGAAAGGTTGCTAAAATAACTGAATTTGGATTAGATATATGAACTAGCACCAGAATTCACATTCAAATTTCAGAATTTTAAAAATTCAGAATGTCCAGATATCTGGAACTCAATTACACTCAATAGGAATACTATATAGTAATTATTTTTTCCTTTAAAACAATCACAAAAATGCAAAACATTTTTCCCCGAGACCTCTGACACCTTCCCAATGACTGTTTCAAACAAAAATATCACATACCAACAGATAGCAGTGCCTAAGTATTAGAAAATGACTGCAATGGGTATACTAATTCAACTCTGAAAAGTTGGAATCCCAGCAGGAAATGCCAGCACCAATGCAGAAGCAGAGGACCTTGAGGGATGGGCAGATATCCTGGGCAGCAACAGCAAGCAGACTTGAGCAGGAGAATGGGCACAGAGCTGGGCAGGCTGAAGAAGATGATGGAGGACAGAAGTGCCTGACAGGCAACGGTCCATAGGGTCGCAAAGAGTCGGAATCGACTGTGCGACTGAACAACAACAACAACAACAACAAGGTGGAACTGTGAGCAGTGGTGGCTTAGTGCTTAAGATCCTAAGCTTGACAACCAGAAAGTTGGCATCTCAGCAGTTTGAGACCCGAGTGCTGTGTGATGGAGTGAGTTCCCAATCATCTGTCTCAGTCCTGCCAACCTAGTAGTTCAAAAGCAAGAAATTGTAAGTAGATAATAGGTACTGCTTCAGTAGGAAAAGTAACATTTTTACATGGGTGGCAAAGTAACATTTCTATTTGCTCTGGCATTTAGTCATGCCTGCCACATGGCCATGGAAACATCTGCAGATGCAGACAACACTGGCTCTTTGAATGTAAATGGAGATAAGCAGCAACCCCTAGAGTTGAATACAACTGACTTTCGAGCAAAGGAGACCTTTACCTTTAGGTGGAACTGTGCTAACAGCATGGGATACAACACAGTTGAGTGTGTGAGCACAATTTTGGAGAAGGAATTAGAAAAACAAAAGAGGCAAAAGGAAGGGTCAGCAGACTGAATCACACCATACCTAGTACTGTGAACAGAGTGTGCCATTCTCTTTTACCTAAAGCGGACTTCAGGGAAACCTAGTTAATTTCTCTAAGGAAAATAAGTTTTTCTACAGATCTAGGTGTGCATGGTGTGTACTGACAATGTCACCTGACTGCGAGAACACTCACTGGGCACAGAAGTGGTGGGCAAGACAGCAGTCCCTTTCTACCTTGAACAGACCACCCCAAATGGACTCCTCCTTACCCGAGTAGGGTTGTCTATTTGTTTAATGTTTAAACCACCCATCTGAATATATTGTCACACATAATTGTACATATAATTAAGCAAATACAAGAGAAACTGCAAAAAAAAGTCTCATTTCACTGGAAAGGCTCCTCTACATCTGCGTCAGTGGTGAGCTCCAAATAATTTTCTACCACACTGTGGCCATGGTATGGTGGGTGTGGCCAGGGGGAAAGCCCTGTGTTGCACCTGAGTTAGGACTACTTTATTTCAAAACTTGGATGGGTGGGGCCAGCCAGAATTTCTGCTACTGGTTCTGGTGAACTGGTGCGAACCTGCTGATGCCCACCACTGATCTGTATATCTCTACCTGTGCCTCTGCCATGTCTGTCCTATGGGTGGTGTCTTTGGGGGATAGGTTCCTACCATGCTTGTCAAGACAGTATCCTAGAAAGCTTGTGCTGTTGTTGCAAGGGTGCAAGACTTGGACTGTAGAATACAACTGCTGGTACTGAAGTGCTATTAATATTGTTATAGTTTGCCACCCATATTGGCAACTATTGAGTCCAAAACAAGGAGTATTCTAACCAACAATGTCGGGTTAAACTCAGTGATTCCTTATTCAGCTCATACTTCGGACTGAGGTGCGAAGGGGTGGCCTCTATATATACAGTGATTTGACCATTACAAAACAGGTTACATTTAGGTACAAAGTTCAACTTCAACATTTAACCACACTGATATGTATTTGAATTTCGCGCCTTTTAGAATGGTGCGCTCCTGGCTCTTTATTTTCATCATGGTTTGACTTTTGGACACAACAGCACCCCAGAAAGATACCATGATCAATGATATCAGAAGCCACCAAGAAGTCCCACAGACCCATAGGAATCCTGTCCCTCTGTCCAGTTCCTGATATAGGTCACCCATCATAGTAACAAAAGTCATTTCCATTCTATAACCAGGCTGAAATGTACCTAGGTCATCCAAGCACCTTTGGAGCTAAGATGCTACCAGATACTCCAAAACCTTGCTCAAAAATGGAATGTTGGAGACGCTGATAAATATCAAATACAGTGTGATTCAAGGAGGGATTTTTAACTTAAAACTGCAAGGAGATATTTACCATTCCTTCAACCCATTCAGCAAGTTTCTCTCTGGCTGCTTCTTTAAGCTAGGAAATGCAAAGGCTCAGCACACCTGTGGTGGATTTCACCTCTCCAAAGAGTCTGTCCACATCCTCAAACAATACAAACAATAAAAATCTTTTCTTACAGGCAACAATCCTTGGGCAGGCTTAAAGGACAGGCAAAGGCCAAAGTTGCATAAACAGGAGTAACATCAACAACAGAATCTAAGTCAGCAGATCTAAGTGACTTTGTGATGTGCTGTGCAAACTCTTTACAAAGGGCTTTGCAGGTGCACCCACCCAGATAAAGACTCTGACACCGGTATTGGATTAAAGGCATTGGGCCACTTTTATTGAATAATGTCCTAGTCCGAATTATCGCTTTCAATTGGTGTATCATCCAATTGTAATTCTTTAAGGCAAGCAGGCCGCAGTAGCACTGGTAAGGTTCCACCCTAAATGCCAATGGAAATTGGCTACATGTATCAATTTGTATCAATTTGTTTGTTGACACAAACAAATTGTTGACCGGAGTCAATATACTATCTACTGAACCCACCCTATGACGTGTATCCATTCAAATATCAAGGTGATGCAGGCTGTGAAGCTCCTGACATCACCCCTTTCATAGTTCGCCCTTGACCGGCCAAACCTGCTTCCCCTGTACCTATCTACGTGTTGGCCAGTCAATTGCGAACCTGCCGGATACCTATGTGTCATAAATCTTTACCTTACCCAGTGCTACCCGCCACACGGGGAGGCGTCCATGATGACTCACCGCCCCCCCCCCCAGACCATCAGCTCGGTCACCAGGCCTGCTTGCCTCCAGAAAGAGGTACATACCTCTGGCCGACAGGTGGACCGCATATCCTGCCTATAGGTCAAAATTTTTGCAAGCCTATCCTCAGATGTCTACTGGCTGTCCCCAAGCCATTCTCAGCAAGGAACCGGGCAACAGCCCTGTCCTCTGACCGCCGGGGACGGTCCAAACCACGGAGATCCATGTCTCCTCTAAAACGGTGTCTCGGCACGATGTTAGACCATAGCAACCGTGTGTATGGCAATAAATGATGTAAAAACGCCAGGTCACTGCACCTCAACATTTTAAGGAAAGGTCAGTTATCCGTGTGAGATCATCGTCGCCGAGGTGCAGAATAAGTACATCAGGCGGTCCAGCATCCCTGATGGACATCAGGAATGGCAACAGTTCCCGCCCTCTCATGCCGCACACACCGGACCACCACATACGTGCGGATGCACGCAGCCCGACCTGGGGTCCACACTCTGTCACCGCAGCATATTCTGCCGCCCAGTGTACATAGCTGCGGCCCATCAGCCCCACTGCCAACGGTGTGCGGAGACACACAGGGTACTCATACAGTGAGGGGACGTACATATAAGTAAAATACACCCCCCCCACGTGCCCACATATATCCACCTCCAAGTACCCAAACGCAGCCGCGGTCAATGCTACGCCTATCATGAATGAATGGGTGCCATAATGGGCTCCACACTGTGAAGCGCAGTACAGGTCACCCTACAGAACTTAAATTTTGTAAGGGGAGACCCATCCTGGTGGCAGAAAAACAGGCCAGGGCGTGCAGCAGGCACTGCCAAAATTGCGTGTAGGGCACCAACCGGACAGATGTCAGCAAATGTACATCATAGCAGTCTACACCACTGCCTACTCCATGCTGATCGGCCTTTGAGGAACGAATCCTCAACTGAGCCCACTCCTGGTTGATAGAGACATCTTCGAGTTCCAGTGCCCTACAAAAAACTTCCCCCCTTGATCATGGGACCAGCTCGCTGATTCGCAGAGCTCCAGAGAAAGCTACGGTGGTAGCTGCATGAAAAGAGACTCCTCCCACCTACTGTAACCTAATCTATGCCAACCTCATGCAAGGTGGGTCAGGGACAGAATACCTGTGAAAACAGGGCGACGTGTGTCCGGGCGGCGGCCACGTACACGTGTTCACCCTTCCAATACATGGCATATGCAGAAAACACTCGCACAGTCAGTAAAGCCCCGTGCCTTGGCCATGAATGTCAAGGCGTAAAGCCTGGTGGCTATGGTGCGTGGGGCCAACCCCAGATCATGAAGGCGCACCATGCAGTGTAAAACCTAGGCGACCGGTATTGGGCACATTTCAGGCATTTGCCTTTGCCCACAAAAGGCTCTAAAGCAAAGGAGTGAATGCTGACACGCCGTACGCGTGCGAGGTGCCAAGACAAGCCACTCGCCCGGTTCACGTCTCCTTGCCAAATGTCCATATCTCAGCCAGGAGTGGAGAGGTGAGTTCCCCTGGGTCTGGAGCCAAGTCACAGAACCGGGAGATCTGCAGGTGGGATAAAGCATCAGCAATATCATTATTAATGCCTTACACATGTCTAGCCCTAAGGAGCACATTCAAGCACACGGCCCAAGAACAATGGGCGAGCTGAGGCCATGACTCTGGGGGATTTAGACATTTGGGCATTAACAATGTGCACCAAAAGTGAAGCACATAATCAGCCCACCTGTCCCCCCAGAGCATAAAGGGGACCCGAAATTGAAAAACTCCAGAAACATAAGATCAGGTAAGCGATCCGTGCCCTGCGATCCCTGGGGCCAATGACCATAGGCACACTGTCCTTAAATTAAAACCCACCCCGGGGAGCTGGAGGCATCCGACCATACTTGGAACTGGGGCTGACCATAAGCTCATACCTCCAAAAGGAGACAGCATGCCAGTCCTGCTGGAATGTGAGCCAAACCAACAGAGCTGCTCGTAAACCCCTAGTCAGCCATACTCCATGGTGTCGTGTATGAAGACCCGCCATAGTGTGACCCAGACACCAGGCGAAGGAACTGCCTGGTGTTACCACTCTGCAGGCGAAGTCGATGCAGCCATGCATCAACTGCAACTCTCGGAGAGGCACCTTACACTTGGCAAGATTGCCAAAATCGCAGCAGGAGCCGCCCCCCTTGACTGACAATTCGGTCACCTGGCCCTCCTGCATGTTATTCAAAAGAGAGGTGCATCCACTTGTCGACAGGTGAACTCCATCTCCAGGATACAGGCCAAATTCCTGTAACCCTACCCCCAGATGACAAATGGCTAGGAACCAGGCAACAGCCCTGTTCACTGACCGCAGGGCACAGTCCAACCGCGGGGTCAAAGCCTCCCCTATAATAGGGCTTCGGCACGATGTATGACCATAGCAACCGTGTAAATGGCCATAAATGGCAAAGAAACGCCAGGTCACTGCACTCGGAAGTCTTTAAGTCCGGGCTAGCAATCCATGGAAGATCACCGCCTCCGAGGTGCAGAATTAAAACATGTGGCAGCCCAGCATCCCCAATGAACATCAGGAATGTCAACAGTTCCTGCCACCTATATGCTGTGCACACCATACCACTGCATACGCGTGGTTACAAATAGCCCGAGATGGGGTCCCCATTCTGACGAAGCAGCATACTGTGTTGCCCTAGTGCGCATAATTGTGGCCCAAAAGCCACACTACTACCAGTGTGCGGGAACACACAGGGTCTGTAAAATAAGGAGGGAGAATAGAGGGGAGAACAAGGCACTCATGCAGTGAGGGGACGAACAGACAGAGAAAAATGCGCAAATCCCCACCTGCCCATGCAACATATGTCAGGCTCTGGGTACCCAAATGCAGTCGCAGTGATGCGGCACCGAACCGGAAGGAATAGGTACCAATTTTAATTCAGTAAGGGGTAGACCCGTCTGGTAGCAGACGACAGGCCAGGGCGTGAACCACGCACTGCCACAAACACATGTGGGGAAGGAACCGGACATATGGCAGCGCCGGGCTAGTACCCTTTTCCGGCTGACCGGCCCTTGAGGAGCGAAACCTCCCCAGAGCCCACTCCTGATCAAGCAACACATCTCCTAGTTCCAGTGCCCTGCAGAACATGTTCCCTGTTGAAAATAGCAGCAACTAACTTAATCTGAGAGCTCCAGATCAAGGCACAGAGGTAGTTGCCCAAAATAGACACTACGTACGGAGCATAGGCGCTGGCCACGTAGGAGTCATATATATTAGCCACAAGTGCTAGCAGGGCTCATCGCTCTCATCTCAGGGTGAAGGGCCGCCCTCATCCTAAGGTCTTGGCCATAGGCTAACCATGATGGGCCAGGGAAAGGAACCACGGCCCGATAAATATTGTCCAAGCACTGGACCATTGGGATGGCCAAATCAGGACGGGCCCTTATATATCCTGCCATGGATACCCAATAGGCCGGTAACCAACTGGCCCCATTGCAAGGCAGCTAGCAGCGATGGGGCAACTCCCCGTCCCTGTCGTCCTGCCCCTCCATGTTCTAATCAGTGTGTCCATGTTGCAGGAGGGGAAAAATCGGGAATATATTCCCCATGCCACATAGTCTTGTTAATAGGCTGGGACAAATGGTCACCCAGGGGCATGGAGTAACCGGCCATCAGCAGAATGACCATTGGCGCGGATCAGAGTGGAGATACACATAATAGGCCCCATCGGACCCCCGAGAAATTAAGGAAAGCATAGGGGTGGTCACCCCTGTAAGAACCAGGGTGTAATTGGCCTGTTGCGGCCATGGCCACTGTACCACCACCACCACCCCCCGCGCTAAAGCTAGTGTCACAGGTGTGCTGATTTGACCAGGATACTCACTCGTTGCACCCCCACGAGCTGCCCCCACTGGGGGTTCTGGCTTGTGGTGAGCGTCGGAGTTCGCGATGGCCATCGAGCTCTGTGTTTCCGTGCGTCCAGGCCGAATGGGGAGCTGCGAGGCACCGGCCTGTGCTGGCCGGATGGCCTCCAGCAGCTCAACCCTGTTGGCAGCCTGCTGCGCAGCCGTGGCCGGCGTGCGGGCCAGAACTGCCAAGTTGGCACGCCCACCATCCAAAGGTGGTGGGGCAATATCCATTGATTCCTCCAGTGCCGAATTGCGGGCAGGAGAGCATCCACAGCATCTGACCCACCAGGATAAAGTGGGCCGGATGGGCCGGATGGCCCACCGGGTAATTGATGAGGGATAAACCGATGTGGTAATCCCTGGCCAGAATAGGGCCATGCCTATTTATCCAGCCCATGAGGGGCCGGAATGACGGTGGGGCGGAAACCCGCACCGTGCCTGAGTGGGCCGCTATGCCCCGCCAGGCAAAGAAGCAGCGGGGCCAGAAACCCAGTGGAGCAGGCCTGTGCCGCCCCCCCAGCCCGAGCCCTCAGCCCAGGCTCATTGTTGGCAGTGTGTCCGACAACCCTGCCACCCACCTGCGGGGGTGCCGTCTGAGCCCTCCGGCCCGGTGGCACTCCCGAAAGAGTAGAGGGGGTGTGCTGAGCCCCCCCTAGGCACGACCAAGGGCCTGAGCCGAGGGGTATTCCGTCCTGCAGTACTCAGGAATCGAACCACTGACCTTCCTCTTCCCAGTCAGCCTCTTAGCTACCTGAGCCACTGCAGTACAGTGCTGGTCGGAGGAAGGAAAATCTCCGATGAAAGAGCAAAGCAAGCCTCCTGAAAGAGGCGAGCAAGGGAGGAAGTGGTGGAGCAAACTTCTCCACACCGTCGCTTCGCAAAATGGCAGCCAGGCTGCCTCGTGGCCACCCCTTTTATGAAGGGCTGGCCATGCCCCCTAACTATTCCAGATTGGGGGGGGGGCCGCAAAGAGCGTGGCGGCCATTTTGGTGCCACGCTTGCATTTGAGTGGTCATCATCCCTCTACTGTGGTCATCTGTGCAACATACTCTTGACCACCCAAAAAGGCTCCACGGATGGCTCTTTGCAGATACAATGGTGGCACTGAACAACAGGTGCTCCATAGCCACCTGTGCTATGGAGTAAGCTTTCCAACGAGCTCTAACCCATGTTTAATTAAAATGCACATCAGGAAAATATACACAAAATGCACAGGAAAAAAATAGTTTGCAGTGAATTGAATTTAAGAAACTGAGAGAAATAAAAATGGAAGGACTCATCTGTCTGGTTTCACTCCTAGTCTGACCACCTGGGAAAACTTATAGACTGCCACAGGTTTGTTTTGCAGTCAATCTATCCAGCTATCTTTCCAACACCAGGGTGAGAACTCTGACTAGGCTTTCTGATGTGGCAGAGGTAGAATTAGAGGCATGCATGTTCAAGGTGATTTTAGCAAAATATGTCTATGTCTCCTCCATATGAAATGTGTCTCCATATGAAATGTGCCCCCCCCCAGCTGCCTTACCTTTTTGTCTGCTGTCGTTGCGGCCGCTCTCTCAGCTAACACCGCAAGGCATCGTCTCAGCCTGACTCTGGCCGGCGGCAGCAGCCTCCCCAGCACCTACAGTCAGTGGGTAGCCATCACAGCCCAGCCCCTTGGTCCACCCATGGGTTGTGTCAGGCAGAAGCGAGGATCCATTTGGGCAGAGGACCCATTTGGGGGGGAGGTCTGCGGAAGGCAGCGGCCCGGTCCCGTCCTCTGCCCATCCCCCGGCTGTGGGTTCTCCCATCCCTCATGGTGTGCCTCAGGAATGCAGAGGAGCCATGCCACGGTGGCCGCCCCCCAACATAATGGCCATAAATGCCACCATCCATACTGGCAGTTAGGCTATCCGCCACCTGGAATGCCGGGCAGACTTTGGCACATGCATGGAATTTTGTGCATGTGCCACAGCCTGGAACACCAGGCAGGGTTAGACACATGCATGGATTCTCATGCATACACAGTCATCTCTCAGGGTCATTTCTGCCAGCCGGGGGTGGGCATTGCAGCCCTTTTTCAGAGGCAAGTACCCCAAGGCAGGCTGCCGGTTACCCATGCCAGCCACCCCAGACGTTGAAGGTTGGCATGCACACAGTTTCCGTACAGGTACACAGAAGTGGCCAAACGGTGTGGCAATGTTCAAAGATAGGAAATCCGTTTGAGGCTTGAATATGTAGTAATATAATATAATGTTTTATTCTGGTAGTTAATATATTCAGTATCTTCCAGTAGAGCAATACAACAAGTCCAATACATTGTGAAAGTCAACCGGTATGCAGACTCTTTCAGGAGAATTTCCCTTCATCAGACAACTTGACTTGCTAACTTTCCAATATCTGAAAATATATACAATATATATATAAAAATTAATTCTGAACTGGAATATTGCTACTGAGCTAAGTATAAAAGAGAAACCCACCTGGATATATAACATTTAGTTTTCAAAGGGTATCTTGTTTTCATGTTGCATCCAAACCTCTTTTCGTTTATTCATTTTGGGCTGTGGATGTTACTGTCTCAAAATATTACTCCCCTTATAAATCCTGCTGATAGGAAACACCTGGTTAAGATTGAAAACAAGATACCCTTTGAAAACTAAATGTTATATATCCAGGTGGGTTTCTCTTTTATACTTAGCTCAGTAGCAATATTCCAGTTCAGAATTAATTTTTATATATATATTGTATATATTTTCAGATATTGGAAAGTTAGCAAGTCAAGTTGTCTGATGAAGGGAAATTCTCCTGAAAGAGTCTGCATACCGGTTGACTTTCACAATGTATTGGACTTGTTGTATTGCTCTACTGGAAGATACTGAATATATTAACTACCAGAATAAAACATTATATTATATTACTACATATTCAAGCCTCAAACGGATTTCCTATCTTTGAACAATGCACACAGTTTCCAGCACAATTAGTGATGGGGAGTCACTTTGTATTAGGGAGTCCTATGATGTCATGGAGCCCCAGATCTGGTCAGCTGAAAATTGGTTGAGCTGTGGCGATGACATCACAATCCCCCCCCCCCGGCTGGCTTTTTCCCCTTGCTTTTTCTCCTGTAGGTGGGGGTGTCCCCTTTGTGGATTGATTTAATAGGTGTACCCTTCCCCATGGGGCTTGTAATCCCTGCAGTGACCAACTCTTCAGCCCAAGGTACATGTGTGCCAAGTTTCAGCGCGATGGGTGCAGGGGTGTGGATTTGTATAAGGAACATACAGTGCTGGACCTTGATTTTAGTTGTATAGATTATCTTAGCAGACAGCCTAATGATTCCTATCATGTTCAGAAGAGTTTTTAGCCAACTTATCCATTTGTCCTAAAAATGTAGGATCAAACTAATTATCTGAAAAATTAGTCCAGTATGGATTGTTTGGGCCAGTTTTATTTAGCATATAGAATACAGGTCAAAAACATTTAATGAGATGGTTTTCTATTTTCAGAACTGAAATAGAAACTGCACAGTGTTATGTGGGCAGGATGAGGTAATAGGTTTGCATAGACTTTTTCATCAGAGCAATTTGTTTTGTCCAATCAATTTTTTCAACAGCAAGTAATTAGGAAACCTTCCAAATCTGAATAAATAACCATTTGCATTGAAATTCTACACACTTCAGCTAGAATATGCATGACATGCAGTGCGTAGGAGGAACTTGTACCAAAGATTGGATCATTAGCTGCAACACAGTAAGTTGTAGAATATACCATGAAAATAACTGCAGCATTTTCTGCTTACAAATTGTAAGAGTGTAAGAGCAGCCGTCCTTCTTCCCCCCGCATCCATGGGTACCTCATTCCCCAGATGTTCCCATAACAACCAGATGGCCCAGGAGAGAGAAGGAGGAGAGGCCTGCTGGCTAGTACCATTCTCACTATGGGACATTCCAGAGGTGAAGAGGGGGCTGCTTGACTGAGTGAGAATTTGGGGTGGAGGCACAGCTCTATGATTAATATATGTAATTGACACCAGAAGAGTGAGCGATTCGGACACCTCATCAAGAGGCTGGGATTGAGAGGAGTGGTGGCTGAGGGAAGAGAAATGCCTATATAATTGAGTGCACTAGTTTTAATGTGGTTCCCTCCCCCTTGAAAAATTCCTTTCCCTGGAACGTCTGCTTTCCTATCCTCCCTTTTTGGATGGGGAAAAACTCTCGCTTCCCACCAGGCTGGTGGGGGTGGGAAAGACTGTAGGGAGAAAGCTCTTTTGCTTTTAATAGTTCTGTATGGCTCTTTTTGCTACAACAAAATTAACCACGCTGAAGGAAATTGGTGCAGGCTGGTTTCATTGCAGAGAGAAGAAAGGGGGTCTCAGGCTTGGGGAACTCCTGGCCACGTTATGGCCCCAAGCTGAGTCCTACACAAATATTATATTTATATTGGAGCACCTCTGATAATAATTCACTCTTTTTGTGAGTATTGTTTTGTATATATTTAGAGGCCCTGTACAGTATTTCATAGCATATCCTGTGTTGTGATTGGTCATTAGAGGGCAAGCATGAGCTTAATTTTCCAGTTTGGTTGCTAATGTGCACAGTTCTGAGGGAAAACTCTCTTTTATGACTCTCAATTCACTTGAATTTTGTTTTCCAGTTTGCTCTGGTATAAAATGTGTGGCAAAATAATTACATTAACTATTGAGACATCCTCTTTGTGGATAATTTGCTATGATTCTCATTAATGTTATATGGAAAAGAAAGATTGTTAACTTTATGGACAGATAGGGCAACTAAAATCATTTTTTAAAAGCAAATGCCATTTTTCATTTTCAGGCAAACTATCTGAAAAATTTCAAGGTAATACAAAAGTATTTTGGTAAGATTACGAAAATATTGTACACATTTCTGCACATTATTGCTGACTTGATAGAAGTGTACAATAATGGCATTGGAAGGGGCCTATAAAGCCATCACATCCAACTCTCTGCTTAGTTCAGGAATTCAAATCAAAGATTATCTGACAGAGAGCTGTCTAGTTTTCTCTTGAATAACAACCATAAGGGTATTTTCACCACCTCCAGAGGTAACTCAGAGGAATACTGCTAGGTAAAAGAGCCCAGAATGCTGGCCCCATTTTTTTAAAGTTCAGAATTATATGAAAGGTGATGCTGACAGACATATTTGCATAGGCTGGGGTCCTCAACCTTTTTAAGCTGGGGGCCAGTTCATGCCCCTCAGACTACTTGCATGCCAGACTGGTGGTCCCACCACCGGTTGTAGGGGGGAGTGTTGGGGGCTCGGGGTGGCAGCGGTGGGATCACCCTGAGCCCCCAACATTTCCCTTGCTGCTGTTGGTGGGACTACCCCCAAGCCCCCTGACACTCCCCCCCACCAGTGGCAGGACCACCCCGAGTCCCCCGACATTCCCACCACCACCACCACCAACAACAACAACAGCAGTGGGACCACCCCAAGCTCCTGCTTACTGGCGGTCACGTGTGTCTGCTGGAAAAGCTGCTCTCAGCCAGAGCGACCAATGGGAAAGACGTGGGTGGCCATGTGCATCTGCCACTTCTCCTTCTGGCACCAGTGCCTCAATCCTTGTCCCCTCTGCTTGGCATGTCCCTAACAGTGCTCCACAGAAGGGCAGATGTTGTAAGCCTTCTTACAACATCTGCCCTGCTACGGAGCACAGCTAGGGCCACACCAAGCCAAGTGGAGGGGACAAGGATTGAGGTGGCAGCAGCAGCAGCAGTGACAGCAGCAGCAGGGGCTGGAGTGAGGGCACAGGCCAGATGGAATGGTACTGTGGGCCGGATCCAGCCCACAGGCTGTAGGTTGATTTGATTTGATTTATTCGACTTGTATGCTACCTACTCAGAATATGCCAAGTCAGGGCAGCTCACAACAAATCAAACATTGCAATATTCAATCCAGACAATATATTAATACAACATTGCAAAGTATCCTCATATAAATACAACATTAAAAAAATCATCATAGAAATACAACATTAAAAAAATCATCATAGAAATACAACATTACAAAAAATCCTTCATTTAAAGTCCATACATTTCAACAAGCAAACAAAGTAACTATCTTGGCACAAATTATACCATGCCATGGACAGGACCCAAAATGTGGTGAGGTTGATGGCGTCGGGTGGCAACATCCCTTCTTATCCCCACCAAGGCAGGGATCCAGGTCTGGTGTCCACAGCTGCCTCAAATCTCCTGGCTGGTGGCAGGGGCTGGGGAGAGAGGCAACGAGGTTGATGGCATCGGGCGGCAGGGGTTGAAGATCCCTGGTTTAGGCATATGCCTGCCTCATTTATGTATAAAGCAAAGTTTAGCATGCTGATTTCTTTGTCTAAACAGGAACAGTGGTGTTGAGTCTGAGAGTAATTAGCAATGCGACAGCAAATTTGGGGTTAACATCAGTGATTTATTATCAGCTCAGTTCGGACTGGGGAATAAGGGGACGAGGTAGCTACTTATATACAGACAGAACAGAAGTTACAGTGATACATTTGCCCAGACTTTGGATAACAGGTTTCCCATGTTAGAACCAATCAGATTACATTGACAACATATGAATGTGGCACCTTACAGAAAGGGTGCGCTTTTACAGCAAAGACTTAATGGCGATTGCAGAAATAAAGCAATAAGCGTTTGGACACAACAAGTGGGAAGGAGACATAAAACCTTCCTCCTGTCTTGCTTTCCTTCTGATGCTCTATCATTTGACATATATTTATTCCCACTCTGACATTTTTCTCTTAGAAGGCTGGAGTAGGAGGAAGATTTCTGAATCATAGAAGCATTGCAAAGGAAGATGTGTTCAGTGATTTTTCAGCCGCATTACTATATTAATGTTTCATTCACTATTAGTGCAAATATACCTATGCCATGTCTTCCATGGGGCTGTTCCAAATGCTGGTGGGAAATGGTTAGGATACCATATGTATGCCACAGAGAATATTAGGGTGATGAGAGCTGAAGAAAAACCTGACACAATTGTGAACATGGTGTTGGAACTAGCCCTAAGTGTACAGATAACTTTTTCTCCCTTTGTTACACAATCTCTTCATTTCAAGATGACTGCATTCATTCATTGTTTCATTAACAGTCTCTTCCATCTCCAAACATAAATTTTAAAAGTACTTTGTTATTCAAACAGTCTTAGTCTTACCTATGTTTCCATTTCTGAGGCAGGTATAATACACTTTCTTAGAATTGAGAGGCTATGAGCTCAACTACAACATCAAATACCATGGGATTTGCTCCACTTATAACATGGGTAAATATGATATATATTTTTAATGATCTCATGATACAATGGCTAAATTGAATCTGTCAGGCCACTTTTTCTCCAAAGCATCTTTTTTCCTCTTTGCCTGAGACTTCCACCTTTTCAAGCCAGACAGATTCTAACGCAAATTGTGTATGTGTGTGTGCATCTATGCACTTGTGTGTGTGTCTGGTGTTCTAGTGACGTAGGCAGTTCAGTTGTAATGTTCAGGAGCAAAGGAATATGCCCCTGTGTTATTTCTTCTTCCATGATGGTCTTCCATTTTTTAAAAAAATTCCTACATTGATGAGGTTAATGCTAGAACATCCTATCACCCTTTTGCTGGGTCATGATTATTAATTTTCACCTTATTTATGCTTATATACTTTCCCAGACAACCTCCATAGAAAAGTATGCATGTATTCCATTAAGAGAGTGCAAAGAGTCAGAGATCTCTAGATACTTTTTTCTGAGTTCTCTCTCTCAATTGCTCACTCTTTCACTCTACACACTCACAATAAAGACAGCTCCTCTCTATGTACAGTGTGTAACCTAACCTCTCTCTTGTGTTGGGTTCCATAAGATTAAAGCACAACCCTTGTGTACTGTCTAGTGTCTCATTGGCACATAATTCATTTTTAATAGGGGGAAATTGCTTGGAACACCCTGGTGGTGGCAGAAACAACGAAGAGAAGGATGCACACATATACATTGTTGAGTGGACAGTCCAGCATGGCCCCTGCTTTCTACATTTTTGGCACCACTTGTGTGTATGTGTTCATGTGACTTCTTTATTCTGGTCTGAGACAGAAAATCCAGGGTGGGGGTAGTGATCCACTAACTGCCTCTCATCTCCACCTTTCCTGAAAGAAAATAGCCAGCAGTAGATACTCAGTCCCCTCCCAAAAACAACAACCCAGTCTTGCTTTGGAGTCACTCTGCAGCTAACAGTGGCTTGACCTAAGTGAACTCCTCCCTCCCTGACCCCTTACTTCCCCTGACAACATCTATAGATAGTGCAAAGAGTTGTGGAGAAATGGGGGGGAGGCACAACAGTTGGTTAAAATGAGATGTAAAATATGCTGTGCTTATTCCTAACTGTGTCAGTACTAGTTCACCTCTGCACATACAAAGGATGGATGGATGGAAGGAAGGAATTTAAAAAAAGATAAACAACCCAGATGAAATGAAAGGTGTTTCTGTGGTATGTGTCCATTTCTTTACACGTTAACAAGAACTTAGGAATGTTGCCACCTTTTCCAGAACACTGTACAATGCATTCAAAACCAAGCAGCTTGACAGCAAACAATAAAGGTATCAACAGAGATGGGACCAGAGGAAGACAGAAAATTAGGGTTGGCTATGGGTTGCAATGCCAGTCACATTGGTTTGAAAGTGGACATTGAATTTCTGAATCACTCCGTAGTTCCTGTGTGAGCACTGATCATGATTGCAAACATAATGCTGTCTTTCCAGTGTATTCACGCCCTATGTTAGCAAAGAATTGCCCTTTACCTCTCATGTATCCTCCTTCTCTCCAAATCTGCTTTATTTGTCTAATTTAAGATCCGATATGTCAGCCACAGAAGACAGGTAAATGTGAGACACAAACAAAAATAATTTAGATCCCTTTTGACATGATGTCAGTTATGATCTGTACCTTGATTGATCCGCTTTAATGAAATGTAACTCACATTCTAGACACCAAGGAAATAGAAAGAGAGGGAAAAAATCAAAATATTGCTACCTTTGAAAATATTTAATTGGGAAGAAATCATTTTTTGTTTCTTGTCTCAGCTAAGCAATGACACTTGGATACATTTCTTTTGAACATTTAAGAAATTTGTTGATCATTTACTTTTTACATTGCCTGGCATAAAGGATGCAAAAATATTATGGTTGGTTTTGCAAAAGAAAGCACTACTTCTTCCTTAAGACATTGTGTAGCATTTTAAAGTAGGCCAAATATTGTTTCTAGGAAGCCCATGGTGGAAGTTTAAGAGTGGGTTGGAGGAAGACTTCATCACCGAGTTTTATAACTTTTGCTGAACTTGGAATTCTCACTATCACTTTCCAGTGCTGCAAGCCCATTTACTGTCAATATCAATGGAATACTGACTGTCAGAGTGATGGATTAAAAAGTCTCAAGTTTCTAGTCCTGATTAAGTACTATGAGAAACATGAACAGGAAAAATAACTCTAATACATAAATTTAATACATTTGGGCTAGAAGGATGTTGTTATAGAAAATGCACAAGAAGCTGGCATGTATTGGCTGAATCTTAGTGCCTAAGGAGAAGAAGTATTTACAAAGAGAGGAGATTTGAGTCTTTTAATTATTCTTAGGGAGAAAGAAAGAAGAAATCCTGTAGGGATGGAGTCCCATCAAATTTACAAGTATAAGTCAATATTTAGTTGTCTGAATGAGGGTGTGGGAAGCACTAAGGAAATCATGAGACTCCACAAAAGCATCAACCTCAATTCACACTAACACTGGTTATTCACAAATCTAATTTATTATAACAGTGTTTTTATTTCTCTTTTTCTACTTCTCTAGTTTCACCAGCCTAGTATTGTCTTACTAGCTTTGCAGATTCCTTTTGCAACAGATTTTTCTATCATAGGCATGGCAGAACAACTCTTATATTTTCTGCTAGTTCTCCTGCTAGTCTTTCCCTCTTTATTATACTTGTATTCCGGCTCTAAAAACAGTATGTCTTAAACCGTACACAGAGCATGCAAACTTTGCAAAAGGATGCACAACATTACTGTAGGCTTCTCAAAAGGTACTACTCCTTCCTTAGTCCATTGTATAACATTTTGAAATAGGACAAATTTTTTACAAGGAGGCCCACATGCAGAGCATGCAAGCCTTGATAAATTCAGTGTTGAGTGACTATAACTGAATTGCAGGCAGTCTTGGGGCTTATGTCTCTTCTGACTTATTTTTTATTCCTAACTATCCTAAAAAAATTCCTTCAACTTGTGATTTATTCACACAATTATGGCCTTAGGATCAATTCATATAAACCTATATCTGTCCTGAATACATCACAAATTCAAGATAGGTTACAGCCCAGCTGTGCAGTGAAGCAATGTTTGATTGCTTCATTGGCCAGATCAATTTTCAGTGTGTAATAAGAGATGTGCATCCATCTGTAATATTTTATATTTTTTCCATGCTTAGGGCTAGGTTGGGGCCATGCAGGAGAAAACATAAAAAGTCAACACTAGAACAGTAATTATCACAGTGTGGTCAGGGCAAAAGACGTCGGTCTCTGTGACTGTGTTGAACAAAAACCGACCAACAGGATAATTTTAGCAGACTTATATATGCAGTCTCTACTGTAGTTGCAGATATAGATTGGCTTAAAAGCAAGAAAACAAATTGTTTCCATTGAAAAATGTGTTCTTTTGCTCTTCATACTTTTAAAAAAAGGGATAGAGCTTATTTGTCAGAGAAGGAACATCAGGGTTGACCAGAAAGACTCGAGGCTGGCTGGCTACTTTCTAGTAATATGAATAACATTTTTCCTGGATGAGTCTCCGTGCAGGTACTATCATGGTTCATTTTACTGTTATAGTGATGCTACAATGAAACATGTCTTTCCTCTCTTTTACAGGGAATCCCAGCTCCCTGGCATCCTTTCAAGAAAATGGGTGAGAAACTGCCATTAAAGAACGCAACAACAAAAATAATTGCAGAACACAACCAAAATAATGGATTCACTGCTGCAGTCAATAACTTGTTTGTAACTTGCACAATGCAAGCGCGGCGCCAAAATGTCCTCCACGCTCTTTGCGGGGCCCCCCCCCATCGGACGAAGGCATCCGGGTAGTTAGGGGGCGTGGCCAGCTCCTCTATAAAAGAGGTGGCCACGAGGCAGCCGAGCTGCCATTTTGCGAAGCGACGGAGCGGAGAAGTTTTTCCCTCTTACCTCCGTCGCTTTTACCTTCACCGGGAAGCCTCTTGGCTGCTGAATTTTCTCCTTTTCGGCTTCCCATCGGTTAGCTGCGATACCCTCTAAGAAGAAGGCGGCTGCGAACGCGGCTCGTTCTGCGCGGAGGCGCCAGCCGGGTCGGAGGACTGCGGCCGCGCCTACCCAGCAGCCTCCTTTGCCCGAGCTCACTGGGACCGGTGGTATGGGGTTGATTCCCCCTTAGCCTGGGGCTGGAGGTCTGCGTACCGGCCCTGTAGGGGCCGCGGCCCTCAGCCCGCAAGCAGTGGCCACTGCCTCTGGCGTGGCCCATTCTGCGGGGCCTTCCCCCGTTGGTGCGCAGCTGCCTGCGGGGGGTTTCAGCTCACTCCCCTGGCAGGGTTCTCCCCGGCCCTGGGGCCGGGCCTGGGATCATGGCCCTATATGGGCCCTGGGGTCCAGGGACCTGGACCCGCGCCTGCAGTTAGTGGGCCGGCCGGCCCTTTGCCCCCTCTTGGCTTGGGGGGCTACGTCAGTGTGGAGGCCCTTCTGGCCCACGTTGCGGCCCTCGAGGCTTCACTGGCCAGGGTAACCACCCAGGGGACCCCTTTTGGGGTGCCGATTCGTCCATCATCTGCTGGGCAGCGGCAGGCGGTGGGACGGGTCGAGCTGACTGAGGCGCGTGGCCCGGCATCGGCCACTGCCTCGCAGCTCCCCGATCGACAGGCCGGTGCTGGTCAGGCCCCGTCGGCGAGCTCAGTTGTGGTCGTGAGCTCCGACGCCCCCAGTGGGTCGGAACCCCCGGTGGGGGCGGCCCATGGGGGTGCAGCATGTGAGTATGTGGTTCAATCTAGCGCACCCACACACATGGCAATGTGGGGGGGGTTCAATGGCCTTGGCCTCGCACGGGTGGTGCAGCGGTTCGGCCGCCGACGGCCCACCCGGTGACTCCGGCTCTCACCCAGGGCCCCGGTGTGGGGGGTACTACTTGCGCAGTTGGGAATGTTTTAGGGGTGACCTTTTCAGATGCCCACAGTTCCCGCCGTTCCTGTGTCGGCATTGCCGACTGCGGGGTATTCGTTGCCCCTGGGGGACCATTTGGCCCAAGCCACCAAGGAAAAGATCTGGCGTGGGAAGTGTGTGGACATCTTCTCCCTCCTTACCAGAGAACCCACCATAGAGGAGAGGGAGGGGCAAGATGAGAAGGATAAGGAGCAGGTACGTCGTCGCAAGCAGCCACGTACGTGGGCCAACCGGTTGCCGGCCTGCCTCATACGTGGCAGTCTACCTCAGGGCCCGGCTGGATTTGGCGATTCCGATGGTCCAGTATTTGGACCATGTTTACCGGGCGATGGTCGACTTCCCGGGCCCGTCGTGGTTGGCTTATGATGTGGAATTCTGTATGCGGATTCCCCTGCACCCCGAGATGAGGTGGGATGAGCCCTGCCAGACGCTGTGGCTTCTGTACATGACTCCCACGCGCCCTGCGCCTGGGGAGAGATACCATTGTGGACATGCGGTCCAGCGAGCGGCCCCAGCTCAGGCACCCCGCCAGGTGGCGGGGCAGGGGGTTCCAGCCCGCCTGCTGTGCTGGACTTTCTTGTCCAATGGTTCCTGCAATAGGAAAAATTGCCGGTACAGGCATGAGTGGCCCTCTTGTACCGGCCCCCATGCTGCCTCCACCTGTCCCAGGCCTGGAGGGATGCGGGGCAGAGAGAGGGGCGGACAAGGGGTTTGGCAAGACTGCCGCAGGGGGAGCTGGTTCACCGAATGGCCCCCTCCCCAATTAACGTGGACATGTTGGAGCGTTGGCTCGCATTGTACCCAAAGGAGGAGGAGGCGGTTTACCTGCTTCAGGGTTTTCGACTGGGGTTCCGTATTCCTTTTGTGGGTGATAGGTCCCTTCAGGATGCTCCCAACCTTTTGTCCCTTAAGGGGAGGGAGGAGGTGGCTGCTGCCAGCATTAACAAGGAGGTTCATGCGGGCAGGGTCGCTGGCCCTTTCACTGCACCCCCGTTCCCTGACCTTAAGGTGTCACCCTTGGCCTTGGTGCCCAAGGAGTTACCGGGTGAGTTTCGCCTGATCCATCACTTGTCCTACCCCATATCATGCTCGGCCTTTGAGTGTTTCAGCACATTCCTGCAGTGGGCTTTCGTCCGCAGGTCAGGGTCCCGGTCTGTAGCCCATTACCGGGATGAATTTTGTTCGGGGTGAACGGGGCTGGGACACGTACACACGTCTCCTCAACACATTTCAGACGCTAATGGAGGAACTCGGTGTCCCTTTAGCGCCCGAAAAGACCGAGGGCCCATCTACTAAGCTAGTATTCCTGGGGGTGGAGATTGACTCGGTAGCGTAGGCTTCTAGGTTACCGGGGGATAAGGGGTCAAGGATAGTGGCCCTTATCTCGGATTTGCTTGCTAAACGCAAGGCATCCCTGAGGGAACTGCAGGTGCTACATGGTCACCTCAATTTCGCTTGCAGGGTGGTCGCACCGGGCAGGGCATTTGCTCGGCGCTTGTGCGATGCCATGACTGGCTTATCTAGGCCCCACCATAGGGTTAGACTCACCCGGGGTATCAGGGCAGATATGCTTATCTGGCTCCAGTTCCTGAGGGAGTTCAATGGAGTATCATTTTGGAGGTCTGACCTCCTGGCTTCCCCTCGCTTTCAGATACAGTCTGATGCCTCGGGGTCCCTGGGTTATGGGATGTACTTCAATGGGAAGTGGGCCTATGGTGGGTGGCCACCAGCCTGGGCAGGCACGGGTCGCCTGCGTGATCTCACATATTTGGAATTTTTCCCTATCCTGGGGGTTTTGATGCTATGGGGCGAGGAGTGGGCCGACTCGGCCGTCCATTTCTGGTGTGACAATGCGGCCGTTGTCCACATTGTCAACTCACAGACCTCCAAATCGCCCAGGGTCATGGACCTAATGCGCCAGTTTGTGTTGCGCAGCCTGCGCCTCTACGTCCTCTTCGGGGCCAGGCATGTCCCGGGGGTCAATAATGATATTGCTGACGCTTTGTCCCGCCTACAGATCTCCCGGTTCCGTGCCTTGGCCCCGGATGCGGAGGGATTTCCCTCGCCACCCCCGGACGAGATATGGACCATTGGCAAGGAGAGGTGAACCGGGCGATTGGCTTGTCACTGGCGCCACGCACGCGTAAGGCGTATCGCCATGCATTCAATTCTTTCAGAGCCTTCTGTACCCAATTCCGGCTGCCAGAATCCTGGCCGATCCCAGTGACCCATGTACTTCGGTTCATGGTTTACCTGCATGCCCAGGGCCTTGCACCTCGCACCATAGCATCTAGGCTGTCAGCGTTGGCTTTTATGGCCAAGGTGGGAGGTCATGTGGATAGTACTGCTGACTTCCGTGTGAGACATGTTTTGGAGGGGTGGGTGCGGTAGCGTGGGCGTTGCCCGGACGACCGCCACCTGATTTCTCCAGGGGTTCTTACCCAATTGGCCCGGGGCTGGCCTGGCCTCTGTTTGATAGATATGAGGCAGCCCATTTCATGCAGCCACAACGGTGGCCTTTTTTGGAGCGCTCCGCATCAGCGAGCTTGTGATGCTGTCTAAGGCGGATGCAAGTCGTAGGGCACTGGAACTCGAGGATGTCTATGTTGCCAAAGACTGGGCTCAGTTGAGGATACGCTCCTCTAAGACAGATCAGCATGGCGTAGGCAGTGATGTAAGACTGCTACGGTGTTCTTTGGCAGACATCTGTCCGGTTGGTGCCCTACAGGATTTCCTTGCACTGCGTGGCACGCACCATGGCCCGTTTTTCTGTCACCAAGGTGGGTCTTCGATTACTAAATTTCAATTTTGGAGGGTGCCGCGAAGGCACTAGACAGTGTTGGCCTCTCTGGGGCTCGTTGCGGCACCCATTCGTTCAGAAGGGGGCGGCTTCTACTGCAGCTGTTTTGGGTGCTCCGGGGCTGAAATACGCGGCATGGGAGGGTGGGGATCACAATGTTTTCAATTTGTGTTCGCCCTCTTCAACCTGAGTACCAGTTTAGTCACTGCACTGTTTCTCCCCCCCCTTTTTTTTTCCTTGACAGACCCTGGGTGTCGTATTACACCGGTGACAGTATGGCTGGTGGGCCATAGCCGCGTGCACAGGGCAGCGCGTTACGCTGCACAGGGCAGCGAGTTACGCTGCACAGGGCAGCGCGTTACGCTGCACAGGGCAGCGCGTTACGCTGCGGCGACAGAGTGGGACCCCGACTGGGACTGGGTGCACCCGCACGTCTCAGGTGGTGTGGTAAGCGTGGCATGTTATGGCGGGAACTGTTGCCATTCCTTTTCTACATCAGGGATGCTGACTCGCCTGATGTCCTGGTTATGTACCTTGGGGGCGATGGCTTGGGGCGGGTCGCTGGCCTATCGCAGAAGCTTGCGATTTGCAGTGACCTGCCCTACTCACATTATGTGTGGCCTGCCACAACCCTCAAGTGGTCGGACATGATGTCGCGGTACGCTTACTGGGGAGCGTTCGGCCTCGAGGCTCTTGACTGAGCCGACGCTCCGTGAACAGGGCTATTGCCCGGTTCCTTTTTGAATAGGGTGGGGGACGCGTCATTCGCCTCCCCACCATCAGTCTGCAAAATTAAGAGCTTTACTCAGGGGATGGGGCCCATCTGTCGCAGGGAGGTATGGACCTCTGGTTAGCGGACTGGCGAGCAGGCCTGTTGACCGAGCTGACGGTCTTGGGGGGGGCGGTGAGCCTTTTTGGGAAGCCTCCCCGTGTGGCGGGTAGCACTGGTAAGGTAAACATTTATGACCCACAGGTATCCGGCAGGTTCGCAATTGACTGGACAACACTAGACAGGCATAAGTTGGTTAAACGTTGTCCGGTCAACGACGAACCAGGCGACGGGGTGATGGCTACAGCTAGACAGCATGCATCACCCCGTGATTTCACGGATATGCGTCAGAGGGTGGGGTCATTAGTTAGATATTTACTACGGTCAACAATTTGTTTGTTGTCAACAAACAAATGGATACAAATAGATACATTGTAACAATTGCCGTCGGCAATTTTGGGTGGTACCTTACCAGTGTTACTTCGGCCTGCTTGCCTTAAGAATTATAATTGGTCAATTACCAATAGAAATTTATAATTCAGACTAGGGCATGAATCAATAAATGTGGCCCAATGCCGTTATCCACTTTTACCAGCGTCTGAGTCCTTTATTGGGGGGTGCGCCTGCAATGCAAGTGCGGCGCCAAAATGGCCGCCGCGCTCTTTGCGGGCCCCCCATCGGACGAAGGCATCCGGGTAGTTAGGGGGCGTGGCCAGCTCCTCTATAAAAGGGGTGGCCACGAGGCAGCCGAGCTGCCATTTTGCAAAGCGACGGAGCGGAGAAGTTTTCCCCCTCCACCCCCTCCCTAGTTAACAGTGTGATATTTTGGTCGCTTCGGGGCCGGGTGGGAATTTTTGGCTGGGACCCACAATTGGCTCTCGGGTCCTGGTTTTTTCGCCCATCCTACACTGTTGCTATGGTTTGATATAGGGGTTTCTGTTGCTGCTGTTGACTTTGGTCACATGGGCGGGTAGCACTGGTAAGGTAAACATTTATGACCCACAGGTATCCGGCAGGTTCGCAATTGACTGGACAACACTAGACAGGCATAAGTTGGTTAAACGTTGTCCGGTCAACGACGAACCAGGCGACGGGGTGATGGCTACAGCTAGACAGAATGCATCACCCCATGATTTCAAGGATACGCGTCAGAGGTTGGGGTCATTAGTTAGATATTGACTACAGTCAACAATTTGTTTGTTGTCAACAAACAAATGGATACAAATAGATACATTGTAACAATTGCCGCCGGCAATTTTGGGTGGTACCTTACCAGTGTTACTTCGGCCTGCTTGCCTTAACAATTATAATTGGTCAATTACCAATAGAAATTTATAATTCGGACTAGGGCATGAATCAATAAATGTGGCCCAATGCCGTTATCCACTTTTACCAGTGTCTGAGTCCTTTATTGGGGCGTGCGCCTGCAAAGCATTGTGGTATGAATAATTATACATATCACATATTTTTTTGCTCCATTATGGACTACAACAAGAACATTTGGGGCAGTTAACATCAAGTTAACCATGCCTTATTGTGAAAAACTGAAGCAACTGGGCATGTACAGTCCTGAGAGAAAAAGACTGAAGAAGGATATTTTGGTGTATGCGAACCAAGACACAGGACACAGCCTCGGGCTGGGTTAACTCAGGTTTATTGCATCGTGGGCAGAGGGAACATGAGGTAATGGCGGATCGATAGCTCTTTATATACAGCAGTAATACATTTGAACGTGGTGCCATGGTAGCCCATTGGCTACTGTCTGCGTGACGTCATTGCAGGTCACGCCCTTCTTGTCCAGGTGTAGGTGGTGGCGGGAAAACTTCCCGCGCTGTTGCCTTTGATGAGTTCGGACCAAGAGAGCTTGGACGCTCGCTGCTGCCAGCTGGTGGTCATTAGCTCGCGTCCTATTACAGGGTTTATATGATACAGCTGAAGGTTACATTGTTGCTATAGGCAAGGTTACATTGGCTCAGATACATTGTAATCCATGTGTACAATAAAACCATCAGAACACAACACCCCTCCCCCCTAGGACGAGACAAAGTCTCGAGCCCACACTTGAACACATTCCCCCCCTTTAGGAGACAAAGTCTCTCAGCCAAGATGGCTTATTTCGAACACGCTGGGGTCTCGACGCGGGCTGCCTCTCCCCGGGTTTGCTACCTTCTCTTTGTCCCCTGGTTTCCTGTCCTGTAATATGAGAGGGAGACTCGTTAGTGACTTGCCGCGGCTCCGCGGCGTTGTTGGGAGGTGTGCTCTTTCTTAGGGAGGAACCGGGGGCACTGGGGGCTAACGAAAAACCCCTCTTCTCGCTTGGATGGGTGGGGGAACACTCCTGAAAACCCCCCCGGCTCGCAAACTCAAAATCAAAATCACAATCGGGGGCAGCGGTCGCGAACTCCTCTCCCCCTTCCCCGGCCCCTGATAAGACTGGCGTATCAAAAGGATATGAGTCGGGGCCGCTACTACTGTTTCCTTCCCCCCTTGCTTGGGACTGTTGGCCCCTGCTGTCTCCCCCTTGGGTTAAGCGGGTGGGGGAGAACCCTAACGCTGAATCCTGTTGCTGAGCTCCACTGACCGGCCCACTCACTCGGTGCCTCAGTTGGTCTGCGTGCCTCCTCCAAAGGAGGCCGGTGTTAGTCTCGACCCGGTACGACACTGGCCCCGTCTGTTCTACCACCGTCCCTGGTACCCAGGCCGGCCCCGCGCTGGAGTAGTTCCTGCAGTGAACAGGGTCCCCGGCGGCGAAACCCTTCGAGACTGCCAACCCTATGTTCTTCCCTTCATCCTCGACTCTCGTCGGGTCTAGCCTGGACAGGATCGTGGTCAGTTTTCGCCGCATCAAGAGCTCCGCCGGCGAGTAGCCTGACGCTAAGGGGGTTACCCTATACGCTAAGAGGAACTGGCATACCTGGTGATTCAGGTCCCCCGGGCCCATGCGCCGCAGCGCCTCCTTCGTTGTCCGCACCAGCCGTTCCACTTGGCCATTCGTGGCCGGGTGAAACGGTGCGGACGTGACGTGCCGAATGGCGTTTGCCTCCATGAACGCCCCGAACTCGGCGGAGGTGAAACAACTAGCGTTATCGCTGACCAAAGTGTCGGGTAAACCGAATGTGGAAAAGACTCTCCTTAGCCGGCTAATTGTCGTGGCGGAGGACGTGCTCTTTACTGGGATAACCTCCAGCCACTTAGAGAACGCATCTACCACCAGGAGAAACATGGTTCCTCGGAACGGGCCAGCGAAATCCACGTGCACTCTGGACCACGGCCCCCTTGCTGTGTCCCACTCCCTATGCGGAAGACGGGCCGCCTCAGGTCGGGATCCCTGGCAAGCCTCGCAAGTGCCGACCATGTGCTCAATGTCCGCGTCCAGCTGTGGCCACCAGAAGTAACTCCGGGCTAGCGCCTTTGAACGAACAATGCCCGGGTGGCCGACGTGCAGCAGTTCGAGCACCCTCGTCCGCAGGGGCGCAGGGACCACCACCCGTTGGCCCCACAGAAGGCACCCCCTCTCTAGGGACAACTCTAGCTTTTTCCTAAAGAATGGGTCGAACTCTGGGTCGAACTCTGTACTCGGGGACGAAGCCGGCCACCCCTTCTGCACCCATGAACTAACTTTCCCCAGCGTCCTGTCCTTGCCTGTCGCCCTAGCAATGTCGGCTGGTACTATTGGGGGTGCGTCCAAAACCTCAATTAGCAACACCTGGCGGTCTCTTTCTGCTCTCGCCTTTTGGTCATCCGACAAGGGCAGAGGGGATCTCGAAAGCGCATCAGCATGGCTGATCTCCTTTCCGGGCCTGTACTCCAACTCATGTTGGTACGCGTTGAGGAAAATAGCCCACCGCAGCATTCTCGGGGACAGGATCTGTGGCGTGGGCTTGCTTGCCGTGAAAATCCCTAACAGCGGCTTGTGATCGGTCACGATTTTGAACGGGCGGCCATACAAAAAATCGTGAAATTTTTTGGTCCCCGCTACTATTGCTAACGCTTCCCTGTCGGTTTGTGCGTAATTTCGCTCCGCTTGGGACAGGGACCTTGAGTAAAACGCTACCGGGGCCTCCCTTCCGTCCTCCAACACGTGGCAAAGCACCGCCCCCACCCCCACCGGGGATGCATCACAGACTAGGACCACTGGCCGTTTGGGGTCGAAGTGCGTCAGGATTGCCTCAGATGTTAGGAGTTGCTTTAGCTCCTTGAACGCCCTCTCGTGCTCGTCACCCCACAACCATGGCTCCTCCTTTTTAAGTAACCGATGGAGCGGTTCGGCCACGGACGCCTTCCGCGGGAGGAATGTATGGTAAAAATTGAGGAGCCCCAGGAAAGACTGTAGCTCGGTTTTGGATGTGGGGCGAGGGGCCTTTTTAATGGCTGCTACTTTGGATTTAGACGGCTTAATCCCCTCGGGTGTGATCCGGAACCCTAAAAACTCGACCTCGGTTTCGAAAAAAACACATTTGTCCTTCCTCAATCTCAGCCCCGCTTTCTCGAACACTGTCAGCACTTTGTCCAACCTTTTCGCCAGTTCAGCCTCACTCCCCCCTGTTATCAACACGTCATCAAAATAAGGCAACACCCCCTCCAGGCCCTTTAGGAGGCGTTCCACGAGCGATTGAAAAAGGCCGGGTGCCGAGTTCACGCCGAACTGTAACCGCGACACCTGGAACGCTCCCTTATGTGTAACTATCGTTTGTGCCGCGGCCGTGGCGGGGGTCACTGGAAGTTGCTGATAGGCTTGTGCCAAATCGAGTTTAGCGAAACACTTTCCCCCATTTAGCCTGGCCAAGAGGTGGCTGATCACTGGCACCGGGTATGCATTAGGGCGGATCGCCTTGTTAATTGTACACTTATAATCAGCGCAAATGCGCACCTCCCCGTTAGCCTTTAGAGCCGTTACAATTGGAGTTTCCCACTCCGCGGAATCAACAGGAATAAGAATCCCCTGGCCCACCAGTTTGTCCAGTTCTGCCTCTATCTTGTCCTTGAGTGCGAACGGCACCCTGCGTGGTTTGAGTCTTATCGGGCGGACCTCCGGGTCTATGTCGAAAGCTACAGGGGGTCCCTTGAACTTTCCGAGTCCTTTCTTAAAAACGGCGGGATGCGCATCGCAAACCGCTTGTATTGGGTCCCCCCCCCCACGGTATGCACCCCCCCTATGAACAAACCTAAGGGCTGAAACCACTGTGTCCCTAGGAGGCTACAGCTTCCCCCTTTGAGGACAACTAGGGGCAGTTCCGCAGAATGTCTCTTAAAATTGACCCGAAATTTCCCGACCCCCAACACCGGAATGCTGTTTCCCTGTACGTCCCGTAGTGTGGACCTCAACGCTTTAAGCTTGGGCCGCACGTGGGGGTCGATTTTCAGGAACTCTCTCTGGGGAATTATGGAATAGGAGGACCCCGAGTCAATTTCCATCTTAATAGGGGCCCCTTGTACTAATACCTCAACGAAGTAATGGGACTGTCCCGCGGACACGCTGAAAACTGAGGCGTCGTCCTCGCTGCCGTCCGAGACGCGGCCCACGCCGTCCTGCTTCCTCGTGGTCTGGGCGCCATCTTTGGGCCTCGCTGGACGGTCCGGTCTGGCCGCGCGGTCTTGTGACTGCCTCCGGCCCTCTTTCCGCTTTCGGCACGCCTTGGCGATGTGCCCCCGACGGCCGCAGGTGTAACACTCGGCCTTCCTGAACGGGCATCTCGCGCGCTCGTGGGCCGCTCCGCAACCCTCGCAGCGTCGACCACCCTTCCGGACCTTCTGGACCTCCTCGCCGTCGCTGCCTTCCGTAGACGACTTAGAGGCCCGTCGAGTCGCGTGCACCGACTGTCCGGTCTTCCCGTGCACCGAATTTTCCGCCTTGCCGGCTCTAGGACGCCACTCACGCCACTGGTGCATCTCGTCCACTCCGGCATTCGTGGACTCTGCGGCTTCCGCGGCCTCTATGACCTCGGCCAGCGTGGGTGGCGGCTCCTTATTCATCAAGCTGCGCTGTACCTCCTTGTCTTTCAGGCCACACAACACGCCGTCCCTGAGGACCAACTCCAGGATATCGCCCCATTTACAGGGGGCGACGGCTATCCTCATGGCGGCCACGAATGCCTCAACCGACTCATCCGGCGCTTGGACTCGCCTCCAAAACGCGCTCCGAGCGGGAAACATTGCCCTCGAGGGGCAGAACCGCTCTCGCAGCAGTTTCATGATGTCGCTCGCCTTAAAGTCGCTCACCTTCTTCGGAGCGATTATGCCCACCAGCGTCCGCTTGGTTTCCATCCCGAGCATTCTGGTGAGGATGGCCCTCTTCCTCTCCTCGTCTTCTCCTTTGACTCTGAGTTCCACCAGGGCCGCCTGGAAATCCATCTCCAGCAGCTCCCAGTCTTGCGGTTTGGTGATGTTGAAACCGCTCTGTGCCCTGGCTGTTCCGTGGGGATCCATTATCCCACCTTCGTCGCCAATTTGGTGTATGCGAACCAAGACACAGGACACAGCCTCGGGCTGGGTTAACTCAGGTTTATTGCATCGTGGGCAGAGGGAACATGAGGTAATGGCGGATCGATAGCTCTTTATATACAGCAGTAATACATTTGAACGTGGTGCCATGGTAGCCCATTGGCTACTGTCTGCGTGACGTCATTGCAGGTCACGCCCTTCTTGTCCAGGTGTAGGTGGTGGCGGGAAAACTTCCCGCGCTGTTGCCTTTGATGAGTTCGGACCAAGAGAGCTTGGACGCTCGCTGCTGCCAGCTGGTGGTCATTAGCTCGCGTCCTATTACAGGGTTTATATGATACAGCTGAAGGTTACATTGTTGCTATAGGCAAGGTTACATTGGCTCAGATACATTGTAATCCATGTGTACAATAAAACCATCAGAACACAACAGATATGATGGCAGTTTTCAAATACAGTAATACTCCGGATAACACCAAAACTTGGTTCCACAAGTCTTAGCATTATCCGGTTTTTAGTGTTATCCAGTGCATGCATCGGATATCACTTTTAAAAAGCCAGCTGCCTCTGGGAGGGCCGTGGGACCCAATCCATGATGTTTTTGATGTCCCCTGACCTTTCTGGGTGCTACTGCGAGGCAAAACGCTGAGGTAACTCCTTCATCGGCTGCAGGTTTTGCCTTGCAGAAGCACCCGGAATGGTCGTGGGATGTCAGAAACAGTGCGGATCAGCTCCCATGACCTTTCCAGAGGTGGCACGGGCAACGGAGAGCCCCCAATGGGCAAAAAAACCTCCATCGTTTTGGAATTTTTTTGCCCGGGCACTGCTGCAAGGCAAAACCTTCAGCCGAGGAAGGAGTTTCCCCCGGCGTTTTGCCTTGCAGCAGCACCCGGAAAGGTCAGGGGACATCAGGAACAGTGTGGATTGGGTCCTATGACCCTCCCAGAGGCAGCAGCCCACCCCCACAAAAAGAACAACGTGATCTCCTACCTATTCACGCTGTTTGGTGCCGAAAAATTTGCCATCATCGGGTGCATTTTTTTTGCTCTCTGCCTCCCCAGCAGCCTCTGGGAGGGCTGGAGGACCTTTTCCATGCTATTCCCACCTTCCTATGACATCCCCGTTTTCTGTTTAATAAACAAAATGGTGGTAGCAACTATATTCAGCTGTTATGTGGCCCAGGGATGCCCTAGGTAGGTGGGAATAGTGCAGAAAAGGCCCTCCCACCTTCCCAGAGGCTGCTGAGGAGGCGGAGAGCTGAAAAAATGCATCCGACGATAGCAATTTTTTTCCGGCCCCAACAGCATGAAAAGGTAGGAGATCAAACACGATGCATCGGATAACACTAAAATGGTGTTATCTGTGCAAATCCTTTCTCAAAATTTACCATTGTTATCCGGATTTGGCATTATCCGGTACTGTCATTATCCAGAGTTTTACTGTACTTGAAAGACAGTTATAAAGAGGATGGGAACAGTCCCTGTTGTCCAGCGACTGCGTGGGGCGAAAGGCCTTTGCAATGCCTCCATTGCCTATGTAAAATGGCACCACTGGTGTGGCAGGCTCTGATTGGATAGTCAGTGCAGGGGAGGATAGGTTATGTGGTTACACTGTTTGAATCTATGTTGGGGTTTGTTTTTCAATGGAGCAGGTCGTATTTTGGTGGGCTCCATTGTTTGACAGTATGTCGAGAAAGAGGGGACAAGGTGGTGCGGGCGCAGAGGAACTGATTCCTGTCAAGAAAACACAGAGCAAGGAAGTTTTGTCAGAGTCATGAGATGGTGAAGGGCTGATGGAATTGGCTTCCTTGGGGGAGCGGATAAGGACTTTAGAAAGGGAGGGAAGAAATTCCCCACCACCTTTGTCTAGCTGGGAGGTTCAAAGAATGTGGGGAAAGTCAGCAAAAGGGTTTTCTTTGAAAAGTTTGCTGGAGGAGATCGGCTCCAGTTTGGCAGTGTTTGAGGCAACCAGAGCAGCCATACCGCTGTCCCAGCTGGCCACCTTAGTAGGGTGATACTGCAGGCGTCTGCGGAGATGTGGGGAGAAGGAGCAGAACCAGATAGGATCATTGCAAGGGAAATGGGAGAAGGCCCAGTTTGGGAGGAGGCCGAGAAAGAGGCTTCTGGCGATGCATCGGCAGATGCAATCCAGGAGGTGGTGGCATCA
The DNA here is from genome assembly GCA_035047305.1 of Bradypodion pumilum. Lineage (NCBI taxonomy): Eukaryota > Metazoa > Chordata > Lepidosauria > Squamata > Chamaeleonidae > Bradypodion > Bradypodion pumilum. The sequence continues at coordinate 201,140,616 of JAWDJD010000003.1, read as the reverse complement.
GCGGGCACACCAGTGGCAGTTACACTGATGGGTTTGGTGAACTGTGTAGTGTTTTGGGATCAAGGAGACAGCGGAGGCTTGATTCATGAAGAGGCATAGGGCGAGATAGCCCGGAGTTTATTAGGAATAACAGGACAAAAACATTCCAGAGAAGGGTATGCAGTATATCCTTATTGGTTACCTGCGATATCATAAGGTTACTTAATTGGCTAAATATCAGCATGCCTGCCTCCTGCTCACCTTGCTGATTGGACAGAAGCTGCGTGCTAGCTGAATGACTGTGTGCCATCCCTGGGCATGGTAGGGAGGGCCAGAAGGCCTGGAGTGATGGTTAGAGGCCCAAGCTGGGGTCTCTAAGTTACGGCGTAAACACAGATGAGGTAAGGAGAATGATCACCCACGATTTATGACCATGGTGTGCCAATGAGCCACAGCGATCGTGCTGTGAACCTCCTCACATCTTCCCCCTTCTGTTTTTAAGAAGCTTATAATCATAATAAATTTGGTCCTTGCGTGCATGAGGCCGGAAGCGAAATCCTTGCAGGCAGGTGGCTAGCAACGAAGGTATGCATTGAATAAAGCAACAGGCAGTTATTAGAATGGCAAGAATAATTAAACCATACTGCAGAATGGTCCGTACCCAGGCTCCATTGGGAAGCCAGGACCAAAGAGTGCTCCACCACGAAGGCAGACGGTTTTGCTTAATATCAGAAACAATTTTGGTTAAAGAATCCAATTGGTTTTGTACCTTATTAGAATTATCGGATAAGTTAAAGCAACACATATTACGCACAGACTCACAACCTTGATGATGCAACATCAGCAAATAATCGATCGCGGCGCGGTTATCTAAAATGGCGTTGCGAAGCTGAAATTGCTCCCTGTTCAGGAGGCTAATAGCTTGGGAAGTGTGATTAACGGCTTTTACAAATGCACAAGCAAGCTTTCCAAGCTGCCTTGCATTCCCGGCTGCCAGACCAGGCACGCCAACAAGACTGATGGCCAAAGATGTGTACTCAGCCTGGGGAAGCACCTTAACAGTGCTATCGCAATCAGAGGGTAACTGCTCAGCGGCAGTACCTTGGGTGATGCGTTTGCGGGCGGGACGCTGACGGACCAGCGTAGTGCGGTTGGGCAAAGCAACAATCATACGACTAAGGCAACAAGTGGTTTTAGAGAGGTTAGCAGGAATATAGTTCCAAGTTCGTGACCCACAGGTCCAGAACCACCCAGAAGGCAACAGAATGTGCTGAAAGTTAAAATGAAGGTCCTCTGTTTCTCTCCCGGCGCAATTAAGGCCGCGACCGGGCTGGAAACAGCGAGGCTTTGACTTATGTTGAGTACAATTCACAACCCTGGCACATTTACTAGCATTACTAACAGCTACAATAGGAGTATAGAGAGACAGGGCATCAATGGGCAGCCTTTTGGTTGCCTTTCCCCAAAGGGGGCTAAGAGCATATTTGTTTTTGACCTTGTCATTAAAGTCGGCCATATCGTAACCCAACACTGACCTACTGATGTTTTGGGGAGTGTAACATATGGGAATGAGACAGGTGCTTAACAGGTGATAGGAGTCAACACTTTGCTTAAGGCAAAACTCAGTTTGATTAGAAATGCGGGCAAGCTTATACCACAGGTTATACTCAAAGCGTTGGGACAGCTCATCTTGGACGGCAAGCGCTCCTGGAAAGAGAAGCATGTAGCAACAAAGAATCATTATAGAATTAGCATTCAGACAAGCTATGATAGCAACAACAAAGTTCTCAGGAGTCTTTTCCACCCGAATTTCGTCCAGCACGGACTGGGCTTTATCCGACAATGCTTTCACCTGGCCCCAGGTTATCGGCGGGTTCTGCCCCCTTCGCCTTCCCCCTCGGTTCCATCTCCTCTCCGGGGGCTCGTGCAGGTGAAGGTCGAAGTTTGGAATGGGGTTGCTGAGACCCTGATGCCATGCCATGTTTCCACGGTCGAACAAACCGGGCAGGGACCCAAAGAGGACCTTCTGGCATAGACACTGCGGCATAGCCCCTTCCCCAGGTGATGAGGGGAACAGGCCCTTTCCACTCCGGGTCCGGCAGATGTCTGTACTGGACCTGGGGGGCAGGCAGAACCTCAAGCTGGCGGTAGTGACGCTGAGCCCTGGATAAAAATTGAGAATTAAATTGAGACAAGTTAAGGTGGTTTAGCGTAAACAGTACACTAGCAAGCCACTCCTCCTTTTCCGGAAGTGAGAGGGGGATAGTTCCCCCTTTCCTTTTTTGGCGATCCAGTGCCTCTTTCAGTGTTTTATTGGCCCGCTCGACCACGGCCTGTCCCTGAGAATTATAAGGGATGCCGAATGTGTGGACAATCTGCCAGCGGGTACAAAACTCTGCTAGGGCAGTAGAACAATAGGCGGGGCCGTTATCGGTCTTCAAACGGTCAGTTTTTCATCCATGTGATGATATATAACCAAATTAGGGTAAGCCTTTCTGTACGGCATGAGAGCCGCATTTACATAAAACTGACACATGGTGGGGCTATTGAGCATTCCCATTGGCAATACCTTCCAATGGTACCGGACTGTGGGCTGGGAGTAATTCAACACTGGGATCGTGAAAGCAAAATACTTCCGGTCCTTTTCCTGAAGGGGAATGGTATAAAAACAATCCTTGAGGTCAATGACAGCCATCTCATAATCATGGGGTATCAAATTTGGGTTTGGGGTTCCACACTGGAGTGAACCCATCGGCTCAATTATCTTATTGATCTCCCGCAGGTCATGGAGCAACCGCCACTTCCCGGACTTCTTTTTGATGACAAATACCGGGGTATTGAACGGGCTACTAGTCGGCTCAATATGACCCGCGTCCAGTTGTTCCTGGACGAGCTGCTTAAGCGCAGTCAACTTCTCTTGTGGAAGTGGCCATTGCTCCACCCACACGGCTTGATCGGTCTTCCACGAGAGTGGAAGAGCACAATGTTGATGGCTATTCATGAGTTATGAGGGTGGTGCCAACTTGCACCAGCAAATCCCTCCCCCACAAGTTGAGATCAATTTGTAAAATACAGGGCTTGATGCGAGCGATCTCAGGACCACCAGGTTGGAGACTGACAGATAACCACTGAGCACTTTTCCAGGAGGCCTGGCTAACACCGATGCCCCAAACTGAGGGAGCGGTTTCGGTTGGCCACAAGGGATCCCAGTGCCCAGCGGCTATCACAGAAATATCCGCCCCCGTATCTAACAGTCCTTCCAACAACTTACCGTTTACCCAATACTTACGGGTCGGCTTCTGTTGTCCTATCTGCTCTTGAAGGGCGGCAACCTGTGGATGATAGGTGTCTCCATCGGCCCCGGCACGGGTGGAACCAAACCCCCCTCTGCGAAGGGCGGGCTCCGCTCCCCCTGGGGTCCCATAAGAAACAATGATCAATTGTGCTCAGGAGTCCCCCTTGCGCAGTTGCAATGGGAGGTGACTCCAAAATTGTACATAAATGATGCCTGTGTAGTCTGCGTCTATCACGCCAGGAACTATCATGATGCCATGTTTGGCCGCTGATGAACGTAGCTGTACCAAACCAACGGTCCCTTTTGGCAAGGGGCCAGTAAGGTCGGCAGGCATCAGGATAAGCTCCTCAGGCAATGCAGTTGTCATGTCCTGTGTGTTAACGAGATCGAGACCAGCACTGCCAGCAGTAGCAGCCTTGCGCTGATCGACCCGTGTCCCCTTTATTTTTCCGGGGCCCGGGGAGGGCCCGGTATCTAGTTTCCCTGTGGTGAGGGGTTGACTCTGCACTGGCTAGCCCAATGGTAGCCTTTGCCACACCGGGGGCACTTCTTGCTGGGGCGCCTGACATCCTTTCCACCCCCCTTATGCGCTCCCCCTCCGGGGGCGTGACAGTCTTTCTTGAAGTGTCCCGGTTTCTGACAGTTGAAACAATTGCCAGTGGGCTTGTTTCCAGCACGAAGCGCTCCAGCCAGAAGGGCCATTGCGTGTGTTTGAGTGCCCACCTCCATGCAGGCTTGAATCATGTCAGCTAAACTATACTCAGGGCGGTGAATGACATTTTGCAAAATTTTCTTGCAATCGGTATTGGCCTGCTCAAAAGCCAGCCGTTTCAGGAGTTCTCCTTGGGCATCAGGGTTGTCTACCTGTCTTTGTATGGCTTCCTTCAATCTATCAATGAACTGTGAGTAGGGTTCAGTGGGCTGCTGCCGTGTGGAAGTAAAGGAGCGTGTGGGTTTCCCAGAGACGGGGACCCTTTTAAAGGCTCTCATGACGCACATGAAGGTGCGGTAGAAAGACTCCCGAGGGAGTTGCATCTGCTGTTGGAGGGTAGCAAATGCACCTGCTCCATAAATCTGCTCAGGGGTGTTCTGTGGCGTACCAGCCGCCACTGCAGCCGCTCGGAATTCACTATCCCAAACCACATACTGTGAAGCAGTCAAAATCATTCGAAACAAATCCTTCCAGTCTTGGGGTAACATGGTGTACCCGTTTCCAATTCCCTCAAGCAACCCTTGCACAAAATTTGATCGGACACCAGCCTCTCTAACAGCTTTATTAAGTTCCCTAATTACTGTATACGACAGAGCTTGCCAATGGATACGTTCCTCTGGATTCCCATCCGCCCCCACCCCCATCTCAACCGTAATGGGAAAAGCAGAAGGACTCTCTCCTTGCCACTCTTCCGCCTCCTCCAGGGACAAAACCCCATCGCTCTTGGCTCGATGTATGGCGGAGCGAACATTTCCCATCACACCGCCAGGGTAGGCAGGCGGCGCCTGGAGAACCAGGCTCGGGACGGGCGGCACCAATGGTGCAGTAGGTGGTAAAATAGCAGGCAGCACTTTTGGTTAAGGAGGTGGTGGGTCCTCGGGTGGATGAGTCAGAGGATTGGTCAGGGATGCCTCTGCTGGTACCAATTTCCTGACTGACTCATTAACTCTGTGCCAAATCAATAAATGATGAACCGCTGCCCTCGGTTCTTCCAATAAAATTGTTCCAATTCTTTGCCAATCATCCCGTTTGAGTGATCCAATTTCTGGGTACCAAGGACATTGGCATTCGACTTCCTTAATGAAGTCTTCTAGACTATTAAGCGTGATGTCTGGACATCCGCTCTCCTTGATGATTTTCTGCAATTCTTTTGCATGGGTCTTTTGCCCTAAAGAAAGTCCCCCCCCCATACTCACAATCGGGAGCTCGAAAGCTGAGGGAGCCTAAAGGCTGGGGTAGCCTGAAGGCTGAGGTGCACCAGGGGGCTATTCCAGCCGGTGAGTTGGGATCCAGCAATCACGTCGTGGGTCGCCAGATGTAGTGTTTTGGGATCAAGGAGACAGCGGAGGCTTGATTCATGAAGAGGCATAGGGCGAGATAGCCCGGACGGAGTTTATTAGGAATAACAGGACAAAAACATTCCAGAGAAGGGTATGCAATATATCCTTATTGGTTACCTGCGATATCATAAGGTTACTTAATTGGCTAAATATCAGCATGCCTGCCCCGTGCTCACCTTGCTGATTGGACAGAAGCTGCATACTAGCTGAATGACTGTGTGCCATCCCTGGGCATGGTAGGGAGGGCCAGAAGGCCTGGAGTGATGCTTAGAGGCCCAAGCTGGGGCCTCTAAGTTACGGCGTAAACACAGATGAGGTAAGGAGAATGATCACCCACGATTTATGACCATGGTGTGTCAATGAGCCACAGCGATCGTGCTGTGAACCTCCTCACAGAACTGGGGTGAGTTTTTGAAGGCAATGGAGGCAGGAACTTTTGGATAGTCCCCCCTCCCCTTCATCACAGCCTTTCAGGCCATGGCCTTTCGGGTTTCCATGGGGAATGCAACCTACGGGCCACTGGTGTTTGGTGAGTGGGGAGGTAGCTGTTCGACCGGGAGGTGCTATGGTCAGGTCGGGTACAACAGGATTGGGAAGTTAGGCTGCCCTGGGTTGCAATCTGGGTACTGCATCTAATGCAGGGAAGGCAAACACAGATGTTTCCATGGTCAGGGTCAGAGAAGCATGAACGGAGGAGGATAAAGGAGTTTCAGCAGTGGGAGGATCTGTTTCAAAAATGGCAGAGACGGCAGGAAAAGAGCAGGAAAAGGAGACACCAAGTGGAGAGGGAAGCGCTAAGGGGACTGGGGAGGTGCCTGTGGTGCACACGTCTGTTTCCCCTTTCAGGGAACACATGTCCAAAGTGACAAAGGAGAAGATCTTAAAAGGGGAATTTGTACATATTTTTTCCTTGTTGAACAGAGAGGTGGAGGTGAAAGATTCGTAAAAGCTGGATGAGAGGGAGAAGGAATTGATAAAGAGGAAGAAGCCACTAAGGTGTTGGGGCAGTTGGTTGCCGGGATACATCATCTATATGGGGGTTATTATCAATGAGAGGCCAGAGAGGGCGATGGAGCTTCTAAAATACTTGGACCTGATGTACACGGATTTCATGGGGGTGGCATGGATGTATTATGATGAGCAATTTTGTGCAAAAGTGGAACACCACCCCGAAATTAGTTGGGGGGAGCCTGATAATTTATTGTGGCTTCAATGCATGACTCTGGTCAGACCACTTGTGGGTGAGAGGCATGATAGTGGGCATCTAGTCTTGCATGGCAATTCAACACCTTACCCTCGCCCAGGTGGGGGTCAGTCGGTTCAACCCCGACTTGTGTGCTGGGAATTTAACTTGCATGGGTAATGTTCCAGAAAATTATGTAGAAGCAAACATGGATGCTCACAATGTGGTGGATCGCATCCCATCGTATCATGCCCCAGGAATGTAAAGCAAGGGAGCCGAGGATCTCCAGCACAGGGCAGGCAAGGGCATACCTGTCAAGTTTTGGTTTTGAAAATAAGGGAAATTTTGTGGGTGTGGCCAAAATGGTGGGCGTGGCCAAAATGGTGGGCATGGCTAAATCAGTATCCTATGTGACTTGCTAGGGGTGGCCACGTGACATGCTGGGGATGGTCATGTGACTGAGTTGGCTATCTAGTCATGCCTGCCACATGGCCATGAAAATATTTACAAACAGATAGCACTGGCTCTTTGGCTGTAAATGGAGATGAGCACTGCATTTTAGAGTCGGATATGACTGGCTTTTGTGCAAGGGCCAAGGAGGACCTTTCCTAACCACTTGCAACTAAACAGAGGCAAAACCTCACAGCAGTTTTGAATACCAATCAGGGATCTTCTGTTATTGGGTAAAGGTAAGCCACTTGATCCACAAAAGCTCACATTAAAATAAAGCAGTTAGTCTTTTAGGTGCCATACCACAGCAAAAAACAAACAAACCTTTAATTCACAATTCAGATCAGTAGGCCCAGAGAGCAGACTTTTAACACACCACAGCAAAAAATAACCTTTAATTCACAGTTCAGAACACCAGAACATAAAGAATGCCCTGCACACAGAGCAGACCTTAACTGTCACCACAGCAAAAAACAAAAAAATCCCCAAAAACCAAACATTTAATTCACAATGCAAACACCAGATTACAGTTCTTTTTTGTTGCTGTACTGCTGCTGGGGTGAATGTCTGTTGCTGTGGGCTTGGGCATAATGTTAAATGTGTTTGCGGTTTCTTTTAAGTGTTTTAGGTTACTGGGGAGGTGGAGGGGATTAAATTCTCAGCCCAGTCTACCTCACAGTGGTGTTTTCAAAATAATTAAAAGGAGGGCTGGAGAACTATTTATAGAGTGGTGGACTACAGCTCAAGAGACCTTGGTTCAAATCCCTGCAAGTGGCCTTTGAAACTCACTGGGGATGTGGGAGGGGGGGATGAGAATGAAAGAAAGAAGGGAATGAATGAAAGAAAGAAAAGAAAGAAAGGCAGGAAAAGAAGGAAAGGGAGGTAAAAATAGAAAGAAAGAAATGGAGTGAAAAGAAAGGTGAAAAGAAAAAAGGAAGGAAGGAAACAAAGGAATAAAAGAAAGGAGAGAAAGAAAGAAAAGGAAGAAAGAGAAAGGGGGAAAGGAAGAAAAGAACAGAAGAGAAGGAAGGAAGGAAAGAAAAGGAAGGAAGGTATAGAAGGAGAGAAAGAGAGGGCGAGGGAGAGGAAGGAAGGAAGGAAAGAGAGAGAGAAAGAAAGGAAAGATGGAATAGAAAGGAATGGAGGGAATAAAGGAAGGAAGGAATAAAGAAAAAAGGGATGGAATATACAGAGATGGGGGAACTGAGAATAAAAAAGAAGGGAATGAAAAAAAGAATGAAGAAAAAGGAAGGAATAGAAAGGAAGGAAGGAAAAAGGGAGTGAAAGGAAGGATGGAAGGAACAAAGGAAGGAAATGTAAAAGGAAATGAAGGAATAAAAGGAGAGAAAGAAAGAAAAAGGGAAGAAAGAGAGAGAGAAAGGGATGAAAGAAAGAAAGAAAGGAGAAGAAGAAAAGAAAGGAGCAAAGGAGGGAAAGAAAGCAAGGAAGGACAGAGAGAAATGAAAGAAGGAATAGGAAGGAAGGAATAAAGAAAAAGGGAGGGAACAAAAGTAGAAAAGGAAAGAAGGAATGGGGAAGAAAGGAAAGGAAGAAGGAAAAAAACAAATGAAAGAAAGATGGGAAGGAAGGAAAAGAAAAGGAGGAATAGAAAGGAAGGAAGGGAAAGGTGTGAAAAAGGAATAAAGAAGGAAATAAAGGGAGTGAAAGGAAGGAAAGAAAGGATGGAAAGAAAAAAGCAAGGAAGCAAGAAAGAAGGGAGGAAGAGAAGTAAGGAAGGAAGAAGGAAAGAAAAGAATAGAAGGAAAGGAAAGAGTGAGGAAAAAGGAAGAAAGAAGGGAATAAAAGAGGGTAAAGTGGGAAAGGAAGGAAGGAAAATGTTGTGTCCTAAAGCCTGTGCCAATAAACAATGTACCTATCCATGTGTATCCAATGTAACCTTTTCTATGTGTAACATTGTAACCTCCAGCTGCATCACTGTAAGCTTAATAGGACGCGAGCTAGTGACCACTAGATGGCAATAGCGAGCGTCCAAGCTCATTGGTCCAAGACTCACCTAGAACAACAGCGCGGGAAGATTCCCGCCACTACCTTCACCTGGACAAGAAGGGCGTGACCTGCAATGACGTCACGCAGCCTGTAGCCAATAGGCTATCAAGGAGCCACATTCAAATGTATAGCCACTGTATATATTGAGCTGTTCGTCCGCCATTACCTCATGTTCCCTCTGACCAGCATGTAATAAAGTTGTGTTAAGCCAGCTCTTCGGCTGTCCTGGTGTCCTTGGTCCCATACACTAAAGAAAATGAAGGAAGGAATAAATGGGAAGGCAGGAAGGGAAAATAAAGAAAAAAGAAGGAACGAATATAAGAAAGGGAGGGAGGAATAGAAGGGAAGGAAAAAAGAAAGAAAAAGGAAGGAAGGAAGCAATAGAAGGAAAGGAAGGAATTAGAAAAAGGAAAAAGGAAATGAAAGAAAGACATCAAGTCAAGCCATACTGATTTTGTGACTCTTTCCAGGGTTTTTCTACTTGGTGGAGAAATACACAGATTAATTTTTCCCCATTTAAAAACCACTTTTCCTCCTCCTCCTTCCTGCCTCATTTTGAATCCCTCCTTATTAGGACCAACTACACTAACACACACAACACACACAATAGGGAAAAATACATTAACAGACATTTATTTAAAATACAGAAAATCATTTTCATAGATGGAGGGGGGATCAGGCAGCCCTAGTAGTCCCAAAATCTGCCTGGGAAAGAGAGATTTAAAACTTTTTTTTTAGAAAGGGGGGGTGCCTCATGAATCCTTCAGGAGAAGAAGCAGCCCACTCCCCTCCCTCACCCCTAAACAGCCCCCTGTTTTCCCCCCCCATGCTAGGAGAGTCAGGGGAAGTCTATACTCCCAATGAGTCCTCATCATCATCATCTTCCCACACCTGGGGGTCCCAGACCAGTCAAGCCATGATAACCTGCTCTCCCCCACCCCAAAATAATGCAGGGAAAGGGGGCAGTCAAAGGAACCCCTACCTCCACTGAAATAAGGTTAAAAAGGGGAAAACGGAATAATACATACCCATGCAAAACTCCAAGAAGTTCCGGGGCTGCAGGAAAGAAAGCGATGTGGAAAAGCTGCTTACCTTTGTTGCCTTGGCGAGGTGAAAGTCTCTCCCAATCCCAAATCCTGCGATGCTTTGCTCCAAGTCTGGAGGCTTGCCTGCAGGGCGCTCTTGGGGAGGAGACTGGTTGCCAGTCTCCACCCTAGAGCTCTGTGCAGGCAAAAATACGTGAGAATATGGGGGTAAATAAAAATCAGGCGGCCAGCGGGAAGTTGGATTAAAATACGTGACTTTCCTTGGCATTCCGGGATACTTGACAGGTCTGGGCATGGGGGGGGGGGAGGCCAGCCTTCTGCCAGGAGTTTCTATCCTTCAGGAAGTCGGAGGCTTTGGAGGAAATTTGGTCCATCCCAGGGGAGCAATTATTACAACTTTGTGTTTTCTTACATGACAAAGGGTTGGCAGTTCGGACACTTAGGATTAAATTGTCTGCACTTACATTTTTCTCCAAATCTAGGGATTGGGCAGTTGCTTTTGGGGAAGCTTCCGGGGATTTTAGGATCAGGAAGATGCTGAAAGGCTGGGACAGGTTGAGTAACAAAACCATGGATAGGAGAACTCCCTTCAGTCCTCCCATCCTCATTAGATTGGTTCAGGTATAGGACAGAGCTTGCTTGGATTCTTACAAGATGTTATTTTTCAAAGCAGCATCACTTTTGGCCTTCTTTGTGGCTTTATGAATTAGAGAGCTGGTGGCTGTGTCCAAGCAGGACATTAATGATAGGGTGCTTATGATGTATGAAGTCATAGTCAGCAGGGAGTTCTTGTTTGTTTTTGTGAGATGGTCTAAAACAGATCAAAAGGGTGAAGGTAAGTGTTTAAAGCTGGGAGTTTGTCAGATTGCGGATATTCATCCAGTTAAGGTGGTATGGGGATATTTGCAGGTTCAAGGCATTAGTCTGGGACAGCTCCTCATTCATGAGGACGGGGAGCCACTCACAAAGTTTCAGTTCTGGTCTGTTTTATCCAAGGCCTTGCTTGTAGCAGGTATCCAAGGTTGGAGGTTTGCCACCGATTCCTTCAGAATGAGGGCAGCTTCCACGGTGGTGGCATTGGGTTATTCTGAGGAGGAAATGTTGTGTTCTGATGGTTTTATTGTACACATGGATTACAATGTAACCTTGCCTATAGCAACAATGTAACCTTCAGCTGTATCATATAAACCCTGTAATAGGACGCGAGCTAATGACCACCAGCTGGCAGCAGCGAGCGTCCAAGCTCTCTTGGTCCGAACTCATCAAAGGCAACAGCGCGGGAAGTTTTCCCGCCACCACCTACACCTGGACAAGAAGGGCGTGACCTGCAATGACGTCACGCAGACAGTAGCCAATGGGCTACCATGGCACCACGTTCAAATGTATTACTGCTGTATATAAAGAGCTATTGATCCGCCATTACCTCATGTTCCCTCTGCCCACGATGCAATAAACCTGAGTTAACCCAGCCCGAGGCTGTGTCCTGTGTCTTGGTTCGCATACACCAAATTGGCGACGAAGGTGGGATAATGGATCCCCACGGAACAGCCAGGGCACAGAGCGGTTTCAACATCACCAAACCGCAAGACTGGGAGCTGCTGGAGATGGATTTCCAGGCGGCCCTGGTGGAACTCAGAGTCAAAGGAGAAGACGAGGAGAGGAAGAGGGCCATCCTCACCAGAATGCTCGGGATGGAAACTAAGCGGACGCTGGTGGGCATAATCGCTCCGAAGAAGGTGAGCGACTTTAAGGCGAGCGACATCATGAAACTGCTGCGAGAGCGGTTCTGCCCCTCGAGGGCAATGTTTCCCGCTCGGAGCACGTTTTGGAGGCGAGTCCAAGCGCCGGATGAGTCGGTTGAGGCATTCGTGGCCGCCATGAGGATAGCCGCCGCCCCCTGTAAATGGGGCGATATCCTGGAGTTGGTCCTCAGGGACGGCGTGTTGTGTGGCCTGAAAGACAAGGAGGTACAGCGCAGCTTGATGAATAAGGAGCCGCCACCCACGCTGGCAGAGGTCATAGAGGCCCCGGTGGCGTTTTACTCACGGTCCTTGTCCCAAGCGGAGCGAAATTACGCACAAACCGACAGGGAAGCGTTAGCAATAGTAGCGGGGACCAAAAAATTTCACGATTTCTTGTATGGCCGCCCGTTCAAAATCGTGACCGATCACAAGCCGCTGTTAGGGATTTTCACGGCAAGCAAGCCCACGCCGCAGATCCTGTCCCCGAGAATGCTGCGATGGGCTATTTTCCTCAACGCGTACCAACATGAGTTGGAGTACAGGCCCGGGAAGGAGATCAGCCATGCTGATGCGCTTTCGAGATCCCCTCTGCCCTTGTCGGACGACCAAAAGGCGAGAGCAGAAAGAGACCGCCAGGTGTTGCTAATTGAGGTTTTAGACGCACCCCCAATAGTACCAGCCGACATTGCTAGGGCGACAGGCAAGGACAGGACGCTGGGGAAAGTTAGTTCTTGGGTGCAGAAGGGGTGGCCGGCTTCGTCCCCGAGTACAGAGTTCGACCCATTCTTTAGGAAAAAGCTGGAGTTGTCCCTAGAGAGGGGGTGCCTTCTGTGGGGCCAACGGGTGGTGGTCCCTACGCCCCTACGGACGAGGGTGCTCGAACTGCTGCACGTCAGCCACCCGGGCATAGTTCGTTCAAAGGCGCTAGCCCGGAGTTACTTCTGGTGGCCACAGCTGGACGCGGACATTGAGCACATGGTCGGTACTTGCGAGGCTTGCCAGGGATCCCGACCTGAGGCGGCCCGTCTCCCGCATAGGGAGTGGGACACAGCAAGGGGGCCGTGGTCCAGAGTCCACGTGGATTTCGCTGGCCCGTTCCGAGGAACCATGTTTCTCCTGGTGGTAGATGCATTCTCCAAGTGGCTGGAGGTTATCCCAGTAAAGAGCACGTCCTCCGCCACGACGATTAGCCAGCTAAGGAGAGTCTTTTCCACGTTCGGTTTACCCGACACTTTGGTAAGCGATAACGCTAGTTGTTTCACCTCCGCCGAGTTCGGGGCGTTCATGGAGGCAAACGCCATTCGGCATGTCACGTCCGCGCCGTTTCACCCGGCCACGAATGGCCAAGTGGAACGGCTGGTGCGGACAACGAAGGAGGCGCTGCGGCGCATGGGCCCGGGGGACCTGAATCACCAGGTATGCCAGTTCCTCTTAGCGTATAGGGTAACCCCCTTAGCGTCAGGCTACTCGCCGGCGGAGCTCTTGATGCGGCGAAAACTGACCACGATCCTGTCTAGGCTAGACCCGACGAGAGCCGAGGATACAGGGAAAAACATAGGGTTGGCAGTCTCGAAAGGTTTCGCCGCCGGGGACCCTGTTCACTGCAGGAACTATTCCAGCGCAGGGCCAGCCTGGGTGCCAGGGACGGTTGTAGAGCAGACGGGGCCTGTGTCGTACCGGGTCGAGACTAACACCGGCCTCCTCTGGAGGAGGCACGCAGACCAACTGAGGCACCGAGTGAGTGGGCCAGTCAGTGGAGCTCAGCAACAGGATTCAGCGTTAGGGTTCTCCCCCACCCGCTTAACCCAAGGGGGAGACAGCAGGGGACAACAGTCCCAAGCAAGGGGGGAAGGAAGCAGTAGTAGCGGCCCCGACTCATATCCTTTTGATACGCCAGTCTTATCAGGGGCCGGGGAAGGGGGAGAGGAGTTCGCGACCGCTGCCCCCGATTGTGATTTTGATTTTGATTTTGCGAGCCGGGGGGGTTTTCAGGAGTGTTCCCCCACCCATCCAAGCGAGAAGAGGGGTTTTTCGTTAGCCCCCAGTGCCCCCGGTTCCCCCCTAAGAAAGAGCACACCTCCCAACAACGCCGCGGAGCCGCGGCAAGTCACTAACGAGTCTCCCTCTCATATTACAGGACAGGAAACCAGGGGACAAAGAGAAGGTAGCAAACCCGGGGAGAGGCAGCCCGCATCGAGACCCCAGCGTGTTCGAAATAAGCCATCTTGGCTGAGAGACTTTGTCTCCTAAGGGGGGGGAGTGTGTTTAAGTGTGGGCTCGAGACTTTGTCTCGTCCTAGGGGGGAGGGGTGTTGTGTTCTGATGGTTTTATTGTACACATGGATTACAATGTAACCTTGCCTATAGCAACAATGTAACCTTCAGCTGTATCATATAAACCCTGTAATAGGACGCGAGCTAATGACCACCAGCTGGCAGCAGCGAGCGTCCAAGCTCTCTTGGTCCGAACTCATCAAAGGCAACAGCGCGGGAAGTTTTCCCGCCACCACCTACACCTGGACAAGAAGGGCGTGACCTGCAATGACGTCACGCAGACAGTAGCCAATGGGCTACCATGGCACCACGTTCAAATGTATTACTGCTGTATATAAAGAGCTATTGATCCGCCATTACCTCATGTTCCCTCTGCCCACGATGCAATAAACCTGAGTTAACCCAGCCCGAGGCTGTGTCCTGTGTCTTGGTTCGCATACACCAAAGGAAATAAAGCAAGTGGGGAGGTGATCCTCTGGCAAATTCTGAGAGTACATTAAAACATTACCTTAGGTCATATCTTAGGTCATTGATGCCAATTGTATGGTTGTCCACTGTTAACAGTTTTCTGTTTTGCAGGTTTTGATTCTTGGGGGAGACCGGCTGTTTGGCTTCTGGGGGATGAGCACCTGGAGGGGGCTGCACTGAGAGAAGTGAAGTTGTTTTTGGGGATCCACTTGGGGCTATTGAGCTGCAAGATAATTTGGGGAGGCCAGCACAGCCAGGGTTTGGGGGAAATTTCTAAAGAGATCAAAACACATTACCAAGGGTTTCCCAACCCCTGCAATGGTTGTGTTTCATTGCGGAGGACACAAACTGGCGTATCTGTTGGAGGAGGAGTTGGTAGAGAGGGAGGGCCAGGTTTTTGCTCAAGACAGGGCAGCCTGGCCCGAAGCCATTCTTTCTCTCACTTCCTGAGGGGGTGTGTGCATCAGAATGATGGAGGTTAAAATTCGGTTCCCTGGAGAGGTCATGCCTTTCTGTCAACTCGCGCATTGCAGAGGCAGTGCTGCTGAAAGGAGGAAGGATCATCAATCATCCCAGCATACAGCGTCATATTGAAAGCATGTTTAGCAAGGATGGGAGGAGCTTAAGTTGGCAGGTAAAGGAATATTTCATCCATAGCCTCCACAGGTGCATTGTTAGATGTTTGAATGGGGATGTTGGGCTGTAGGCAGCCCTCCATGGTGGCGGAAAGCAAGGAGAAGGCCTAGCCGATGGGGCGGGGGGTTTCCCAGGTTCCGGCACTGTGAGGGATAGGGGTTCTTCCTTGGTTGCCCAATCACATGTTTTCCCCCTCCCCTTCCAACCTTAGGTTTGTACCTCAGGTTTTCCTTGCTTTATGCCCCTGCGTGTTCTGTAAAATAAAGTGGTCCATTTTTTGCCAACACCAGTGTCTGAGTCTTTTGTAAGTGGATGGGGTAGCAAGGACCTGTTCTCATTCATCCCAGACAGCAGCACACATAGTAATTGGCTCAAGCTATGGGAAAACAAATATAGAAAAACCTCTTGTTAGAGTGGTTTGACAATGGAACTTGTAATGCTATCAAGAAGGCCTTAATTTTTAAATGGCTGCTGCATGGATCATATCCCCAAGTAAGGTTTAATATCTGGAATACCATAGGAGTGGAGAAGAAAAATATCTGATTTTTCTAAGTTCTCTCTCCCAGTTGCAGATAAGACCAAACTAACACAAAAGGGGGAGTGATTGATGTCTCAAAATGCACATTCTTTGGTTAAAACTAGGATGAGAGACAGGAAGACTGATTGCAGCCAGAAGGGAGATGTAGTTAGTTAAGAGAATGTTAGAATTAGTTAGTCTTAGCTTGATTTTCTGTCCTGCAATCAGGTAACTGATTCCTAGACCCATGGGGCCAGCAAAATGCCCTCAGGGAGAAACTTTTCCTTAGCTCAGTCTTAGATAGCTTCTCTTATTTTCTCTAGGGTAGGGGGATAATAACTGTCTTACATTTAACTTTAACCTTTCCTTTTTAACTTTGACCTTTTGCAATGTTTTGGAAGCTTTTGCTTTTTGTAACCTTTTTATTTTTTGTTGTTCAGTTGCACAGTCAATTCCAACCCTTTGCGACCCCATGGATCATTGCCCGCCAGGCACCTCTGTCCTCCACCATCTTCCATAACCTGCCCAGTTCTGTGCCCATTGCAACTACAATATCATCTAGCCATCTCATTTTCTGCCACCCCCTTCTTCTTTTGCCCTCCACCTTTCTCAAGGCTTTCTCAAGTGAATCATCTCTTCTCATTTGATGTCCAAAGTACTTTAGTTTCGTCTTTACTATTTGACCTTCTAAGGAGCAGTCAGGGTTGATTTCTTCTAAGATTGACCTATTTATTCTCCTCACTGTCCAGGGTACTCTCAAAAAATTCTTTTTGTTTTAATTGGATTATTAATTCTTCAAATTTTGTCATCACTCTACAAGGTCTACATGTTCTTATCCAATAATTAGTCCAATTATCCATATGTAATCTACTGCAGTTGCTCAAATGGCTAACATGCTGACTGGGAGGCGGAAGGTCAGCAGTTCGATTCCTGAGTATTGCAGGACAGAATGAGCTCCCATCTTTGTCCCAGCTTCTGCCAACCTAGCAGTTTGAAAGCAAGAAATTGCAAGTAGATAAATAGGGACCACTTTGGTGGGAAGGTAACAGCGTTCCGTGTGCTCTGGTGTCTAGTTATGCCTGCCACATGACCACGGAAACGTCTGCAGCAGCAGACAGCACTGGTTCTTTGGCTTTGAAACAGAAATGAGCACTGCACCCTAGAGTCAGATACGACTGGATTTTGAGCAAGGGAAACCTTTACCTTTACCTTAATCTACTAAACAATTCAGCTTGATTTCTACATATATCCTTTCCCTTTCTTCCCTATTCCTAGCCTTTTTCATCCAATCTTTTATAGTTCTCACTCCCCTGTTTTCCAATTCTTTTACTACACCTTTTTTTTTTATTATCTGGTATTTCCTTTAAATCTCTTTAAAACATATGAGAGATACCTGGGCTCAGAACATTTTTTTGTCAGCTACCATATTTCTACTGTATTTATACAGAAAGGATTTTGATTTTTTCAAAATCATTTCAGAATTTATTTCCTAAAAAAAGAACCAACAATACTTTATATACATCCTTATTTTTCAAATATTCTACATCTCCCCATAGCAATTATTTTTCAATTCTAATCTTAATTACCCCTTTAATCTGGTTAACCATACAATAATTTCTTAGATTTGGGATACCCAATCCCCCTTCTTTTTGGGGTACATACCATAATTTTTTATTTATCCCTGTTTTTTTTAATTTCCATTACAAAACCTATCTATCATATTCTGCCAATTTTTAATTTCTATATCAGTAATCTTTATTGGAAGCATTCCATACAAAAAATGGTAAAACTTTCATTTTACAAATTGTTTTCCTGCCAGACCATGATACATTTATTTATTTATTATTTTTCAATCATAACCTCAATCTCCTCTTTATTTTTATCATAATTTAATATTTTAAATAATGTAAATTATTTGTAATATTAATTCCTAAATATTTAAAAACTTTTTTGACTTTCATCCCATATCTTTTTTATTTCCTCAATATCTAACCTTATTACACATGACCATTTTTTGTTTTCCCCCAATTAATCCTGAGTTCAGTTACCTCCTCAAAATTCTTCAAATGTTTTTGTATTAGCCTTAAAGTCACTATAGGATCCCTAAAAGTAAGCAGAGTATTGTCCTCAAATGTAGGAATGCCTCAGCCTTCACCCCCAAAGTATTCCTAGCTCACCCCAAGAATTGCCCTCATCCCATAAGCCTTCAGTTCCTGGCAGGAGAAAGCCCAGGTCGTGTGGGCCGCCCATGTGACCTGGGAATCATGCCCAAAGGCATGGGAGCAAACCTCCAGACATCTCCTGGACCAAGCTGATAAGCGCATCCCCAACGCAAGCCCCTAATCAAGATCCACAGGGCTGCTTTGCCACCCCATCCCACGACCTCTAGCTTAACTTTGCTTCCTGGTGGTCCTCTGACACGCAGGTCTGCTTATCTCTGACCAAACTGCCCATGGTTCCCTCCTTCCTTTAGCCTGTAAACGGATGCACGGTGGTTCTAAGAATGATGCAAGCCAAGGTTTCTAGGCAGCCAATAAAGGAGGCGACTTAGCACCCTGATCCGTGTATGTGCGTGTTATTTCATCCCTACAAGTGGCCACGATCCCTACACTCAAACTATTTTTTGTCCAAAAAACTCCCTCAATAAGATCATTTTGTCTTATTACTTTGGCCAAAAGCTCCATCATAATTATAAACAATATTACGGATAGAGGACAACCCTATCTAGTTCTTCGATTTAAATCTATTCGGCCTGTAATCCCTTCATTAACCAGTATAGAGGCCTGATTTCTTGCATATAGTAATTTATTCATCACACTTTGAAATTTTTGTTCCAAACCCATAGCTTTTTTCAATTTTCTGAACATTAGCCATTCTACCAAATCAAAGGCTTTTAAAATGTCTAAAGCTACCATCCCAACCTTTATTTTCCTCTGAGTCACATAACTGATTGAAGCAGTAGTTGGATCCAGAGAATTGACTTCCAGAGACTGTTACAGAACCTATTACCTTAGGACAGTGGTGGTGAGAGGGGGCACTCAGAGCCCTCTCTGTGGGCATGCGTGCTATCACCCCAGCATAGAGTTTGGCTCACCCCTCTGCCCAGCAGCCCAATGGGAGTGTTTTGTACCTCCCATCTGGGGTAAGGCAGATGGCTCACATGCAGCATCAGGGTGCAGTGCGGATGTGTTGTGTCCAAAGCCTAACTGAGCTTTAAAAGACAAACCACGCCAAGGCAGAAGAGCAGATGTGCGCCATTTCTAAAGGTGCAAAATTCAAATGACAGTCAAAGTGGGAAATGTTGAACTTTGCTTTCCTCTGGAAGTCCGCCTAAATGTATCTAGTTAAGTAATGGCCTAATCATTGTATATATAGAGGCCACCCTTGTACATAGTCCCCAGTCTGAGTTATGAGCTGAATAAAGAATCACTGAGTTTAACCTGATCCTGCTGGTTAGAGTACTTCTTGCACCAGACTCAACCTTGGTGACAAAGGTGAGATGGCTGCCGCCATGTCCTCCTTCAGGCCATTCGACATCTCCAACCCGGAGAGATGCCCATGTACGAGATCCAGTTCGAGAACTTCATCGTTGCAGAGAAGATCGAAGAGGTCGAGCGACAGAAGGCATCATTCCTGGCCCATTGTGGGTTGCCCAAGATAGAGCTGATCATGCACCTGCTGCTGCCATGGGCACTGAAAGACACTCCACTGGCAGACATCCTTGCCATCCTCTGGAACCACTTCAAGCTGATGGTTTCCATCTTTCCAACATGACTGGCATTCTACTGCCGAGACCAGAAGGTGGGGGAATTGGTCACTGAGTATGCTGTGGTCCTCTGCCATGCTGCCGTGCCAAGCCAGTGGTACAACTTGGACAAGGCTCTCCAGAACTGACTTCTCCTGGGCCTCAGAGATGAAGCAACCTAACATAGGCTAGTAAAGAGGGACACACTGACTTTTGCTCATGTTCTCAAAGAGGCCCTGGCATCCAAAGCTGCAGATGCCAGGGTGAAATTCTTCCACTCCAGGCCAGCTGTGCCTGCCCACAAAGATTCAGCCATTCAGAAACAATGATGTGCCAGTCCAGCGTCATCCTCAGATGACAGCAAGGAAGGGGACGACATCAGTAAAGTTCAGCAGAAGCCTGCTAAGTACTCAAAAGTTGTTGTCGCTCCATGTGAAGGCTGAGGGAGCAGACATCTATGCACCCAATGCCCTTTCAAGACTGCAGAGTGCTACAAGTGCGGTAGGAGATGGCACATTGCAAAAGTGTGCCGTCAGCACTCAGAGGGTCAACCAGGTGACAAGGGTCATCGCTGGCAAGAGCACTTGATTTCCAAGGTCTACACAAGGCAAATGGCACCCACCATTGTCCAGGCAGTGTCTGAAAAGTTATTTGTCAAAGTCCGTCTTCAGGGATGCCCCTTCAAGATAGAGATCAACTCGGGTATGTCGTACTCTATTATTTCACAGAAAGAGTTTCTCCAAATTCCCCCTGCTGCCCGTCCGAAGTTGCAAGCTCTCCAGGTTTGGTTGAGCAATGTGCAGGGCCGACACATTCCTGGCTTGGGGATTGGCACATTTGACGTGCACTTCAAAGGCATTTCAGCCAAGCTTCCACTGATCGTGGTGAAGGCTGGTAGGAATAATTTCTTGGGGGTACAGTGGTTTGGGCCCTTGAGGATTGCATTTTTGGGAATTAATGGGGTGCAGGCTGACCCCATTCAAGCTGCATGCAAACGCTACCCTGATATGTTTCATGCGGGACTGGGTACATTCAAAGGGCCCCCGTTAAGTTTGAGCTAGATTCGACTATCCTGCTCATTTGTATGAAGCCTCGATGGGTGCCTTTTGCACTCAAAGACCGCATTGATGTCGAACTTGACAAACTGGTCACCCAGGGTATTCTTGAGCCACCGCATCTGTGTGGACTATAAATGTACAATTAATAAAGCTATCCACACTAATTCATACCCTGTGCCAGTGGTAAGCCACCTACTAGCCACCCTCTATGGTGGAAAATGTTTTGCCAAGCTTGATTTAGCACAGGCATATCAGTAATTGCCTGTCACCCCAGAGTCAGCATTGTGTCAAACTATCACCACCGATAGGGGTGCGTTTCGTGTTAAGCATCTACAATTCAGTGTCAATGCTGCACCTGGCATTTTCCAGGCCCTGGTTGAAAGGTTGCTGAAGGGTCTACCTGGGGTGCTACCTTATTTCGATGATGTATTGATTTCTGGGGAGGACAGGGTGGACCTTGCATCCAAATTCAATAAAGTGTTGGAGCATTTTCAAAAAGCAGGGTTACGTGTGAAAAAAGACAAATGTAGTTTTTTTGCACAGGACGTTGAGTTCTTGGGTTTCAAAATCACACCTGAAGGTGTCAAGCCCTCTGACACCAAGGTAAAAGCTGTGTGGGACGCTCACCGTCCGACTTCCAAAACTGAACTTCAGGCCTTTTTAGGGCTCCTTTCATTTGTTTCTACCTCAAAAGGCCACTGTAGCCAAGCCACAGGACCAGTTACTAAAGAAACAAACTGTGTGGTGGTGAGGTCCTACCCATGACAAAGCATTCCATGATGTCAAGAAACTCCTAATATCAGATGCTATTCTCACACATTATGACCCCCAAAAGCCCCTTATTCTGGTATGCGATGCCTTGCCTGTGGGGGTAGGAGCTGTGCTTTGCCATGACCTGGAGGGAGGGAAGGAAGCACCTGTCATTTATTATTCCATGTCCTTGAATGCGGCTGAGAAAAATTATACTTAGATTGAAATAGAGGCACCTGCAATAATCACCGGTACTAAGAAATTTCACAATTTCATCAATGGGAGGGCTTTCACGATCGTCACCGATCACAAGCCACTGTTAGGCATCTTTTGCCTCACAAACCTACTCCTCAAATCCAGTCACCCGTGTATGCTGCAATGGACAATGTTCCTACAACCATACCAGTTTGACCTACAGCATTGCCCAGGTGCCAGCATCAGTAACGTGGGCACACTGTCCAGATACCCAGTAGCGATCATGGGCAAAATTGAGATGGACCATCAGGTCCTCATGTTAGAGATATTAGACTCCCCACCCGTGACCACTGCAGACATTGCGGCTGCAACAAGGAAAGATCCTCTCCTGTCAAAGGTGTCCATGTGGGTTCAGAAAGGGTAGCCATCGCCACCGGTCTCTGAAGAGTTCAAGGTGTTTTTTCAGTAAACATAACGAACTGTCTCTAGAGCGAGGGTGCTTATTTTGGGGACACAGTGTGGTTGTTCCATTGGTGCTATGGAACAAGGTTCTTCACACACTACATGTTAGCCACTCAGAGATTGCCCGGTCAAAGGCGCTAGCACATAGCTACTTCTGGTGACCCAAATTAGACTTCGACATTGAGGCATGGGTTGGGCATTGTAGGGAATGTCAAGCCTCCAGTCTGGAGGAGACACATCTTCCCAGCAGAGAGTGGGACACTGCAAGAGGTCCCTGGTCGTGAGTCCATATTGACTTCGCTGGTCCCTTCAGGGGAGCCACATTTCTGCTTATCATAGATTCTTATTGCAAATGATTAGAACTCATCCCCATGTTCGGGACTTCCTCTGTGGTCACAATCCGCAAGTTAAGGAGAGTGTTTTGTACTTTTGGTTTACCCGACATCGTTGTGTCTGATAATGCATCAACCTTCATGTCGGCAGAAATTCAAGATTTTCTTTGCTGTAATGGTAAACAGGCATATTACTACCGCACCTTTCCACCCCATGACAAACGGACAGATCAAAAGTCAGGTCCGAACTGTCAAAGATGCTTTAAAGTGCATGGGGGCTGGAGACCTAGAATTGCAAATATGCCAGTTCTTACTGTCTCACAGGACCACCCCAAGCATCAGGGCTGTCCCCATACAACCTCTTAATAAAGAGGAAATTGTCCATGGTCTTGCACCTCTTGGATCCCCACCATCTCGAGGAGAATGGTCTCAATATTGACATTGCTAATGCAAAGGGTTTTGCAGTTGGGCAGCCGGTCCATTGCTGGAATTACGCCCCTGGATCCCCATGGTTGGGAGGTGAGGTCTTAGAACAGTCCAGTTCAGTGTCATACACGGTTGAACTGGACAATGGGACTGTGTGGAGAAGACACGCTGGCCAAATTTGGCCATGAGTGCCAGGTTGGAATGTGAGTCCAGAGAGGGAATCACAGAGGGAAACCATGACTACCAATGAGCAGGATTTCGAGTTGGAGCTCTTTAGTGAGCCACTGCCCTCCACACCTGTGCCCCCTTCACCCGGGACTCCACTGGAGTTACCCAAGGCAGAGGCAGCAACTGAGGCTGCACCTGAGGCTGCACCCAGTTCATGGGCCACTCCAGAACCAGTCAGGGTTCACCCAGAGCCGGCACCAAGACTTGAGATTTTCAGGTGCCCCAAACGGACTTGCAATCTGCCCAAATGTTGGGGAGATTATGTTCCTCACTAAGGGGGGAGGGATGTTGTGTCCAAAGCCTAATTCAAGTTTAAAAGACAAACTGCGCCAATGCGGAAGAGCAGACGCACACCATTTCTAAAGGCATGAAATTCAAATGACTGTCAAAGCGGAAAATGTTGAACTTTGCTTGTCCTCCAGAAGCCCGCCTAAATGTATCTAGTTTTGTAACGGTCAAATCACTGTATATATAGAGGCCACCCTTGTACATAGTCCCCAGTCTGAGTTATGAGCTGAATAAAGAATCACTGAGTTTAACCCGATCCTGCTGGTTAGAGTACTTCTTGCGCCGGACTCAACAGGATGGCAGCCTATTGAGTCTGTGGTGAAGGTGAGTTGTTTTTTCTAATCTAAAACTTCAGTATTCAGGTTAAATTGCCGTGTTAGCACTTTGCGATAAATAAGTGGGTTTTGGGTTGCAGTTTTGGCACTCAGTCTCTAAAAGTTTCACCATCATTGCCTTAGGAGGTGTTGAAAACTTCAGTGCTGGAGATATTCAAAAGAAAACTTGACAACCATCTGTCAGATCAGCTTTGATTTAGATTCCTGTATTGAGGTTGGGCTCAATGGTCTCATAGGCCCCTTTCCAACCCAGTTATTCAACATGACACTGCATGTTGTATGACCTAAAGTATGAAGTTCCCTGTCCTTCTCTGAACTCTTGAAGGACTGTGTTTGGATAGTAGCTAAAGAGTAGATGATGTAGATGTTTTGATTTTTCCATGATTGGCTGCTACCTTTCTCACATGTCACTGGGTGCAAAGTCTGCTAGATAATCAATTTATGAATAGAGTTTGGTTTCAAGCACCCAATAATGATTATTCAGCTTTTATTGAGCACTACATCTACCCATACCTGTCAAGTTTTGGATTTGGAAATAAGGGAAATTTCCTGGCAAATACGGGATACTTGACAGCTATGCTCATCCTGTGCTGCCCTCCAATGGTGTCAATAGGGCATTGCAGTCTAATTAATAAGGGATGATGGCGGGAAAGAGGGTAAAATAAGGGGTTTTCCTGGCCAATAAGGGATACTTGACAGCTCTGCATCTACCTGATTTTCATGAATCAAACTATGCCACACTGGGCTGATGTGTTCACCAGCAGAGCAGGAGAAGATAAACTTATAGTTCTTTTAATGTTTTTGGTTGTGTTCATCAACTGCTTATTGTTAGTTTTCAAAGAATATTACTTCTTCTGTAGATCTTTTGCTTTTGTGTTTTCGTATTCTTTCTTTCAGGTCAGAGTATAGTCTAGAACAGTGATGGTGAACCTTGGCCCTCCAGGTGTCCTTGGACTCCAATTACCAGAAGCCCAAGTGAGAACTCCTGCTGATCAGGGCTTCTGGGAATTGAAGTTCCAGAACATCTGGAGTGCCAAGGTTGGCCATCACTGATCTAAAGTAACATCTGGGAGGCAAACAATGAACTAGTTGGATGCCCTTCCAGGTAACCTAAAATTACTGAAATGCCTGCTTGTTTCTCAGTACAATGCTCTGGGATAGACCATTCATATGAATTCTCCATTTAGCTGCATCACCTTTGAAAATTAAGAAAAAGCAATGCTTTTGCAAAAGAGTTGCTATTACTTTAGTTAGCTTAAACTTATCAAATGGATTATAGAATTTTTGCAGTAGTACTTGATGACAAACAGTGTTGTAGATGGCTGAGAGGCAGCCTGTGATCATCCTAGTTTCAAAGCTGTCCTCAATATGCAGTGTTAAATGCAAGATCTGTGCTGCATCACTCTTCCCAGTCCTAAAGGCAGCCAGCTATGAGATGAATAATGATTCCATTATTTCCATACAGTTAAGAACTATTATTTATAGGACTTTTTAAAGACACAATGTAGTGAAATTGGCCTGAGGTTTTTTTGTAAGTTCTTTACTACGTTTCAAAATAGCAATCTTTCTACCTTTCTCCAAATTTTCAGAATCCAGAGAGAATCAAAATAATTGTTTAAAAAAAATGGTCCCATTTTAAAATACTGTACCAAAATTGTTTTCTAATTTCTATGCTGATATAACCCAGGGCTATTTCTTTGCTGTTTTTATATCTACAAATAGCCCTTTCCAGTTTGCTTGAACTTAATAGTCTTGTCTGGTCATTAAACGCTAAATGCCTGTTTCGTTCAAATTTTAGTTCTAACTTCCTATGGCAAAGATCAGATCTTTCAGTAATGAAGCATTGATAGGCTATTTAATTTGCTGAAATATTTGCATGAGTAGTGTTTTTAGTCAAATTGCTGTTAAGCTGATTTCAACATTTCCAGGTCATTTGACTAGACATATTTATATTTTCTATGATTTTTATCCAAATTTCTTATTTATATACTTAGATGAAAGAAATTAATTGTTTCCCATCCCATAATGGGGCTTTCATGTCCATGTATGTGGGGAGCGAGGGTTCTTTGCTTTTAGAACTGGAGACCGAGTATTGTATAGTATAGAAAGGGCGAACCTGAAGAGGGGTATAAGGAAGGCAAAAGCTGTGTATAGAGGGAAAATTGAAGATCACCTGAGTAGTCACGACACCAGGCAAGTGTGGCAGGGGATCCAGCACCTTACTGACTACAAACCCAGTAATTCATCACCTGTAGAGAGCAGTGCTTCTCTGGTTGAGGAGCTGAATACCTTCTTCACCCGATTTGAGGTGACACCAGCAGTGGATCCAGCAGTGTTGCCAGAGTCATCGTCATTACTCCCCATAGGGAATGTTGCCAGGGTGGAAGAGGGAGAAGTGAGGCGAATATTAAAAGGGATAAACGCGAGCAAGTCTATGGGTCCTGATGGACTGGCTGGTAGGGCACTGAGAGACTGCTCAGAACAGCTGACAGAAACTTTTATGAAGATTTTTAATCGGTCATTGGCCCAAGCCACTGTCCCACCTTGTCTGAAATCCTCTACTATTATACCTCTGCCTAAAAAGCCTAACATAGATAGTCTGAATGACTTCCGCCCTGTGGTGCTTACACCTGTCATAATGAAATGCTTTGAAAGTTGGTGCGGAACCGTATTATGGCTTGTTTACCAGTTGGACATGACCCTTGTCAATTTTCATATAAGAGAAAGAGATCCACGAAGGATGCTGTGGCTACGGCCCTACATGCTGTTCTGACCCATTTGGAGAAACAAGGAACTTATGCGAGACTGTTATTTGTAGATTTTAGTTCTGCTTTTAATACTATTCTTCCACATAGACTGGTGCCCAAATTATTAGATCTGGGGCTTCCGCCATGTTTATGCAGGTGGATACTAGATTTTC
This sequence comes from Bradypodion pumilum, assembly GCA_035047305.1. Classification (NCBI taxonomy): domain Eukaryota; kingdom Metazoa; phylum Chordata; class Lepidosauria; order Squamata; family Chamaeleonidae; genus Bradypodion; species Bradypodion pumilum. Next base: position 201,114,229 of record JAWDJD010000003.1, on the reverse strand, counting down.
TATCAGATCGTTTCCAACGGGTCAGGATGGGCTCTCATGCCTCTGTAGATCTCAGTATAAGTATGGGGACGCCACAGGGGTGTGTGCTGAGCCCGCTTCTGTACACACTTTACACATATGATTGTGTTCCCAGTTACCCCAGCAATAAGATCATCAAGTTTGCAGACGACACAATGGTGGTTGGTCTGATTACTGCTGGGGAGGGAGAGTCGGCTTACAGGAAGGAGGTTGAGATGCTGACGGAGTGGTGTAGGGAAAACAATTTATTCCTCAATGTAAAAAAGACAAAAGAGATCATTGTGGACTTTAGAAAATGCAAATTGAACATCCAGCCACTTATTATTGAAGGGAATTGTGTGGAACAGGTCTCCGTGTCTCGATTTCTGGGAATGGAACTGAGGGATGATCTAACATAGGGAGCAAACACCAAAGATCTGGTGAAGAGAGCACAGCATAGGTTATACTACTTGAGAATCCTCAGGAAGAACAATCTTTCAAAGGACCTGCTGTTGGCATTCTACCACTGTACCATAGAGAATATGGTCTGTGTGTATGGCTTGGGAGTTGTACAGCTAGGGAAATAACAATGCTGTCCAGGGTAGTAAAGATTGCAGAGGGGATAATCAGGTGTACTCTTCCCACTCTAGATCAAATCTATGCCACCAGGTGTTATAAGAAAGCTGTAGAGATTGTGCAAGATAGTGCACACCCGGAAATGATCTCTTTCAGCTTCTGTCTTCTAGAAGAAGGTATAGGGTCATATACCTGTGCCTGTTCATCTCCCGCTCTCTTTCCCTCCCGGCCAGACCGGCGGGAGATGAACAGGCACAGCTGGAGGGAGTTTCGGCAGGCAGCCTCAAAAGTGGGGCCGACGCTGCCAAAGCCAAGGACACCGGGCGCTCTCTTTCCCTCCCGGCCAGACCGGCGGGAGATGAACAGGCACAGCTGGAGGGAGTTTCGGCAGGCAGCCTCAAAAGTGGGGCCGACGCTGCCAAAGCCAAGGACACCGGGCGCTCTCTTTCCCTCCCGGCCAGACCGGCGGGAAATGAACAGGCACAGCTGGAGGGAGTTTCGGCAGGCAGCCTCAAAAGTGGGGCCGACGCTGCCAAAGCCAAGGACACCGGGCGCTCTCTTTCCCTCCCGGCCAGACCGGCGGGAGATGAACAGGCACAGCTGGAGGGAGTTTCGGCAGGCAGCCTCAAAAGTGGGGCCGACGCTGCCAAAGCCAAGGACACCGGGCGCTCTCTTTCCCTCCCGGCCAGACCGGCGGGAAATGAACAGGCACAGCTGGAGGGAGTTTCGGCAGGCAGCCTCAAAAGTGGGGCCGACGCTGCCAAAGCCAAGGACACCGGGCGCTCTCTTTCCCTCCCGGCCAGACCGGCGGGAGATGAACAGGCACAGCTGGAGGGAGTTTCGGCAGGCAGCCTCAAAAGTGGGGCCGACGCTGCCAAAGCCAAGGACACCGGGCGCTCTCTTTCCCTCCCGGCCAGACCGGCGGGAGATGAACAGGTACAGCTGGAGGGAGTTTCGGCAGGCAGCCTCAAAAGCGGGGCCAACGCCAAGGACCGCCGCTGTGTTCGGCCCTGGCGGGTGTGAAGAGGCTCGCTGGCCTCACCATCGGCCGGCGTTTCGGGCCCCGCCCCCCGCCCCTCGCCAGGACTCAAAAGGCGAGGGGGCCTGCCGGACGAAACATCACCACCGCTGTGCTCGGCCCCGGCGGGGGCGAAGAGGCTCGCTGGACTCGCCATCGGCCGGCGTTTCGGGCCCCGCCCGGCAGTTGAGGGTTCAACACAGTTGTGGAAGAATGCCCCACCACTTCCATCACCACCGGAGCCGTGCGGAGGGTGGTGGGGGGAGTGAATGGGGCGGTTTTATATTGGGGTGGAAGGGAGGGAGGGAGAGATTGCCAGGCCAGCCAGGAAGGAGAGGCAGCATTCTGTCCAGGGCAAGCAGGGAGGCTCCGGAGACCAATATAGAGGTTGTGATGGGCATGGGGCGATATAGCGGGTACCGAGGGGCGGGCCGCACCCGGGGAACGCGGGGCAGATGCTTAGTATCTGTCCCTCGTTCCAGCCCCACGGTTACACCTCTAGGTCCTGAGCAGCTGACCCAGGGTGACCCTGTCCTTAGGCTGCTGCTGATGAATGCCAGGTCGGTATGTAATAAGGCCCCCCTGATACAAGATTCCATTATGGGGGAGCGGGCCGACTTGGCATGTATTACTGAGACCTGGCTGAGACCAGAGGATGGGGTTCCTCTGTCAGAAATGTGTCCAGCTGGGTTCAGTATTTGGCACCAGCCTAGGGATAAGGGTAAGGGCGGTGGCGTCGCCATCATAGCCAGGGAGTCACTGGGAGTCACCAGGGCTACCGCTCCACAAATTCTGGGTTGTGAGGCCCTGCTTCTGCGTCTGGGCTCTAAGGGTCAGTTGGGAGTCTTACTCCTGTACCTGCCCCCTTGCAGGGTAAGAGACTCCCTGCCTGAGCTCCTCGAGGCCATCTCAGCGTTGGCATTGGAGTTCCCTAGACTGATGGTTCTGGGGGACTTCAATTTGCCTTCGCTGGGGACTGGCTCCGGGGTGGCTCAGGAGTTCATGGCTTCCATGGCAGATATGGACCTGATTCAGGTAATTCAGGGCCCGACCAGGGGCAGTGGCCACACACCAGATTTAATCTTTTTGTCGGAGCGCTGGCAGAGTGATCTGAGACTACGGAAATTAGACATAACACCTGTGCCATGGTCAGATCACTATTTGGTGGCTCTAGACTTCCTGGGTGCGACGCTGCACCGTAGGGTGGCAGGGCCTATTAGAATGGCCCGCCCCAGGCAACTGATGGATCCTGATGGATTCCAGAGGGAACTGGGGGATTTCCCTCTGGATCGGCAACACGATTCGCCCGAGGCGCTGGTCGACCTGTGGAACAGGATGACTACAGCGGCCTTGGATGAAATCGCACCACTACGGCCTCTCAGAGCTCATCGAGCTAGGTCATCCCCATGGTTCACAGATGAACTGCGGGAGCTCAAACGGGCAAAGAGACGCCAAGAGCGCCGCTGGGTGAAGACCCAGAGAGACTCCGATTGGACACTAGCTAGGGCCGCTATTAGGGCCTATCTAGTGGCGATGGAGGTGGTGAGGCGACAATACTTCACCACCCTTATTGCCTCCGCTGATAATCGCCCAGCCACCCTGTTCCGGGTTACCAGGTCTCTCCTTGGTAGGGGGACCTCGGTGCCCGGTTGGCAGGGGTCGGCTGAGGACTTTGCTGACCATCTAGTGGAGAAAATCGATCGGATTCGCTCTGGGTTTAATCCTGGCGTGGATGGGGAGAGTCCGGAGGGAGCCGGAGCACAGTCTTGCCATGCCATCTGGGACCGGTTTGATCCAGTTGCCCCTGATGAAGTGGACAGGCTCCTTGCAGCTGTGCGCGCCACTACCTGCCCTTTGGACCCCTGTCCCACCTGGTTGGTGAAAACCTCCAAGGCAGTGACAGGTGGCTGGGTTGGGCCTGTGATCAATGCATCATTGCGGGAGGGGGTGTTTCCTGCACCTTTAAAACATGCTTTGGTGCGCCCCCTCCTGAAGAAATCTTCCCTCGACCCAGCTGTCCTAACTAACTATAGGCCTGTCTCAAACCTCCCCTTTTTAGGGAAGGTGTTGGAGAAGGCAGTGGCGTGTCGGCTGCAGGGGGTACTGGATGAAGCGGATTATCTGGACCCTTTTCAGTCAGGATTCAGGCCTGGATATGGTACCGAGACGGCATTGGTCGCACTAATGGATGATCTCTGGCGGGAGCGGGACGGTGGTCATCCATCCGTCCTTGCTCTTCTTGACCTCTCAGCGGCTTTCGATACCGTTGACCACGGTATCCTTCTGGAACGGCTCCGAGGTTTGGGAATCCAGGGTACTGTGTGGTCCTGGTTTTCCTCATTTCTGAGGGGTCGGTCCCAGTCGGTGTGGTTGGAGAGTGAGAGGTCCAGTCCTAGGCCCCTCAAATGGGGGGTCCCTCAGGGCTCGGTGCTCTCTCCTCTCCTATTTAACATCTACATGAAACCGCTGGGTGAGATCATTCGTTCCCATGGGGTGCGGTACCATCAGTACGCGGATGACACTCAGTTGTACATCTCGGCCCATGGGGACCCCAGTGATGCCGTCAAAGTCCTTTCCAGATGCCTGGAAGCTGTGGGGGTCTGGATGGGGGCTAACGGGCTACAACTGAATCCCAGCAAGACTGAGTGGCTATGGATAGGGGGTCCTGCGTTAATCCGGGAGTTACCATCGTTGGTTCTGGATGGGGCTATTTTGCCCCAGACAGACCCGGTGCGCAACTTGGGGGTCCTCCTGGATTCACGGCTACTGCTAGAAGAACAGGTGGCGGCTGTGACCAGGAGGGCTTTCGCCCAACTTCGGGTGATTCGCCAGTTGCGCCCACTCCTGGACCGGGACTCCTTGCTCATGGTCACCCATGCTCTGGTTACCTCCAGACTAGACTATTGCAATGCGCTCTACATGGGGCTGCCCTTGACGACCATTCGGAGGCTACAGCTGGTCCAAAATGCGGCTGCCCGGGTGGTGATGGGGTGTGGGCGTTATGCTCATGCTTCGCCACTGCTCCGGGAGCTGCACTGGTTGCCAGTATGTCTCCGGGTGCAATTCAAGGTGCTGGTTTTGACCTTTAAAGCCCTATATGGTAGTGGGCCAGGTTACCTAAGAGACCGCATCGCCCTGAGGACGTCTGTCCGTCCAACCAGAGCGGACCGGAGGGGCTCTCTAATTGTTCCATCAGCCAGAGGGGCTCGCCTCTCTGGCACAAGGAGGAGAGCCTTCTCCGTGTCTGCGCCGGCCCTCTGGAACCTCCTGCCAACAGAATTACGTCTTCGGACGGAGTTGCTGCCTTTCAGAAGGGATCTTAAAACCTGGCTGGCAGGTCAAGTGTGGGGTGCGGGTGGAAGGGTAACCACCATGGGGTGGTTGGTGTAGAGGAACTCTTCCCCATGGTGCCTTTTCGATCCTGCACCCCCTGCTTTTTAGGGGGTGGGTAGTCTTAACTTTTTTACTGTTTTAACTGTTTTTAGGATTATTAATATTGTCTGTAAACTCCTTGGGTTGCCCTGGGGTTACTTTTTATGTTGTTAGCCGCCCAGAGTCGGCCTTGTGTTGAGTGGGCGGGATATAAATTGAATAAATAAATAAATAAATAAATAAAATAAATAAAGACCAGGACCAGCCGCTTGAGAAATATTTTCTACCCTAAAGCAGTTTTGGCTTTGAGTGCAGCGCAATGCAGTCTATGAGGGAGCTTCTGTATATAGTTTTTAGAGTTTTAGAGTTTTTAGAGTTTTAGAGCTTTTTAGGGGTTAAATGTGTATATGTGGGGTGGGAATATGTTGATAATTTTGTATAGTTGCATTTTGTTAAGGTTTTGTTGGGTCGATAAGTTCCCCCCCCCCCCCAATCTCATTGTTCTGTGCAGGACAATGACAATAAAGATTTATCTTATCTTATCTCTTATCTTATCTTATCTTTGCCTTGCCTCCTCTCCCTCTCCTTGGAGGGCTGGACAACAAGGTGAAAGTCCCCTATTGGTTGGAATGTATTAAGGGGCAGATGGACAGTTGGGTCTTGTGATGTCTGTGCTGGAAGGGCTTTGTGGGTTGGGAATTTGTTAGAGAAGGTTGTGTGTCTTTAGTGGGAACATGTCTAGGAAACGTGGTCAGTCTGTGGGGGTCAGGGGAGAGCCTCTCCCTCCCAAGAGGCAGCAGGGGAAAGAGACCATTTCAGAATCCTCTGATGAAGAGGATATGGAGGAGTTGGCACCGATGGTGGCCCTGGAGGCTGGGGCAGAGGGTGAAGGGGCTCCTTCACCTATTCAGTTGCCTGCTGCTTCAAAGAAAGGGGGAAAGTGAAGGCTCTGGTTTGGAAAGAGGCTATTCAGGTGCTGGAGTCCCGAATAGTGCTCCTTGAAAGCCGGAGAATGGTGATTCCGCCAACCCAACAGAAGTTGGGATTGGGGGATCTTGGAGTAGACATTCAGGCCGTGCCTACGGAATTGGAGGAGGAGGGATTAGATCAAGGAGAGTTGGTGGAGGATGGTGAGGTGGCTATGGAGACGGTCGAAGGAAGTAGTCAGGAGAAAGGCATAGAGGTGGTGCAGGCAGAGGAAGTCCCGGGGCCTAGCTCTGGCAGGCAGAGTCAAGCGGAACCTAGTGCATTAACTCTGTGGGGTGAGTTTGCTCAAAGGGCCCACAAGGGGGGTTGGCTGGCCATGCCTCTGCCTCAGTGGTGGCCGTGGATGTGGGGCCTCCCATGAGGGGCACACAGGTGCTGGGGACATCGCCTCAACAGCCTCCAGTTGGGGACAAAGGCATGACCTTTCTTTTTCCTTGGTGCGGGGGTGTGAGCCCTGGAGGACAAAAAGGGGGCGCGGAGGCTGTTCATCCTCCGGTGGAACAGAGTTCCCAGGGAGTGACTGGCAAGTCTTTGGCCCTGGAGACAGGTGTGGTTGGGGGAATGTTGGGGTCTGGGGACTTGGGGAAGTCTGCTCATATGGGATCGGGTGCTGCCCAGGAAACCGGTTTGGGAATGTCTGTGGTGGTAGTTTCACCCAGTAGGCCGAGCCCAACGATTGGGGCAGGGGAGGAAATTGCCCAGAGCAGGAAAACTTTGGAGGAGGGGCAGTTGCAAGAGAAAGAGCAAGGAAAAGAGAGCACTGCGGTTGGAGCAAAGACCAAGAAAGGTCCGCCCCTTTTTGGAGAGCACCTCTCAAAGGCAACAAGAGAGAAGATTTGAGTATGTGGATATGTTTTCATTGTTAAATAGAGAGGTGGAAGTAAAGGAGTTGGAAAATTTGGATGAGAGAGAAAAGGAATTGGTTAAAAGGAAGAAGCCTCTCAGAAATTGGGGGAGCTGGCTTCCAGCCTACTTAGTTTACATGGGGGTGATCATTGCGGAGCCCTTCCTATGCTTAAATACCTGGATTTTATTTACAGGGGATATACAGACTTCGCTGGGGAGTCATGGATGCGTTATGATGAATTTTTTCGTAGTAAGGCAGAGTCTCAGCCTGACATAAAGTGGGAGGAGCCACATAATTTACTCTGGCTGCAATGCATGACACCTGCCATGCCACTTTCGGGTGACAGGCACAATAGTGGGAACTTAGTATTAAGGACCAGTCCAGCTGTTGCCCCTCGCCTTGGGGGGGGCAGTCAGTTCAAGTTCGCCTGGTCTGTTGGGAGTTCAACTCTCCTGGTTACTGCACACAGAAGCCGTGCAAGTATAAGTATGGCTGCTCTCAATGCGGAGTCCCGCATCCCAGCTCCTTGTGTGGAAAAGGTAGGAGAGGAGGTGGGAGGGAGGGTGCAGGTCAGATGAGACAAGGTGGCCCATCATCTCCTGGTTACAAAGGTGCCCAGCTCAATTAAAATTCTGGCATTGAGAAAATGGTTGGTGAGGTATCCTGACAGGCAGGCAGCCAAATTGTTGTTGGATGGTTTTTTTTTGTTAGGTTTCCGAATTCCAGTTTTAGGGGTTCTGGGGGCCCCAGCGGATAAAAACCTCAGTTCTGTTAAAAGTAAAGAGGACAAAGTGAGTGAGAAGCTGTCAAAGGAGATTGGGCTAGGCAGGATTGTGGACCATTTGAGTTAGGGCCTTCATGAGGAGGCTCTGCGATTCTATGGTGGGGTTGCATAGGTCTTTTCATAGGCATAGGGTATCAGTGAATAAGAAGGATGATTTGGAAGTCTGGGAGTCCTTCCTTGTACAATTCAACAGGGTCTCTTTTTGGAGGGAATAGTTGTTGTTGAGGTCAGAGTTGCAAGTCCACATGGATGCATCTGGAGCATATGGGTTTGGTATCTATTACAACAAGGATTGGTGCTGTGGAACTTGGCCAAATAGTTGGGAGGTTGCTGGGGTCACAAAGGACCTAACATTTCTAGAACTCTTTCCCATAGTAGGGGTGCTGTGGATTTGGGCAGATGTAGGGAAAAATAGGACAGTTGTGTTTTGGTGCGACAATCAGGCAGTGGTACAGGTCATTAACAAGCTCACATCGAAATCAAAAAGGGTAATGAAACTAGTCAGGGCTTTTACACTCAAATGTCTTAATGCTAACGTGCTTTTTGTAGGTAATTATGTTCCAGGAGTCCAAAACGAGGTGGATGAAGCTTTGTCCTGACAGCAACTGGACAGATTCAAGCGCTTGGCTCTGGAAGCCCATCGTTTCCCTGTGCAGTTGCCTACAGAGGTGTGGGTTCTTGGAGTGCTCAGATAGAGGATGCCATCAGGAACTCCATGGCTGCCAGTACCAGGAAGTTGTGTACTGTGGCTTGCAAGGAGTTCATGGATTTTAGGAGTGTTGCAGGCTTGAGGGAGTGTTGGCCTATTTCGGTGGAGCATTTGCTGCAGTTTTGCATTTCTCTACATAATAAGTGTCTGATGGTTAGAATAATTAAAGTGAAGCTAGCAGCGTTGGCATTCCTGACTAAATCTAAGGGGTTTGAGGATAGGTCAGGGGACTTCAGGTTTCGCAAGGCTTTGGAAGGATGGGGCAGGGAGTCGAGTGCAGGTAAGGATAGCAGGACCCCTTTCTCCCCAGAGGTGCTGGTTCAGCTGGCTCAGGTAAGGAAGGAAGTCTGTTCAGATGAGTATGAGGCTGCACTTTTCAAGGCAGCTACGTTGCTGGCTTTCTTCGCGGCCTTAAGGGTAAGTGAGTTGGTGGTAGATTCAGCTAAGGATGACAGGAACAGGGCCCTCTTGTTCGAAGACGTAGTGGTGGCATATTCAAAGTTGTTTGTATTTGTTAGGTTTTCTAAAACTGATCAAAAAGGGTAAGGAAAATGTCTAGTGTTGGGCACCTGTCACATTAAGGAAATATGTCCGGTGGCTGCAGTGACTTGCTTTGTGGAGAAGAGAGGTAAGGAGGGAGGTAAGTTTCTGGTTCAATTTTGGGAGGTCACTAAAAGGGCCATGGATGCAGCAGGAGTGGTGGGGTGGCACTTTGCCACTCACTCTTTTCGAATTGGGGCAGCCTCCACAGTGGCAGTGCTAGGTTACCCAGAGGATGCTATCAAGAAGGTAGGAAGGTGGAGCTTGGACTATTTTTGGGCTTATGTGAGGACCCTGCCAAGGGGTTATTTAAAAAATTGAAGTTGAAGTTTCAATGTTGTCAAGGAGTTTTGTTTTATAGGTGAACTACCTTTCCTGAAGCGGATGATCTGGATTGTGGGAGACGAAGTCATTGAGGGGGGCGAATGCTGGGCTGCTGGGTCCTTTCTAGGAAGGCATTTGGGCCTACTCAGGTGATATTGTTAGGGGGGCGGGTCAGGCCACTGAGGCTGTGCAGGAGGCTTGGCCCGGTGTTCTTGGTATCTTTTCAGAAATCCTTGCAATACAGGAGAGGGCGGCGAAAAGAGAAAGGAGGCAGCAATTGATGTTCGAGTGTTTGGAAAGATCAAGGCTCTTTGTGAACTCGAAGATTGCAGAAATATTATGGAGCAAAGGCTGGAAAGTCATCTCTCACCCGGGAGTTGTGCGGACTGATAATGAGTGCTTTGAGAGGGATGGAAGGCATTTAGCAAATAAGGGGAAGGAACTGCTGGCCAGGGGCATCAGCAGGGGCATTTGTTCTTGTTTGGAGGATCCCTCTTCCCAGTCCCCGGTCATCAGGCCATGGCAGAAGGCATGGAGGGTAGGGGGTATTTTGGCCGGTGGAGGGGTCATTTCTACAAAATTTTGGCTGATAAACAGACACACCCATTTTAAGGTGTGGTCTGTTTTAGGCCCTTCCTTCCCAGGAGGTTACCCTCTGTGCTTTGAGCCCCTGCGTTAGGGATGTTTTGTCACTTTGCTGTTAATAAAGTGGCCAGTGTTTTACTTCCACTAAGTTGTCTGTCCTATTTCTTTGGGGGGTGGATGGCAAGTCAAGGTCTCTTGACTCAAAGTTCAACTACAAACAATCCCAAGAAGAAGAAAAGGGCAGAAGACTGCAGATAAAGAACAACATGGCTTCACAAAAAGCTCAGAGAGGACTTGAAAATCAAAAGGACACATAAAGGAAGTAGAAGAAATGCTTGGGTAGAAAGGAAGGAAATAGTCAAGCAGCAAAGAATTGCAAGGATGGTGTTAGGGACTCAAAAGCTGAGAATGAGATGAGGTTAGCAAGAAATGCTAACACCAACAAAATAATCTTCAGGTATTTTAGTGTATGGGACCAAAGACAACAGAACAGCCGAAGGGTTGGCTTAACACAGGTTTATTGCATGATGATCCGTTGGAGCATGAGGTAATGGCGGTGATACATCTCAATATATACAGTAGCCCTATACATTTGAATCTTGTAACACGGTAGCTCATTGGCTGCTACCGGCGTGGCCTCGCCCAGGCACGCCTCTTTTCCTGCTGCTGAATGCAGATCTTTCTTCTGCTGCTGAATGCGGGGAAGGTTTTCCCGCGGCTGTCCGTGATTGAGCAATGTGAACCATGTGAGACTGAACGCTCGCAGCTGCCCTCTATGGGCTGCCTGCTCGCGTTCCTTTACAGCTGAGATACCTTGTATTTGGAGTGGTTACATTCTTGCCTTTACAGTACAATGAACATGCAATCATACATACATAACATCCCTCCCCCCTAGGACGGGATGAAGTCCCGCAACCATTGTGGCTTGCCGCACGTGCGCTTGGGGCGTGCTTGCGCCTGACCTAGTGCTGGAGAGCCTGTGATCTCTGACTCCGCGGGTACTTGTCCTGCAGCGGGAAACGGGGATTCGTTAGTGGCTCTGTGGGGGGTCCGTGCCTGCCTTGTCCCCGGGGATGGGAATGGAATGAACAGTTGGGAGGTAAACCCCTGCCTGTTGCTCTCGGACCCGGGGGACCCTCCTATTGTGAACCGCGGAACCGATGAGGTCGCCCTTGTGGTTCTGCTACCTTCTGTTCCCCGCTCGGGGGACCTTGAGACTGTGGTGGGCGGACTCGCTGTTGCCTCCAGTCTTGGGGGTGTCGGCCTCCGGGAAATTGGCGCTATGTTGCATTCTAACTCACAGGGGCTACTGGGACTGGAAGTACCAGGGGCTGAACTGAAACCCCTCTTTTCGCTAGGACGGGTGGGGGACCACTCCGCTAACTCCCCCTGGTACTGTAAATCAACGTCTAAACTTCTAGGGGCATCTGTGTTTCGGGGAAACTTCCGAGGGGTATGTGTGTGGTCGGGGCTCTTCCTTTCTGCCGCGAAATCCCGCAAAAGATCTCTGAGGATCGATTCCCTTTCCTCCCCCCTTGGTGGGGACCCATGTCCCCCTTTCCCTCCCCCTTGGGCTAAACGGGTGGGGGAGTACCCTAACGCTGATTCGTGGCTTTTTCCGTCTTCGTCCTGTTCTCCGGGGACCCTGCGCCTGAGTTGGTCCACGTGTCGCCTCCACAGGAGGCCTGTACTGGTCTCCACGCGGTATGAGACGGGGCCGGTTTGTTCTATTACGGTGCCCGGCACCCAGGCTGGCCCCGCGTCGGTGTAGTTCCTGCAATGCACCGGGGCACCTACGCTGAAACTCTTTGCGGGTTCCACCCCTATGTTCCGCCCCGTGTCCTCTACTCTCGTGGGGTCTAGCTTGGAGATTACCGTGGCCAGCTTCCTGCGCATTAACAGCTCCGCGGGGGAGTACCCTGACGCCAGTGGGGTGACCCTGTACCTTAGCAGGAATTGGCACAATTTCAGGTCGAGGTCTCCGGGGCCCATGCGCCGCAGCGCGTCTTTCGTGGTGCGCACGAGGCGCTCTACTTGGCCGTTGGTGGCCGGGTGAAAGGGGGCGGAGGTGACGTGCCGAATGGCGTTGCGATCCATGAATGCCCCGAACTCGGCGGACGTGAAACAGCTAGCGTTATCGCTGACGAGGGTGTCGGGTAAACCGAACGTGGAAAAGACCCTCCATAACTGTTTAATTGTAGTGGCCGAGGAGGTGCTCGAGACTGGAATGACCTCTAACCACTTGGAGAACGCGTCCACCACAAGGAGGAAAAGCGTTCCCCTGAACGGGCCAGCAAAGTCTACGTGTACCCGGGACCAGGGCCCCCTTGCTGCGTCCCACTCCCTATGTGGCAAGCGAGCCTCTTCTGGCCTGGAGCTTTGGCACGCTTTGCAAGTGCCGACCATGTGTTCGATGTCGGCGTCTAGCTGGGGCCACCAAAAGTAACTACGGGCTAGTGCCTTAGAGCGGACGATCCCCGGGTGGCTGACGTGCAGCAGTTTAAGCACCCTCGGCCGGAGCAACGTGGGGATCACTACCCGCTGTCCCCACAAAAGGCAACCCCTCTCTAGGGACAACTCTAGTTTCTTTTTGAAGAATGTGTCGAATTCCGCTGCTGGGGAAGACACGGGCCACCCTTTCTGTACCCAGGAGCAAACTGTAGCTAGCGTTTTGTCCTTGCCGGTCGCTTTGGCGATGTCGGCCGGTACTACTGGAGGGGAGTCTAGGACCTCTATCATTAAGACCTGGTGGTCCCCCTCTTCCTCCCCCACGTGGCAGCAATCCCGGGGAATGGGGGACCTCGACAGGGCGTCCGCATGGCTGATTTCCTTTCCGGGCCGGTATACCAACGCGTGCTGATACGCGTTGAGAAAAATGGCCCACCTGAGCATCCTCGGGGACAGGATTTGGGGTGTGGGCTTATCTGCGGTGAAAATGCCTAGCAAGGGCTTGTGGTCAGTCACTATGGTGAAGAGGCGGCCGTACACAAAATCATGAAATTTCTTGGTCCCCGCAATTAAGAACATAAGAACATAAGAACATAAGAACAGCCTTGCTGGAACAGGCCACAGCCCATCTAGTCCAGCATTCTGTCTCACACAGTGGCTCACCATTTCCTTCAGGGCATTATTCCCAAAGAGATGCCTTCACCTGCTTAGGATTCCCTGGAAATGATATTGAGCGATATCCTGCCTATCTCTCCAACCCGGAGGTTGTCCTTAAGTATCCATAATTATAGCCATTGATACTCTTGTCCTCCATGAACTTGTCTAATCCTTTCTTAAAGCTGTCAAGACTGACAGCTGTCACCACTTCCTCTGGCAGGGAGTTCCATAGGCCAGTAATCCTCTGGGTGAAAAAGTACTTTCTCTTATTTGTTTGAGAACTAGTACCCAAAAGTTTCATCGAGTGTCCCCTAGTTCTAGTGTTATGCGATAGGGAAAACAGTTTTTCCTTATCTACTTTGTCCACACCGTGCATGATTTTATAAACTTTATAAAATTATCGCTAGTGCTTCCCTGTCTGTCTGGGCATAGTTTCTCTCCGCTTGGGACAAGGACCTAGAGTAGAACGCTATCGGGGCCTCCCTCCCGTTCTCCAGTACGTGGCATAACACCGCCCCCACCCCCACCGGGGATGCATCGCATATCAGGACCACTGGGCGTTTGGGATTGAAGTGGGTCAGTACCGCATCTGATGCCAGGAGTCGCTTCAGGTCATTGAAAGCCGTCTCCTGGTCGTCGCCCCACTTCCATGCCCCGTCCTTTTTTAACAATTTGTGTAGCGGTTCCGCCACTGCTGCCTTCCGCGGAGGAAGGAGTGGTAAAAGTTGAGCAGTCCAAGGAACGACTGCAACTCGGGCTTGGAGGTGGGGCGGGGGGCCTTCTTGATGGCGGCCACCTTGGATTGGGATGGCCTTATTCCCTCGGGAGTAACACGGAACCCTAGGAACTCAACCTCAGTTGCGAAGAAAACACATTTGTCTTTCCGCAACCGCAACCCCGCTTTTTCGAATATTGCCAGGACCTTTCCCAACCTTATTGCTAATTCGGCCCGGCTCCCCCCTGTAATCAATACGTCATCAAAGTAGGGTAACACCCCCTCTAACCCCTTCAGGAGGCGTTCCACGAGTGACTGGAAGATCCCGGGCGCCGAATTCACGCCGAATTGGAGGCGCGATACCTGGAACGCCCCTTTGTGGGTGACTATGGTCTGCGCAGCAGCTGCGGCGTGGGTCACCGGGAGTTGCTGGTAGGCTTGGGCCAGGTCGAGTTTAGCGAAACACCTCCCCCCGTGTAACCTGGCCAACAAGTGGCTGACTACCGGCACTGGATACGCATTAGGGCGGATCACCTTATTGATGGTGCACTTGTAATCAGCGCATATGCGGACCTCCCCGTTGGCCTTGAGCGCTGTTACAATTGGAGTTTCCCACTCCGCAGAATCAACAGGGACAAGAATCCCCTGGCCCACCAATTTGTCCAACTCCGCCTCTATTTTGTCCTTTAGTGCGAAGGGCACTCTGTGCGGTTTAAGTCTGATTGGACGTACTCCAGGGTCCAGGTCGAAAGTCACTGGGGGGCCCTTGAATTTTCCGAGCCCCTTTTTGAAAACCTCGGGGTGCGCGTCGCACACGCTCTGTATTGGATCAGTCCCGGCGGCGTGTACTCCCACGGCGTGCACCCCCCCAATGAACAACCCCAGGGGCTGGAACCATTGAGTCCCGAGGAGGCTGCATTTACCTCCCTTGAGGACGACTAGGGGAAGCGTTGCGGTGTGCTTTTTAAACTGGACCTGGAACTTCCCAACCCCCAACACTGGGATGCGGTTCCCTTGCACGTCCTTCAGTGTGGCCCTCAACGCTTTGAGCTTGGGCCGCACGCGGGGGGCAATTTTCATGAACTCTCCCTGGGAGATGATAGAGTATGAGGAACCCGAGTCCACCTCCATCCTAACAGGGGCCCCTTGGATTACTACCTCAACGAAGTAACGGGGGTGCTCCGTGGAAACGCTGCAAACCGGGGCGTCGTCCTCGCTGTCGTCGGAGATGCGCCCTACTCCGTCCCGGGTCCTCGTGGTCCAGGTGCCGTCCTTTGGCCTCGTGGTGCGGTCCTGCCTCGCCGAGCGGTCTGGGGAGCTCCTCTTGGCCTCGCGCCGTTTCCGGCAGACCTTGGCGATGTGCCCGCGCCGGCCGCAGTTGTGGCACTCAGCCTTGCGGAATGGACATTTGGCGCGGGCGTGGGCGGCGGCGCAGCCGTCGCAGCGCCGGCCCTCTCTGTGGACCCGCCGGACGTCCTCGTCGTCGCCGCTCTCCGTGGACGAGTTCGAAACTCGCCGGGCCGTGCGCACCGAGCTCTCTGCCTTGGCGGGTTTCGGGCGCCAGTCCTGAAGCTCTTGCACCCCGGCAGTTGTGGCCTCCGCGGCCTGTGCCGTGTCGAGGACTTGTTGCCACGTGGGAGGCGGCTCCTTTTTCATCAGCGCGCGCTGAGTCTCGGTATCCCTCAGACCGCAGAGCAGGCAGTCCCGGAGGGTGACTTCTGGGGTCTCCCACTTGCATGGGCCGGCGGCCAGCCGCAGGGCCGCGGCGAACTCAGCAACCGATTCCCCGGGCGCCTGGACTCGCCTCCAGAACGCGCTCCGAGCGGGGAACATGGCTATCGCGGGCCGGAGGTGGGTGCGCAGCGCCGCCAGGAGCTCTGTGGCCTTGAAGTCGCTCACCCTCCTCGGCGCGATCAGGTCCACCAAGGTCCTCTTGGTCTCGTGTCCGAGCATGGGGACGAAGATGGCCCTCTTCTTGGCCTCATCTGAGACTTCGAGCTCCACTAGCGCTCCATTGAAGTCTATCTCAAACAGCTCCAAGTCTCCCGGCTTCCTGATCTCGTAGCCGGCGCATGTCTTGGTCCCGTGGGCAGCCATTATCCCACCTTCGTCGCCAATTTAGTGTATGGGACCAAAGACAACAGAACAGCCGAAGGGTTGGCTTAACACAGGTTTATTGCATGATGATCCGTTGGAGCATGAGGTAATGGCGGTGATACATCTCAATATATACAGTAGCCCTATACATTTGAATCTTGTAACACGGTAGCTCATTGGCTGCTACCGGCGTGGCCTCGCCCAGGCACGCCTCTTTTCCTGCTGCTGAATGCAGATCTTTCTTCTGCTGCTGAATGCGGGGAAGGTTTTCCCGCGGCTGTCCGTGATTGAGCAATGTGAACCATGTGAGACTGAACGCTCGCAGCTGCCCTCTATGGGCTGCCTGCTCGCGTTCCTTTACAGCTGAGATACCTTGTATTTGGAGTGGTTACATTCTTGCCTTTACAGTACAATGAACATGCAATCATACATACATAACAGGTATGTGTGTAGAAAGAAAGAAAAATCAGTGGCTCAGGTACTCAATTGCCTCAAATCCGAAACAAAAACAATGAAAACCAGCCATCATGATTGCTCTTCTCTCTGGGGAAACCAGCAAATATAACTTTTGAACCAGTTAGATGTCCATCTTCCTATCTTCTTTATGTCATCCTTGGTATACTGGGGGTCCTTTGAGCAGAACTCCATGAAAATAACTCGGAGCTTTATCGTGTGTCCTTTAGTCACCATAAAGCTGTTAACGCAGGCATATAGCATGGTTTGGTGGCAAGTTGGGGATGGGCTGATCTCATTAAATCTACACTGCAATTAGGACTTTCTGTTCTAACCCACCCCCAACCTGCCCCATTTTGAGACCCTATCATGGGTTAGACTAAATTGCTCTGCTTTATTGCATCCCATCCCCAGTGTATATACACAATGAGAATGGGATAAAATAGAGTGGAGCTATGTTACAGATGAACAGAGATGGGACTCAACAGTGTGCTCATGGGTAAATGCCAAACCGCTCTTTGTAGTTGATTGAGGGGGAGCCCTCCCCATCAATTGCAAAGTCCTATCATTGGTGGGGAGACCACCTCTTTGCACCTGATGGGAGGATTTTTCACCTGATAGGGCTGATGGGGCTTCTGCAGCACCATTGGAAAAGCAAAATATTGTTTGGACATGGGGATTTCACCAAACAGCATTTTGCTCCTTCCCAGCCTGTTGTGTATTAAGATTACTTATGCTTAAAAGCATCATGCAAAAAGGGCGCCATTATGGCTGATGCTGATTCGTCAATGTTTTCCCATTTCTCCGGAAGCCTGGGTAAATGTAACTATTGTGTTCTATATAAAAGCTGTTGTCCCTGCACCTTTTCCTCTGTTCTTTTGCTCATGGCAATAAACCAAGTTGTTGTTTGAACCAGCTCTGTTTGAGTAATACTTTCAGTGTTCAGACACAACATTTGGCGACGAAGGTGGGATCACAATGGTGGCAGTCGCTCCACTATAGATGGGCCCCTTCAACATCTCGAAACCAGAGTAGTGGACAATGTACAAGTTCCAGTTTGAAAATTATTGTACTTCACAGAGGATCAACCCGGCACTAAAAAAAGTCAACATTCTTCACGTTTTGCGGATTACCGACACTAGAACTTCTTAACGATCTTGTGCTGCCAAGGCTGCTAAGAGACATGGTGCTCAAAGATATCCTAACCATCCTACAGGACCACTTCAGGCCCAGAGTTGTTGTGATTCTGGCACATGTAGCCTTCTACAGACATGACCAGAATGCCAGGGAATCCATTGCTGAATACGTTGCGGCACTCCGTCATGCCGCCATCCTTTGCCAATGGGAAAATCTGGACATAGCTCTGAGGGACAGGCTGATAGTAGGCATTAGGGATGAGGCCACACAGTGGCGTCTGATGAAATGGGACATTCCAACGTTCACGGCAGCGCTTGAAGAAGTTCAAGCTGCAGAAATTGTGAATGCGGGGGTTCAGTTCCTGCAGTCAAGGCCTTCAACCCTGTCCAGAGAAGCTCTGCTGTTCACAAGCATCAAATCTCTAGCCCGTCATTGTCCTCTGACAGTTCAGATGGGGAGGATGATGTTGGTCAGGTCTGACGGTGGCAAACTGTCTGCAACATTGCACAAAGACACCATCGCACCATGTCAAGGGTGTGGGAGACGACACCTCTGCACTGACTGCCCATTTAAAAATGCAGAGTGCCACCAGTGTGGGAAGAAAGGGCATATTTCCAAAGTTTCCCACCAGGATTCAAGGGGGTCACAGAAGGACTACCCAATATCCAAAATCTTCGAGGGCCACCATTCCAGTTCCAGTGTCCTGACAATCTATGGGGAAAAATTTTTGATGCCGAGATCCAGGGGTTTCCAGTCAATATGGAGGTTGACTCAGGAACATCCTTCTCTATTATCACGCAGAAGGAATTTTTTTGTCTGCCCCCATCTGCCTGCCCCAAGCTGTGGGCCTTGAATGTCAGGTTGAGTGACATGCAGAGTTGACATATTTCTGTACTGGGTGTCAGAAACTTTCATGTGCATTTCCATCACATGTCTACCCTCCTTCCCCTTGTTGTGGTCAAGACTGGCAACCTTCTGGGAACTCAGTGGTTTGGGCCCCTGGGTATTGCCATTTAGGGTATCTATTCAGTGGGGTCTGACTCAATGTGTGATAAGTTTCCAGATGTTTTCTGCTTGGGGTTGGGTACATACAAAGGCCCCCCGGTCCATTTTGAGTTGGACCCTAATGTTGCCCCCATCAGAATGAAGACCCACCAGGTGCCCTTTGTGCTGAAGGACCGTATTGAGGTGGAGCTCGATAGACTGGTTGGGCAGGGCATTTTGGAACCGGTGGACTCCGCCAACTGGGAGACTCCGATAGTCAAAGCTATCAAATCCAATGGGGACATCTGCATCTGCACGGTCTATGAATGTGCTATAAATAAGGCCATTCACCAGAACTCTTATCCATTGGGGTAACTGCTTCGCCAAACTCAACTTGGCTCAAGCTTATCAGCAGCTTGCAAGAGGAAAATGGTGATTTCCTGCCATCCAAATTAGGAGCCTAAAGTGGCAAGAAAACCCCCTGCACAGGGCACACTCATTATGCTAATCCAAGTCCTGGGATTGGTTACAGTTTTGGATCCCATTCTCCATTGGTTAACTACATATATACCCTGTTATGATTGGTTAGTTATGATTATCCAGTGGGTCGCTACTTTGTATCAAGGAGCCACCACCAAGGAGACACTGTATAAGCCCCACGAGTAAACAAGGGTGGGGCTAGACCAGATCTACACTTCACACTCTGTACAGGTAGCCAGCAACATGCTAAGCCTGGATCTCCTCGATTATGCTACGCTTCCATGGTAGCTAGTCTTTGCCTCCTACATGGCAAGAGTCCAGAGGGACTGATTCCATGGATTGTATAGCCATCTCTGTGTCCAGAACACCTTGGAAGCTCATCTCTAAAAGACTGTTGAATAAAGACTTGTTGCTATTTTGTTCATCATTGTCTGGACTAGTGCTTATAAGGGCTGGACATAACATGCCTGTTACTCCCGCCTTGGTGTTGTGTCAAACCATCACAACTCATATGTGTGCCTTTAAGGTCAATTGGCTCCAGTTCAGAGTTAATGCGGCTCCGGGTATTTTCCAGGGTTTGGTGGAGAGGTTGCTTAAGTGTCTCCCTGGGGTTTTGCCCTATTTCGATTATGTCTTAATATTGGGAGATGATAGGGAGGACCTTGCTGTTAAGTTGGGCAATGTGCTGGAGCATTTTCAGAATGTGGGTCTCCACTTAAAAAAGGAGAAGTGCTGTTTCTTTGCTATGGAAGTGGATTTCCTGAGGGTGTCAAACCGGCCAATTCGAAAATATCAGTGGTTTTGAATGTGCCGCGGCCAACCTCTAACTGAGCTGCAGTCCTTTTTAGGACTCTTGAATTTCTTCCATTCGTTCCTTCCCCAAAGGCAACTGTGGTGGCTCCTCTGCACAGCTTGTTGCGGAAACAGGCCATTTGGCATTGGGGTCCCCCACAGGAACAGACATTCAGGGAGGTTAAGAAACTCCTTACATCCAATGCTATCTTCACTCATTTTGACCCCAGCAAGCCGGTTGTCCTGGTCTGTGATGCTTCCCCTGTGGGGAAGGTTCTGTGTCATGACCTGGGGGAAGGTAGAAAAGCACAGATCGCCTATTTTTCAAGATCTCTGTCAGATACGGAAAGGAGGTATGCACAGTTTGATATGGAGGCCCTGGCCATTATCGCAGGGACCAAGAAATTCCATGATTTCATTTACAGGTGGCTCCTCACAATCAATATAGATCACAAGCCATTCCTGGGCGTTTTCACCCCGGATAAACCAATGCCACAGATTTTGTCCCTAATAATGTTTCGGTGGGCAATGTTTTCGCAGATCTATCAGTATAGTTTGCAACATCACCCGGGGATAGAGAGGCAGGTTCGGACGGTTAAGGAGGCCCTTATAAGTATGGGGTCTGGTGATTTAGACTTGCAGCTATGTCAATTCCTTTTCACCCACAGGATCACCCCTTTAGCCTCAGGAGTTTCCCCAGCAGACCTGTTAATGAAGAGGAAGTTGTCGATTTTTGACCATTTAGACCTACACTGCATAGTAGACAAGGGGTGGAATCTTGATGTTTGCAATTCTAAGGGGTTTTTGGTGGGGCAGGCTGTGTACTGTTGTAACTATGCCCAGGGGTCCCAGTAGTTAGGGGGAGAAGTCCTAGAACAGACGGGGCCTGTATCGTATAAAGTGCTCATGGATAATGGGTTGGTCTGAAGAAAGCATGCGGACGAAATGTGTCCCCGTGTTGTGGGGCAAAACGTTCCCTGGTGGTAGAGTTTGATGAGTCCTTTAGCTCAAGTTGATCGGAAGAAGGCTCGTAGCCCCCAGATTTCAAAGTGGGCTCAGATTTCTTTAGCCAGCCCCTTCCCTCCAAGATATTGCCTGTGCATGTCCCTCCAGACCCCCCCCCGAACTGGCGGTCTCTGGAGAGGAGGGGGAGATGGCTTCCTGTTTTTCAGGTTTAGTGTCAACACTGACTCAAGAAGCTCAGGGGTTCCCCCAAAGCCCTGGTCACCCAGGGGTTTCTACAGGGACCACCAGTGACACCCGGTGTCCCATACCGGTTTTTCAGAGTTCCCCTCAGATGGGGCATACAAAATGGGCCTGCGGGCTACCCCAAAGATACAGGGATTGTGTCCGCTGTTACAGGGGGAGGAATGCTCATGGTCTCTTTGCTCATGGGACTCTTTGCTCATGGTCACTCATGCTCTGGTGACCTCCAGACTAGACTACTGTAATGCGCTCTACATGGGGCTGCCCTTGATGACCATTCGGAGGCTGCAGCTGGTCCAGAATGCCGTGGCCCGGGTGGTGATGGGGTGTGGACGTTATGCCCATGCCTCACCACTGCTTCGGGGGCTGCACTGGTTACCAGTTTGTCTCCGGGTGCAATTCAAGGTGCTGGTTTTGACCTTTAAAGCCCTACATGGTAGTGGGCCAGGGTATCTTAGAGACCGCATTGCCCTAAGGACGTCAGTCCGTCCAACCAGAGGTGACCAGAGGGGCTCTCTAATTGTGCCATCAGCCAGGGGGGCTCACCTCTCTGGCACAAGGAGGAGGGCCTTCTCCGTGTCCGCACCAGCCCTTTGGAACCTCCTGCCTGTGGAACTGCGTCTCCAGATGGAGTTGTTGCCCTTTAGGAAGGAACTAAAGACCTGGCTGGCGGGCCAAGTTTGGGGTGCGGGTGGGGATGGGGGTACCGTTGGGTGGTTGGTACAGAGAAGTGTGCCTTCCCCCAAGGTCCCTTCAGTTCTTGCACACCTTTTAGGGGTGGGTTTTTTTAAAAAACTTTTAACTTTTAACTTTTTTATCATGTGTCTTTTATGTATTTACTGTCCGCTATGTAAACCGCCCTGAGTTGGGTTGTACCTGAGTGGGCGGTATATAAGCGTGAAAAATAAATAAATAATAAATAAAGGATTGTGTTTTAGGATTACTTATGCTTAAAGGCATCATGCAAAAAGGGCGCCATTATGGCTGATGCTGATTTGTCAATGTTTTCCCGCTTCTCCGGAAGCCTGGGTAAATGTATCTATTGTGTTCTGTATAAAAGCTGTTGTCCCTGCATCTTTTCCTCTGTTATTTTGCTCACTGCTATAAACCATGTTGTTTGAACCAGCTCTGTTCAAGTAATACTTTCAGGGTTTGGACACAACACAGCCTCAACTGAGAAGACCAGTGTAGGCAAGCCCCAATCCATCTTTTGCTCTCTCTCTCTCTCTTTCCCCTTTCTCTCTTCTCTCTTTTGCTCTCTCCAGAAAATGGAAAGAGAAACAAAGCTGTAAAAATGTTTTTTTTTTTTCATATTCATTCATTCATTCATTCACATTTATACCCTGCCCTTTTGGTGCAAGCACCACTCAGGTGGCTTACAATGTGTAAGAATCCAGGGTCAACATTACACAGTTCTAACAATCTTATAGGCCTTAAAAGGCTTGCTGGCACAGGTAGGTCTTAAGTGATTTATCTCATGTCCCACTCCTCAAATTGTATCAATCCAAATTTTACTAATTAGCACAGAAATCTTTTACTTGAAGTTTTTTAAAAAATCAACACACCTTACCATTTTGCTTTCAGCTTCACTTGAGTCATTCTTTTTTAAACAGATGTCTATTTTGGAAGGAAACTATATTACAATACTATCTGCAGACATCATACAATCAAGAGTGTACATTAAGATTATTGCTAAATGGAAAGGCCCAATATACAAGTTTTTTGTACGTCTTAGGGGAAAGTTGCTCTCAGGAAATACCTGAACCCAGGGAAATGCTAATAATAATTTTTACAACTGCTGTTCCTCACCCACTCTTACACCTTAAGGATGGGAAAAGGCAAGATTTATTTTATGAAATTGTTTCTTTAACTTGACTTGTCTCTCATGTTACCTAGTGGAGAGAAAACTGAGTGTCACTGTTTACCTGCATTGTGGGGAATTATCCAGAAATTCTGGTCACCTACTATATTGTTGAAAAAAGATCACCAGGCTGCCAAGTTTCCAGTGTAGTGTTGCATGCAGCAATTTGATCCAAAGTTCAAAGGGAATGCCACTTTCTCTGAATCTGTTCACTTCGTAATGCATATATTTTGAACTTCACATTCATTTTGCAGATTCTGTCTTTAAAGTGGTGGGGCTGTTGGTGAATTTGCTTCCTTTGAGATTCACAATTTGCTGCTCATTATTTCTGAATTTGCAATTCACCATTTTTTATTCAGGATTCATTACTTCTTGTTTGTGAATGCCTCATTTTCACAGTTATTTGCAACTAGTAATTCATTATTGATGAATAGAATGTTCTCTGTGTTGCTCAGAGCTACTTAACCATACTGTATATTGTGTTTTGAGGAAAATAAGACAGCATTTGCCTAAATTTGTTTTGAATTTTTTTGAAATAAAGATTAAAACAAACCTAGAATTTATAACCAGGTTTTGTACGCAGCACAAACAAAATGAATAACTCTGACTATCTGTTTCTCTTGATCTTCATGGTTCTTTCCCCACCCCAAAGACCTGATCAATTCTATCCCATTTCTATTTTAGTCTGTAATATTTTTTTTAAAAAAAGAACTAAAATTCCTATACATGTTCATTGTATTAAAATATTTATAGTGGCCAATATCCTCTTGCACAGTTATGCAAATGGGATAATGTTTAGCTGCAAATTGTCATAAATTGAGAAACCTTTACATCATTATCTGTGACACACTGAGTTGTAGAACTCACTATGCAACAGATAGTGTCTACAGAGATTTCTTAACTTACTGAAATTTGAGTTTATGCTCAGTTATGCTGCTGGCCTATCTACATCAGGATTTCACTCCTGTATCTAGATATTTCAGATTGAGATACAGGCAATGAAGCAGCACTAAATTATGATAAAAAAATTTAAAATGTGAAACAATTCAACAAGTTTTTCTAAATGTTCAAAAATGCACAAACAGCTAGGTCAAGCCATGGTAATTTCCCCCAAAAGTCTGTGTGAAGCGCAAGATTTTACTTGATGCTGGAGGCTAGAGCTGGCAGCAATTGGGCATCCAAATGAAAGACATTCCAAAATTGGGAGTCTCAGTGGAAATGCCTTTCTCTATATTTTCACATGATGTATTGTTCCCACTGGAGAACATGTAAAAGGTCATTTAGGGCTCTGAAAGTTAACATGCAGTTTGCTTGCAAGCACTTTCTCCAAACATACACATGACATGAGTAATGCATGGAAAATGTTAAAGAAATGCAAAAAAATCAAAATTAAAAACTCCTCAAATTATGGCTTTCTTCCAGTAAAAGTATGTAACAGTCAGGAAATGCCAGTGAAGTTGACTTTTATTAAAATTAAAACCAAAAACATTTCATACCAACCTCAGCAGCATCTAACTCTACAATATCTTTGGATACAATGTATATATGCCAATGCATACCTGTATATGCCTGCACTATCTGACCATGCGAGAACATGCTGACATGAGTTTATCTCTCAACTCTCAGAGATAATAGGCATATTAATCCCATAGACGTAAACCACAACATTAAATATGTCCACTGACAAATTCAGTAGGACGTAAGTCCTAACAAATAATTAAAAGAGTGCAACTCTAATAACCATTCCCTTTATTTATTGGCTTTAGGGGGTTGTAACTATGGTTAAAGTACAAGAACATCTGGGGGGTAAGAGAAGGGTGGAAAAGTGTATTAATGATGGTCATTTCTGCCCAGGGTGGGGAAGGCTTGGAATGATCTATAAAATCCAGATTCTCATTGTTACTCAAAATGGCTTTTATAAGGGTAAGGGAGATGAGTGTGAAGGTTAGTTGAAGCACCTGGTTCTCTGTTATGTATGTATGTATGCATGTTCATTATACTGTAAAGGCAAGAATGTAACCACTCCAGATACAAACGATACCAGCTGTAAAGGAACGCGAGCAGACAGCCCATAGAGGGCAGCTGCGAGCGTTCAGCCTCACATGGTTCACATTGCTCAATCACGGACAGCCGCGGGAAAACCTTCCCCGCATTCAGCAGCTGAAGAAAGAGGCGTGCCTGGGCGAGGCCACGCCGGTAGCAGCCAATGAGCTACCGTGCTACAAGATTCAAATGTAGAGAGCTACTGTATATATTGAGATGTATCACCGCCATTACCTCATGCTTCACTGGAACCTCATGCAATAAACCTGTGTTAAACCAACCTTTCGGTTGTCCGGTTGTCTTTGGTCCCATACACTAAATTGGCGACGAAGGTGGGATATGGCTGCCCACGGGACCAAGACATGCGCCGGCTACGAGATCAAGAAGCCGGGAGACTTGGAGCTGTTTGAGATAGACTTCAACGCAGCGCTGGTGGAGCTCGAAGTCTCCGATGAGGCCAAAAAGAGGGCCATTTTCGTCCGCATGCTCGGACACGAGACCAAGAGGACCTTGGTGGACCTGATCGCGCCGAGGAAGGTGGGCGACTACAAAGCTACAGAGCTCCTGGCGGCGTTGCGCGCCCATCTCCGGCCAGCAATAGCGATGTTCCCCGCTTGGAGCGCGTTCTGGAGGCGAGTCCAGGCACCCGGGGAATCGGTCGAGGAGTTCGCCGCGGCCCTGCGGTTGGCCGCCGGCCCATGCAAGTGGGAGCTCCCCGACATCACCCTCCGGGACTGCCTGCTCTGCGGTCTGAGGGACACAGAGACTCAGCGTGCGCTGATGAAAAGGGAGCCGCCTCCCACGTGGCAACAAGTCCTCGACACGGCACAGGCCGCGGAGGCCACTACTGCCGGGGTGCACGAGCTTCAGGACTGGCGCCCGAAGCCCGCAAAGGCAGAGAGCTCGGTGCGAGCGGCCCGGCGAGTTTCCACGCCCGCGCCAAATGCCCGTTCCGCAAGGCCGAGTGCCACAACTGCGGCCAGTGCGGGCACATCGCCAAGGTCTGCCGGAAACGGCGCGAGGCCACCAGGAGTTCTCCAGACCGCTCGGCGAGGCAGGACCGCACCACGAGGCAGGACCGCACCACGAGGCCAAAGGACGGCACCCGGACCACGAGGACGCGGGACGGAGTAGGGCGCATCTCCGACGACAGCGAGGACGACGCGCCGGTCTGCAGCGTTTCCACGGAGCACCCCCGTTACTTCGTTGAGGTAGTAATACAAGGGGCCCCTGTTAGAATGGAGGTGGACTCGGGTTCTTCATACTCCATTATTTCCCAGGGGGAGTTCATGAAAATCGCCCCCCGCGTGCGGCCCAAGCTCAAGGCGTTGAGGGCCACACTGAAGGACGTGCAAGGGAACCGCATCCCAGTGTTGGGGGTTGGGAAGTTCCGGGTCCAGTTTAAAAAGCACACCGCAACGCTTCCCCTAGTCGTCCTCAAGGGAGGTAAATGCAGCCTCCTCGGGACTCAATGGTTCCAGCCCCTGGGGTTGTTCATTGGGGGGGTGCACGCCGTGGAAGCACACCCCGCCGGGACTGATCCAATACAGAGCGTGTGCGACGCGCACCCCGAGGTTTTTAAAAAGGGGCTCGGGAAATTCAAGGGCCCCCCAGTGACTTTCGACCTGGACCCTGGAGTACGTCCAATCAGACTTAAACCGCGCAGAGTGCCCTTCGCACTAAAGGACAAAATAGAGGCGGAGTTGGACAAATTGGTGGGCCAGGGGATTCTTCTTCCTGTTGATTCTGCGGAGTGGGAAACTCCAATTGTAACGGCTCTCAAGGCCAACGGGGAGGTCCGCATATGCGCTGATTACAAGTGCACCATCAATAAGGCGATCCGCCCTAATGCGTATCTGGTGCCGGTAGTCAGCCACTTGTTGGCCAGGTTACACGGGGGGAGGTGTTTCGCTAAACTCGACCTGGCCCAAGCCTACCAGCAACTCCCAGTGACCCCCGCCGCAGCTGCTGCGCAGACCATAGTCACCCACAAAGGGGCGTTCCAGGTATCGCGCCTACAATTTGGCGTGAATTCGGCGCCCGGGATCTTCCAGTCACTTGTGGAACACCTCCTGAAGGGGTTAGAGGGGGTGTTACCCTACTTTGATGACGTATTGATTACAGGGGGGAGCCGGGCCGAATTAGCAACTAGGTTGGGAAAGGTCCTGACAATATTCGAAAAGGCGGGGTTGCGGTTGCGGAAAGACAAATGCGTCTTCTTCGCTACAGAGGTTGAGTTCCTAGGGTTCCGTGTCACTCCCGAGGGAATAAGACCAGCCCAATCCAAGGTAGCCGCCATCAAGAAGGCCCCTCGCCCCACATCCAAGCCCGAGTTGCAGTCGTTCCTCGGACTGCTCAACTTCTACCACTCCTTCCTCCCGCGGAAGGCAGCCGTGGCAGAACCGCTACACAAATTGTTAAAAAAGGACGAGGCATGGAAGTGGGGCGACGACCAGGAAAAGGCTTTCAATGACCTGAAGCGACTCCTGGCATCAGATGCCGTACTGACCCACTTCAATCCCAAACGCCCGGTGGTCCTGATATGCGATGCATCCCCGGTGGGGGTGGGGGCGGTGTTATGCCACGTGCTGGAGAACGGTAGGGAGGCCCCGATAGCGTTCTACTCTAGGTCCTTGTCCCAAGCAGAGAGGAACTATGCTCAGACAGACAGAGAAGCACTAGCAATAATTGCGGGGACCAAGAAATTTCATGATTTTGTGTACGGCCGCCCCTTCACCATAGTGACGGACCATAAGCCTTTGTTAGGCATTTTCACCGCAGATAAGCCCACACCCCAAATCCTGTCCCCGAGAATGCTCAGGTGGGCCATTTTTCTCAACGCGTATCAGCACGCGTTGGTGTACCGGCCCGGGAGGGAGATCAGCCATGCCGACGCCCTGTCGAGGTCCCCCATTCCCTGGGATTGCTGCCACATGGACAAAGTAGAAAGGGACCATCAGGTCTTAATGATAGAGGTCCTAGACTCCCCTCCAGTACTACCGGCCGACATCGCCAAAGCGACAGGCAAGGACAAAACGCTGGCCACAGTCTGCTCCTGGGTACAGAAAGGGTGGCCCGTGTCTTCCCCAGCA
This sequence comes from Bradypodion pumilum, assembly GCA_035047305.1. Lineage (NCBI taxonomy): Eukaryota > Metazoa > Chordata > Lepidosauria > Squamata > Chamaeleonidae > Bradypodion > Bradypodion pumilum. The sequence continues at coordinate 201,086,525 of JAWDJD010000003.1, read as the reverse complement.
GCGGAATTCGACACATTTTTCAAAAAGAAACTAGAGTTGTCCCTAGAGAAGTGCTGCCTTTTGTGGGGACAGCGGGTAGTAATCCCCACGCCTCTCCGGCCGAGGGTGCTTAAACTGCTGCACGTCAGCCACCCGGGGATCGTCCGCTCAAAGGCGCTGGCCCGCAGTTACTTTTGGTGGCCCCAGCTAGACGCCGACATCGAACACATGGTCGGCACTTGCGAAGCGTGCCAAAGCTCAAGGCCAGAAGAGGCTCGCTCGCCACCTAGGGAGTGGGACACGGCAAGGGGGCCCTGGTCCCGGGTACATGTAGACTTTGCTGGCCCGTTCAGGGGAACGCTTTTCCTCCTCGTGGTGGACGCGTTCTCCAAGTGGTTGGAGGTCATTCCAGTCTCAAGCACCTCCTCGGCCACAACAATCAAACAGTTAAGGAGGGTCTTCTCCACGTTCGGTTTACCCGACACCCTCGTCAGCGATAACGCCAGCTGTTTCACGTCCGCCGAGTTCGGGGCATTCTTGGAGCGCAACGCCATTCGGCACGTCACCTCTGCCCCCTTTCACCCGGCCACCAACGGCCAAGTAGAGCGCCTCGTGCGCACCACGAAAGACGCGCTACTGCGCATGGGGCCCGGAGACCTCGACCTGAAATTGTGCCAATTCCTGCTAAGATACAGGGTCACCCCACTAGCGTCAGGGTACTCCCCCGCAGAGCTGTTGATGCGCAGGAAGCTGGCCACGGGAATCTCCAAGCTAGACCCCACGAGAGTAGAGGACAAGGGGCAGAACATAGGGGTGGAACCCACAAAGAGTTTCAGCGTAGGCGCCCCGGTGCATTGCAGGAACTACGCCAGCGCGGGGCCAGCCTGGGTGCCGGGCACCGTAGTAGAACAAACCGGCCCCGTCTCATACCGCGTAGAAACCAGTACAGGCTTCCTGTGGAGGCGACACGTGGACCAACTCAGGCGCAGGGTCCCCGGAGAGCAGGACGGAGACGAGAATAGCATCGAATCAGCGTTAGGGTACTCCCCCACCCGCTTAACCCAAGGGGGAGGAAAAGGGGAGCATGGGTCCCCACCAAGGGGGGAGGAAAGGGAATCGATCCACAGAAATCTTTTGCGGGGGTCCCCGAAGAAATGGAAGAGCCCCGACCACACACATACCCCGCGGGAGTTTCCCCGAAACACAGATGCCCATAGAAGTTTAGACGTTGATTTGCAGTACCAGGGGGAGTTAGCGGAGTGGTCCCCCACCCATCCTAGCGAAAAGAGGGGTTTCAGTTCAGCCCCTGGTACCTCCAGTCCCAGTACCTCCAGTCCCAGTAGCCCCTGTGAGTTAGAATGCGATATAGCGCCACTTTCCCGGAGACCGACACCCCCAAGACGGGAGGCATCAGCGAGTCCGACCACCACAGTCTCAAGGTCCCCCGAGCAGGGATCAGAAGGTAGCCGAACCGCAAGGGCGACCTCATCGGTTCCGCGGTTCACAATAGGTGGATCCCCGGGGTCAGAGAGCAACAGGCAGGGGTTCACCTCCCAACTATTCATTCCTTTCCCATCCCCGGGCGCGAGGCAGGCACGGACGCCCCACGGAGCCACTAACGAATCCCCGTTTCCCGTTGCAGGACAAGCACCCGCGGAGTCAGGGATCACAGGCTCTCCAGTACTAGGTCAGACGCAAGCGCGTCCCAAGCGCACGTGCGGCAAGCCACAATGGTTGCGGGACTTCGTCCCATCCTAGGGGGGAGGGATGTTATGTATGTATGTATGCATGTTCATTATACTGTAAAGGCAAGAATGTAACCACTCCAGATACAAACGATACCAGCTGTAAAGGAACGCGAGCAGACAGCCCATAGAGGGCAGCTGCGAGCGTTCAGCCTCACATGGTTCACATTGCTCAATCACGGACAGCCACGGGAAAACCTTCCCCGCATTCAGCAGCTGAAGAAAGAGGCGTGCCTGGGCGAGGCCACGCCGGTAGCAGCCAATGAGCTACCGTGCTACAAGATTCAAATGTAGAGAGCTACTGTATATATTGAGATGTATCACCGCCATTACCTCATGCTTCACTGGAACCTCATGCAATAAACCTGTGTTAAACCAACCTTTCGGTTGTCCGGTTGTCTCTGGTTCTCCCTGTCACAATAGTTCCCAGGGATGCTTTGTTAACTCCACTAGTTTTTCATCAACTTCAGTTTCCAGCTGGGCCCAAGTTCCATTTGCTGGGCCCCAGCATCCCAAACCAGGGCTAAGGTCTAGTTCACAACACTGTCATTTTTTAGGAAGAGCTGGTAGTGTAGTTCTAATGCAAGCTTCCAAGTCCCAACAATAGACCTTGCTTCCAAAGAATCTGTCACAGACATTACTCATTACACTTCCTCTGCCAAGAAGATGTCTCTGGCTCAGGGTAGGACCACTGACTTGTTGTGAGGATCAGGACTGGGCCACAACCAGCATGCTCCCCTTACATGCTTTACCTGCAGGAAAACAGAACAGTTCACACATCCATAGATCACATGCAACCTCTCCTCGCCAAAGGTACAGAAGAAGGTAGGAGGTTCTCCTTTGCCCTGAACGTAGTCCTTCCCTTCCAGATCTATTGAGGGCAAAGTATCTCCTTCCTCTTTCTCTTTTAAACTCAGGTCCTACAAATCCATGCCAGTCTCTACTCCTCTCTTCAGGTACTGTAATTCTACCCCTGCCTCTTCACTCTCTCACCTGGGCCCCCACTTTTACCTTCTGCATCTTCAGGATGCTCTGCCACTAAGGTCTCTGTACAGTCTACAGAATGTTACAGGTGCAAGGCAGACTGTACACTGGGAACAGGCAGAGCATCTCCTTCACAGATAGCTATCGATTGTTGATCTGATTGTAATTTTAACCTGTGTATATTTGAAGAAATATCAAATTTAGGATTGCAGGGGAACAAAGTGTCCCTCCTTTCCCCTGCCCCATGGACATCCATCCTAGTGTCATTAGCTGAGAATTCTAGATACCTGCAGTGTACATTAGACCAGGGTTTCTCAATCTTAGACATCCAGGTGTTGTTGAACTTCAATTATCAGAAACCCACCTTGATGACCTGCTGAACAGGGCTTCTAGGAATTAAAATACAAAAACATCTGTGGGCCCAAGGATGAGAAACCCTGCATTAGAAAATTCAAGTACAATGGAACTCCAGATAATGTCCAAACTTGGTTCCACAAGTTTGGACGTTATCTGGATTTGGACGTTGTCCAATGCATTGAACAAACAATGTTTAAAAAAGCACAGATTGGGTCCCCTGACCACCACCACCCCAGCAGCAGGGGTGGCGGAGAGCCCATAAAGGGCTGAAAAAACTCCATCGTGATGCAATTTTTTCAGCCATTTTGGACTCTCTGCCACCTCTGCTACTTCTGCGGGGTCGGGGGACCTGATCCGTGCTGTTTCTGATGTCCTCCAACCTTGCCGGGCAGTGCTGCAAGGCAAAACCTGCAGTCGATGAAGAAGTCCCCCTCACCCGGCCTTTTGCCTTGCAGCAGTGCCTGGCAAGGTTGGGGAACATCAGAAACTGCCCGGATTGGGACCCCCAACCCTACCAGAGGTGGCAGGGATGGTAGAGCACCCACCCCCACAAAAAGGATGATATGTTCTCCTACCTGCTCACGCTGTTTGCCTCCCTGCAGCCTCGGAAAACAGTTGCAGCCACCATCTTGTAAGAACCTTTTTTCTGGACTTCAATTCCCAGAACCACAAGCAGTCTGTAAACAAAATGATCACCGCATGCATTTTTACAGTTTGCTTGTTCTTCTGGGAATTGAAGTCCAGAAAAAGGTTCTTATAAGATGGCGGCCGTAACTGTTTTCCGAGGCTGCAGGGAGGCAAACAGTGTGAAAAGGTAGGAGAACACGTCATCCTTTTGTGGGGGTGGCCACTCCGCCACCCCTGACACCTCTGGTAGTTTCTGGGGACTCAATCCTGGCAATTTTTGATGTCCCCCGACCTTGCTAGGCACTGCTGCAATGCAAAAGGCTGGGGGGGAAACTTCTTCATTAGTTGCAGGTTTTGCCTTGCAGCAGCAGCTGGCAAGGTCGGGGGACATCGGAAACAGCGTGGATTGGGTTCCCCAACCCCCCAGAGGTGTCAGGGGTGGTAGAGATCCCAAAAGGGCAGTGTCAGCATGTGCGTGCAGAAAAACGTCTGCATCAGAGAACGTCCAAATGACGTTATCCGAGGCACTTCTATTGGCCAAAAACTGGGATGTTATCCGGATATGATGTTATCAGGAACAGACATTATCCCATACCCGTCAAGTATCCCATTTTGCCTGGGAAACTCCCATATTTTACCCCTCTTCCTGCCCCCTCCCGTTTTAATAATTCTCTCCTAAATCTCCCATATTATTTTTTTTTTAAATCCTGACTGGAGCCCTCACAGGTGAAGCTGCATTATGTTCTTCTTGCCACCAGAGGCCACTGTGGCTTTTCGCTTGCAGAAGGGGAGAGAGGTGAGGGCCTTCTTTCATTTCTCTGCCCCAGCGAGGCTTCAGTTTCACTGCTGGTTGGAGCCACCATGGGACGGGAGTCCAGGTGAGCGATATTTTGTATATGCAAGGGCAAATCAGCTCTTGGTCTGGGGCAGACTTCTCTCTCACTCTCATGGTTTATTGAGCTATTTCTGCCCTGCCTCCTGGAGGCTTTCCTTTCTCTTCTGGAGTTGGGAGGGGATGTTGCTTGATCACTATATCCAAGGGAGAGAGAGAGCTGAGGTTAATTTTGCTTGCAGTTGCCTGGGTTCCTTTTACAGTAGGAAAAGCTGCCAATTAACATCAAGGTTTCCCCACCCTACCCAGCAAGCACCCACCTTCTTTCAACAAACCATCTGGAGAGAGATTAACTCCTTAGCTGCTGGGAGGCTTGGAAACTACAGAGGTTGCTTTTTTACTTTACTAATTCCCTACCTCAAGCTGGATCCAACATTCTCAGGTGTTGGTGCTTCAATTGGTGGCCATGAGGAACAAATAAATTGGTTAATTTGGGGACATTAATCCCTTGCTCCTCCACTGTAATGGAGGGAGGGTGTCTAGCCATGTGCAGTGCTAGCTCATTAAAGCCAAGCTGCTTACAAGCAGTTGGTAACCCTAGGGGGTTGGTTTGCTATTCTGCACTTTGCTTCCCAGAAAAAATAAATAATTAAATATGAGTAAACAAGAAAATAAAACAAAAGTCCCCCAAGAAGATGGAGAAAACATTCTTTGGCAGGGTTGCAGGTAACCAACAAGCATCAGAATAACATGCATGCATGTATATTTAGTACATGTATGTGTGTGTTTATAAGTTTGTATGACTACATTGTAAGATTCACAGTACAACATTTTGTTTGTTGTTTAGTCGCACAGTCAATTCTGACCTTTGCAACCCTATGGACCACCACCCTCCAGGCACCTCTGTTCTCCACCATCCTCCTCAACCCACCCAGCTCTGTGCCCACTGCATCTACAATACCATCCAGCCATCTCATTTTTGGCCACCCCTTCTTTTGCCCTCCACATTTCCCAGCTCAAAGCTTTCTCAAGTGAGTCCTCTCTTCTCATTTGATGTCCAAAGTACTTTAGCTTCATCTTTACTATTTGAACTTCTAATGAGCAGTCAGAGTTGATTTCTTCTAAGATTGACCTATTTGTTCTCCTCGCTGTCCAGGGTGCTCTCAAAACTCTCCTCCAATGCCACATTTCAAAGGCGTCTATTCTTCTGCGCTCAGCTTTCCTAATGGTCCAGCTCTCACAACCATACATTACCACCAGGAATACCATTGTTTTGACTATGTGAATTTTTGTTTGCAAGGCGATGTCTCTACTTTTAACTATGTTCCCCAGGTATCTCATAGCTTGTCTCCCAAGCATCAGTCGCCTTTTTATTTCATGGCTGCAATCACCATCTGCAGTGATCTTTGATCCTAAGAAAGTAAAATCTGCCAGTCATATCTGACTCTAGGGTGCAGTGCTCATCTCCATTTACAGCCAGAGCCAGTGCTGTTTGTGTTTGCAGATGTTTTCATGGCCATGTGGCAGGCATGACTAGAGGCCAACAAGTCACATGGTCAGATTTGGCCATGCCCACAGATTTGGCCATGCCCACAAAGGGGCATGCCCAAAATTTCCCTTATTTTGAAATCCAAAACTTGGCAGGTATGCGTTATCCGGAGTTCCACTGTATGGTTAAACTTGATTTAAAAGATCAACATATATTTGCAGAGTTGTCTGCTATTCAGATTTATACAGGGTGGACCACAAGTCCCTACCTGTCCATATTTATTATATATTTTTCTTTCTTTCCAGAGAAATGTGGCTGATTTATCCCCATTTACACTTTCAGACTTTATTGTGACAAGTACATGGATACATGAGTGCAAGAATATTGGTGACACCCTGGATACAATAAGTGGCAAATTTAGAGAAAGATTCAATAGGGACTTACAGGCCACCCTATAGATTAAAGTAAATATCTGCCTGACTGAAGAGAAGATCCATAGGTGGAATCATATGAAACCAAGTCAGTGGCTAGACTTATTCATCTCTTTCATTGCTTGAAAGGCGAGGGGGACGCCCAGTGGAACGCCACCGCCACACACCTGGCCCCACTGGGGGTGAAGAGGCTTCCTGGCCACACCACCAGCCGGAGCCCTGGGCCCCGCCCCCCCCTCACCCTAGGACTTAAAAGGCGAGGGGGACACCCAGCGGAATGCCGCCACCGCACACCTTGCCCCAATAGGGGCGAAGAGGCTTCCTGGCCATGCCACCGGCTGGAGCCTTGGGCCCTGCCCCCCCTCGCCCTAGGACTTGAAAGGCAAGGTGGCTGCCCAGCGGAACGCCACCGCCGCACACCTGGCCCCGCTGGGGGCGAAGAGGCTTCCCGGCCCCGCCCTCCCCCCTCGAGGGACTCTGAAGGCATGGGAATTTGTGGGTGGTTCTAGTTGATTTGTATTTATTGCATTTTTATATTGTAGTTGGTGTAATACCATGTTCTGTTGTGTAATTTTGCATTGTTGTTTTGCTTGTGAAATTGTATTTTGCTTTGTATTGGTGCCATATTGTATTTCTGTATGTTATGCATTGTGAACCGCTTTGGGTTGTCTGCTGGACGAGGAAAGCGGTATATAAGAATAAATTTCAATTCATTTCAATTCAATTCAATTCTACCACTAAGTGCCCCTCATCCCTGTTGTCGCTTTTAGCTAAAAGCTGAAGGTTCGAAAATTTTAATTTGCTCATAGACTCAAAGTATTGATGTCAAAGCATACAAAAGATCAAGGTGATGCACTTTGTGTCGGCAAAATGTAGCAGAACAAATAAAGAGAAGACAGGAAGGCAAATGCAGAATATGTCAGCCAAGGAAGCAGGCTTAGAAAAGTCATCTGGCATACCCTGTGGAGCACTCAGAGTTTTTCCTATTAACAAGACTTCTCATTTGTACCTAGAGTGTTCATTGAACAAAGAGAGAACTAAGTAAATGTACGGATAAATAAATAAAGATGTAGCCATAGCAGCAGATTTAGGCAGCATCTAGGGAAAATAGTCTGAAATGTTTTTCATGATTCCTGCTAATGGTCCTAATCTGCTCCAGTTCTTCCTTCTTATCATAATATAATGTCTGATAAGTAACCGACACTAATATAGCTATGTTGAAAGATGTAAAATCCCAAGGACAAATTTTAGAAAATAATTAGCACATTAAAACAGAGAAAAAGAAAATGCTATGCAAAAGAAAAATAACTGAATCTTGGAAATTATTGTAAGATGGCATGGTTTGACTTAGCAGCCATCCCACTATCTTAATGTCAATGTCCACAAATCACATTGTTAATCATTTCCAGGCCTCTAGGTGATAGTTGGGCCCTTGATTCCAAAAACAGCGGTTTTTCTTTGCTCCACAAAGTAACTAAATGAGTGATTGGTAGTGTAAACATAGATGGCTGGAGTCTGATGATAAGTGTAACACTGTAAAACATTTATTTAAATTCCAGGAAATTACACAGTAAACAGTGCTATAAGATTTAGGCATAATACACACAAATATTCTAAGATATTCAACTTGCATTAAACCATCAAGTGAAGATGAGTCTTATGTAATACTAATGATACTAGTGCATTATGAAATTTTATTATTGCTCCTAACCTTCCAGCAATTCTAGTTAAGACTTATTATGTTTCTAGCTGCACAAGCTGGGCTAAAAACTGAAAAAGAAAGACATATAGCTGCACATTACAAGAGTCAGAATCATGGAGAAATAAGCAAAGGATTCTTGATCCAAAAGAAAAAAATAGATGGAAGTATTATTCTAGGTAGAAATTAATGAATATGTAAAATAAAGTACCAAAGTCTGAGCTTCATCAGAAGGAGATAAAAGAAATAAAAGAATGAGAAAAGAAAGAAAACCTAGGAAATTAATGCTTATTCAGAAGCAAAAATCTAGTCCAAGGGAGGAGTAGACTTCTGTGCAGAAAACAAAAAGAAAAGTTCTGGTTGGGTCGGGGGGTGGGGTGGGTCGGGGAACAGGCTCTCTGAGAAGCAGTGGCCAAACGTTATTCAGAGTTGCGTAAAATGTCCATAAAGGATTCAGCATTGGAAATTGCAACCCATCATAAAATTATTGGAAGCATAAAATAAATCAGTCCAAACAAAATGTTCATTTCTCTATGTATTTTATAAAACAGAAATATATTTCAGCACACATAAAGTATCAGATTAGAAAAACAAAATGCTTGTATGTGTACAAGAGTGAAAAGGAAGGGAAGACAGAGTCTGTTGAGAATGTTTTTTCAAAGTATTGACAAAAACCACAAGCTACGGCTAGATAGTGATGAAAGCACAAATTAACCTGTATTCTTTTCCAGTTAAGTCACACAGTTGGATTTGAATCTCTTCTTTTTAAATGTACACACAGGCAGAGGAGGAAAAATCCCTGCTAACTGCAGTTCTATTTAAAGCATTTTTAGGCCGTACAGTTCAAAGAAATAGCCTTAAGAGGAAATGAGTGAAAGGTTCCTTTCTCAGTCACTAGTTTCTTCAACTTACCTTGTCAGGGCAGACCTAGTTAAACTGTCCAAGGAAACCTGTGTGTTTTCAAAGAGAGTGGAGTGTTCACACCATGTGTGTGAGTGTGCATTCTCCTAGTTCTCCCTCATCAGGAAGAAGGCAAGAGGGCAGGTACTTTGCCAAAGCACTATTTTGTGTATGGAGGGATGGTTGTACTTTCCTTTCTGTGTTGAAGAAAGCAAGGGGATTTGACTTTTTAAAAGTACAAGCATCTCTGGTGGGGATGAAAAATTATGGATTATGGGATACAGGTTGATGTGAGTTTCCCATTGCATCATATGACCAATGGGGGAAATGTGAACCCTTTCTATTTCCCACATTTTTTTCTGTGTAGTCTGTGTGCTGAGAACAAAAGCAAACATTAGGACAGCCCATGCTAATAGCTGAAAGTATATTACTGCACAACAGAGACTGAGGTGGTCCTTCTGTTTTTGTGAAATCAGACATGAAAGGAATCCTTTGCTTCAGTCCTGAAAGCTAGTCACTGAAGAAAGGAAAAAAATAAATAAATGTTGTGAGATGCTTGTGCTGGCACTCAGATTTTCACATTAGCTAAGAATATCCCTCTTTCAAGTCATAGGGTATCACTAATGTCTATTTCTGGCATAGGAAAAAAGTCAAGGACAGGCAAACTGTTTACAATGAAAATTAAAACTAAAGGAGAAAGGAGAGTTCATCTCTTGAGATGTAGCCTTTTTAAACTTACCAACATTGCTTAATGGTACCTTTCTTTACTGACCAGAAACAGCAGCACTTTGTCATGAGCCAGCTAATGTGGTCCTATCAGAGTACATTCTGGGCTAAATGGCCAAATCTTTGTTCCATCCTAAAATGGAAAAAAAACTAGGAAAATTGGACAAGGCACAAAACAAAATACACAAACAAATGGATGTTTGTGTATTTTGTTTTGTGCCTTGTCCAATTTTCCTAGTTTTTTTATTAGATTTTGAGGAACACCAAGAATTTAATCCATGTTTTAAACTGTCTTGGCTTTTTGATTAGTGTTTTTTTACTTCCCCACCATGCATCCTAGTGAATGGACACTAGGATGCATGGTGGGGAAGTAAAAAAACACTAATCAAAAAGCCAAGACAGTTTAAAACATGGATTAAATTCTTGGTGTTCCTCAAAATCTAATAAAATCAGAGAGAGCTTAAGGGTAGGAACTTTCAGCCTCAGGAGCTGTGAAAGGAGAACAGCAGATTTGATTTCACTAATCACCTAATCTACTTCCTCAGCACCATGAGTGCCAGGCTTGGGCACAGCACTTTAGTGAGGACCCATTGACCATACGAGCTAGCATAATGTTCTGCAGTGAATAGTAAAAATCCTAAGCAACCTCAATATTCCTGGGGTCCACTTTTTATACTTCTCTCCTGATCAAAAAGGACCAATTACATTTAGGGTGAGAAGACTGTACCACTACCTATACCAGCTGTAGCTCATTACTTGGCCATCTCTGGCCCAGGTGTTGGAAATAAATCTCGCCCCTCATGCCACAGTGAATCTGGGTCCTTGGGACAGATAGAGATAAGGATGTACCATCCTCCCATCCACCAAAACTTCACATCCCCAGAGGCTGAGACACCTCCCTTTGCTCTCCTCCCAATATTTTAACCCTTGAAGGGTAATTTCTTCACACCAGGTTATGTAGGTTCAAAAAGGAAATAAATGGGTGTTGTTGAAATCTAGCATTACCATAGAGTTACCATATTCTGATTCTCCAAATCTGGAGAGTCTAATCTGTATAGTACACAAACTATACAGTTCTATTTGCATATTGTACAGATTTATGTAATATGTTAATTAATGTAGATTTTTCATAATAGGCACATTAAACACATTAATTGTTGTAGCATTTCTCTACCGATATATTTTAGCCTTGTTTATACAGTAACCACTTATCTCAGGAAGGCAGAATCCAAAGAAGCCAAATTCAAAGCTCTGCTTACACAGTTATTTTCAGAACAAAATGAGGAAAGAAGAAGCAGAGAAAGCAGACATGTACATTGCTTCTTTATATAAATAAATTATGGCATTTTGCAAAGCACCTTAGGATTCTGGTAACATTCTTATCAAATGGCTTTTAAATTTTGCCACCAGTTTTTACTAAAGGCAATTCCTTGAACAGATCCACAAACATTGTCCATAAGAGACACACTGTCAGCTGATTTAGATGAAAAATGCCAGGGAAAGAAAAGGCAAGTAGTTGATATCATAAGGGAGGGAGGAGACAATGTGTCATTTCTTCAAAGATACAGATTGGATATTTTATTATACTGTAACTTGAAAAGCTTAACCTTATTTTGCCATATTTGACTTTCCCATGTACACAAGCATGTGTCAATTGAAGACATTGTCTCCTTCCTGCACTGACATTAGCCATGGTTTTGTTTCACTGCTATGCTATATTGAGGAAGGGGTTCATAGCAGAGTTTGAATACATTTACCCCATCCAAAATTCCCTAGCCAGAGCAGTCATTGACCATATTTTCTGGGACTTTCCAAGGAAGTGTAATGATGATGATGATGATGATGATGATGATGATGATGATGATGATGATGATGATGATAATAATAATAATAATAATAATAATAATAATTATTATTATTATTATTATTATTATTATTATTATTATTATTATTATTATTATTATTATTATTATTATTATTATTATTATTATTATTATTATTTCGAGTCAGACATTATTCTGGGTTGAAAGGATTTTTGTGGAGTTTTATAAGAAACTCCACTCTGGGGACACCCAATTGAGGCTCCTTTCATGACCCCAAGAGCTGGAACAGAGACAGGTGCTCCATCTGTCATGCAGTAGCCGGGTCTCGAACTGCCAACTTGCCTGCCTTCCAGCTAACAAGGCGAGTTTCTTCACCACTGCATTTCCTATATACATTTACTGATATTTTAGACTAATTTAATTTAGTAGGATATGTGTACGAGTTAGCATTTCAAAGCGTGATACTTAGGCAAATACAGGTAGAAAGTATATTTGAAACCTCTTTCACGAAATTTGAGATTCACAGCAACCATAAGCAAAACAACAACAACAATAGTAACAACAGGCAACATCTTCAATCTATACTTTGCCATCCTTTCTTTTCTCCTCTCCCAACTGTATTTTCCGTAGGGCAACACCTGTCTAATCTCTCAGCTGAGCTTGCAAAAGCCTGTGTAAAATATACTAGAATGTAATGTTGGAAAGAACTGCAAGGGTCACCTTATTTCCCCCCTCCCTCCCCTGTGAGTTTCCCTGCCATTCAAGGAAATATGATAACATACAGAAAAAGATGCCAGCAAACTGGAACAGATTCAGAGGAGGGCAACAAATTTGATCAGAGGAATGGAAAGATGGACGGAATTGGGCATGTTTAGCCTTGCAAAACGAAGGCTGAAGGTAGATATGATAATACTTTTCAAATACCCATGAGATAATCAGACAGAGGGTTGGAATCTGTTCTCAATCATCTCAGAATGTAGGATACATAATATAATAAGCTCAAATTGTAGGAACCCAGATCTGCCTGAATATTAAGAAAAATGTTCTAATAGTTAGAAAAGTACAACAATGAAACCAATTACCTCAGGAGATGGCTAGTTCTCTATCACTGGAGGGATTCGACAGACAATTAGACATCCAGCTTTTACATCTGCTTTGACTTGGATTCCCGCAATGAGCAGGAGGTTAGACTTGATGGGCTTATAGGCTCTTTCCAACTCACTTATTCTACAGTTCTATAATATATGATATCAGAGCTTTGAATAGTTCATTTTTAAACTACTGTTCCCATAATTTCCCTACCAGTATTCACTGTCATGAAAATCCTTAAGGGAAGTTAATTTTACTCAAGTTACTTTGTTTTAACTTCAGTTACACCATAGTCTTTTTCTATGAATCTCTGTAGTCTTGTTAGGCTATAACTGAGAAGTGGCAGTAACGCCATTTGCATTCCAAAACAAGCACACTCCACATTAACACATCATTAAGACACAGGCTTGTCAATTAAGCAAGGCCAGACTCTTGGATGCTAATCTAAAAGGGGGCATCTTAGATAGAGCAAGAAGATAAAGTAACACCTGGGAATGTTAACAAACAAGATAGTGGTCACACCACGTAGCTTCTAGAACATCTTTCACATTCTAGAGGGTGGGAGTGAGAGCCCTAAAACTGTAGTAAAGATCTGAGATTTTGAATCTCAAGAAAGGGTTTTTTCCGATGCCAGGGGGACCCTTTCTCAGTTGAAATAATGGCATAGATGAACTCATGTATTTGATGAGGGCTAACAAGCCCGTCCAAATCCGTACCCTGATTAAGTTAGCTATTTTGCTATTTTGTTATTTTATTAAGTTCTTAGTTCAGTGTGGTTTAGATGACATCTTTGCACTTTTACCTTGCATATTCTGGATAATTGCTATGCTACAATAAAGCTGCTAAACTTCATTTTTTCAGCAGCATCATTATTCTAAAAAGGGAGTATTTATGGGGAAGCAATAAGAGGCAACAATAAGCCTCTTCTCACACTATCTACTTCAAGGGTGGGTCGAAGGAATCCTAAAGGAAGGATTGATTACTTTCGTTTCCTTGGTCAGGCAGTGTTATCAACTGGGACAGTTTCACTTCAAAGGTAAAACATTCCTTACCCTATGGAGCTTTGCCTGGGCCAAATCTTCTCCATGACTTTGTGTGGTTGGGTTTGGAAGGTGGCTTCTGGATGAAACATTTAATTTGTCATTGCACATCGCTACCAGACACCTGCTGTGTCACTACATTGCCATTTTCTAACTCATGAAGCTGCCGGCAAAATGCCCGGAACGATGGAAAGCCTCTAAACACAGCCACACACCCTTAACACAGTCGAAAGCAGTCCAAGGGCAATGCTGGGCCACGAGTAGCAACCGCAACATTCACTTCTGTAGGTTAATTGCTTGCAAAGAACCAACTTTCATACCTCTAAAACCTGATTCATTGTGGCATTTCATCTGTTTGCAAAAGAACAATGTGTTCTGAAAACTACTTTCAGGAACTGGGGGCAGCTTCACTGATTCACTCATCACATGGAATGCCTCCTTTTCCCCAAGCAATAAGTGAGACTACTGATCATCAGTTTTTATATCTCTAGTTCCCTAACAGGCAGAAATTTTACTTGCTTTATGAGAGAGAGAGAAGGAAATAATGCTTTGGGTCCAGGCCAGATGATGGTCCAACAGGAATAACATGCCAGCTGTTAAATCTGGAGCAAATATTATGGCAACTCTATGCAATCCATGTTGTTGTAATTCTAAAATATACTTGTAGATATAACAAATGTTAGAATGACACCAAAAATCTTCAATTTCATAACTCCCAACAAAAGAGAAATTGCACAGTGCTGTCCTGAAAACTTTCTCCCTCTTGGGAAGGAGGGAGTGCACAACTGTGTCACAGGGAGATTTTACTCAGTAGTAGCTACCAGTGCTAAAACTGGAAGTCTTTTTCAAATAAATGCAACAAAAGGCAGTATACAGCGACAGGGGCACAAATAATGTAGTGCTACAAGTTTTGATATGCATGGGGTATGTGTGTTATTTATTTATTTCTATACCACCTTCCTCGCTTAAAAAGCGGCCTAAGGTAGTTTACAAAAGATAATAAAACATAGCATAAAAACAATTACATAAAAACATCAAATAAAATCTATATATCTAAAACTACCATATTAAAATCACATGAAATTATCTGATTAAAACTATCCTTACCCTCCCTGCACCCACATTAAAGAGATGGCATGGCCCGAACCTCTCTATATGGGCTAGACAAGCCAGCGGGAGTGGGAGATCGTACCATTCATGCCCCACACCTGCTGACATAGTCATGTCTTTAGAGCTCTTCTAAAGGGGAGCAGCTCTATCTGGAAGCATAACTCCAATGGCAGGAGGTTCAAAAGGGCTGGGACAGACACTGAGAAGGCTCTCCTCCTGGTCCCAGATAGATGTACTTATTTCACTGATGGGACCAACCATGGAGCCTCTCCGGTCTGCCCTCGTAGGATGGGCTGAAAACCTTTGGATGATGCAGTCTCTTAAATATCCTGGTCCACTGCCACGTAGGGCTTTAAAGGTCAAACCCAACACCTTGAATTGCATCCAGAGGCACACTGGTAACCAGTGCAGCTCCCGGAGCAGCGGCGTGGCATGGGCATAGTGCCTGTGCCCCATCACCACCCAGGTAGCTGCATTCTGGACCAGCTGCCGCCTCCAAATGGTCGTCAAGGGCAGCCCCAAGTAATCCAATCTGGAGGTGACCAGAGCATGAGTGACCATGAGCAAGAAGTCCCGGTCCATGAGCAGTTGTAATTGGTAGATGACGCGAAGCTGTGCAAAGGCCCTCCTTGCCACGACTGCCACCTGCTCTTCAAGCAATAGTCGTGGGTCCAGGAGAAGCCCCAGGTTATGCACCGGGTCTGTCGGAGGCAGGGATACCCCATCCAGAACCAAAGATGGTAGCTCTTGGGACAGCCTGTGGCCCCGAACCTATAGCCACTCAGTCTTGCCAGGGTTCAGCTGAAGCCTGTTGTTCCCCATCCAGACCCAAACAATCTCCAGGCACCTTGTTAGGGCTTTGACTGCATCACTCGGGTCCCCACTGGCTGAGATGTACAATTGAGTATCATCAGCGTACTGATGATGCCTCACCCCATTGGAACAAATGTAGTTTCATGTAGATGTTAAATAAAAGAGGTGAGAGTCTTGAGTCCTGTGTTACCCCATACTGGAGAAGCCTAGGGCTGGACATCTCATCCTCCAAAGACACTTCCTGGGTCCGGCCCCTCAGAAATGAGGTGAACCAGGACAACACCGTGCCCTGCGCCCCCAATCTATGGAGCTGCCCCAGAAGGATACCATGATCGACGGTATCAAAAGCTGCTGAGAGGTCAAGGAGAGCGAGAACAGAAGGATTCCCCCTGTCTCGCTCCTGCAAGAGATCATCCATGAGCACGACCAATGACGTCTCGGTACCATAACCAGGCCTGAATCCTGACTGAAATGGGTCCATATAATTCGTATCATCCAGAACCCCCTGGAGGTGCCGTGCCACTGCTTTTTCCAAAACCTTCCCTAAAAAGGGAAGGTTGGAAACTGGTCTGAAATTTGTTAAGACTGTAGGGTCAAGTGATGGCTTTTTTTATAAGGAGATGCACCAGCTCATGTTTAAAAGCCGCTGGAAACACCCCCTCCCATAAGGAAACATTTACCATCGCACCGACCCAACTGCCTGTTTTTGCCTTGACAGATTTGATCAGCTGGGCAGGACAGTGATCTAATAAGCAAGTGGTATCACACACAGCCTCTGAGGAGCCTGTCCACTTCATCAGGGCCAACAGGATCGAACTGCTCCCAGATAACATGGCCAGACTCTGCTCCAGGCCCCTCCAAGTGATCTATCTCCATGCAGGAATTGAACCCTGAGTGAATGTGAGCAATTTTCTCTGCCAGATGATCAGCAAAATTGTCAGCTGAGCTCTGCCAACCAGGCTCCGCCCCCCCACCCCCCCAGCTAGGAGGGACCTGGTCACCCAAAACAAGGCTGCTGAATGATTATCAGCAGAGGCAATAAGAGTGGTGAAGCCATGAGGTAGGCTCTGATCACAGCTCTAACTCGTGTTTGGTCGTACTCGCTCTGGGTCGTCACCCAACGGCGCTCTAGGCGTCTCTTTGTTTATGTAATCAGATGAACAGGGCACAAGATGTTCAAATCCAGATTTGATGTACCTTATATGCTTTTTTAAACCAAAACAATCACAGCCTGCCCAATCTCCACAAATTGATAAATTAAAATTTTAAAACTGCAGCATATCAAACAACACTATGTGTTTACACTCTAAATAGCAATTGCATATATATTAATATAATTTTGAGTGTCAGCAAATTGTTTTGACAATTCCTTTCACATGAGGATTATTTAGAGTTCATAAGTATTCACAATTGCTCGGAGAGATATCCAGGGGAATAGTAGGCAAAGCAGGGGGAACTGAAATAGATGTTCTAAGAACCCATAATCTGAAATCATTTACACTTGCCTTTACATAATTTTAACTAATTTGCCATTAAAAACTGTTTCAAAGCCTGCTTTTCTCCATACAGTTCTGCACAGAATTCCAATGATTTTGTTTTGGGTAGCATTGTCTGCACTCATATAGACACATGTGTTCCTTTTGTGGGACAAATTCCAGTTGTTATAGTAACAGATATAACAGAAGGAGGAGGGAAAGGCTATTTATATATTCCTAACATGCATAAGTATTTGTTTGAAAGGCTGTGCAGTTGATATGGCTAGTATTCTGTATATACAAAGAAATGTAGCATGGAATGAGAGTCAAGGTCAGAAGGAGTCCATGCGAAAGAATGTGTTAGATAAGTGGAATGATGTTCCACTCATATTTTTTTCTGTGTTCCTCTAAATTTCCCTGCATATACAATTAACAGAAAAATGACCAGTACAGATGCTAGTAGCATACATGGTTTGATTGACCTCACTCATTTTCAATCCACCTGAAAATAGATGTGAGAAAAGAGAGGCAACTTGAGTTTTGACATGAAATACTTGCAAATAAGCCTGCAAATCAGCTCTTACTCACAAAGTCTTTATGAGAAATCACAATTTATTCTCTTTTGCATGTTTACCAGCCTCTTAAAAACAGGATCAAGGTAGGGTTTGTTAGGTAAGCACACTGCACTATGCTGGACATTTCTTCCATTTAAAAGGTTTGCTATAGTCTATTTTTGTACATTGCTAGTTGTAATCCGGGACTGCTTAATGGCTTAGTGGTTAAGACACTGAATTTAGTGGCTTAGTGGTTAAGACACTGAACTTGATGATTGGAAGTTCAAACTTCCAGGGCTTGGTTTCTCTAGAAATGAGTAAGAATGAAGTTTGCACATCAGGCTAAGATTATAAAGACATTATTAATCAATGATGCCCTCCGGATATATATGAATAGCATACAGTTGATGAAAACCTGAAGTACACTTCCTTCTTCAGTGGGTCTGCAATCCTGCCCAACATCATCCATTCATCTCTTCTATTCCCGAGATCCTTGTAACAGGTAATAATGGGTTATTTGGGTCTCTTGGACTAAAAATCCCATAATTTCCCATTCTGGAAGTTCTACCTTACATAACACCTAAATGTGGCTCACCTGAGAGAAGAATCCTAAACTGGTAGACTTTGAAGTTTAGCTAGACCTAGGTCCACCCAAGATTTCTGTTCCTGCCTTATTTTTCAGCTTTCCTTCAGGCCTAGTCTGAGCATCTGAATACATACCATATTTGCCAATTGTCCTCCTATCATGATGACAGAGGTTATTTCTAAAACACCTATTATACCCTCTGCATCTCATCTCATCTCCCCAATGTATACTTTTGGTCTCTTAGAGCAAGAAGTGTTACCCCCTATTCAAATTCATGTAACACTTCCTGTCTTATTTGTTTAATCTGTAGAATCTAAGGGAATTCACTCACCTCTTCCACTTTCCCTTGGGTAATCACTTTATGCTTATTAGTGGCCTAATCTTTCTATCCTAATCTACCAACCAGCTTTAACCACGTTTGCAACCACTTTAGAAATCATTCAAGTGCAAATAACTCACATATCTAATACCAGTTTAGTCTAAACTAGGTTTATTTGCTTCTCAAAAAATTATGTTTACCTCTGAACTCATGTATTGTTTAATTGCATTAAGTTGGGATGAGACCATTGTTTTCATGTATTAGTGCAGCAAATTTCCTCTCACCCTTGGGTGAAAGGAAACACTTTACCACAGTAATTATACATTCACACTAGGAGGGTCTTCTTTGTTTTGTGAAAGAATACAATTGTCTGATTAACTCAGCCTAACTGGCATTTTGAATTGGAGTTGTCGTGATTCCATGACAAGATGATGTCATTTTATGTTATTAATTATGATTTTGAGTATGTTGTCATGTAGAGATGCTATGTAGTTAATTTTGTTTAATTCTGATTAAGTACACTTAGCCTAAGTGCACCCATTTTGTGAGCCTCTCCCCACCAATTTCTAGATGATGATGGAAAGCTGCCTTGTGGCCAGTTCTCAAGGCCATCCCTAGGGAAAGAACCTTGAAAATGTTCTCTCTCATGGACTTAGATGAAGAACACTGATAAGGTGCCATCTGGACCTTTGATCTACATACTGGACTTGTCATTTTGACAAGTCAATTAGGACTGGTTATCTACCTTTTTCCAATCAGAAAAGGTATATAAACAGAAGCTTAATTCAATTACGGGGGAGATTTCTCTATTTAGAGAGATAAGCACACTTCCATGCATTCGATAGGCTTTCCTACCATCGAGGAAGCTATCAAACCCATCTTTCATGGGGTGCCTAGGAGCGCCACAGATTAGGGTAGTTTAGGTTAAGGTGCTGCTATGCTATGCTAATTTCTTTACTTTCTTTGATTTCTGTATTATGTGTATTTATTGGAACTTTATTCTATTATTTCTATTAGTTTAATAAGCTCATTAAATTGGCTTTCGAGTCAATCTCAGTTCTTCTTGCTCCTTAAGCCAAACTGGAGCAAGAGATAGTGAGTGGAGACTTTAAATTACAAAGGGCCATTATTATAGGGAAGATAGCAACTTTATTCTGTGAAACTCGTGGGGGATTTTTCCAGCTGTCCAGAGGAGTCCTGCCTGGCTTGCCTCTTCCCAGCCAGAAGTGGTGAAACGTCTTTGAAGGAGAAGGTAACGGGAAACCCCCACACGCACACTATACTCCCAAGGCCAGCAAGTTCTCCTCAAGTTAGAGATAAGCGTGTCGTTCTGTGGAAATTGGCATTTTCTGTCCCAGAGGTCTCTGTAGCCAAATTAGACCTGTGACATTAATTTGCTTCATTGCCATTTTCCCCGGAACCCATGAGCCAGATTCGCTGGACCAGTCTTTCTCTGCTGAACTAAGCCTGGCTTGAGAAAGCACACCCTTAGGTGGGTGCTTGCTCATGCTGCAGCCATTGGCCTCACCAAAGTTTGAGCATCCGAGGTCTTCTGGCGAGTAGTGTCCCTGTACAGGAGTATTAACTGTGATTAAGATGCTGAACTTGGCAAGCAGTTTGAGACATGAGTACTGCACAATGGAGTGAACTCTCGTCTCTGTCCCAGCTCCTGCCAACTTAGCAGTTTGGAAGCAAGAAATTGCAAGTAGATAAATAGGTACCACTTTGGTGGATAGGTAAACAGCGTTCAGTGTGCCCAGGTGTCTAGTCATGCCTGCCACATGGTTATGGAAATATATGCAAACACAGAGAGTGCTGCCTCTTTGGCTGTAAACAAAGATGAGCAATGGACCCTAGAGTCAGATACAACTATCTTTCGAGCAAGGGAGACTTTTATCTTTATTAACTGATTCTTACTGATGCATCAGGTAGAATGAAAGTTAGATAGAAAGGTTATAACCTGTCAAACTATGAGTTTAATTATGTAAGCTATTTACTTTTTGTTTGAAGCCTGAGATTTACAGCTGTGAATGAATCTGCCATCACATTTGTGATCTCACAGGCATTTCCATAGCAACAGCCTATAACATCATACACTGGTTTTTCTTACAGAATACAGCAGAAATAAAAGAAAGGCACTACAGTATATGATAACCAACATTAAAGGAGTGATAAACTATAGCCATTCTGGTACAGCTCCCATGTAATGGGCTGATTTCCATCATACCAGGAGAGATTTACTAGTTTGGGGCACTTTGCTACTAACATCATTGCTATGTAAACCGCCCTGAGTTGGGTTGTACCTGAGTGGGCGGTATATAAGCATGGAAAATAAATAAATAAATAAATAATACATCAGAGATCAGAAATGCCAGCATGCTAGTACTTCCTTTGCAGGCGCACCCCCCAAAGAAAGACTCAGACACCGGTATATGGATAAAGGCATTGGGCCACTTTTATTGAATAATGCCCTAGTCCGAATTATAACTTTCAATTGGTGTATTCATCCAATTGTAATTCTTAAGGCAAGCAGGCTGCAGTAACACTGGTAAGGTTCCTCCCAAAATTGCCAATGATAATTGGCTACAATGTATCCATTTGTATCAATTTCTTTGTTGACACAAATTGTTGACCGGAGTCAATAAACTATCTACTGACCCCACCCTATGATGTGCATCCATCAAATCACGAGGTGATGCATGCTGAAAAGCTCCTGCCATCACCCCTTGCCTGGTTCGTCGTTGACCGGTCAAAGCTATTACACCTGTACCTGTCTAAGTGTTGGCCAGTCAATTGCGAACCTGCCGGATACCTATGGGTCATCAATCTTTACCTTACTAGTGCTACCCGCCACACAGGGAGGCATCTGTGAAGACTCACCGCCCCCCCCCCCAGACCGTCAGCTCGGTCACCAGGCCTACTTGCAAATCTTCAAGAAAGAGGTTAATACCTCTAGCCGACAGGTGGACCCCATCCCCTGCATAGAGATCGTAATTTTGCAAACTAATCGTGGGGTGCCGGATGACCATCTCAAAACCCTTGTCTGCCAAGAACCGGGCAACAGCCCTGTTCACCGAGTGGCGAGCGTGGTCAAGGGCACAGAGGTAAATACCTCCCCTGTATGAATGACGCGGTATGAATGATAGCAGCCTTGTGTACGGCCACACATAATGCAAATAAGCTAGGTCACTGCAAATCGTGAATTTTAAGGAGAGGCCAGTGACCTGGGCAAGGTCATTGCCCCCGAGGTGCAGTACAAGGACATCAGGCGGGTCAACATCCCTGATGGAAAACAGGAATGGCAACAGTTCCCGCCATCTCATTCCGCGCTTACCGTACCAACGTATACGTGCGGTACGGGCAGCATACTGCGCTGCCAAGTGCACGTAACTGTGGCCCACCAGCCATACTGCCACAGGTGTGCGGGGACACACAGGGTCTGTAAAAGAAGAAAAGAGAATAATGACTTAACTGGTACTCATGCCTGAAGTGGGCGAACATACAATGCAAAACGCATGGATCCCCATCTCCCCATTCGGCGTATATCAGCCTCAGAGTACCCAAATGCAGCCGCAGTGGATGCAGCACCTATCCTAAATGAATGGGTGCCGTAACGAGCCCCGGGGAAAACCCACACTGGATAGTGCCATACCGGTCACCTTCCAAAATTAAAATTTAATAAGGGGAGACCCATCCTGGTGGCAGAAAAACGGGCCAGGGTGCGCACCACGCACTGCCAAGAACTCCTGTAGGGCACCAACTGGACAGATGTCTACAATGGAACATCGTAGCAGTCTAACTCCACTGCCTACGCCATGCTGATCAACTTTTGAGGACCGTATCCTCAACTGAGCCCACTCATTAGTGACATAGACATCGTCGAGTTCCAGTGCCCTACGAGTCGTATCCGCCTTAGACAGTAGTACCAACTCACTGATGCGGAGCGCTCCTAAGAAGGCCACCGTGGTAGCCGCATGAAAAAAAGCCACCTCATACTTATCATAACACAAGTTGTGCCAGCCTCATGCAAGGTGGGTCAGTACCTCTGGTGAAATTGGGTGGCGAGTGTCCAGGCGGCAGCCACGTTCCCGTGTCCACCCCTCCAAAACATGACATATGCGGAAATCATTCACGCAGTCAGCAAAACCCCTCACGTTGGCCATAAATGCCAGTGCCGACAGCCTGGATGCTATAGTACGAGGAGCCAAACCCTGACTGTGTAGATAAACCATAAATTGTAAAACCTGTTCCACTGGAATGGGCCACACTTTGGGCAACTGAAGTTGCGCACAAAAGGTTCTAAATTGTACAAAAGCATGTTGATACGCCTTACGCGTGCGAGGTGCCAAAGACATGACGATCGCCCGGTTCACCTCTCCTCGCCAAATGTCCAAATCTCGGCCGGGAGTGGCGAGGGGAATTCCTCTGCTTCCGGAGTCAAGGCACGGAACCGGGGGATCTGCAGGTGGGATAAAGCATCAGCAATATCATTATTAATGCCTGGGACATGTCTTGCCTTAAACAGCACATTTAGGCGTAGGCTCCGTAACACAAACTGGCAAACCAACGCCATCACCCTGGGTGATTTAGACGGCTGAGCGTTGAAAATGTGCACCACTGCAGCATTGTCACACCAAAAATGGACCACTGAGTCGGCCCACTCCTCGCCCCATAGCATCAAAGCTCCCAGGATTGGGAGGAACTCGAGAAATGTAAGATCGCGGAGGCAATCCGTGCCCCGCCATGCTGGAGGCCATTGGCCATAAGCCCACCTCCCCTCAAAGTAAATCCCATACCCCAGGGAGCCGGAGGCATCCGACTGTACTTGGAATCTAGGGGAAACCAAAAGGTCGGATCTCCAGAAAGAGACCCCATTAAATTCCTGTAGGAATGTGAGCCAAACCAAAAGGTCAGCCCGCATGCCCCTGGTCAGTCAGACCCTGTGGTGGCGCTTTAATAGGCCAGACATGGCGTCACATAGGCGGCGCGCAAATGCTCTGCCGGGTGTCACCACCCTGCAGGCAAATTTAAGATGGCCATGAAGTACCTGAAGCTCACGGAGTGACACTTTACGTTTGGCAAGCAACGCCAAAATCATCGCGGAGATCCGGGTGACCTTCTCAATGGGTAACCGGGATGCCTGTGCGACCGTGTCAATTTCAATACCCAGAAATGTGAGCGTAGTAGATGGGCCCTCGGTCTTTTCAGGCGCTAAAGGGACACCCAGTTCCAGCATTAGCGTCTGAAATGTAGTGAGGAGACGCGTGCACGTGTCCGAGCCCCGTTCACCCCCGAACAAAAAGTCATCGAGGTAATGGGCTACAGACCGAGACCCGGACCTGCGAACAAAGGCCCACTGAAGGAAAGTGCTAAAACGTTCGAATGCTGAACATGAAATAGAGCAGCCAAAAGGCATGGCTTTGTCTACATAGAACTTCCCTTTGAATCTAAAACCCAATAGCTCAAAGTCCCCTGGGTGCACTGGCAGTAATCGGAATGCCGATTTAATGTCACATTTTGCTAGGAGGGCACCGGGACCACAAGAGTGCACCATCCGTAGGGCTTGGTCAAACGACGTATACCTGAGCGAACAAAGGTCATCAGGAATAGCATCATTGACAGAAGAACCCGCCGGGTACGATAGATGGTGGATTAAACGGAATTCACCCGGGGTCTTTTTAGGTACTAGCCCCAGAGGGGAGACATTCAGGTTAGGGAAAGGTGGTTCGGAAAAGGGGCCCGCTACCCTCCTGGCCTCTACTTCTTTGGCAATACTCAGGGCAGCTACCTCCTCCTTACCCTTCAGGGAAATTAAATTGGGGGCATCTTGGGGTCCTCGCACCCCTTTGAATGGGATACGAAAGCCCCACTGGAAACCCTCCAGGAGTTACATCGCGTCCTCCCTCCTTGGATAAGCTGAGAGCCATCACTCCAACATATACACGTTAACTGGGGAGGGGGCCTTTTGACTGGCTAGCTCCACCAGCAGAAGCTCTGCCTGCTCCCTGTCCACCTCTACCTCTGCCCCGTGACCCACCAGCCCGCGGGCATGCAGAGGTGGCGTGGGGGCCAGCGCAAGAGGGACACTCATGTTTATATTGACACTGTCGCTTATTGCACACGCCATTAGCTGAGAAGCTCCAACACAGCAAGCGGGCTGGAGCTCCCTGCCCCGCCAGCTGGCGGGGAGCCTGTGTTGGAGCAACTCACTGCACAGCATGGCCACAATGGTACCTATCCCCAGGCACCGGATGCGTGGGGGTCATGTACAAGAGCCACAATTTTTGGCAGGGCTCATCCCATCTCATCTCCGGGTGTAGGGCCACTCTCATTCTAAATTCCTCATCGTAAGCCAACCAGGATGGGCCAGGGAAATCAACCATCGCCCTGTAAATATTGTCCAAGTATTGGACCATAGGAATGGCCAAATCAGGCCGGGCCCTAAGGTATACCGCCATATAAATAAGATATGCCGACAACCAGTTGGCCCAGGTGCGCGGTGGCTTACGATGATGAGACAGTTCCTTGTCTCTGTCATCCTGTCCCTCTCTCTCTTCCTTAATGGGCTCACGGTTCAACAGGGAGAATATATCCACGTACTCCCCCCGCTAAATCTTCTCCCTCGTGACCTGGGACAAATGATCACCAAGGGGCAAGGAATAACCAGCCGTCGGCAAAGCCGTCACCGGCACATTATGTATAGAGGGCATACGCAGCGGGACCTGGACAGCCCCTGCAATGCTCGGCACTGACCCAGGGGCGGAAACCCCCGCTCTCAATGAGGTGCCATTTTGAAACCATGGGACACTGGGGTAGGCTGGTAACTGATGCCCACTCGCCTCAACTTGACGAGGCCAGGGCCACTGAACCCCACCACTGGAAGTGGGCTGTGATGTAGGTGCACTAAATTGAACCTGATACTCACTAGGTGCACCCTTGTGAGCCGCCCCCACTGGGGGTTCCGGCCCACGGCGGGCGTTGGAGCTCGCGACCGGAATCGAGCTCTGGGGCCACACCTGACTACTCCCAGTCTGCAGATTTGGATGAACGGGGAGCTGCGAGACACCACCAGGCGCCGACCGGAGCGTCTCAAGCAGCTCAACCCGGCTGGCCGCCCATTGCAGCATTGCGGCCGTCGAGGTAGCCGGTGCCAACAAAGGGGCCCCGGAGGAAAGAGAAGTGCCCCCTCCACAGGAGGCTGTGCAATGCCCAAAGATGCTTCCAGCACTGCTAAACGTGCTAACAGAGCATCCACTGCCACAGAGCCCCCAGCATAAGGCGGGCCGGGTGGGCCGGACGGCCCACTAGGCAGTTGGAAAGGTAACCCGAAAGGCGAGCCAGGGCCAGAATAGGGCCATGCCCAAAACTCCTGCCCATGAGGGACCGGAGGAGGAACGGGTTGTATGCCCACACCAGGCCCTCCCAAGCTGCCCTGACCCATGGCCGGTAACGGCAGGCCGAGGGCCGAAGCCCCTGAGGGGCCGGCCTGTAGCTGGCCAGCCAAGCCCGGCTGCCAAGTGCCAGCCTGAGTAGCCCCACCGGTATCAGTGGGCAAGGCTGGCACAGTGCCCTGCCGCGGGGGCGCAGCCCTGTTCCTCTGACCCGATGGCTGTCCCCCGTCCGGCGCAGGGCCAGTAAAAGTTCTCCCCCTTGGCCGCGGCTTCATCACCGGGGCCTTTCGCTTGGGAGGCATGTCTCCCAAGGAGAAGAAAAAGCAGGATCCCTATCCAGGGATCGAAAACCTAGCGCCGAAGCATGTGGTAGCCAAGCAAACCAAGGCTCTGCGTGCGCTAATCCTCCTTTCCCAGCCGGGAAAGCACCACACGGGCTAAACAGCCGAAGACTAAATGACAAACAGCGACGGAGAAAACTTCTCCTCTCCGTCGCTATTTCTTAAATGGCAGCTCGTCTGCCTCGTGGCCACCCCTTTTATAGAGGGGTGGCCACGCCCCCTAACTCACCCGGATGTCTGAGTCTGGGTGGGGGGCCGCAAAGAGCGCGGCGGCCATTTTGGTGCCGCGCTTTCATTTTCTGCTTCCTCTTGTGTTCTTTGCTGCTAAATAACCTCAGGAAACGTAGATAACTTTCCTTGTAGAAATTATGCATACACTTTCAAAAATTACTTTTCATTCTTATTTTATTATGCCAATTGGAAAGATCCAGCTCTTTTTTCACTACCCTTGTTTGCTTTGGAAGAACTAATCAAAACATTTGGTTTCAAGTCAGTTTACAGTCAGAATTTTCATCTGTATTTAGACCACAGGGTTCAAAGTCCTATTTCTCTCTATTCCACAGGCCCCTCAGGCAATGGGTAGTAAAGACTCCTATTCTGTCAGAGATTCTATTGCTTTCCACCACAGCATTATTTTTCTTGCTCAAAAACAAAGTCCTCTTCATCCCACCTAGGCTTCTTTTCCTGGCACCTTCAACTAGCTACAGTTCTCACGATACAGTTCTGCCATGGGCTGGTGTTGATGCTTCATTCTTCTTTCAACCTAACCATGACACCCTGCCTCAGAATCCATGGAATGCCTTGCTCTCTTCAGGCACAGCACCAGTATTGGTACCTCGTCTCATGGGAATGTAACAATTCACATGATTTCATTTATTTTATTTATATTCTGCTTTTCATTCAGAGTTACTTGCAATCTGCATACTTCTCCTTCCTAACATCATTCCAGTGATGTGATTAGGGGAATGAAGACTGGTCATAGGCTACCAATAGAGCTGCTTAGCTAAAGAGAGGTGTGAACTTGGTATGTTCAAGGACTCCATTCTGGTATATCTTTTAAATTAGGATTTTTTTTTTTGATTTGCACTGCTAAGATTGAATGCTGTCCAGATGAGAAATGTGAGCAATATGTGTGACCTGAAAGACATACACAAAAAAATAGTTGGGGGGGGGGGGGAGAGAAAGAAGGGACTTTTTCCTTCATAAAATAACATTCAAATAACTACAAAAACCCAGATGTGTCTAGAAATGAATATGGAGAAAAGAGGAAAACATGACCAATGTGAATATACAATGTCAATCTTATTCTTTTCACTACTTTGTCCGTTTAAGAACTACAACACAATTGGTGTTAATAACATGTCCTTTTATATTCAAATGTAACATGTAGATATTTTTATTCAGAAAAGCTTTCAGGAAACACATGCCAATGTTTTTTAAAAAATTATATGTTACTGCCTAGTATTTACTCTAACTCTTATTTATTATCAGATAGGTGTTATATCTTTTAACGAATTAAACAGGCCAGAGTAGCCACAGTGCTAGATGGGTGGTATAGAAGCCAAAGGAATGAATAAATGAATTAGATCTTCTCAGTAGTACTCCTGTAGTATCATGGAGGCCTATATTAATAAATCTTTTATCCAGCCACTTTCAAAATAGCACTCAGCTGACATCAGCATTCTGAAATTTTCTTGTAGAATCTTCTTTCATCACTAATTATATCCAGCCTCTACAGATTTTGCTTTAGTCTATTCTGTAATCTTAAACTCTCCAGATCTGTAAAAACATATGTTTAGTCAACGTGTAAATTGAGGACAATTATCATTAGGACCGCACACAGTAATATGAGAATAATTAGACCATTGCTGCCAGCAAAAATATAAATCAAATCAGATTGTAGTATCATCTTAACCTATAAGAAGTAGGATGGGTGGTGAGTGTCCGGCATTAATGCCTACACCCGGCTCAACCATACTGTACTGAGCCGCCCACACTTACCTTGAAACCGAACTCACAATGCCACAAGGTGTCCAGAGGCTGAGAGTGGGGCAACCGCCCCACAAACATGAACAAAAAAGGCCCAGCAACTACAAGGCCCAGCGACTTCCACAATCAGGCTGAAGGACATGAGTGCAGAGGAGGCAGGGCAAGCGGCGCACGTTAAACAAAAAATGACTACCCAACATGCAAACAACTTCCCTCTGGGTGGGTGGGCAGGCATGTCGGTTGCTGGCTGGGCCGCCTGCTTTTGATGCACCCTACCTGGCCAGCGAAGGCCTTGGCACCGGCGTGGATGGAGGACAGGCCGCGCCACGGAGGCACGGAAGGTAAGCAGCCTAGCCTGCAAGGCTACATGTAAGTGGGGCAGAGGACAGGGACTGAGGGGGGAATGGGCCTGAGGACCATGCTACCTGCCCTGGTGTGGGAGGGGAAAGGGGGAACATGAACCTGACCCCCCAACTGTTCCCCCCAGTCCCTGTCCCCCACCCCACTTACCTGTTGCTGGCTGTGCCAATCGCACTATGCACCTCCCCGGCGTGGCCTTCCATGTGTGTGCATGTGTGGCCTCGCCGAGGCTTTGGGGGAGGAAGGTGAGCCCCTCCTCTCCCTGCACAGCTTTGGCATGTGTGTGTGTGGTTGTGTTGTGTATGTGGTTGTGTGTTTTATGTGTGTATTGTGTGTGTGTGTGGTTGTGTGTTTGGTTATGTTGTGTGTGTTTATTGTGTGTGTGTGGTTGTGTGTGTGTGTGTGTGTGGTTGTGTTGTGTGTTTATTGTGTGTGTGTGGTTGTGTTGTGTGTGTGGTTGTGTTGTGTGTGTGGTTGTGTTGTGTGTGTGTGTGCACCCCCAAAGCCACCCCTACCATCAACACCCCAAAAAAACCTAAAATGCTAGTCATTAATAAATCATAAGAAATACAATCGATTACTGCACATGAAGAGGAAAAAGCTGAGCCATGATACCAGGCCGGGAGGGGGGGGGGTGTCAGTTTTTATAAAAGATAATAAACAAAGTTCAGAAAGTGATTATGGCTGGTTTTCTATCAACAGAACCCCCATGGCACAGTGGTTAAGCTATGGTCAAAATCCTGTTCATGATCTGAGTTCAATCCCAGTGGACTCAAGATTGATTCAGCCTTCCAAGGTCACCTTGTTTGGGGGCAAGATAATCCCATAATTATCTTGTGGAGTGCCCATAGAATGCTTTGGACTATGGGATGTTGTTGTTATTGTTGTTGCTGCTGCTGCTGCTATACGAATCTACTATTTGATTCAGAGTTAAAGACTGGTATAAAATTTACAGTTCAAGCACTAACCGGCCAGGACTTAAGACCTGTTAAGTATATATGTAATTCCTAGTAAAGTTGTGGGGTTGTGGTTAGTAAAGTTTCGATATTTATGTCCAATACATCCAAATTTTCCAAATATCTTGGGAGTCCTTTAGATATTGCTCCAAGGGCTCTGATCACTATGGGTACAACAGATTTCTTGTTCTATAAACACTCAACTTCAGTTTGCAAATCACAATTTATTTATTTATATTATTTATGGTTCAAATTTCTATGCCGCCCAATCAGGTGAACCCGACTCAGGGTGGCTCACAACAAAATTTAAAACATGCATATTAAAAACAATTAAAACCCCAACATACCCACCCACCTATTAAAATTAACCACATTAAAACTGTCTGCATTAAAAAGATGGGGGCTTCATTTTATAAGCCAGCAGGTGGGGGCCACTCTTCCATCTGAGCCCCACACCTGCTCCGCCAACCAGGTTTTTAATTCTCTTCTGAAAGGCAATGTTTTGTGATTTTCTCTAGTTGCCCTCAATTCGTTCATCTTCTGGTATAGCAACATCAATAAGCCAGGCCTTCTTTTCTGCAACATATACCAGGTATGTTGTGAGTCAAATGTCTATGTTTTAATTTTTAAGTTTGGTATGTTACAAAAGATACTCAATGACCCTAAGGTTGGATGCATTTGTAATATTAATGCAAATGGTTCACACAGCATTTTGAACAGCACAACTTTAGTTTTATAGTGACAAGGCATATAAGCTACATAGACATTTTTGTAAGGGTAAAATACTTAACCTTTTAAATTCTGACATATTAGTTTAGGAACCACTCAGTCATTCCCATTAAGGACTTTGTGATATTCTTTGTAAAAGAAGGAAATGAGAAAGAGAATATTTTCTGAGCAAATTAAGTAAAATAACTCACATGACATTTTAATACAAATAACATAAATTGGGTAAAATGGCAATAGCTGCTGCATGAACTGTCCCATAAACAGTTGAAGCATTGTTTGCCAACACAAAAAAGAAAAAAGAGTCAGTACTCTTGTTATATTTTGTTGCTTTAAAGGGAGGGATACTTAATTTGGCGCAGACATAGTTTGCAGAAATTGAGAGGCCCCAACAACTAAAAATACAATTTCTTGTCCTATTGTCACTTGCAAAAGGCAAGGACTCTGAAAACCCTATGTCAAGATGTCTTACAAAATAAAGTAAGTTTGAATAAGAAGACTTTTATTTATTTATTTAGCGTATGGCACTTGTACACATTGAATCAACATATAACAAAAAGAATATATATTGATGACAACAACTATATATATTCTTTTTATGTGTTGTGTTATATATGAATAAACTGTATAAAACTAAACATTAATTTATAAACAAACATATAAACAATTTATATATTCAATTGCACCAGGAGTCGCCCTTAGAAAATCTTCACTATTGCCCTCATATGCTCTAAGGCTACATTGTTCTATAATATGTTGCACATTTCATTGTGGTGCATGCAGATGATGGTAGTTTCCCCTATTTATGCAAAAAATCTGCACATCTACTGTGCCCTGTACATATTCTATTAAAGCTAGCCGGTATCTTGTAAGGTTCATCAAATTAGGAGAAGAAAGAATTTAAGAGAGTATTCTTTATATCCCCCACCCACCCCGGAGCCACTCCATCACCCGGTATGGAGGCCAGGTACGCCCACTCAGCACTGCTGCTGCCCTCCAAGCCCCACCTGCTCGGAGGGCTGAAAAGCTGCCGCTGACGTCGCTGCACCAGGGGAACCCCCCGCCCACCCTGGATCCACACCATCACCCGGGATGGAGGCCAGGTGTGCCCACTCACCGCCACCCTCCAAGCCCCACCTGCTCAGAGGGCTAAAAAAGCTGTTGCTGACGCTGACGCACCGGAGGACTCCACTGCCCACCCTGGAGCCACTCCATCACCGAGTGCCACATCTCCCCCCCCTCCGGCCACATCATTGGCGGAGGGGGTTAAAAGGGCCACCAGGACTTTGGAGCCTTGAGGCAGCTGAAGAGCTCCTTCCCCAGTCTGGCATGGGTCACGGGGAAGTCGGAGCAGCTGGGGCCAAGTGCTGCCGTCATGGACTTAAGAAACTACTGCCTTTGCCGTTTGCCCCCAAGGTTGTTGTGAGCCTCTCCCGGGGCCCATGTCATCGGTCCCAGGATGGGAGGCAGCTGCTGTACGAGGATGTTGGGACCATGGGTCTTGTTGACGGTTCATGGGGGGTGATTGAATTTTGTTATATTATATTGTATCTTTGTCTTTTTTGTGCTCTTGTTATTGATATTGCATTGATTATATTGTATTGTGGTATTTTGTACTATTGTGTATTTATTAATTTTGTATATTGTACCTATTGTATTATTTTTTGCTATTGTTTGCCGCTTCGAGTCGCCTTCGGGCTGAGGGAAGTGGGATACAAATAAAACTATGAATGAATAAATGTGGTATAAAGAGCCTAAATTCCTTCATGTCCAACTCCAAAAGACAAATTGTGACAGTGGTTATGATCAGTCCTCTTGTCCAATTGTGAATGGAATAAATATTTATTAAATTATCATTTTTGCCATGTTAAACTGTCATGACATAAAAGACCCATGAGATATCTTACTTCTAGGCTGAGAGTGAAACAAATTTCTCTGCCATTAATGTACAATATCTCTAGCATCTTTTTCCTATTCAGAGGGAAGCAGGCATACACACAAGCAAAAAACAGAAAACATTTTCCAATACTACCCATTCTCTTCTTGTTGTATTCTGATAAAGCCATTGTCACCATAATTTAGAGTAGGAATCACAGAACCACAGAAAAACTGATTTAGAAGGTACATTTTAGGACACCTAGTCCAAACCCATACTCAATGCATGAATCCAAATCAAAGCAGATCGGACAAATGTTTGTCCACTTCTCTTGAATGCTTCCAGTGTTGGAGCACTCACCATCTCTCTGGGTACAGTGGAACCTTGTATAATGAAAATAATTGGTTCCACAAGGCACCTCATTATACAATGCATCGTACAATGAAAATCCCTATGGGATGCATCGTACAATGAAAATCTCTATGGGAAAAATCATACAACAAAAATCTTTATGGGAAAAATCATACAAAGAAAAATATTCATTGTACAATGCATCCCATAAAGATTTTCATTGTACAATGCAACATTTTTTCAAATTCTCTTCAATGTACCATTTTTTCATTGTATGACACATTCGTTATATGAGGTTCCACTGTATTTGGTACTACTGTTGTACTCCTCTAACAATTAAATGTTTTTCCTGACATTCAGCCATTATCTGGATTTCTGTTGTTTCAGCCATTATGAATGAAAAGAAAACTCACTAAATTGCACATTCTCATTGTTTTAAGCTCTCTTGATACAACAAAAACCTCAATGCAGAATTTTGAAGTATTTCGGGATTCCTTACCTCCACCCAAGTCTGAGACAAAGATTTTTCCTTGGCAATTGCAATAATTTCATAATAGGATATTTTAATAGGATATTTCCTATTATTCCTACTGCACTTAGAATTTGCTCATGACAGCAACCAGAATCCTGAATTCCAAGGTTGTCAGTTGTTGTATGCCAGGAGTGGCAAACCTTGGTGCTCCAGTTGTTCTTGGACTTCATTTCCTTAAGCTTCTAGTAATCAAAGTCTAAGAACAGCTGGAGCACCGGGGTTGGCGTCCCCTGTTGTATGAACTTTGCTCCCTTTCCTCTTGAAGCATTTTAGAAAGGTGTTGTGTATTAAGGCACAATTGCAAGTTGCACGGGCAGCACCTTGCAAGAAGAAAATGGTGGTTTCCCGCCATCCAAATTAGGAGCTAAAGTTGGCATGAAATCTCCCTCTCCGAGCACGCTCATTATGTTAATCAGAGTTCTGTTATTGGTTACAGTTTTGGATCCTGTTCCTCATTGGTTAATACATATATATCGTGTTATGATTGGTTGGTTAGGATTGTCTGGCGGGTCGCTACTTTGTATCAAGGAGCCACCACCGGGGATACACTATATCAGCCCCATGGGCAAACAAGGGTGGGGCAGGGCCAGATCTATACTATCCATTCCGCACAGGTAGCCAGTGCATGCTAAGCCTGGGTCTCCTCCACATGCTATCACTACTAGTGTAGCTTAGTCATTGCCAATCTTCTACGGCAGATTCCGGAGGGATTGATTTCATGGGATTCGTATAGCCATCTTGTGTCTGGAGCACCTTGTAAGCTTTATCTGAAAGACTGTTTAACAAAAACCGGTTGCTGTTCTGTTCATCGTTGCCTGGACTATTGCTTATAAGGGCCAGACGTGACATTGGCGACGAAGGTGGGATTGAAGAAAAATGAGATGGCTGACCAAATCCCATTATAGCTGCAACTGTTCGACACGTGCAAGCCTCGACTGTGGCCATATTATGACGTTCAGCTGGAGAGCTACTTCACAGTAAGAAAACTTGAACCATCGCTGTGGAAGGCAACCACTGCGGGTTAGAGACTCTCGACATTGTCTCAAAAATTTTGCTGCCCGACGTGCTACAGCAAATTGCTCTGCCGGAGCTGCTGCACACTCTGCGCAAACTCTTCCAGCGCAAGTCATCCCTCAAAGGTAAAGAACTGCTGGGTACAGCCACGACCACAGCCGTTCCTTCACAAGTTTCCGGCCACGTCCACCAAGGCTTCACAAGCTCACTTCAAGGACCACAGGCACCAACGCCATGTCGTGTTCAGTTGCGCCATGCCATGGTTGAGGATAATGCCACCTCTGCAACGAATGTCCTTTCAGAAGTGCGCAGTGCCATCGGTGTGGGAAGAAGGGCCATATATCCAAAGTGTGTAAGCAGTGCATCGAAGGTTCACCAACACTACAGTTCTGCATCGGCAAGATCTTCACGAGCCACAGGATTAACAATGAGAGACGAGACCTGAAGGATGGGTTCTTCATGGACGTTTGCATCGACGGGGTTCCTTTTCATCTTGAGGTGGATTCGGGTTCCTTCCTTCCTCTCTGTTGTGACCGAGGAAGAATATTACTGCATTCCACTGAATTTGCAGCCCAGGCAAGTTGGTGGACTTGTGGGGCTGCAAAGTTCCAGTGCGGGGAATAGGGAATTTTGAGGTCCATTATAACTACGTCTATGCGAAACTTCCCCTTGTTGTTGTGAAAATGAGTAAGACAAACATTCTAGGGTCCCAGTGGTTTGGTCCCCTAGGCATTCACTTTATGGGAATTCACTTGGGGGGTGAGTCGGTCCTCCATATTGAGGATGAACCCCAAGAGTTGTTACTACCTGGGGAGGGTTTGTCCCAAGGGCCCCCTGGAAGCGATTCCTCCACTGAACAGTTAACTGCCATGTTTTCCTGACACGTGCATGTTGCACACAGAGACAGTAACCTTGCCCAACAGACTGACTGTCCCGAACTGTTTGAATTGCAAGAACTTTTGCCCATGGATGTTTTGAACTCTGAAAACCCCAACTTTTGGAACGAGTTGTCTATCACTTTGCTCAAACTGTCCCTGAACTTTTCTGCATTGTCTAAAACTGACCCCTTGCTGTCTGATATTATTGTGTGGGTTGACATTGGGTGGCCGCCTCCTCCATACAATGCGGAAGCAAATGTGTAATACTGGGGCCACAAAAAACTCTTGTTCTTGGGTGGGTGCTCTGCAAAATAGTTGTTCCATGTGGGTTGCAGAACAAACTACTGCAGCACATGTTATTGGGGTCCACGGTTATCATATGTGCAAAAGAGGTTACGCGTAGCTATTTTTGGTGGCCGGGAATCAAACACGCTCTGGAGATTTGGGAGCTACAACACAGCGCCACTGGCACACACACTGTTGGATGGTTTTCAGGTTCCCCTGGGGTGGGTAAGGGCTCACCTGGGGTTGGAGTGGGCCACAGGAGTCTTCATTGCCCCCAAGAATAGACTGGGAAGAGAAAGAGTGCCTGGGTGTGGGCTTGCATCCCTGAGGAGAAAAGGAGGGGTTGTGGAAGCACTCACATCCCCTAGGGTTGGAGGGGAAAGGGCAGGGAACGCAAGGTCTCAGAATGTCAAGACAAAGGGAGCTTTCCTGAGGCTATATAGGAGAGCATGCAACAAGCCCTTCAGTGCAGGCAGCTCATGAAGTTGACCCAGGAACAGTTCTCACTAAAGAAGCCTCAGCTGTGGTGGATAATCAGCTCGGGTCCAAAGCAAACGGTCCAGGGTTGCTTTTGGAGAAATGGGCCAGGGAGAGTGAGAGGGTTCATTGTATGCATCACACTTGGGGTTATCATCAAGCAACCTAGCCCTCAAATGCCAGGAGCTGGACCGAGGTATGAACTGGTTTGCCTTGGGTCACACACATGCAAAACACCCAGTGATGCAGGGTTACTTGTCTGCCCCACAGTGCACCAGTAAAGAACATGGGTCACTGAACACAAGCTTAGAGGGTGCAGAGCGGCTTTGTGACTGTAAGGTTTCTGAGTTAGTAAGTTCATTGGATGAGGATTCAATATCTTAGTTTAACTTAGGGATCCGTACAGAAGAACCTAGGGGGGGAGGAATGCTGTCTATTAAGCCACAATTGCAAGTTGCGTGGGCAGCACCTTGCAAGAAGAAAATGGCGGTTTCCTGCCATCCAAATTAGGAGCTAAAGTTGGCATGAAATCTCCCTCTCCGAGCACGCTCATTATGCTAATCAGAGTTCTGTGATTGGTTACAGTTTTGGATCCTGTTCCTCATTGGTTAATACATATATATCGTGTTATGGTTAGGATTGTCCAGCGGATCACTACTTTGTATCAAGGAGCCACCACCGGGGAGACATTATATAAGCCCTACAGGCAAACAAGGGTGGGGCCGGACTGGATCTATAATACCCATTCTGCACAGGTAGCCAGTACATGCTAAGCCTGGGTCTCCTCCACACGCTATCACTACTAGTGTGAAAAAGCAGTAGCCAAACAGAACTGTTTCCAGAATCAAGCAAAAATCCGTTTGAGGCTTGGAAACTTTAATATCAATGTTCAAACTCCATAATTGCATCCATTATTCCAGAGGGACTGATTTCATGGGATTCGTATAGCCATCTTGTGTCCGGAGTGCCTTGTAAGCTTTATCTGAAATACTGTTTAATAAAAGCCTGTTGCTGTTCTGTTCTTTGTTGCCTGGACTATTGCTTATAAGGGCCGGATGCGACAAATGCAAGCGCGCCAAAATGGCCGCCACGCTCTTTGCGGGGGCCGCCCACCGGATGAAGGCATCCGGGTAGTTAGGGGCGTGGCCAGCTCCCTTATAAAAGGGGTGGCCACGAGGCAGCCGAGCTGCCATTTTGCGAAGCGACGGGGCGGAGAAGTTTTTCCCTCCTACCTTGTACTATCACCTGAGCCTCTTGGCTGCTGATTCTCTCCTTTTAGGCTTCCCATTGACCAGCTGCAATGCCCTCGAAGAAGAAGGCGACTGCAAACGCGGCTCGTTCCGCGCGGAGGCGCAATCCGGGTCGGAGGACCGCGGCTGCGCCTCCCCAGCAGCCTCCTCTGCCCGAACCCACCGGGACCGTTGGGATGGGGTTAATTCCCCCTTGGCCGGAAGCTGGGGGTCCGCGTGCGGGCACAGTAGGGGCCGCGGCTCCCGGCCCGCAAGCAGCGCCCGCCGCTGCTGGCGTCACCCATTCTGCTGGGCCTTCCTCCGTTGGGGCGCAGCTTAATGCGGGGGCTTCCAGCCTTGGGGGGTGGTGTGGCCCCCTTCCATGGCAGGGTTCTTCCCCGGCCCTACCGGGCCCGGGCTTTGGATCGTGGCATTATTCCAGCCCCGGGGTACAGGGACCTGTGCCGACGCCTGTAGTTAGTGGGCCGGCTGGCCCTTCACCCCCCCTTGGTTTAGGTGGCTATGTCAGCGTGGAGGCCCTCCTGGCCCGCGTGGAGGCCCTTGAGGCATCCCTGGCCCGGGTTAGTCACCCTGGGGCCCCTTTTGGGGTGCTGGTCGGTCCATCGTCTGCTGGGCAGCGGCAGGCGGTGGGATGGGTTGAGCTGCCTGAGGCGCGTGGCCCGGCTTCGGCCACTGCCCCGCAGCTCCCCAATCAACAGGTCGGTGCTGATCAAGCCCCGTCGACGAGCTCTAGGGCGGTCGTGAGCTCCGACGCTCCCAGTGGGTCGGAACCCCCGGTGGGGGCAGCCCATCGGGGCACAGCGTGTGAGTATGCGGTCCAAAATAGTGCACAAACACACATGGCCACGTTGGGGGGGGGCTTTTCAATGGCCTTGGCCTCGCACGGGTGGTGCGGCGGTCCAGTCGCCGACGCCCCACCCGGTGACTTCAACTATCACCCTGGGCCCCGGGGTAGGGGGTCCTTCTTACCCGGTCGGGAATCTTCTAGGGGTGACCGGGTTAGTCCAGGCTCCTTCGCAGATGCCCGCAGTTTCCACCGTGCCTGTGTCGGCTTTGCCGACGGCAGGGTATACTTTGCCACTGGGGGACCATTTGGCACAGGCCACCAGAGAGAAAATCTGGCGGGGGGAGTATGTGGACATCTTCTCCCTCCTTAACAGAGAGCCCACCAAGGAGGAGAGGGAGGGGCAAGATGAGAAGGATAAGGAGCAAGCGCGTCGTCGCAAGGCACCACGTACGTGGGCCAACTGGTTGCCGGCCTACCTCATCTACATGGCGGTATACCTCAGGGCCCAGCCTGATTTGGCGATTCCAATGGTCCAGTATTTGGACAACATTTACTGGGCGATGGTTGACTTCCCGGGCCCGTCGTGGTTGGCTTACGACGAGGAATTCCGTATGCGGATTCCCCTGCACCCAGAGATGAGGTGGGACGAGCCCTGCCAGCGGCTGTGGCTGCTGTACATGACTCCCACGCACCATGCGCCCGGGGAAAGATACCATTGTGGACATGCGGTCCAGCGAGTGGCCCCAGCACAGGCTCCCCGCCAGGTGGCGGGGCAGGGGGTTCCAGCCCGCCTGCTGTGCTGGACTTTCTCGTCCAATGGTTCCTGCAACAGGAAGAATTGCAAGTACAGACATGAGTGTCCCTCCTGCGCTGGTCCCCATGCGGCCTCTGCCTGTCCCAGGCCTGGGGGGATGCGGGGTAGAGGAAGGGGCGGACAGGGGGCTGGCAAAACTGCCGCGGAGGGAGCTGGTTCACCAAAAGGCCCCCTCCCCAATTAAGGTGGACATGTTGGAGCGTTGGCTCGCATTGTACCCGAGGGAGGAGGATGCGGTTTACCTTCTTCAAGGTTTTAGACGGGGGTTCCGTATCCCTTTTGTGGGCGACAGGTTCCCCCAGGATGCCCCCAACCTTTTGTCCCTTAGGGGGCAGGAGGAGGTAGCTGCTGCCAGCATTACTAAGGAGGTCGATATGGGCAGGGTTGCCGGCCCTTTCCCTACACCCCCGTTCCCCAATCTTAAGGTGTCACCTTTGGGCTTGGTCCCCAAAAAATCACCGGGCGAGTTTCGCCTGATTCATCATTTGTCTTATCCAGCCGGCCGATCGGTCAATGATGCTATCCCTGATGACCTTTGCTCAGTCAGGTATACATCTTTTGACCACGCGCTGCGCATGGTGCGCTCATGTGGCCCGGGTGCGCTGTTGGCCAAGTGCGACATTAAGTCGGCGTTTCGCCTCTTGCCAGTGCACCCGGGTGACTTTGAGTTGCTGGGTTTCAAGTTCCGGGGTGAATATTACTTTGATAAGGCCATGCCTTTTGGCTGTTCCATATCATGCTCGGCTTTCGAGCGTTTTAGCACGTTCCTACAGTGGGCTTTTGTCCGCAGGTCAGGGTCCCGGTCTGTAGCCCATTGCCTGGATGATTTTTTATTCGGGGGTGAACGGGGCTGGGACACGTGCACACGTCTCCTCAACACATTTCAGACGCTAATGGAGGAACTCGGTGTCCCTTTAGTGCCCGAAAAGACCGAGGGCCCATCTACTCAGCTAGTATTTCTGGGGGTGGAGATTGACACGGTAGCGCAGGCTTCTAGGTTACCGGGGGATAAGGTGTCAAGGATTGTGGCCCTTATCTCGGACTTGCTTGCTAAACGCAAGGCGTCCCTGCGGGAACTGCAGGTGCTACACGGTCACCTCAATTTCGCTTGCAGGGTGGTCGCACCGGGCAGGGCGTTTGCTCGGCGCTTGTGCGACGCCATTGCAGGCTTATCTAGGCCCCACCATAGGGTTAGACTCACCCGGGGTATCAGGGCAGATATGTTTATCTGGCTCCAGTTCCTGAGGGAGTTCAATGGAGTATCATTTTGGAGGTCTGACCTCCTGGCTTCCCCTCGCTTTCAGATACAGTCTGATGCTTCAGGGTCCCTGGGTTATGGGATGTACTTCAATGAGAAGTGGGCCTATGGTGGGTGGCCACCAGCCTGGGCAGGCACGGGTTGCCTGCGTGATCTCACGTATCTGGAATTTTTCCCTATCCTGGGGGCTTTGATGCTATGGGGCGAGGAGTGGGCCAACTCGGTTGTCCATTTCTGGTGCGACAATGCGGCCGTTGTCCACATTGTCAACTCACAGACTTCCAAATCGCCCAGGGTCATGGACCTAGTGCGCCAGTTTGTGTTGCGCAGCCTGCGCCTCAACGTCCTCTTCAGGGCCAGGCATGTCCCGGGGGTCAATAATGATATCGCTGATGCTTTGTCCCGCCTGCAGATCTCCCGGTTCCGTGCCTTGGCCCCGGATGCGGAGGAATTTCCCTCGCCACTCCCGGAAGAGATATGGACCATTGGCAAGGAGAGGTGAACCGGGTGATTGGCTTGTCACTGGCGCCACGCACGCGTAAGGCGTATCACCATGCATTCAATTCTTTCAGAGCCTTCTGTATCCAATCCCGGCTGCCAGAAACCTGGCCGATCCCAGTGACCCATGTACTTCAGTTCATGGTTTACCTGCATGCCCAGGGCCTTGCACCTCGCACCATAGCATCTAGGCTGTCAGCATTGGCTTTTATGGCCAAGGTGGGAGGTCATGTGGATAGTACCGCTGACTTCCGTGTGAGACATGTTTTGGAGGGGTGGGGGCGGGAGCGTGGGCGTTGCCCGGACGACCGCCACCCGATTTCCCCAGGGGTTCTTACCCAACTGGCCCGGGGCTGGCCTGGCCTCTGTTTTGATAGATATGAGGCAGCCCTATTTCATGCAGCCACAATGGTGGCATTTTTTGGAGCGCTCCGCATCAGCGAACTTGTGATGCTGTCTAAGGCGGATGCAAGTCATAGGGCACTGGAACTCGAGGATGTCTATGTTGCCAAAGACTGGGCTCAGTTGAGGATACGCTCCTCTAAGACGGATCAGCATGGCGTAGGCAGTGGTGTGAGACTGCTACGGTGTTCTTTGGCAGACATCTGTCCGGTTGGTGCCCTACATGAGTTTATTGCACTGCGTGGCACGCACCATGGCCCGTTTTTCTGTCACCAAGATGGGTCTCCCCTTACTAAGTTTCAGTTTTGGAAGGTGACAGGCAAAGCGCTCGCCAGTGTAGGCCTCCCGGGGTCCCGTTACGGCACCCATTCGTTCAGAATAGGGGCGGCCTCCACTGCTGCTGCTTTTGGGTACTCCGGGGCTGAAATACGCCGCATAGAGAGGTGGGGTTCACGGTGTTTTCAATTTTATGTCCGCCCTCTCCCACAGTGAGTACCAGCCTGGTCACCACATCTTTTCTCTCCCTCGTTTTTTTCCCTTGACAGACCCTGGGTGTCATATTACACCGGTGACAGTATGGCTGGTGGGCCATAGCTACGTGCACAGGGCAGCGCGTTACGCTGCGGCGACAGAGTGGGGACCCCGACTGGGACTGGGTGCATACGCAAGTCTCACATGGTATGGTAAGCCTGGGATGTTATGGCGGGAGCTGTTGCCATTCCTTTTTTCAGGTCGGAATGCTGACCCGCCTAACATTCTCATCATACACCTTGGGGGCAATGATTTGGGCCAGGTCACCGGCTTATCGCTAAAGCATGCGATTTGCGGCGACCTCGCCTACTTGCATTACGTGTGGCCCGCCACCACCATTGTTTGGTCGGATGTGGTGCCGCGGCACACGTATAGGGGAGGGTTCGACCTCCCGGCCCTTGACCGGGCTAGACGCATGGTGAACAGGGCTGTGTCCGGGTCCATTGTCAGCAGGGGTTGGGGGAGGGTCAGCCCTCACCCCGCCATTAGTCTGCGAAATTATGACCTTTATGCAGGGGATGGGGTCCATCTGTCGCGAGGAGGTATGGACCTCCTGTTGGGTGATTGGCGAGCAGGCCTGTTGACCGAGCTGACGGTCTGGGGGGGGGCGTCGAGCCTTCTTTGAAGCCCCTCCGTGTGGCGGGTAGCACTGGTAAGGTAAACATTATGACAGGTATCCGGCAAGTTCGCAATTGACTGGACAACACTAGACAGGCATAAGTTGGTTAAACGTTGTCCAGTCAACGACGAACTAGGCGACGGGGTGATGGCTACAGCTAGACAGCATGCATCACCCCGTGATTTTACGGATACGCGTCAGAGGGTGGGGTCATTAGTTAGATATTGACTACGGTCAACAATTTGTTTGTTGTCAACAAACAAATTGATACAAATAGATACATTGTAGCAATTGCCGTTGGCAATTTTGGGTGGTACCTTACCAGTGTTATTTCGACCTGCTTGCCTTAAGAATTATGATTGGTCAATTACCAATAGAAATTTATAATTCGGACTAGGGCATGAATCAATAAATGTGGCCCAATGCCGTTATCCACTTTTATCAGTGTCTGAGTCCTTTATTGGGGGGTGCGCCTGCAATGCAAGCGCGGCGCCAAAATGGCCGCCGCGCTCTTTGCGGGCCCCCCCCTCACCGGACGAAGGCATCCGGGTAGTTAGGGGCGTAGCCAGCTCCCTTATAAAAGGGGTGGCCACGAGGCAGCCGAGCTGCCATTTTGCGAAGCGACGGAGCGGAGATGTTTTTCCCCTCCACCCCCTCCCTAGTTAACAGTGTGATATTTTGGTCGCTTCGGGGCCGGGTGGGAATTTTTGGCTGGGACCCATATTGGCTCCCGGGTCCTGGTTTTTTCGCCCATCCCACACTGTTGCTATGGTTTGACATAGGGGTTTTTCTGTTGCTGCTGTTGACTTTGGTCACATGGGCAGGTAGCACTGGTAAGGTAAACATTATGACCCACAGGTATCCGGCAAGTTCGCAATTGACTGGACAACACTAGACAGGCATAAGTTGGTTAAACGTTGTCCGGTCAACGACGAACTAGGCGACGGGGTGATGGCTACAGTTAGACAGCATGCATCACCCCGTGATTTTACGGATACGCGTCAGAGGGTGGGGTCATTAGTTAGATATTGACTACGGTCAACAATTTGTTTGTTGTCAACAAACAAATTGATACAAATAGATACATTGTAGCAATTGCCGTTGGCAATTTTGGGTGGTACCTTACCAGTGTTACTTCGGCCTGCTTGCCTTAAGAATTATGATTGGTCAATTACCAATAGAAATTTATAATTCGGACTAGGGCATGAATCAATAAATGTGGCCCAATGCCGTTATCCACTTTTATCAGTGTCTGAGTCCTTTATTGGGGGGTGCGCCTGCAAAGGTCACTTGGAGGCAGGGAGAACATATGGAAGTGACAACTTCTAACAGCAATCTTCTAGCCATTTAATGCTCTCAGTGACATAATAAGGAATATTGTTGAACCTGCTTCACAAAGGTAAAAACTAAAATAAAAGAGATTATTCCAAGCCTACTTGTGGAATTGGAAAAAAGGCTTTCAGGTCAACAGAAGCAGCCTAAGCTGTAGCAAAACAT
Source organism: Bradypodion pumilum (assembly GCA_035047305.1). NCBI lineage: Eukaryota > Metazoa > Chordata > Lepidosauria > Squamata > Chamaeleonidae > Bradypodion > Bradypodion pumilum. The sequence goes on along the minus strand of JAWDJD010000003.1, from coordinate 201,043,115 downwards.
CTAAGTTAAATACTATATTAACTTCAAAGTTAAATACTATATTTTGCCAATGGCAAAACTTGCTTTAAAAAAAGAAAAAAAGAAAATGCATATATTTCCATGAAACAGATACCAGGCTTAGTGTGTTTAAATAGCAGTATGCACATCAACCCAGCATCTTCAGAGTACTCTACTACAAGGAAAAACTGACACAGAAAAATATTAGACATCCTTCCTGTCATATAGGCAATTGTATGCAAACTATCTAAACATTCTAGGAGCCACCACATCTCTCTCTCATTCACTCACACTCTCTCTCTTGCTGACTCTCATTCTCTTGCTCTCACATTCATTGATAGATTTTTCAACTCAATTCTCCAAATATAATGGGAGCAGGAGTTTAAAAAAACTGAAACAGGAAAAAATTATAATAGGCTCAGTTGAGAGACTGAGTAATACAAGTAAAAACCCAGGTGAGCTAATTAGCCACGTTGGCATTTTAAAATGTCTATGTTAAAAATCAGTTCTCTAAAACATTGCATGCTGGTAGTGTGGATTGTTAATGTTGTTTGTTCTCATTGCTGCTGTTATTACAAGGAAAAATTAGCCGTATTCCTCCTGTGGTGTACTCATGAACACAACACAAATAGTACCCTGGAATAAACCTTTTTTTTTCTTTTGCAGAAGCAAGGGAACTCCACCCTTCGACATCATTTGTTCAATAAATATGGGCTCAGCGCCTTGCAGTTTAAGAATTAATTTTTTGGCATGTGATGTTCAAATAGACCCGTTTGCATATTTATTGCTTCCACATGCAAATCTTGCCATAACCTCTTTTCATGAAATTGCTAAAGATAAAAGCCACCCTTGCTTGAAAGCCAGTCGTATCCGACTCCAGGGTTCAGTGCTCATCTCTGTTTCATAGCCAAAGAGCCAATACCCTCTGCTTCTGCAGACTTTTCCATGGTCATGTGGCAGGCATGAAGTGGTCCCTATTTATTTACTTGCAATTTCTTACTTTCAAACTGCTAGATTGGCAGGAGCTGGGACAAAGACAGGAACTCATTCTGTCCTGCAGTCTTCGGGTATCAAACTGTTGACTAGAGGGAACTAAAATGATAGTGTTTCAATTTTTCAGAAATATTAAATAAGCTGATTCTATTGGAATAACATAAGCTGGAAGATGTGGATAATGCTCACAGGCCTGATTTAGCATGATATTGTTCAACTATTCTAAGGCATATCACTGTTGAGCCAGAAGTGCCCCCTAATGTGAACTATATTGCATCAATACACTGATCCGTTTGGGAGATCGTGTATATCTATGGGAAGGTTTGCAATTATAGGGATCACCACCCTGATTTGGGGTTTGCAATGAATGTACTTGGAATTAACCAACAGCTGTTTTGAAACTGATCACTTAAAAGTAACTAACTTGGTTGTTAGTAAATAATCTCTATGTATTAAATAAATCTATTTTTCCTTCCATGTCTAGGCCACATGTGAAACTGTCAAAATGAAGCGAATTATCTGGACCCCTTTCAGTCAGGATTCAGGCCCGGATATGGTCACGCTGTTGGATGATCTCTGGCAGGAGGCTTTTCTTGACCTCTCAGCGGCCTTCGATACCATCGACCATGGTATCCTTCTGGAACGGCTCCAAGGGTTGGGGATCCAGAGCACTGTGTGGTCCTGGTTTGCCACATTTCTGAGGGGCCAGACCCAGTCAGTGTGGCTGAAGGATGGAATGTCCAGCACTAGGTCTCTCCAATATGGGGTGCATCAGGGCTCAGGGCTCCCATCTCTCCTATTTAACATCTACATGAAGCTGTTGGGGGAGATCATCTGTTCCCATGGGGTGAGGTATCATCAGTATGCTGATGATACTCAGCTGTACATCTCGGCCTGTGGTGATCCAAGGAATGCAGTTGGAATCCTATCCTGGTGTCTGGAGGCAGTGGGGGTCTGGATGGGAGACAATGGGCTATAACTGAATCCTGGCAAGACTGAGTGGCTTTGAGTCAGGGCCCCCACATTATCTCGGGAGCTACCAAATTTGGTTCTGGATGGGACTATTTTGCCTCAAACAGACCTAGTGCATAATCTGGTGGTCTTCCTGGACTGGTGACTACTGCTCGATGAGCAGGTGGCAGTCTTGGCCAGGAGGGCATTTGCACAACTTCGTGTCATATGTCAGTTACGCCCACTCCTAGATTGGGACTCCTTGCTCATGGTCACACATGCTCTGGTCACCTCCAGACTGGACTATTGTAATGGGCTCTACATGGGGCTGCCCTTGATGACCATTCAGAGGCTGCAGTTGGTCCAGAATGTGGGTACCCAGGTGGTGATGGGGTACGAGCGTTATGCCTGTGCCTCCTCACTGCTTTGGGAGCTGCACTGGCTACCAGTGTGCCTCCGGGTGCAATTCAAGGTGCTGGAAATGACTTTTAAAGCCCTACATGGTAGTGAGCCAAGATACTTAAGAGACCACATCACCCCGAGAACATCTGTCCATCCCACCAGAGCAGACCAGAGAGGCTCTCTTATTGTACCATCTGCTAGAGAGGCTCACCTCTCTAGCACCAGAAGGAAGGCCTTCTCTTTGTCTGCTCCAACCTCCTGCCAATTGAGCTATGACCCCAGACGTAGCTGGCAAAGCAGGTGTGGGGCACCAGTGATGTGGTGACCCCCACCTGCTGGCTGATAAAATAATAGCAATATTGCTCCCTCGCCCTTTTTAATCCTCATTCTTTTAATCTTTGTAGCTTTTTAAAATTGGTTTTTATATGGGTTTTTAATGTTGGACTGCTGTGCTGTTTTTAATGTTGTGAGTCACCCAGAGTTGTTTTGAGATGGGCGGCTATACAAACTGTAAAAATGGAAAAATGGATAAATAAATAGGGCATCATTTGATGAGTTCATTCTGCAGTTCCTTTCACCTGACCCAGTGTGAGAAAGATTAGGCAGCAACACAAGGTTTCTGTTGACTGGAGTATGCCCTATTGTGGTTCAAAAATACCACAATCTTTGAAGAGGCTCTTCCTGTGAACCCTTGGAAATGCTCAATATAGCTGTCTTCAAGAGCAAGAGAAGAGGGTTTTTTAAACTGGATCTATACTCTTAGGGATAGCAACATCATCATTGACATCACAATAAGAATAAAAACATAATCATGCTTTAAAAAGCTTGCTTTGCACAGATAGCACTATGAGATTAGAAATCTGACTTTTCTACTCCATATTTAAAGATTCTGAGATACTCAGCTATTGTTCAGTTGAGTTTTTATTATTTTTTGAAAGCCAACTTCTAGCCTATCTGTCAAGGCCAGATTAAAGATTCTACCATTCTAAGTGGCATGCCTGGGTACACAGAATGAGCCTCCTCAAAAATTGTAGTATTTTTTAACCACAATCAGGAATACTCCGGTCAATGTAACACACACACACACACACACACACACACACATGCACGCATGCACGCACGCACGCACGCACGCACGCACATGCACACACATACATACACACCTGGTTTAAGGCCTGGGGTTAACTCAGTTGGTGGCTACCCATGGCTTCAAAACAGAGATTTACCCATTCTAAATAGAAATGTGGGGAAATTCTAAACATATGTATATTTTAATAAATTCACACATTACAAACTGCTCTTATAGCCCAGAGATCCGCAACTGCCATATTAAAATTATTGAGGACTAAATGACATCTCAGCAGCAATAAAACTGTTAGAAGCCAAAACCATATTGCAGTCACTTTATGGAACTCAATCAGGGCCTCCTCCTAACAATCTTGCTCTTATGGAAAACGTACAATCAATACTTTTATGGACAGCCCTACAGATCCCATGCTGCATATCTAGTGCCACCATCTGTCTGAAGACAAGCATGGTAAAGGTTGAGGCAAGATTTTGGTTATGATTTAAGATTTCATTTAATCTCAGTGGCCTGGCTCCTCTAACTATATTGGACAGCTTTCAGTCAGCATGTAAAAGAACAATCCAAGGCAAATTGCAGAATCTTGGCTTTTCCGAATCTGTAATACAGGCCATAAGATATGACCAGGCAAAATTGGCCATCAAGGAAAGAACACTGGACACAGAAAGGGAAGTTGGCCTAGCCAGAGTTCCAACTATTTTGGCTCCAGAGTCCCAAAGATTGATCACCTACCCAGCTCAGTATCTGATACAAATTGAGATGCTCAGCCATTGAAGGGCATTCACCTTGGCCTACTGTCATGCCCTTCCTTCGACAGTTCTGGAGGGAAAGTTTCAAAGGATACCTATGCTGGAGAGACTGTGCCCCTGAGACACAGATGAAGCTGAAACCACTGAACATATTCTATGTATGTGACCTTTTTATAGGGATATTCGAGGAAAAACTCATATCCCCACTGCTTTTGTAAATATTCTGGTTGATCCAACAGCAATTACACTCTCTGTCTAAATGTATGAAGTGGTAGCCATGTTAGTCTGTGCAAGCATATCTGAGAGTAAATAAAACAGAACAGCAAAAAAAAAAAGACAAAAATGTTGTGGCACCTTAAAGACTAACTCCTGTATTTAACTGTGAGTTTTAATGGACCAAGTCTCAGACTCTCTGTCTACTATCAGACAAAAGTCCCATTTTTACACACAATACAGTAAAACCCTGAGTTACGAATGACTCGAGTTACGAAATCTCAAATTACGAAAGTTTTTTTTTGTAAATAGGCATCCTGATTTTTTTAAAAAAACACGACTTTCGAAAGGGGTTTGTGTAAAGTTGAGCCCAGCACACAGAGTGGAAAAGCCTTCCTGCTCTTTTGACTGGGCTACTTTCACAGTGATCAGGGTTAGAAGAACAATTCTAGCAGGCCCCTCAGCAGCACAAACAGTGAATGCTATATTACAGAAACAGTCACCATAGTGCTAATTTTTAAAACTAATTTTATTCTACTTTTCTAATTTTGAATGGATATGTTTTAAATAAGATACCATAACTACATTTTAAAGCATTTAAACTTTAAATTAAAAAAACTATATTATCTCGCATTTTATGGTGCTGGTCATAGTTTGTAACAAAGCATCTGAGGGAGCAGTACAAAAGTTCGGCTGAAGCATTTTAGTGTATGAGAACCAAGACACAGGAACAGCCGAAGTATTGGCTTAACACATCTTTATTGCATGGTGGTCTGGGGGAACATGTGGTAATGGCGGACGAACAGCTCAATATATACAGTGGCTATACATTTGAATGTGGCTCCACGATAGCCCATTGGCTACTGTCGGCGTGACGTCATTTCAGGTCACGCCCTTCTTGTCCAGGTGAGGTAGTGGCGGGAATCTTCCCGCGCTGCAGTTCTTTGGGAATTGGAACCGTGTGAGCTGGGCGCTCGCTATTGCCACCAGGTGGTCATTAGCTCGCGTCCTAATTACAACGGGTTACATTGATACAGTTGGTGGTTGTTTAAAGGCATAGAACATCCCTCCCCCCTAGGATGAGACGAAGTCTCTCATCCAAGATGGCTTATTGCAAACGCGCTTTGGGTGTGATGCTGGCTGGTTTGTCCCGGGAGTGCTACTGCTTCTCTGTCCCCTGGTTCCTTGTCCTGCAACGGGAGAGGGAGACTCGTTAGTGACTTGCCGCGGTTCTGCGGCTTTTGGGGAAGGGACAGAAAAACCGGGGGCACTGGGGACTAACGAAAAACCCCGCTTCTCGCTTGGATGGGTGGGGGACCACTCCGAAACCCCCCCCCCCGGTTTTGTAACTGAAAATCAAAATTATCTCCTGGGGCGTCATTAGAGGGATCCCTCAGGATATCTACGAGGACAGATTCCTTCCCCTCCCCCCTAGATGGGGACCACTGGCCCCCCTCTCCTCCCCCTTGTGCTGAACGGGTGGGGGAGAACCCTAACGCTGAATCCTTGTCCGCGCCGTCCGCGCTCTGGTGTCCCGGAACCCTGCTCCGGAGTTGGTCTGCGTGTCGTCTCCAGAGTAGACCCGTGACGGTCTCTACGCAATACGACACGGGACCCGTCCGTCCAACGACGACGCCCGGGACCCAGGCTGGCCCCGCGCTGGCGTAATTCCTGCAGTGCACCGGGGCACCGACTTCGAAACTTTTCGTGTCCGCTAACCCGATATTCCTCCCTGTGTCCTCCACCCTTGTGGGGTCTATTCTGGTCAGAATCGTAGTCAGCTTCCTACGCATTAAGAGCTCTGCGGGCGAGTACCCAGAAGCTAGGGGGGTCACCCTGTAGCCCAGCAGGAACTGGCACACTTGTAGGTTGAGATCCCCGGGACCCATGCGCCTCAGTGCGTCTTTGGTGGTGCGCACGAGGCGCTCGACCTGGCCGTTTGTTGCCGGGTGGAAGGGGGCGGAGGTGATGTGCCAAATGGCGTTGATCTCAGTGAATGCCCTGAACTCTGCGGACGTGAAACAACTAGCGTTATCGCTAATTAGGGTGTCAGGTATACCGAATGTGCTAAAAACCCTATGCAAATGCTTCACTGTCGTTGCCGAGGAGGTGCTCGTAACTGGGATGACCTCCAACTACTTGGAGTAAGCATCTACTACGAGGAGAAAAAGTGTCCCTCTAAATGGGCCTGCAAAATCAATGTGCACCCGGGACCACGGCCCCTTCGCCGCGTCCCATTCCCTGTGCGGCAGACGCGCCTCTTCGGGTCGGGAGCATTGGCAGCTCTCGCAAGTGCCTACCATGTGCTCGATGTCGGCGTCTAACTGGGGCCACCAGAAATAGCTCCTGGCCAGAGCCTTGGAGTGGACAATTCCAGGGTGGCTGACGTGCAGCAGTTTGAGCACCCTAGGCCTCAGGGATTCGGGGACCACCACCCGCTGGCCCCACAGAAGGCACCCTCTCTCTATGGACAACTCTAGCCTCTTCCTGAAAAACAGGGCGAACTCTGCCGCCGGGGAGGATGCTGGCCACCCTTTTTGCACCCAGGAGCTGACTAGAGCTAGCGTCTTGTCCTTTCCGGTCGCCTTGGCGATGTCTGCGGGTACAATAGGGGGCGAATCTAAGACCTCTATCAGGAGCACTTGGCGGTCTTTTTCTTCCTCGCCCACGGTGCTGCTAGTGTGGGGAAGGGGAGACCTCGAAAGGGCGTCCGCGTGGCTTACTTCTTTCCCTGGGTGGTACACCAATGCGTGCTGATACACGTTTAAGAAGATGGCCCACCGTAACATCCTAGGGGACAGGATCTGAGGTGTGGGCTTGTCCGCAGTGAAAATGCCTAGCAGGGGCTTGTGGTCGGTAACTATGGTGAAGGGGTGGCCGTAGAGGAAATCGTGGAACTTCTTAGTCCCCGCTATTATTGCTAGCACCTCCCTGTCTGTTTGGGCGTAGTTTTGCTCAGCCTGGGACAGGGATCTGGAGTAGAATGCTACCGGGGCCTCTCTCCCATTTTCCAGCATGTGGTACAGCACCGCCCCCACCCCCACTGGGGATGCATCACATATCAGAACCACTGGCTTCTTGGGGTCAAAATGGGTGAGAATGGCATCAGACGCTAGGAGTTGTTTCAGTTCAACGAATGCCCTCTCTTGGCTCTCGCCCCACTTCCACGCCTCGTCCTTCTTGAGCAGCTTATGCAGCGGCTCTGCTACCGATGCCTTCCGAGGCAGGAAGGAGTGGTAGAAATTTAAGAGCCCTAGGAACGACTGCAATTCGGACTTGGAGGTGGGGCGAGGGGCACCTTGAATTGCGGCTACCTTTGATTTGGAGGGTTTAATTCCCGCAGGGGTTACCCGGAAACCCAAGAACTCAACCTCTTTTGCGAAGAAGATGCATTTGTCTTTCCGCAGCCTCAACCCCGCCTTTTCAAACACCGCCAGTACTTTGTCTAGCCTTTCAGCCAACTCCTCCTCACTCCCCCCGTTATCAATACGTCATCAAAGTATGGCAAGACCCCATCCAGTCCTTTCAAGAGGCGTTCCACGAGCGACTGGAAAATGCCGGGCGCCGAGTTCACGCCGAACTGTAAGCGCGTCACCTGGAACGCCCCCTTATGAGTGACTATTGTTTGCGCAGCAGCTGCAGCTGGGGTTACTGAGAGTTGCTGATAGGCCTGCGCCAGGTCAAGTTTTGCGAAACACTTTCCCCCATGTAATCTGGCCAACAGGTGGCTGACTACCGGCACCGGATACGCATTAGGGCGGATCGCCTTATTAATGGTGCACTTATAATCAGCACATATGCGAACCTCCCCGTTGGCCTTCAGTGCAGTTACAATCAGAGTCTCCCACTCTGCGGAATCAACAGGAACAAGAATCCCCTGGCCCACCAATTTGTCCAGTTCCGCCTCTATTTTGTCCTTTAGTGCGAAAGGCACTCTGCGCGGCTTGAGTCTTATTGGGCGGACCTCCGGATCCAGGTCGAACGCTACTGGGGGTCCCTTGAATTTTCCGAGTCCTTTCTTGAATACTTCGGGGTGCGCGTCGCACACCTCCTGTATTGGGTCAGTCCCAACGGCATGCACCCCCCCCCCCAATGAACAAACCCATGGGCTTAAACCATTGAGTCCCGAGGAGGCTGCAACTTCCCCCCTTGAGAACAACCAGGGGAAGTTCTGCGGCATGCTGCTTGTACTGGACCTTGAATTTTCCAACCCCCAACACCGGAATGCTATTACCCTGTACGTCCCGTAGCGTGGACCTCAACGCTTTGAGCTTAGGGTGCACGTGGGGGGAAATTCCCAAGAACTCCCGCTGGGACATGATTGAGTAGGAGGAACCTGAGTCTATCTCCATCCTAACAGGGGCCCCTTGCACCAGTACCTCAACAAAGTAACGGGGGTGTCCCAAGGACACGCTGTACACTGGGGCGTCGTCGCTGCTGTCGTCGGAGATGCGGCCCATGCCGTCCTGCTTCCTCGCGGGCCGGGCGCCCTCCTTGGTCCTCGGCGAGCGGTCTGACGAGCTTTTCCGGTCCCTGCGCCGCCGTCTGCAGACCTTGGCGATGTGCCCCCGGCGTCCGCAGTTGTGGCACTCGGCCTTCCGGTATGGGCACTTGATGCGGTCGTGGGCCGCTCCACATCCGTCGCAGCATCGGCCTTCCTTCCGAACCCTCTGGACATCCTCGTCGTCGCTGCTCTCCGTGGAAGATTTCGGCGTCCGTCTGGCCGCATGCACCGACCCCGCTGCCTTGTCGGACTGTGGGGGCCTTTCTCTGAACCCCTTGACTCCGGCCCTCGTGGCTTCCGCGGCCTGCACCGCCTTCACAACCTCGCGCAGTGTTGGGGGTGGCTCCTGGTTCATCAGCTTTCGCTGAACCTCCTCGTCCCACAGGCCGCACAGCATGCGGTCCCTGAGGGCGATTTCCAGGTTTTCCCACTTGCATGGGCCAGCGGCCAACCGCAGGGCCGCTGCAAAGGCGGCGATGGACTCACCAGGCGCTTGGACTCTCTCCCAGAACGCGTCTCGAGCTGAGAACATCGAAACCGAGGGCTGGAAATGGTCGCGCATCGCCTTCAGGAGCTGTTTGACCGTCAGCTCGCTCACCTTCTTCGGTGATACCAGATCCACCAATACTCTTTTGGTGGCATTCCTGAGCATCCGGGTGAGGATGGCCCTCTTCTTTCCCTCGTCCGTAATGTCGGACGTCACCAGCGCATCTTGGAAGTCCATTTCGAAGAGTTCCCAATCTTCCGGCTTGTTGATGTCGAAACCGGCATGACTAGCGTGTGTCTTGATCTCGTGGGGATCCATTATCCCACCTTCGTCGCCAATTTAGTGTATGAGAACCAAGACACAGGAACAGCCGAAGTATTGGCTTAACACATCTTTATTGCATGGTGGTCTGGGGGAATATGTGGTAATGGCGGACGAACAGCTCAATATATACAGTGGCTATACATTTGAATGTGGCTCCACGATAGCCCATTGGCTACTGTCGGCGTGACGTCATTTCAGGTCATGCCCTTCTTGTCCAGGTGAGGTAGTGGCGGGAATCTTCCCGCGCTGCAGTTCTTTGGGAATTGGAACCGTGTGAGCTGGGCGCTCGCTATTGCCACCAGGTGGTCATTAGCTCGCGTCCTAATTACAACGGGTTACATTGATACAGTTGGTGATTGTTTAAAGGCATAGAATTGAGAACACAACAAGCATGCTGGGCCAGTATTCTGCGATGTATTATTTGCAGCAAAAATAGTTAAACTATAGATATGGCCATTTCACTGATATTACTATTTAACTGACATTGATAGTATTAGCATTTTTATACACTGCAATCTTAGATGTTAGTATATTTTATATCATATCTTTTTATTATACTATGCATATATTGTGATTTTAACATGATATATTCTGGATCCAAATCAAATCAAATCAAATTCTTTACTACAGCCGATGGCCAGATACAAATTCTGGATCCTATTTAGTTGCATCTGACTGGAGTATTCTATAATCTCTTTTGTAGTCCCACCACAGTTTGTTCAATCATATTGTGGATGTTTTGTCTATATTCTGTTCTGGTCTTTGACTGTAATAAATAAATAAATAAATAAATAAATAAATAAATAAATAAATAAATAAATAAATAAATAAATAAATAAATAAATAAATAAATAAATAAATAAAATTCACACAAATTTAGAAAAAGTAGAAGACTTTACTGAGCCACTTGTTAGCTTGTGCCTTAGGTCATAAGTACAGTACATACCTGTATAGGCCAGCAAACTAATGGTATGCTAAAAGTAATACACAGAGGTGCATCCAAGCAGTGGCATTCAGAGAACCTGCCCTTCTGTTTCTATTTGTTATTAATCTGCACTTCGGAGTACAGCAAAACATTCTTAAGTAGAAGGAAAAATTATACAATAGTTTTAACTTATTTTGCTTTTATTTATTTAACCAAATGCCTACGTGGTCAATACTATATTTTGTGTTTCTAATTCTAGCCTGCCATTCAAACAGTGTTTCATAGACAGTTTATTCCAGTACCTGAGTCATAAACTATATGTGGTTTTAAAAGAGAACACCAAGACTTTGAATTGTGCTCAGAAACTAACAAAGAAGCTTTGAAACTGTTTCCTACCTGGATTCAAAGACAGGTAAGTTTGCAATACTCTGTGATAGCTTAATTGGGTGTCTGGCAAAAAGAATGGGTGACTGTGAGTGGACTATATTAAGGAATAGTCTCAGTCATTACAGTAGTTCAAGATGACTTGCTGGAATTATTTGAGCTTCTAATGATGAAACCGGATCTGAGAACAAGCCTGACTATTTGGAGGGATTGAAATTTCATTTAGAACAATCTAAACATCAGCTCCTAAGTCAGTACAGCATCTCTATCTTCTTAGAAATGAACATTTCTATACAGCCTCACAGACAGCCAACTAATGATTCCAGACACCAGGTCAACACTTTTACTCTCCCACCTAATTCAAATGTACTGAGAAACATAGTTGGGTATCATCAGCTTCTTCATGTCATCTTGACCCAAATTCCTTGAATGATTTCATGAGCATGTTAAAAATCAGGTGATAAGATAAAGCACCATACTCACATAGCTCACATTCGTTTCAACACAGCTGGCATAGATCAAAGTCCTGCAACATTTATCTGTCATCTGCTTTTCTTTCTGTCCTCCCAAGAAAATCCATGGCAGGTCACTCAGTAACTGAGCATCACTCAGTTATACTAATCACCTTATGGGTAACAAAGGAACCAGGAGATGCAAGAAGCAATGAGCACTCTGGTCTTCAACGCATCAACAGGAGCTTGACATTTCTACCACCAATAATATTTTTGCTTGTATTTTTTAAAAGTAGGCAAGAGCCTTCTGTTGAAGATTAGACATGAAACAAAAGGGACTTTTAACCACTATGCTGTATCCTACCTGCAATATAATTATTAATGCTGATATCATAAACCTGCTTTTACATTTATTACTGTGTTGATTGCTTAGTGACTAAGCACCTATCCCTCTATGTGCACACACATTTCATGGCTGTAGGATTTTCTTGTCCGGTAAATTAGGCTCCTCATAAAATCTAAATGGAAATGTGAGTGAAGTCTGCCACCTACTGGGTGACAAGAAGAGAAAATGTGGAACAGCACAATAAGCCTTCTGCTTGGATAGGAATCGTATTCTAAATGAAAATTAAATTAAATTAAAAGCTCATTCTTGGTAAATATCAACTTGTTAAACTTTGACTTCCATTTTAGAAGGACTCATTTAGAATACCTGCCTCATCTTGAAAACAGTGTAATTAAACTAAACCTGAAGGTGATATTATACTGAAGTCCATGCCTCATCTTAAACAAATATAATATTTTTAGCTAATTATGTTGTCTTAATTTGTTGATTTTAGAAACTCAAATTTCCTGAGCAAATAATATTAGCATATTAGATTTTTTTTCTTCTTCAACACTTTTTTCTTCCTTCCTTATATTTTCTACTTTGCACCATCTGGTGCTTAGCATTACAATGTCATGGATGGGGTTAAGTAACCAAATAGGTTTTTGAGGTATTCCACAAATAAACATTTTCATTTCTACTTTTCATCTTTTTCATACGTTATTTATTCTGCTTCTTTCCTACTGCCCTCACTTTCCCCAGCAATATTTTCTTTTCTGGTCAGTTCTGTATTTCCATTACATGTATATGGTAGAACAACCCCACTTTATTCCTTTTTATTCCAATGAAAATTCTGGATTGACCCGATTTAGCCCCCACTTTTTCACCTTTTCAGCTGTCTCTGGTATTTAGAGGACTCACTTCCAAAAACATATTTCAAATGAATTGGTTTCTCCTATATTTCTTCTGGATCTTTCCTTTACATAATATGGATGATTTTAACCTTCCTCTCCAGTGACAGTCATTGCTAATACCCAGCTCTCCCCTTCCACCTTAATTTTTTTCCCTTCAAAATTCAAGGGGACATATTTTGGGAAATATCACACACAACATGTCTGTTGAGCTTTTGGTCCAATCCGACTTTTCTTTCTCAGGTTGTGCAACCCAAGGAAGTTGTTTTGAAATTGGAAGGTAGTTTTCTAGTCTACATTCAACAGAGTGGGCATGGCAAAAATAGTTTACCTGAGAGACTGAGGGGTGTGTCTGTTTTTTCTATTGCAGCTTCACCTTTACTTCACCATTTCATAAGTCCAAAACATGCCTTCAAAAAAAAATCCACAGAGGGACTATGGTGATATCCTAGCTGTCTTTGCTTATGTCCGCTCCCAGAAACCATAGTTCAGATCATGTGTGCATATTCTGGGAATCTCTGGTAGCAGATAAATGGATGCAAGGGAAGTTTCTGTTGAAATGTGGAATTCCACCCTCCAAATTGGTAACTTTTCCCCCAGTCTTGACAATAATGTGCACATCTGAGAGATATTTTTGTGTTATTTGTTCAATTATAGAACACTACAATAACTGATGCCATTTTGCATCAGTTTTTTTTAAATTGGAAGCAGTGGATGGGTTTTCAACTTTTTATTAGCCTGTCTTTCTGAGCTTGCTGTGGCTATGTAGTTACATCTGGGAAATGATAAAGGTCTCCCTTGCTTGAAAACCAGTTGTGTCCAACTCTAGGGAGTGGAAATCATGTCCATTTACAGCCAAAGAGAGAGCACTGTCTGTGTCTGCAGATGTTTCCACGGTCATATGGTAAGCATGACTAGATGCTGAAGAACACGTAATGCTGTTACCTTTCCTGATGAAGTGGTACCTATTTCTCTACTTGTAATTTCTTGCTTTCAAACTGTTAAGTTGGCAGGAGCTGGGAAAGACATTGGAAGCTTACTCCATTGTGCAACACTTGGGTCCCGAAATGCTGACCTGCTGACCTTCCAGTCATCAAGCTCAGTGTCTTAACCACTAAGACACTGTAGTGCCTTTTCAAAACATGTCATTAATTTTGACTACAGCATTTTCTGCTGGTTTTCTTGATTTCATATTTGAGATTAAATATTGGAGGAATAAGTGAACATTTAATAAGTTGCTTAATGCACAGATCTGGTCTTCCTCTATGTACATGAGAGAATTAGTGAGATTTTTTCACCTCTTTAATCAGGAAGTACATTGTGGACAATCTTGTATTTTGCTATGATTTGTGTTCAACCTTTTCATATGAAGTTACCCCAATTTTAATCTGTTTTCTTAAAGAAAAATTCCTACCCCATGAACAAATAAAAGGCAGGATCAAGAGTCCCTCTACCATCTCACGATTCCCATCCTCTCTGTCAGTATATAATGTTGTGGGCCCAGTGAAGAGGTCTCACGAGGTTTCAAGAGGTCCCCAGACTTGGAGTACTCAAGCAGGGTACTCTAAGTTCAGTGGCCCGCCTACCCCAAGAACACTCTCCCTCGGTCCACAGCTGCTGGAATGGGGAAGATGGCACTTCTGCACTTTAGGAAAGAATGTGGTAGCAAGTATGGGAGCAAGGCTAAATAACAGTCTGTTATATTGCCACCTTCACACACACACACAGAGAGAGAGAGAGAGAGAGAGAGCAAGAGAGAGAGGACTTGGCCCTGGGAAACTGCCCTGCTCGAAGATAGCTTTTACCTCCAAAGGCTGGGATACCCCAGCAGATAATATTCCCAGGCTAATGATTGAAGTAGGTGGTCTGCCCTTCTGGATCACCGTGGCAACCTTATCTCTACCAAAGTAAAATGTCCCTTTGAGAAAGGTTGCGCCCTTGAGAAAATGTAGCCTTATAGCTTGGCTTCTCTCTAGTCTGCAAAATTTACTCCCCTTCTGGTTCAAAGACGACGCTCCTCTGGGTGTCTTTGAGGTTTTTTATTGAAGAAGAATTATCCAAGAATATGCAGTATACACATCGAAGCAATAATCTATTCTATTCTAATTTGCTGTTTTTATGGGGTTTTAAAATATTTTTATGTGATTGTGCGCCGCCCTGAGTTGCCCTAGGGCAAGAGGGTGGGATATAAGTTCAAATAAATAAATAAATATATAAATAATTTAACAAAATAAGAAAATAGCTAACTTCACTAAGAAATCATTTCTTCTCTATGGGCTTGAAAGCCCCCATCAGGATTTCCTTTAGATCTCCATGGTCTGGGTTTGAAGTGATGTGGGCTATCACTTCCTCCCAAATGGTGTCCTCTGAACCCTCAAAATCTGAGGTTTAAATATATTTTCTGTGGTCCTCACACGTTCCTCCAGAATGTTAAACATGTGAGATTACCTCATTGTTTTGACTAAATGTTGTTTACCCAAACAGGTGTTTATGATGTAACCAAATTCCCAGACATGAAATTATGTAACCTAATTCTCAGGTGTCTGTGCAGGTGTTGGTGTCACCCTGTCCCCAGATGTTAATGTCCCATGATCCACTTCTATGTGAAAGTCACCTTTCCCTTCTCTCTAAGGTGATGGGTTATTGACCGATTGTAACCTTGGGAATCCCCCTTGTTATGCAAGTGTGAGCTCCCTCACAGGTGTCTAAGTGACTGGCATTATTACTTAGCAACCTAGATGCTTAGTGACATATTGTTGTGTGGAATGTGTTTGGTATGCAGATGACATCAGTGTCTTCTTTTGAGAGTTAGCCATCCTCAAACCTACAGAGAATATACTATATCAATCTTGACACTTAATAAATGTAAAGAAAATTAAAATATGAAATCATCCCTTGTTATTATTATGACATATAATACTACAAAATGCTACAAAATACTATATGCTATAAAAACAAATAGCATAAATATGATAAAATTAAATACTATAAAATTAAATAGCAAGCTCAAAACTGAGCAAAAATCCGATGCTATTTCCATAACTGGCATTCCTTTATTAAAATTTGGGACCCAGCTTTTGTATTTAATCACACCAATTCAGTTTTGAACATTGTTTACTTGCCATACCTCATATTTCATGACCTTCTTCTACTAAATTTCCAAGTAAACTTTTCCTTATTTCTTTAGAAGGAAAGCATGGGGAACTCAAGAAAACAAAATCTATGCATCTTTAAAGATGCCTCAGGACAGCTTTGAATTATGCAATTTATAGTTATGTGAACTGTTGCTTAAGGATTACTCTGACTTCATTGTGACATTGATCAATCCCCTCTAGATTTTATTTGACTGTCAGTTCCAATCACTGGTGCATTCAAAATGCATTGCTTCCATCATGCTTTTACATCTACATAAAAAATTGCAAATTTACTTGTCACTTAAATGGAAATTGCTGCTCCTGTTCTCTTTTATTATTTGGATTTTCTTCCTTTGCAGAAATAATTACAGAAAATATTCACACAATTAACAACTGGATTCAAAGGATTTAAGGATATTGGAAAAGAAAGGAGTGGATGTTAGGTATGAAGATCGGGTAGGCTACAAGTGCCAGTTCTTAGCACCTATGAACACGTTGTTCATAGGTAGGAACCTAAGAGAACATAGGACATCTAGGAGTAATACTTTTTGGAAGTTGAGATAACTTGGCTCATTTTACTACAAGTAGATATAAAAACTTCATACTTTGATACCAAATATGAGTACATTTGGACCAGTACAAGAGCTAAGGTACCAAAGCAGCAGGATGAGTTGGCAAGAGCAGTAGTATAAATTAGAGATAGAAGGAATACTTACTAAATGGCTCATTTTTATTAGTCTAATGTCTTATCACAAGACAACTAGTTAAGAAGCTCCATAAGATTCCTCTCTTCCAGCAAGAGGGCAAGAGAACATCAATACATTTGTAGTTTATAAACAAATTTTCCCTTTTCTTTAAAGAAGCAAAATATCCACTCAGATAGCAAGCACAGAATGACTTGTTGAATTTTAAAGGATGTAATATGACTGGCTTTCGAGCAAAGGAAACCTTTTACCTTTTAAAGAACCTGTCAAATGCTTCAAATTTTCAAAAGTTCATGCTACAATATAGCACCTATTGAGATATTGCATAGCTTGCATGAGTTACATATATGAGTTACATATATGTGTGGAAAACCTACTGGATCAATAGCAACAGGGCAAGAAACATTTATCAAGAAACATCTTCCTCCTTGTCTATGAGGATATTTGTTTGTTTGTTCAATTTCTACACCACCCATTCGGCCAAGGACGTCTCAGGGCGGTTCACAATCACAAGGTAAAACAGCAAATAAAACAAATACTGTCATCATAAAAAGTAATAAAAAATAATTTAAAACTAGTTAAAACTACCCACCCTGTAATATTTAAGGGTGCAGGAACTGAAGGGGAAAAGAGTTCTGCTCTACACCAACCACCCAATGGGGGTCACCCTTCCACCTGCACCCCATACTTGGCCCGCCAGCCAGGTTTCGAGTTCTTTTCTGAAGGGCAGCAGTTCCGTCTGGAGCCATAACTCTGTTAACAGGAGGTTCCATAGGGCCGGTGCAGACACAGAGAAGGCCCTCCTCCTTGTGGTAGAGAGGCAATCCCCTCTAGCTGATGGTACAGTTCGAGAGCCCCTCTGGTCTGCTCTGGTTGTATGGACAGACGTCCTTAGGGCGATGTGGTCTCTTAGGTATCCTGGTTAGGATAGGACAAACAGGGATTTATCTATATCTATAAAACAGGGGTGTGGGTTTGTATGTGCTCTAAAGGAACCCACACCGCTGGACCAATGTTGCTGAAATTTTGCACATACATAACTTGGGCTTGCCAGATCAGCACTATGGGGTCACAAAACCCATTTCGGGGTTTCTGCACCCCAAAGTGGGATGCAAAGGTAACACCCCCACCAACAAGAGAAAAAGCAATGAAACAGCAGTACTGTGCACACGCACCACAGCCTCCATTTTAGAAGACCTCCATTTTCTCACCTCAGGGGTGGCTTTGGGCCTTTTTCCTGCCAAAGCCACCTTCACGTGCCCTGAGGGGATGCAAAATGGCTTTTTTATTTTTGCAGCCCTATAGCCTCCCCCATTTTGCCTCCTTCTTCTCCCTTCGGCCTTCCTTCCTTTTTTTGTGAGTGAAAAGGTTGCCTCCAGGCCTTCAGTGCCCATTTTCTCCATTCCCCCCCCCCTCAGCAGGGTCGGGCTGAGGCAAGGCCAGGCTGGGCCAGGCACCACCTCAATGGGATCCCTCCTCCAGGGTGAAAACCACCACCGCCACCAGCTGGCCTTCCTTCCCTTCCATGGCCCTGAAACAGCCCTTCAGAAGTCCAGCAACAACAACACCTCAGCCACCTCTGTGCTGCCTCAGCCCGGGGCAGCCCTGTCGACGGGTGGTGGAGAACACAGCAAACCACCAGTCAGCGGGAGCAGCAGACTAGGTCCCATGCCATGCCCGTGAGGCCTCAGTGGGAGCCCCGGTGGCAGAGGTGGTGGAGGAGGGCGACCTTCCCTAGGCAGGTATGGTGGGTGAGTGCCGAGGACTGTGGCAGGGGAACCAGGCGTGAGTTTCTCCTCAGGCTGGGTTGGGTGGATGGGGCTTGGGGACTTGGGCCTCCTTCTCTCCCCAGACCTGGGAAGTTATTGTGGGGGTGTTTTTTTGTTTTTTTTGGGGGGGGGAAGCAGGAAAGGTGCTGGTAAATGGGATTGTTGGTTTTTGAGGGGGAAAAGAAAAGGAAACGTCCCTGGTTTTTCCTCCTCTCAAGGCCTGGTTTACGTGTTAGGCCTGGCTGGAGTATGAAAGACTCGGAAAGAAGAAGGCTTTTAGGGGAAATCTATATCTATAAAACAGACGTGTGGGTTTGTATGTGCTCTAAAGGAACCCGCACCCCTGGACCAATGTCGCTGAATTTAAGTTTATGGGCCGGAGACGATGACACTGAAGAAACTATACTTCCTTCAAGGAAAAAAACCCTAGCAAGGCCGGGTAATCAGCTAGTAACCTATAAAACTGACTGTACAATTTGGGCTGTGCAATATTGCTATTTGTATTCTCACCTTGGATGACTCAGAACTTCAAATGGAAGAGTAGCATTGTGTGACAGGCCTTTCCTACAATAGAGATTCCCCTTTTTTTCTGTGTGCTAGGTTGTGCTTAATAATAATTGCATGCCATCAAGTCAATTCTGACATGGTGACCCTTCAGAATTTTCTAGGTAAGAGTAGAAGTTGTTTATGCTGGAAGCATTCAAGAAAAAACAGGTCAACCATCTGTCAGATCTGCTTTGATCTGGATTTCTGTTATTGAGCAGAGGATTGGACTCATTAGACTCATAGGCCCAATTCAACTCAATTATTCTTTGTGTCTTCTGTGAGCACTGTGGGATTGTGCAGCATGGTCAAGGGCACACAGTCTGGCTTTTCTGGGATGCACATTGAGGAATTAAATTCCCAACCTCTGGCTCCACAGATGGATAGTTAAACCACTGAGTTATTTTGTTGTTGTTGTTCAGTCGCACAGTCGGTTCCGACCCTTTGCGACCCTATGGACCATTGTTCTCCAGGCATCTCTGTCCTCCACCATCCCCCTCAGCACTCCCAGTTCTGTGCCCATTGTGTCTACAATACCATCTAGCCATCTCATCTTTGGCCTCCCCCTTCTTCTTTTGCCCTCCACCTTTCCCAGCATCAGGGCCTTCTCAAGTGAATCCTCCCTTCTCATTTGATGTCCAAAATACTTTAGCTTCGTCTTTACTATTAGCCCTTCCAATGAGCAGTCAATGTTGATTTCTTCTAAGATTGACCTATTTGTTCTCCTCGCTGTCCAGGGTACTCTCAAAACTCTCCTCCAACACCACATTTCAAAGGCATCTATTCTTCTGCGTTCAGCTTTCCTAATTGTCCAGCTCTCACATCCGTACATTACTACTGGGAATACCATTGCTTTGACTATTCTAATTTTTGTTTGCAATGTGATGTCTCTGCTTTTCACTATGTTCCCCAGGTTTCTCATGGCTTGTCTCCCAAGAATCAGTCGCCTTTTTATTTCATGGCTGCAATCCCCATCTGCCGTGATCTTTGATCCCAGGAAAGTAAAATCTGTCACTGCTTCTACTTCTTCCCCATCTATTTTCCAGGAACTGATTGGGCCTGTTGCCATTACCTTGGTTTTCTTGATATTGAGTCTCAAACCAGCTTTTGCACTCTCCTCCTTCAGCACATATTTGTGTGTGTGCTTGCAAGCATTCAGTTTTACATATGGAGCATTTAAAAATGGCATACCAACATCTGAAAAATGAAGTGATGCCATCCACTTTCTTGCACAGAATACAGACAAGACTAAAGGGAGGACATTGGAACTATACCAGGGCAGAAACTGAACTTATAAGTAACATCTCATTAAATTCAAAATGAAATTTTAGAATTTTGATATATATGAGTTTAGATGCAAGTGAATCCTGATGAAATCAACTGTATTGGTCTGTTTTTATGCTTTTATTGTTCGATGTTTTTTCTTTTTCTTTTTATATTCACAATGGTGATAATCTATAAAAATTAATAATTAAAAAAGAAACTGAATTTATAAGTAACATCTCTTTAAATTCAAAACACAATAACATTGGAGAAATGTGATTCAGTCTTTCTTGAACATTCTGATTTCAAAAGAATCTCATGTTTTAGTACTGAAATAAGAAAAGTCCTGCTGTGATCCTCAAACAAATCAGCACTTAAGGACGTCTCTCTTCTAATGACAGTTTATATCTAACATCTAGTTCTACACTATTTCAAACTGCAGATAAGAGAATGGATTTTTGAATATTGTGCTATATAGCTACTCTGAAAATAAAGGAAATTATCATATTCAGGAGAATGTTTACTGCAGCATTTTCTCTAATGTGCAATTGTAAGTTATTTATTTTGAATATGTGTGTAAGAGACAGCAAAAATTTTCCAGTTTATTAACACAGCTGAGCCTACTCATCTTTAGCTCAAAACAGACTCACTATGGCCTAGCTGTACTATCCAATAAAATGGTTTTGCACTAGAGACAAGCCCTTGGTCCATCGTGCCTTATATACCTATTTCTGACATCAGCTCACTGACTTTCCCAGACATGTCCTGCCACTGCTGGAAAATGTATGCCATCAGGGGACAGCAGACATGACTCAGTTGAGGGAGCAGCAGGCATAGTGGTAGCTGCAACTCTTATAATGATCCCATTACCCAATTACTGACCATTTGAACAGCTATAGAATGCCTTAAAATCTGTATGTGATAGGCAAATTCTGAGTTCAGATATGGAATCAGCACACTCAATATCATGTAAATCACATGTGTTATTCCGAGTAGCAAAATCATTGCTGTGTAGTGTTATGTATCTCAGCAATGATGGAAAAAAGCATATATCTTGTTCATTAAGAAACTGGCTACTTTAAAATTAAAAAGAAAATACTTTTTGGAAATTTACTGACTATTGTTGCTTTCATCAGTTTCTCTCCCCACCATCACCACCTTTATCTCAAAACAAGAGCATAGAGATACCCTGGAACCAATGCACTGTGAATAACCCATTCACTTCTTGTGGTTTATAGAAACATAGGATCACAGAAGAATTGGGTTGCAATGGGCCTATAAGGCCATCATGCTCAATGCAGAAATCCAAATCAAAGCAGATCTGACACATGGTTTTTTAATTTCCTTTTGAATGTCTTCAACAATGGAACACTCACATCCTCTTCAGGTAATTAGTTACATTGTCATACTGCTTTAATAGTTAATACGTTTTTCCTGATATTCAGCTAAAATCTGGGTTCCTGTAATTTGAACCTATTATTACATGTTATACATTTTGAGATGTTTGAGAAAAGTGCTATCATCTCCCTCCACCAACCTACCTTTTTTCTCTCAAGGCTAAATATAGCCAATACCTTTCATCTTTCCTAATAGGACTTGGTTTCCCTTCCTCTGATAATCTTTGTTGCCCTTCACTAAACCTGTTCCTGTTTGTTGGAATCCTTTGTAAAGTGTTGTGTCTAGAATTAGACATGGTCCTGACCAGTGCTGAATAGAGGGGAACTAGTACAGTAATATCTCATACAAAGTCCGCTTCGTACAACATCGAATTCATAAAACATCGCCTAATTTCTTGAAAAAAGTTGCCTCATATAAAGTCGCTGTGACTTTGTATGAGGGATTAGGATTTTCCCCGGATTGCATTGTGCTTGGGAAATATAAAAGGCAGGACACATGCATGCATTGCTCTTGTGGGTTTTTCACAAGGCGAAGAATGTTTAGGAGTGGTTTTGAGCACATTTTTGGATTTTTTTGTCAGAATTTTTAGAAGCACTCCTGGGATTTTTGCAGCATTCTTCAGGTTCTTGGACAATCAGGGTCATTTGACATGTTTTTGTAATGTATTTAGCCTTTAGACAATGATTTCTTAAAGTTCTGTCAGTTTCCTGTCTGTTTCCTTGACTTTGCCCTGAAGTCTGTGCTGTTACAGTACAATGTATCTCTATGGAAACGACGTTGTATGAGGCATTGCGGCAAGGATTTGGACTTTGTATGAGGCATCGCGGCTAGGATTTTGCATGCCTCATACAAAGTCCAAATCCTTATAAAGTCCAAACTTGTGGAACCAAGTTTGGACATTGTATGAGGTATCACTGTACCTCACAAGATTTGGAGACCATGCTTCTGTTAATACAGCCTTTTGAATGGCAAGGAAGTAGCTTGTTCTGGAAAGGCTCCCTGCCTTCTTCTTAGCAACTAGCTCCTGAACATGTTGATGCAGAGATTTGTGACAAAAAAGTTAGCTGTTGTTGAAGTAAAGGACTACACATTCATATCAGAATGTTGATCATATTTTATGTCGATTTACATCCCTGAAATATAAGGCCTTGATGCATATTGAACCCTAGCAAAGGAAGTAGGATTTCACCCAATCACTCTTTATACTTGCAATTTATATGACAATATTAATAAATGATGATGCCTTCAAATGAAGGGATCAGGCTTTTGCAGTGTGTCCGGGATCTCTGAACAGGATTGGGGTCATAGTGAGGGCAACAAGATTAAGCCCTTGCTACTCCCACCTCCACCCATGCATTAGGGTTCTGTGACCCCTATATTTTCCTTTGAAGAAAAGTTAATATGTAGATTGACTCTGAAATAGCTTGAAGGAATATAGGCTATTATACGATTAAGTTACTCCCTGGAAATGTTATGGGGAAGAGAAAAAGTTTTGAGATATTTGTTGCAATGTGTTACTGTGGTGAATTCAACTTGTATATATTTGTAAATAAGTCATTTCTCAAAGATTTACATGTTTATTATACTTTATTGCAAGAAAAGCTTCAATAAGAGCTACAACTCTTGCATCCTCGGCACTTAGCTTAGGGGTACATATAATGTTCCTTCTTTCTTTTCTTTCCTCCCTTCTTTCCTTCCTATTATAGCACCATTGTTATGGGTATGTGATGACATCAAAACTGAAGCAACAGAAGACAGTGCTAATAAATAAGCTGACATTTCAGAGGGAGTGCCAAGAATTATTCAAAATGTAGGACATTTTTCAATACATCCTTAAGCATCTGCAAAAAAAAATATGCCAGTTACTTCAGCTTACTTTTATCTCACATGAGCCTTTGATAGGAATCACAGAATGAAGTTTTGTTTAAGGATAAAGTGATTGTAGTCTTCACAGGGACTCTGAAAAAAATGTTCATTGTTATCACTGACAAAAAAAATTAAGGCTGAAAGACAAATTGAAGACAGCTCAATGCTGACATCCAAAACATAATATCTGTGGTTACACCTGCATATCCAAACTCCTCTCTTTGTTGCCCCAAAATTTAGAGTGGCTAATTTTTAATCTGGAAATTGCTAGCTTTGTATTTTCTTTGGATAGCTGTCTCTCTTTTTCCAAGAATGCCTTTAGCCTCTGCAGGGACGCCAAAATATTCTTAGAGGAAGGGGCAGGTAGACTCAGGGCTTTGCTCTTTCCCAAACCCAGTTAAACAAATGGAATGAGATGAAGAAATAGGAACATGTAGGGGCTTGGTAAGTGTGCAGAAGGCTGGGGTGCATTATCTGTTTATTTGCTTGTTTCTTTTTTGAATGATATGATTTGCCTCATTTTCATGATATTCTCAGCTTTCTATTACCTGAGTATAAGGAATTGAAAAGGGATAAATTGTTGTCTGTGTTTGCAGAAGTGGTATTTGTAGAATTGTTGCCTGGGTGTATGTAAGTTTGTGGTGTGGTGTGGTGTGAGGTTTCTGTTTGACTGTATGCTTTTATGAAAAAGTCACCATTGGTATTTTTTAATGTCAGATATACAGAGGGTACAAAAATGTATACACATTTTTTAAAAAATTTTTTATTGAGTTTTTAATAAACATACAAAAAAGAAAAGAAAACATTAACAATACATTAACAATACAATACACTAACAAATCCATAGTATCATACTAACAAACATTACTGTATGCTAGTACATAACAATATCTATACTCATTAATTACTATTTAACCACCAAATATTAAAAGCCATTATTTCAAAGTCCAAAATGATAAAAAGAAAAAAAAATTCCTGTACTACCACAAATCTTTTTAACAAATAATAATCACCCTGTGAATATGTACAATGCCCGGAGAGTTTATTTTCTACTCAACTCCAAAAACTCCTTTGAAATGGTACTGGTCCTGAACTATCACTTGCCATAATAGAGTGATCCACGAACGGTTTCCATATGTTCCAAAATCTGTTCTCTTTTAAATTATCTCTTTTGACTTTAATCTCCCATGTCAATTTATCGTTCAGTGCTAAACTCCACATTTCTTTATACCATTCTCCAATCTGTATATCTACATCTTTTTTCCAATTTCTAGCTATACATTGTCTACCCGTTGTCAGTACAATTTCCAATAATTCTTTTTCCTCCTTGTTTAAGCCCAAACCTTCCACATTCGTTAAAAGAATAGTACCCGACACCAACTTAACACTTTTACCCAATATTTCACCAAACTCATTTTCTATTCTTCCCCAAAAATCCCTCATTTTTTTACAGCTCCACCACATATGTTTGTATGTTCTATCAATTTCTTTACATCTCCAACATAACTTATCTCTTTTATTATCCATCTGGTAAAGTCTTAATGGTGTCAGGTACCATTGCCACAACATTTTAAAATTATGTTCTTTAATTCTTACAGACATTGTTCTCATAATCCTCTTTTTCCATTTATTTTTCCATTCAATCTCCCCAATTTTTATATTCAAATTTTGTTCCCACTTCCGTTTCAAGTCCTCCTGTGGATCTGCACCTCTATTCAGTATATTATAAAGCTTGCTTACAAGGCCTTTAATACTGCTTTCCCCTTTTCTAATCTTCCTTACCAATTCCTCAAACTCCGTATGTATTCTATCTATCCCTATTTCTCTTTTATATTTTTTATTCCAATTGTCCACCTTTAACTTCTGAAACCAGTTCAAATTTAATATCTCAAACATTTTTTTCCGCTCGGCATCAACATCACACACTTTTAA
Organism: Bradypodion pumilum; assembly: GCA_035047305.1. NCBI lineage: Eukaryota > Metazoa > Chordata > Lepidosauria > Squamata > Chamaeleonidae > Bradypodion > Bradypodion pumilum. Next base: position 201,017,805 of record JAWDJD010000003.1, on the reverse strand, counting down.
CCAATCCTTCAATAACAGCGTCCCATTTTTATCCAATATTTCCCTTTTTTCTTTGTCTAATTTTATTGGGAAACACATCATATCAGTCAATTCCAAAATTGGAGAGAGATTCGGAACCATATCTTTTTTTACCTTCTTCCACACCTCCATGAGACCTTTCATCATAAAATTATTTGACCTTTTCACCTTATCCTTCATTCCCAAAAAAATCAAGTTTCCAATATTTCTATACTCTTTCATTTCCAATTGTTCCCAAATTATCTTTTCTCTTGCCAAGATCTTCACAACATTCTTGACTTGAAATGCTCGATAATATAATAACAAATTTGGCATACCCAAATCCCCTTTTTTCTGAGACCAATACCATAATTTTTTTGGAAGCCTAGATTTTTTACCTCCATTACAAAAACCATTAAACATTTTTTGAAACTCATTAATTTCTTTCTCTTTTAAATGGATCGCTAGTGTATCGAATAAAAAGTTAATCTTTGGTAACAATATCATTTTACACATGGCAATCCTTCCGAACCAAGACAGCTTTAACTTCTGAAGTTCTTGTATTTTATTCTTAAATTCAATTCTCAAGCTGTCATAATTCAATCGTTTAAGTTCTTCTAATTTATTTGAAATGATTATTCCCAAATACTTCAGCTTACCTTTGATTTGTATATTAAGTGTCGACACCGTGCTACCCATCTCGCTCGGTTTCAAATTACACAACATCAATTCAGATTTGTCCCAATTTATCTTTAATCCAGTTATAGCTTGAAATACTTGTAGATGATCTTTAATCCTATCCATCACCTGCTCCGGGTGCTTCACCATAAGCAATGTATCGTCTGCGTACATACTCACTTTATTACCCATAATCCCTTCTATATTTGAGTCCTCCCTTATACTTTTAGCTAAAATCTCCATTGCCATTATAAACAAGATAGGAGATAATGGGCAACCCTGCCTAGTACCAGCCTCTAGCTTTACCACATCCGTAAGCTCCTCGTTTACTCTAACCCTGGCATTTCCTTTTTGATATAGTAAATCTATAACCCTGTTAAATTTCTCTCCAAACCCATATTTTCTAACTATTTCCTTAATTGAGGACCACTGCAATGAATCAAATGCCTTAAAAATATCCAATGATAGTAATCCCACTTTTTCCTTTGTTTGATTAACATTGTCTATTAAATCTAATACCCTTATAGTCAAATCCGCCATGTGTCATCCTTTTAGAAACCCAACTTGATCAACATTTATATATTCCCCCATAAAACTATTTAAACGGTTAGCCAATATTGCCGTGAAGATCTTCGCATCTTGATTTATAAGCGAAATTGGTCTGTACGAATCCACTCTTTCCAAATTCTTACCAATTTTTGGCAAAAGAACAATTGTAGTGTTATACCATGAAGTCGGGATTGATCCTCCATCTAATATATAATTATATAGCTTCACCAATTTCGGGACCACCACCTCTTTAAATTCTTTGTAAAACTCTGTTGATAATCCATCATCCCCTGGGGCTTTCCCTATCTTTAATCCTTTTATTACCCCCTTAATCTCTTTATCAGTTATCTTTTCCTCCATTTTCTCCCTATGCTCTTGTTTTATCCCATTCCCTAACTGCCTCTCCAATATCCTTTTAAGCTTTTCCCTATCTATTTCTTTTTGCAGGCGCACCCCCCAATAACGGACTCAGACACTGGTAAAAGTGGATAACGGCATTGGGCCACATTTATTGATTCATGCCCTAGTCCGAATTATAAATTTCTATTGGTAAAATGACCAATCATAATTCTTAAGGCAAGCAGGCCGAAGTAACACTGGTAAGGTACCACCCCAAAATTGCCAACGGCAATTGGTTACAATGTATCAATTTGTATCAATTTGTTTGTTGACAACAAACAAATTGTTGACCGTAGTCAATATCTAACTAATGACCCCACCCTCTGACGCGTATCCGTGTAATCACGGGGTGATGCATGCTGGCTAGCTATCGCCATCACCCCGTCGCCTAGTTCGTCGTTGACCGGACAACGTTTAACCAACTTATGCCTGTCTATTGTTGTCCAGTCAATTGCGAACCTGCCAGATACCTGTGGGTCATAATGTTTACCTTACCAGTGATACCCGCCACACGGGGAGGCTTCCAAAAAGGCTCACCGCCCCCCCCCCAAGACCGTCAGCTCGGTCGACAGGCCTGCTCGCCAGTCCACTAATCCAGAGGTCCATACCTCCCTGCGACAGATGGGCCCCATCCCCTGAGTAAAGCTCGTAATTTTGCAGACTGATGGCGGGGAGGCTAATGACGCATCCCCCGCCCTTGTCAAAAGGAACCGGGCAATAGCCCCGTTCACGGAGCGTCGGCTCAGTCGAGAGCCCCGAGGCCGAACGCCCCCCTGTAAGCGTACCGCGGCATCGTGTCCGACCCATGAGGGATGTGGCAGGGCACACATAATGTGAGTAGGGCAGGTCACTGCGAACCGCAAGTTTCCGCGATAGGCCAGTGACCCACCCCCACCATCGCCCCCAAGGTACGTAACCAGGACATCGGGCGAGGCAGCATCCCTGATGTAGAAAAGGGATGGCAACAGTTCCCGCCATAACATGCCGCGCTTACCATAGCACCTGGGACGTGCGGATGCACCCTGTCTCAGCCGGGTCCCACTCTGTCGCCGCAGCGTAACGCGCTGCCCCATGCAGCGTAACGCGCTGCCCTGTGCACGTGGCTACGGCCCACCAGGCTTACTGTCACCGGTGTAAAACGACACCCAGGGTCTGTCAAGTAAAAAGGGGAGGGGGGGAGAAACAGTGCAGTTACTAAAACTGGTACTCACAGTTGATAAGGGCGAAGACAAAACTGAAAACATTGTGATCCCCACCGTCCCCTGCGGCGTAATTAAGCCCTGGAGTACACAAAAACAACTGCAGCAGAAGCCGCCCCTATCCTGAACAAATGGGTGCCGCAACGAGCCCCTGAGAGGCCAACACTGTCTAGTGCCTTCCCAGCACCCCCCAAATTGAAGTTTAGTAATAGAAGACCCACCTCGGTGACAGAAAAACGCGCCATGGTGCGTGCCACACAGTGCACGGAAATCCTGTAGGGCACCAACCGGACAGACGTCTGTCGATGGACATCGTAGCAGTCTACCCCACTGCCCACGCCGTGCTGATTCGGTTTAGGGGAGCGTATCCCCAACTGAGCCCAATATTGTCCTGACAGACATCTTCGAGTTCCAGTGCCCTACGACTTGCATCCGCCTTATACAGCATCTCAAGCTCGCTGTTGCGGAGCGCTCCAAAAAGGCCACCGTAGTAGCCGAATGAAGTGGGCTGCCTCATTTATCAAAACAGAGGCCAGGCCAGCCCCGGGCCAATTGGGTAAAAACCCCTGGGAAAATCTTGCATCCGCCTTATTCAGCATCTCAAGCTCGCTGATGCGGAGCGCTCCAAAAAAGCCACCGTTGTAGCCGCATGAAGTGGGCTGCCTCATTTATCAAAACAGAGGCCAGGCCAGCCCCGGGCCAATTGGGTAAAACCCCTGGGAAAATCTTGCATCCGCCTTATTCAGCATCTCAAGCTCGCCGATGCGGAGCGCCCCCAAAAAGGCCACCGTAGTAGCCGCATGAAATGGGCTGCCTCATCCATCAAAACAGAGGCCCGGCCAGCCCCGGGCCAATTGGGTAAACAACCCCTGGGGAAATCGGGTGGCGGTCGCCCGGGAAACGCCCGCGCACGCGCACCCACCCCTCCAAAACATGTCTCACACGGAAGTCATTGGTGCTGTCAACACGACCTCCCACTTTGGCCACAAAAGCCAACCCTGACAGCTGAGATGCTATGGTGCGTGGTGCAAGGCCCGGGCATACAGGTAAACCATGAACCGCAGAGCATGGGCTACCGGGATCGGCCAGGTTCCTGGCAGTCGAATTGGGTACAGAATGGTCTGAAAGAACTAAATGCGTGGTGATACGCCTTACTCATGCATGGCGCCAGTGACAGGCCAATCGCCCGGGTCACCCCTCCTTGCCAACGTTCCATCTCTCGTCAAGGAGTGGCGAGGGAAATTCCTCCGCATCCGGGGCCGAGGCACGGAACCGGGAGATCTGCAGGCGGGACAAAGCAGCAGCAATATTATTATCAACCCTTGGGACATGCCTGACCCTGAAGAGAACGTTGAGGCCCAGGCTGCACAACCAAACTAGCGCATTAGGTCAATAACCCCGGCCAATTTGGGAGACTGAGCATTGACGATGTGGACAACAGCCACATTGTCACGCCAAAAATGCCCAACCGGGTTGATCCACTCCTTGCCCCATAGCATCAGAGCACCCAGGATAGGGAAACATTCCAGATACGTGAGACCACGCAGGCGACCCGTGCCTGCCCAGGATGGTGGCCACCCACCATAGGCCCACTTCAATTGAAGTACATCCCATAACCCAGGGATCCCGGGGCATCGGACTGTATCTGAAAGCAAGGGGGGAGCCAGGAGACCAGATCTCAAAATGACACCCCGTTGAACTCCCTCTGGATCTGTGGCCAGACAAGCACGTCCGCCCTGGTACCCCGGGTAAGTCTAACCCTATGGTGGGGCCTGGATAATCCTGCCATGGCGTCGCACAAGCGCCGAGCAAATGCCCCGGCCGTTGCGACGACCCTGCCAGCGAAATTGGGGTGACCATGTAGCACCAGCAGTTCCCTCCGTGATGCCATGCGCTCGGCCAGCAAGTCCGAGATAAGGGCCACTAGCCTTGACACCTTATCCCGCTGCAACCTAGAAGCCTGTGCTACCGTGTCACCCTCCACCCCAGGAATACTAGCTGTGGAGATGGGCCCTCGGTCTATTCGGGCACTAAAGGGACACCAAGTTCCTCCATTAGCGTCTGAATGCGTTGAGGAGACGTGTGCACGTGTCCCAGCCCCGTTCAGCCCCGAATAAAACCATCCAGGGAATGGGCTACAGACCGGGACCCTGACCTGCGGACGGAAGCCCACTCTAGGAAAGTGGGGAAATGCTCAAATACCGAGCCCAAATGGAACAGCCAAAAGGCACGGCATCATTGAAATAATATGCTCCCCGGGACGGGGGTGCAGGGACAGGGCCAGCGACCCTGCCCGCATAGACCCTTTTGGCAAAGCTGGCAGCAGCCACCCCTTCCCTCCCCCTAAGGGATAAAAGATTGGGGGCATCCTGAGGGGGCTTATCACCCAGAAAGGGATCAGGAACCCCTGCTTAGAACACTGAAGGAGATAACCCGCGTCCCCTCCCTTCATATGCGCTGTGAGCCAACGCTCCAACATGCCCACCTTAATCGGGGATGGAGCCCTTCGGGGGACTAGATCCATCTGCGGCAGTCTTGCCAGCCCCCTGTCCGCCCCTCCCTCTGCCCCTCATCCCTCCAGGCCTGGGACAGGCAGGGGCCGCATGGGAGCCAACACATGTGGAACACATCTGTCCGTAATTGCGATTCTCCCCATTGTAGGAACCATTGGGCAAGGGAGTCCAGGACAGCCGGCGGGCAGGAACCCCCTGAACAGGGTGCGTGGGCGTCACGTACGAAAGCCACCGCCGCTGGCATGGCCCATTCCAACTAATCTCGGGGTGCGGGGAAATCCACCTACGGCGTTCCTCGTCACAAGCCAACCACGATGGGCCCAGAAAATCGACCAACGCCCGGTAGACAGTGTCCAAATACTGGACCATCGGAAACGCCAGATCCGGCCGGGCCCTAGGGTACACCGCCATGCCTATGAGGTAGGCCGGCAACCAGTTGGCCCACGTAGTTGGTGGCTTGCGACGACGTGCCTGCTACTATCCTTCCCCTTCCGCTCCCCCCTTTCCTCCTTGGTGGGCTCTCTGTTTAGGAGTGAGAATAAAACCGCGTACTCCCCCCGCCAAATTTACTCTCTGGTGGCCTGTGCCAAATGGTCACCCAGCGGTAAGGAATACCCAGCCGTCGGCAAGGCCGAGACAAGCACCGCAGAGACTGCGGGCATCTGCAAAGGGGCTTGGACCAACCCAGCCACCCAACGATCCCCTCGGGTAGGAAACACCCCCCCACCACGGGGCCCTGGGTGGTAGTTGTCATCGCCGGGTGGGGCATCAGCGGCTATACCGCCACACCACCCACGCGAGGCCAAGGCCCTTGAAAAGCCCCCCCCAACATGGCCATGTGTGTAGGTGCACTAGTTTAGACCGCATACTCACACGCTGCACCCCCGCGGGCCGCCCCCACCGGGGGTTACGGCCCACTGGGGGCGTCGGAGCTCACGACCGAGTAGAGCTCGTCACTGGGTAGGTTGGGGAGCTGCGAGGCAGTGGCCGAGGTCGTGCCAAGCGCCTCGAGCAGCTCGACCCGTCCCGTCGCCTGCCGCTGCCCAGCAGACGACGCGTCGAAATGATAAAGGGCCGGCCGGCCCGCCTACTGCAGGCATGGGTACAGGTCCCTGTACCCCGGGGCCCGAATAGGGCCAAAACCCCACACCCGGGCCCGTTAAGGCCGATGTCGGACCACCCCCCAAGGTTGGAAGGCCCCGGAGCGAGCTGCGCCCCTATAGAGGAAGGGCCAGCGGCATGGGCAACACCAGGAACGGTGTCCACCGCTTGCGGGCCGAGGGCCGCAGCCCCTACTGGACCCATGCGTGGGCCAGCAGTCTCCGGCCAGAGAAAAAAGACCCCCATTCCACCGGTCCCGGTGGGTGCCGGCGAAGGCGGCCGCTTGGGAGGCGCGGCCGAGATCTTCAAGGGCATCTCTGCCAATCGATGGGAAGCCGAAACGAGAGTTCAGCAAGCAAAAGGCTTCCCGGGAAAGGTAAAAGCGACGGAGGTAAGAGGGAAAAACTTCTCCGCTCCGTCGCTTCGGAAAATGGCAGCTCGGCTGCCTCATGGCCACCCCTTTTGTAAGGGAGCTGGCCACGCCCCTAACTACCCGGATGCCTTCGTCCTATGGGGGGGCCCGCAAAGGGCGCGGCGGCCATTTTGGCGCCGCGCTTGCATTTTGCATATAACACCTGGTAAAATTCCCTAACTATTTTACATTTATCGCTATTCTTATTACACCTTGAACCTTGCCTGTCGACTTACACCCCAATTTCTCTTTTTTCCCTTTTAACCTTAGCTGCTCTTGCTAATAGTTTTGAGTTCTTATTACTAAAATCAAAATATTCTCTGTTTAAATAAATCAAATCTCGTTTAACTTTATCAATATCTTTACCCATTACTTCTGCCTTAAGTCCTTGTAATTTCAAGAGAATTTTTTTATCTTTACTTTTTGCGTGTTCTTCCTGTAATTGTTTTATTTCCCTTTCTTTTTCTATGTGTTCTGCTTTATACTTTTTATATTTGAGGCTTGCCAATTTTATGCTTTCCCCCCTAAAAACTGACTTCATGGTATCCCATACAATGTTAAAATTAACCTCATTATTATTGTTCCATTGCCAACTTTCTTTCCAGCTTTCCATAATTGCCTCTTTGCTTTTCTGATCTTTGAACAAATTAGGATCGTACCTCCAATTTCTAACTCTTTGAATATTTTTTTGTACTTTCAATTCCAAATATACTTTAGCATGATCCGATTCCTTGATAATCCCAATTTCCGTGCCTTCTATATCCCCAATTAAATTTTCCGACAGAAAAACATAATCTATTCTCGAGTAGGTCCCATGTACATGCGAAAAAAGGAATATGCCCTTTCCAAGCCTTTAAACTCTCTCCACGAATCCTTCAAACCCATAACTTTCATCCATTTGTCCATCGCCTTCCCTTTCACACCCATTCCACTTCTAGCTATGTTTGTGCAATCTAATCCTGACCTAATCAAATTAAAATCACCAGCCACAATAGTTTTTGCAACATTTTCCAACTCCACTATTTTCCGAATTTTTTCAAGAAACACTACTTGGTGGTCATTCGGAGCATAAATATTTACCAAAAATATTTCCTCATCCTCCAATTTTCCTCTTAACAACAAATACCTACCCTTTTGATCAGCAATCTTTTTTGTGATTTCAAATCCTAATTTTCTAGAAATCATAGTTGCCACCCCTCTTGCTTTGGATGTTCCAAACACCATCTCATAATGTTGCATCCAACCCAGATAAAGTTTATTTGTATCTTTTGATTTCTGATGTGTTTCCTGTAAAAATAAAATATCTGGTCTATCTTTTTTCAACGCCGATTCCAGCCTCCGTCTCTTAAGAACAGAACCTGTACCTTTCACATTCCATGATATTATTTTAATACTACCCATAGCCAAATTCTTCTCCAGCCAAGATGGCCGCTGAGTAACATCTAGTCTCGGACGCTCGCGCTAAACAAAGTGGTAAATAATGTGAAGGAGTGGAATGGAGAAATTTTAAAGTGGTAAAGTCTAAAGATAAGATCCTTGCCTGTCTTCCTGAAAAGTTTGGTGATCTTTTGAGGTTGGATGGTCAAAGTTCGGGAGGTTTTCTGGTGGTTGAAGCTGTGACGGTAGTCGCGGCTTTTCTGCCAGGGAGCCGAGGACAGGACCAGTGAAACTGCTGAGAAAAGGCTTTGGAGCTGGCTTTGGAATCGGCAAGGAGCTGCTGGACGTGAAAGTAATTTATATGTAAGTGCTTGACTGGAGCTATAAATCTTAAAGCCGGCTGGGATTTTTTTTTTTAAAAAAAAAAAGGAGCTCGGACACTGAAATGGAAGAGGGGAGAAGAGGTTGAAAGCAAGTGCTGGCTTTGTAATGGCGACGGTCCTGGAAAATGAAAGTGACTGAGTTTGGGTGGTGGTTCTTTTTTTCTACACGCCAGAAGACCGTGCCACGTTTTGACAACAGAGTGGATTAATTACTTTTGTCTGGGCTAGACTATTGGAGAAAGACTGTGAGTTTCCCGGCTCAAGCTGCTTGGAGGAAGTTTTTTTTTCCTTTTCTCTCTTTGTCCGCTCCTCAGAAGGAGAGAGGGGGCTTTTTCTTTTCCCCAAAAGTTCAGGCACTTGCTGGAAAATGGCGCTTTGACTGTCCACTTCAAAGGAAGGATTAGGTGGTTTTGATTGCTTGCTTCCTTCACCGTGTGGATTGCAAATATTTGTTTGCTTACTGTGGAATATACTGCCCCTCACCTCGTCCACAAGCTGGTTGGATTTCGGGTTTTCCTTCCTCCTGGTCTCCCCCCCTTTTTTTTCCTCTCTCGGTTGGCTTGGGTTTTTTTTAAAAAGAAGAAACTGGGGCTGACTGTTTCCCTGAAGCTCCTTTACTGTGATTGGAAGACACCTGATTGGATTATTTGCTTTGGGGAAACGGACTCGCTGTGGATTAATTTTTTTTATTGCTCTTCCCCCCCTTTTTTTTCTCTTTTCTCTTCTTAAACTGCCTGCTGGGAGAATTGTTCCCTTCTGTTTTATCATTGTGGATTGCAGTAATTTTTGGATCTCTGCTGACATAAGAACTTTCCTGCTGTATCTGTGGAACCAATGGCTGCAGTGTTGTAAGCTTTATTGTATTGACAAACTGTTACAGCGATCTGCAGCAGTGGGTTTGAAATATATTTAATTTAATTTAATTTAATTTTCGCGCTTATATACCGCCCACTCGGGTGCAACCCAACTCAGGGCGGTTTACATGGCGGACAATAAATACAATATAATAATACAATGACACGTAATAATACAATTCAATTACATCAAATAAATTCAGGGGAAAAGCACAATATCAATACAACACATAATACATAAGTACACAGCATCAAAAGTAAACCATATTAACAAAATCCCCAAGGGATGAAGCACAGCTCACATCCCATATTGTGCCCAGCCCAACTTCCCCAGCCGGCAAACATCAGCCTCAGTCCCTCTGTCTCCCTCCCTGCCCCCCCCACTCTCCTCACAGAGAGCGCCAACGCTCCCATCTCCCCTGACCAACTTGGCCCGGGGAGAGAGCCGCAGGTGGCTCGCATCCTGGGCCGATGGCGGGGGCCCAGAAGAGCCTCGGTACGGCCGCAGGGCCTCTTCGCCCCCACCGGGGCTAGGAGCGCGGCGGCAGCGGCTCACTTGGCACCCCCTCGCCCTTGAGTCCGAAGGCGAGGGGGGGAGGGCGGGGCCCGGGAACGGCGGCAGGTGGTGTGGCCGCAGGGCCTCTTCGCCCCCACCGGGGCTAGGAGCGCGGCGGCAGCGGCTCACTTGGCACCCCCTCGCCCTTGAGTCCGAAGGCGAGGGGGGGAGGGCGGGGCCCGGGAACAGCGGCAGGTGGTGTGGCCGAAGGGCCTCTTCGCCCCCACCGGGGCTAGGAGCGCGGCGGCAGCGGCTCACTTGGCACCCCCTCGCCCTTGAGTCCGAAGGCGAGGGGGGGAGGGCAGGGCCCGGGAACGGCGGCAGGTGGTGTGGCCGAAGGGCCTCTTCGCCCCCACCGGGGCCAGGAGCGCGGCGGCAGCGGCTCGCTCGGCACCCCCTCGCCTTTTGAGTCCGAAGGCGAGGGGGGGAGGGCGGGGCCTGGGAACGGCGGCAGGTGGTGTGGCCGCAGGGCCTCTTCGCCCCCACCGGGGCTAGGAGCGCGGCGGCAGCGGCTCACTTGGCACCCCCTCGCCCTTGAGTCCGAAGGCGAGGGGGGGAGGGCGGGGCCCGGGAACGGCGGCAGGTGGTGTGGCCGAAGGGCCTCTTCGCCCCCACCGGGGCCAGGATATTGCATTATCATGGATAAAGGTACAAGAGGGAAAGCGAAGGAAGAAGAACAAGTTGTAAAGCCTAAGAAGATTGAAAAAGCACCAATGGATGAATCTGCTCAGTCATCATCCCCGCCCACAGTGCCATTGGATCAGACTCAAATTATGGTGGAAATTGGCAAGTTGATGCAAAAATTGGAGAAAAATGAGGCTTCAAGGGTGAAAGATAGAAATGAAATAATTAAAAGGCAAGACAAGACGATGTCATCATTGGCAGATTATACAAAAAAGGTGGACCTAAGTTTGAACAAATTTGAGGGAATGCTGAAATTGGTTCAAACAGAAGTGGATGCGGTAAAGAAGGAAGTAAAAGGGACTCAGGGGGTGGTGTGGGAGAACAAGCTAAAATTGGAGGAACAAGAAAGGAGGATACATGCTGTGGAAGATATGATGAGAAAGCAGAACATTCTGATCCGTCAGGTGCCGGAATGCACTCCGGATTTGTTAAGAGAGAGGGTGGTTCAGTGGTTAAATGGTTTAAAAATGGGGAAGGAATTTGTTCAGGAGTATTTTGTAAGTGTATTCCGGGTGGGTCCAAGAAGAGGGAGAGTGGTTCAAAGAAATGTGTTGGTTAAATTCGCAAATTGGGCAGATAAATTAAAAGTAATGGCTCATCTGAAACGAGTTGGTCCTGATGCGTTGAAATTTGATGGTTCAGATGTTGAAGTTTACAATGATATTTCATTAAAATAAAGAACATGGAGGTATAAGATGAGGCCTGTTACTAAATTATTGATGAGTAAAAACATAAGGTATAATTGGAGATTTCCACAACAATTGCGCTTTTTCTACGATAAAAGAATGCAAGTTATTGATGAAGGCACTAATCCATTGGAATATTTGAGTTTGTTGGGATTGGTACAAACAGATTCGGAAGAATGGAAAAATCTTAAGAAGGAAATGACGGATTCTGGAGCTTTGGGGAGGGAATATGGGAGGGAGGAGCCCGGTGGGGCAACAGGTGGAACACCACAGCGAGGGGAGGAGGAGGAGGAGCCGTCCTTGATTATGGTGGAGGAGGAGATAGGTAAGGAATAATGAGCATTAGATAGTAGTAATCTCAAGTACCTAATAGAGGTAGAATGGGTAAATAGCGCATAGCGCCGGCAGTAGGGCGCATCTTGCAGGTCCCCCCTCTCCCCTCTTTGGTTGACAGAGGCGACTTTTCGTTGGAAGGTGGGGAGAGTGAAAATGTGTGTTTTATGTAGTTGGTATGGTGAAGGGTTGTTGGTGGCATGCCCGATGGAGAGTTTAAAGTTGGGATACACATTTTTAAATATGTTAACAATGTGTACTATGATTTTTGCTCAAAATAATTAGTGCAGCTTCTTGGGGCATTCTACTATTTTCATGTCAGAACAATTTGAAAGCACTTTTTCTGTGCAGATATGGAAGGGAGGTCTGTAGAGGAAGAGTGGGAAAACAGAAGAAGATGTGCAAGCTGTGAATAAAGAGAGAGAGCATGAGAGAGGAGGAGTAATGTTGTGTATTAAGGTTAATTGCAAGTTGCTCCAGCAATGCTTTGCAAAGCCAAAATGGCGATTTCCCGCCATTAAAGAGCCATGGCAGGTGCCTGTCCTCGGCGTCATCCTCCCTGGTTGGGAGGGTCAGTCTTTGCCGCAATGCAAGGGCATAGAATTGGGGGCTGTGGGGAAGCCCTGGGGAATGTGGGGGCTACTGTGGGGGTAAATTGTGGGTGGGGAAGTAAGGAGGGTGTTGGTATCGCCAGCTAGGTTGGAGGGGCAGCAGTCCATCTACGGAGGTTCCCAAGGCCCAAATTAGGGTTGTCACGGGCATGGGATGGTATACCAGGCACTGAGGAGCAGGCCACACTCAGGGAATGCAGGACTGATGGTTAGTATCCATCCCGCGTTCCAGCTCCCCGGTTGCATCTCTGGGCTCTGTGCAGCTGATTCAGTGTCCCACACTGAGGCTGCTGCTGATGAATGCCAGGTCAGTCTGCAACAAAGCACCTCTAATTGCAGATTCTATACTGGAGGAGCGGGCCGACCTGGCATGCATCACCAAAACCTGGCTGGCACCAGAGGACGGTGTTCTTCTTTCAGATCTTTGTCCGGCTGGGTTCGGTATTTGGCACCAGCCTAAGGTTGGGAGGGGCAGTGGTGTCTCTATTGTGGCCAGGGAGTCACTGGGAGTCGCTAGGGCCACGGCTCCACAAGTGTCTGGTTGTGAGGCCCTGCTCCTGCGGTTGGGCCCTAAGGGTCAGTTGGGGATCTTACTCCTGTACCTGCCCCCTTGCAGAGTAAAGGATTCCCTGCCAGAGCTCCTTGAGGCTGTCTCAATGTTGGCACTGGAGTTCCCGAGGCTTATGGTCCTCAGGGACTTTAATCTGCCTTCATTGGGGATGGACTCTGAGGTGGCAAGGGAGTTCATGGCTTCCATGGCAGCCATGGGCCTGACACAAGTAATTTGGAGGCCTACCAGGAGCAGTAGCCACACGCCTGATCTAATCTTCTTGTCCGAGCGGTGGCAGAGTGACCTGAGTTTACAGGATTTAGTCATTTCACCTGTGCCATGATCAGATCACTACCTTGTGACTCTTGACTTCCGGGGAGCAATGTTACACTGTAGGGAGGTGAGACCTTTTAAAATGGTCTGCCCCCAGTGACTTATGGATCCAGTTGGATTTCAGAGGGAACTGGGGAATTTTCCACTGGATCAGTCTCACGATTCGTCTGAGGCATTGGTTGAACTATGGAATATGAAAACTACAGCCACCCTAGATGAAATCGTGCCACTACGGCCTCTCCAAGCCCATAGGGCTAGGTCATACCCGTGGTTCATGGAAGAGCTGTGGGAGCTCAAATGGGCTAAGAGATGCAGAGAGCGCCACTGGGGGAAGACCTGGAGTGAGCCCGACTGGACACTAGCTAGAGCCACTATTAAGGCCTACCTGGTGGTGATAGAGGCGGTGAAGCGGCAATACTTCACCACCCTTATTGCATCCATGGATAGTCACCCAGCCACCCTGTTCCAAGTGACTAGGTCTCTCCTTGCTAGAGGGGGGCTGGCACCCAGTTGGCAGGGCTCAGCTGATGACATCGCTGACTACCTGATGAATAAAATCACTCGGATTCACTCGGGGCTGAACCCTGGTGTGGTTGGGGAGAGTCAGGAGGGGACCAGTGCACAGTCTTGTCATGTTATCTGTGAACGGTTTGATCCAGTTGTCCCAGATGATGTGGTCAGGCTCCTTGGGGCTGTTTGTGCCACCGCCTGCCCTCTGGACCCCTGTTCTGCTGGGCTGGTGAAAGCCTCAAAGGCAGTGAGAGGTAGCTGGGTCGGGACAATAATTAATTCATCATTACGGGAGGGAGTGTTCCCTGCATCACTAAAACATGCCTTGGTGTGCCCCCTCCTAAAAAAGCCCTCTCTTGACCCAGCAATTTCAGCTAACTACAGACCGGTCCCCAACCTTCCATTTTTAGGGAAGTTCTGGAGAAGGCGGTGGCGCGTCAGCTACAGGGTGTCCTGGATGAAGCAGATTATCTGGACCCCTTTCAATCAGGGTTCAGACCCAGACATGGTACTGAGATGGCATTGGTCACACTGGAACGGCTCTGAAGATTGGGGATCCAGGGCACTGTGTGGTCCTGGTTTTCCTCATTTCTGACGGGCTGTACCCAGTTGGTGTGGTTGGAGAGTGAGACATCCAGCCCTAGGCCACTCCAATATGGGGTGCCTCAGGGCTCGGTACTGTCTCCTCTCCTATTTAATATCTACATGAAACTGCTGGGTGAGATCATCCATTCCCATGGGGCATGGTACCATCAGTACACGGATGACACCCAAGTGTACATCTCATCTCGTGATGAACCTAGTGATGCTATCAAAGTCCTGTCTGAGTGTTTGAAACCTGTTGGGGTCTGGATGAGGGACAATGGATTACAACTGAACCCTGACAAGACTGAGTGGCTTTGGGTCAGGGGCCCGGTGTTATCTCGGGAGTTACCATCCTTGAATCTGAACGGATCATCTTTGCCCCAGAAATACCTGGTACACAACTTGGGGATCCTCCTGGACTCTCAGCTGCTGCTTGAAGACTAGGTGTGGCCATGGCCAGGAGAGCCTTTGCCCAACTTCGGGTGATTCGTCAGTTGCATCCGCTCCTAGACCAGGACTCCTTACTCACGGTCACTCATGCTCTGGTTACCTCTAGACTAGATTACTGTAATGTGCTCTACGTGGGGCTGCCCTTGATGACCATTTGGATGCTGCAGTTGGTCCAGAATGTAACTGCCCGGGTGGTGATGGGGTGTGGGCGTTATGCTCAGCCCTCACCACTGCTTCAGGAGCTGCACTGGTTGCCAATTTGCATCCGGGTGCAATTCAAGGTGCTGGTCATTACCTTTAAAGCTCTACATGGTAGTGGGCTGGGATACCTAAGAAACTGCATTGTCCCGAGATTGTCTGCCCGACCAACCAGGGCAAACTGGAGGGGCTCTTTAATTGTGCCATCAGCTAGAAGGGCCCACCTCTCTAGCACAAGAAGGAGGGCCTTCTCTGTGTCCTCCCTGGCTCTTTGGAATCTCCTGCCAGTGGAACTGAGGCAACAGACGGAACTGCTGCCCTTCAGGAAAGAACTGAAAACCTGGCTGGTGGGGCAGGTGTGGGGGGTTGGTGGAGAAATAACCCCTGCCTGCTGGCTGGTTAAATAAGAGCCATCCTTCCTTCTTTAACATGTGTGGATGGGTTTTTTAATGGGGTTTTAAGGGAGTTACTGTTTTAAATGGGGTCTATTTATTAAGGGGGGTCGTAGTGTAAGCCGCCCAGAGTCCTCGTGATTGGGGTGGCTTTAGAAATTTGAATAAATAAATAAATAAAATCAACATTAGCCGTTAGATTTGGCACATACTCTTCCTTCCTGGGCACACTCTTTATGTTAATTAGAGTTCAATGATTGGGTACAACTTTGGCTCCTGTTCGTGATTAGTTAAAACTGGTATATCATGTTATGATTGGTTAGTTAAGGTTGTCCGGTGGGTTACTATTTTGTATCAAAGAGTCACCACTGGGGAGAATCTATATAAGCCCCATGGGTAAACAAGGGTGGGGCCGGGGCTGGATCTATACTTCCCCATTCTCTGCAGGTTAGCCAAGCCAGGCTAAGCCTTGGGTCTTCTCCATACGCTCGCACGCAAGTGTAGCTTAGTAGCCAAGGACAGCATGGTTCGGAGAGACCGATTACATGGGACTAGTGTAGCCATCTGAGGTCCGGATATTCCTTGTAAGAGTAACCAGAAAGACTTTACAACAAACTGTTGTTCATTGTTCTGTTCATCATTTGCTGGACTGTTCTTTACAAGGGCCGGACACGACAAGTAATAATGTTGAAAGTGGCATGTGAGGAGAGAAATGGAGGTGAAGAAGAGGGGTGAGAGATAATTAACCTCTCAGTAGGAGTGTCACCTTTTTGTGAGAAGAGGAGATCTGAGGAGACTTTACTGATTTGTTGCTTGCTTACATGTGTTTGTCTGCAGCTTCACAGCCACGTCTCTCTCCCAGTCCAGCAAGGTGTGTCTGTAGGTTCCCAGCCCTTTTCTCTTCTACTCAAGTAAGCTTGTGTGTGTGTGTGTGTGTGTGTGTGTGTGTGTGTGTGTGTGTGTGTGTGTGTTCCTCCAAAGAAGGAAATACTGTATGTAACACTACAACATGCATTGCAGGCGCACCCCCCAAAGAAAGACTCAGACACCGGTATATGGATAAAGGCATTGGGCCACTTTTATTGAATAATGCCCTAGTCCGAATTATAACTTTCAATTGGTACTCATCCAATTATAATTCTTAAGGCAAGCAGGCCGCAGCAACACTGGTAAGGTTCCTCCCAAAATTGCCAATGGCAATTGGCTACAATGTATCCATTTGTATCAATTTGTTTGTTGACACAAACAAATTGTTGACCGTAGTCAATAAACTATCTACTGACGTGTATCCTCTGACGTGTATCCTCTGACGTGTATCCGTCAAATCACGGGGTGATGCATGCTGAAAAGCTCCTGCCATCACCCCTTGCCTGGTTCGTCGTTGACCGGTCAACGTTATTACACCTGTACCTGTCTAAGTGTTGGCTAGTCAATTGCGAACCTGCCGGATACCTATGGGTCATAAATATTTACCTTACCAGTGCTACCCGCCTAAGTGACCAAAGTCAAGAGAAAATGCAAGCGCGGCGCCAAAATGGTTGCCGCGCTCTTTGCGGGCACCCCCCCCACCGGACTTGGACATCCGGGTAGTTAGGGGGGCATGGCCAGCCCTCTTTAAAAGGGGTGGCCATGAGGCAGCCGAGCTGCCATTTTGCGAAAGCGACGGAGCGGAGAAGTTTTTCTCCGTCGCTCTCAGCCTTTGCCGGGAAGCCCCTTTTCGGCGGCGAACAGCTTCGCTCTTCGCCTTCTTCTTAGGCTTCCCACCAGCTATTCTATAATGCCTTCCAGGAAGAAGGCTATGGCGAACTCGGTTCGCCCATCCAGAAGGAGGCAGCCGGGTCGGAGGACCACAACTGCGCCCACTCAAATGGCCCCCATTGCGGAGGCTCCCACCGAGACCGGTGGGATGGGGCAAATTAACCCGTGGCTTGAACCTGTGCAGCCCCAGACCGGCCCTGCGGGGGCTGCGGCCCCCGGCCAGCAGTTGCCGGCCATGGGCTTGGGGCAGGTGGGTGGGCATGGCGCCGATGGGCCTTCGGCCCCTGGCCCGCATTCCCCGGCCATAGTTTTCAACCAGGGGGGAGGGCTGGCCACGATGCCCTGGCAGGGCATGCCCCAGGCCCCTCGGGGGCCAGAGTTTTGGGCATGGCCCTGCCCGGGTACGAGTACTCCGGCACCTTCCTCGGGTCCTGCGCCCAGCAGGCCGTCCGGCCCACTTGGCCCCCTTTATAATGGGGGCTCTGTGGTGGTGGATGCCTTATTGGCCTTGGAGGCGTCCCTGGGGATACCCAGCCCATCTGGGGCACCTTTTGGCCGGCAGGTCACTACGGGGGCAGATGGTCTCCAGCAGGTGGCCGGCCGGGGTGAGCTGCTTGAGGCACGCAGGCCAGTACTCGCCGCGGCCTCACAGCTCCCCGCGCAGCAGGCACCACCGGCAGGTGGTGGTCAGATAGGTCTTCAGAGCTCGGTTGCAGTCGCGAGTTCCGACGCTCACCGTGGGCTGGAACCCCCAGTGGGGGCAGCCCGCGGGGGTGCAACCTGTGAGTATCCGGTTCAAGTTAATGCTCCCACACCAACATGCCCCACGGGTGAGGGTATTCAGTGGCCATGGCCCCGTCAATTCGGGGCGGGGGGACAGCAGCTCCTGAATTACTCAGGCCCAGCTTTACCACTTGCAGGCCCCACGGTGGGTGGGGGGCCTTACGCTCCAGGGCAGGCAACAGGGGTCCCTTTCTGGACCCCCGCACTGCTAATGTGCCGGTGTCAGCATTCCCGACAGCTGGGTATTCTCTGCCACTGGGGGATCATTTGGCCCAGGCCACGAGGGAGAAGATTTGGCGGGGAGAATATGTAGACATTTTCTCCCTACTGAACAGGGAACCCACCAAGGAGGAGAGGGAGGGGCAAGACGAGAAGGACAAGGAACAGTATCGCAAGCCACCACGCACGTGGGCCAACTGGTTGCCCGCATATCTCATATATATGGCGGTCTACCTCAAGGCCCGGCCCGATCTGGCCATCCCCATGGTCCAATATTTGGACAATATTTACAGGGCAATGGTTGATTTCCCTGGCCCGTCGTGGTTGGCTTACGACAAGGAATTTCGAATGAGAGTGCCCCTACACCCGGAGATGAGGTTGGACGAGCCCTGCCAGAAGCTGTGGCTTCTGTATATGATGCCCACGCGCCCTGCGCCTGGGGAGAGGTATCATTGTGGGCACGCGGTCCAGCGAGCAGCTCCAGCACAGGCACCCCACCAGGTGGCGGGGCAGGGGGTTCCAACCCGCCTGCTGTGTTGGAGCTTCTCGGCCAATGGTGCATGCAACAGAAAACAATGCCGCTATAAGCACGAGTGTCCCTCTTGCGCTGGCCCGCACGCCGCCGCTGCATGTCCGCGAGCAGGCGGGTCTCGGGGCAGAGGCAGAGGTGGACAGGGAGCGGGCAGACCTGCCGCTGAGGTAACTGGTCACCTGAAAGGCCCCCTCCCCAGTTAATTTGGCTATGTTGGAGCGTTGGCTCACAACATACCCGAGGAAAGAAGACGCTGGTTACCTCCTCGAAGGTTTCCTGCGGGGGTTCCGTATTCCGTTCACAGGGGAGAGGTGCCCCCAGGACGCGCACAATTTATTGTCTCTTAGGGGCAGGGAGGAGGTGGCTGCCCTGAGTATTGATAAGGAGGTCAAGGCAGGCAGGGTTGCTGGCCCCTTCCAGGCTCCACCCTTTCCCAACCTGAAAGTTTCCCCTTTTGGGTTAGTGCCCAAGAAGACACCGGAGGAATTTCGTCTCATTCACCACCTGTCATACCCGGCTGGCCATTCGGTCAATGATGCTATCCCTGATGACCTTTGTTCAGTCAGGTACACATCATTCGACCAGGCCCTGCGCATGGTGCGCTCTTGTGGCCCTGGTGCACTATTGGCAAAGTGTGACATCAAGTCCGCATTCCGGCTGCTGCCAGTGCACCCGGGCTACTTTGAGTTACTGGGCTTCAGGTTCCGGGGTGAGTTTTATGTTGATAAAGCAATGCCTTTTGGCTGCTCCATCTCTTGCTCGGCATTTGAACGTTTTAGTACCTTCCTCCAGTGGGCCTTTGTTCGTAGGTCGGGGTCTCGGTCTGTAGCCCACTACCTCGATGATTTCTTGTTCGGGGGTGAACGGGGCTGGGACACGTGTACGCGTCTCCTCAACACATTTCAGATGCTAATGAAGGAACTCGGTGACCCTTTAGCGCCCGAAAAGACCAAGGGCCCATCAACCAGGCTCACGTTCCTGGGTATTGAAATTGACACCGTTTCACAGGCATCCCGGTTACCCATTGATAAGGTTTCCGGGATCACTGCATTGATTTTGGCCTTACTGGCCAAACGCAAGGTGTCACTTCATGAGCTCCAGGTACTGCATGGTCACCTTAACTTTGCCTGCAGGGTGGTTGCGCCGGGCAGGGCCTTTGCTCGTCGCTTGTGCGACGCCATGGCTGGCCTATCCAGGCCCTATCATAGGGTCCGACTGAACACGGGCATGAGGGAGGATATGCTGATTTGGCTCGAGTTCCTTAAGGGATTCAACGGGGTGTCATTTTGGGGATCTGATCTTCTGGTGTCCCCTCGCTTCCAGGTTCAGTCAGACGCATCGGGGTCCCTGGGTTACGGGATTTATTTTGACGGGAGGTGGGCCTATGGCCGATGGCCTCCAGCTTGGAAGGGCACGGATCGTTTACGCGATCTTACGTTCCTTGAGTTCCTACCCATACTGGGAGCTTTGATGCTATGGGGTGCGGAGTGGGCCAATTCAGTGGTCCATTTCTGGTGTGACAATGCTGCGGTTGTGCACATCAACAACTCGCAGACGTCTAAATCGCCCAGGGCCATGGGGCTGGTGCGCCAGGTCGTCTTGCGCAGTTTGCGCCTCAATGTTCTATTCAGGGCTAGGCATGTTCCAGGTATCAATAACGAAATTGCTGATGCTTTGTCCCGCCTGCAGATCACCCGGTTCCGCGCCTTGGCCCCGGACGCAGAGGAATTTCCCTCGCCGCTCCCAGACGAGATATGGACGTTTGGCAGGGAGAAGTGAACCGGGTGATCGGCATGTCGCTGGCGCCCCGCACGCGTAAGGCGCATCACCATGCATTCTCTAAATTTCAGGCTTTTCGTGCGCAATTCAGTTTGCCTGAGATTTTGCCCATTCCAGTGGCACATGTCCTTCAATTCATGGTTTACCTACACAACCAGGGTCTGGCTCCCCGCACCATAGCATCCAGGCTGTCAGCACTGGCATTCAGAGCCAAAGTGGGGGGTTATGCTGACAGCACGGCTGATTTCCGTATATGACACGTTTTGGAAGGGTGGACACGGGAACGTGGACGCTGCCCGGACAGCCGCCACCCGATTTCCCCGAGGGTCCTTACTCACCTTGCACGAGGCTGGCATGACCTGTGTTTTGACAGGTATGAGGCAGCTCTCTTTCATGCGGCTACCACGGTGGCCTTTTTTGGAGCGCTCCGCATCAGTGAGCTTGTGCTACTGTCTAAGGCGGATGCGACGCGTAGGGCACTGGAACTCGAAGATATCTCTGTTTCCGATGAGTGGGCTCATTTGAGGATACGCTCCTCAAAGGTTGATCAGCACGGTGTAGGCAGTGGTGTAAGACTGCTACGATGTTCCATTGCAGACATCTGTCCGGTTGGTGCCCTACGAGAGTTCCTTGCACTGCGTGGTACGCACCATGGCCCGTTTTTCTGCTACCAGGATGGGTCTCCCCTTACTAAATTTCAATTTTGGAAGGTGACCGGTAAGGCACTGTCCCGGGTTGGCCTCCCCGGGGCTTGTTACGGCACCCATTCTTTTAGAATTGGAGCTGCTTCTACCGCAGCTGCATTTGGGTACTCTGGGGCCGAGATAGGCCAGATGGGGAGGTGGGGATCCCAGTGTTTCCAGTTGTACGTTCGCCCGCTTCAACTGTGAGTATCAGTAAGTCACTGTCCTGTTTCCTTTTTTCCTTGACAGACCCTGGGTGTCGGATCACACCGGTGGCAGTATGGCTGGTGGGCCACAGCTACGTGCACTGGGCAGCGCAGCACGCTGCGGCGACAGAGTGGGGACCCCAGCTGGGACTACGTGCGTCCGCATGTCTTAGGTGGTACGGTAAGCGCAGGATGTTATGGCGGGAACTGTTGCCATTCCTTTTTTCCATTAGGGATGCTGACCCACCTGATGTCCTGGTGATACACTTTGGGGGCAATGATTTAGACGAGGTCACTGGCCTGTCGCTGAAACATGCGATCTGCGGTGACCTGACTTACTTACATTATGTGTTGCCTGCCACAACCCTGATTTGGTCGGACATCATACCGCGTCACGCTTACAGAGGGGGCTTTAACCTCCAGGCCCTTGACCGCGCTCGGCGCTCGGTGAACAGGGCAGTAGCCCGGTTCCTTATAGACAAGGGTTGGGGGCGCGTCATCCAACACCCCACCATTAGTCTACAAAACTGTGATCTTTATGCAGGGGATGGGGTCCATCTGTCGCCCAGAGGTATGGACCTCTTTTTAGATGAATTGGAAGCAGGCCTGTTGACCGAGCTGACGGTCTGGGGGGGGTGAGTCTTTATTGAAGCCTCCCCGTGTGGCGGGTAGCACTGGTAAGGTAAATAATTATGACCCACAGGTATTCGGCAGGTTCGCAATTGACTGGACAACACTAGATAGGCACAAGTTGGTTAACGTTGTCCGGTCAACAACGAACCAGGCAAGGGGGTGATGGCACGAGCTAGGCAGCATGCATCACCCCGTTATTTGATGGATACGCATCAGAGGGTGGGGTCAGTAGTTAGTTATTGACTACGGTCAACAATTTGTTTGTTGTAAACAAACAAATTGATACAAATGGATACATTGTAGCCAATTGCCGTTGGCAATTTTGGGAGGAACCTTACCAGTGTTACTGCGGCCTGCTTGCCTTAAGAATTATAATTGGTTGAATACCAATCGAAATTTATAATTCGGACTAGGGCATGAATCAATAAATGTGGCCCAATGCCGTTATCCACTTATACTGGTGTCCGAGTCCTTTTTTTGGGGGGGTGTGCCTGCAATGCAAGTGCGGCGCCAAAATGGCCGCCGCGCTCTTTGCGGGCACCCCCCCATCGGACTTGGACATCCGGGTAGTTAGGGGGGCGTGGCCAGCCCTCTTTAAAAGGGCTGGCCACGAGGCAGCCGAGCTGCCATTTTGCGAAAGCGACGGAGCGGAGAAGTTTTTCCCTCCACCCCCTCCCTAGTAAACAGTGTGATATTTTGGTCGCTTCGGGGCCGGGTGGGAATTTTTGGCTGGAACCTACAATTGGCTCTCGGGTTCTGGCTTTTTTGCCCATCCCACACTGTTGCTGAGGTTTGATACAGGGGTTTATTACTGTTGACTTTGGTCACATGGGCGGGTAGCACTGGTAAGGTAAATAATTATGACCCACAGGTATCCGGCAGCTTCGCAGTTGACTGGAAAACACTAGATAGGCACAAGTTGGTTAACGTTGTCCGGTCAACGACGAACCAGGCAAGGGGGTGATGGCACGAGCTAGGCAGCATGCATCACCCCGTTATTTGACGGATACGCGTCAGAGGGTGGGGTCAGTAGTTAGTTATTGACTACGGTCAACAATTTGTTTGTTGTAAACAAACAAATTGATACAAATGGATACATTGTAGCCAATTGCCGTTGGCAATTTTGGGAGGAACCTTACCAGTGTTACTGCGGCCTGCTTGCCTTAAGAATTATAATTGGTTGAATACCAATCGAAATTTATAATTCGGACTAGGGCATGAATCAATAAATGTGGCCCAATGCCGTTATCTACTTATACTGGTGTCCGAGTCCTTTTTTTGGGGGGGGGTGCCTGCAAAACCCCTATGTCAAACCTTAGCAACAGTGTGGGATGGGCAAAAAAGCCAGAACCCAAGGGCCAATTGTAGGTTCAGGCCAAAAATTCCCACCCGGCCCCGAAGCGACCAAAATATCACACTGTTCACTAGGGAGGGGGTGGAGGGAAAAACTTCTCCGCTCCGTCGCTTTCACAAAATGGCAGCTCGGCTGCCTCGTGGCCACCCCTTTTAAAGAGGGCTGGCCACGCCCCCTAACTACCCGGATGTCCAAGTCCGGTGGGGGGGTGTGCCCGCAAAGAGCACGGCGGCCATTTTGGCACTGCGCTTTCATTATATGTGCTGATCATCCCCTTTTCTTTTAAAATGCTCCCTTGTAAATATTCTTCTTCCATATCTAGGTCAGATGTGAAACTGCCAAAATGAAGGCATCTTTTGGTTGGTCCATTCTGCAGTTCCTTTTGCCTGATGAGAATCTGTGAGAAAGATTAGCTGGCAACACATGGTTGTCATTACCAGGGTATGGCCGATTGTAGTTCAAAAATACCCACAATCTTCAAGCAGGCTCTTTCTGTATAGCCCTTTGTAAATATTAGTTTAATGGTAGCTGTCCCTGTCATCTTATTCCTACTCTGTCAGAGACAGGAATAGAGGAAGGAAGGAAGGAAGGTTAGCTGTAGGCTGGAATGCAGATTGTCTGAGCATTTAGTGTGAACAGTGATCTCCTGAAACATTCTGTATCCCCCATGAGAACACTATTTACAATCTAAACCATACTTAAGGCTTTAAATCAAATGCATTCCAGTGTAGTAACACCCTTAATCAGCTTCTGATAAATTGCAGGGTGTACTTCATTGGACTTTCATTGCTTGCTCTTCTACCTTCCTGTAGCTATTTACAAATGATTGCAAGTACATTTTAGTTATCTAAAATCATATCTTCTTTAACTGTGATATCATTTTACATTTATACACATAAATGATAAAAGGAGAGGAGCAAAACTATCTTCTAAGGGCTGTTATTTCAAACAGAATGAGTTGTCAAAAAAGCATCTGCTTTCTTGAAAGCAATAAACATGCTCTTAAAATTAAAAGGATGCCAATACCACTAAAAGTGAACAAACAAGTATACCTGAAGTGAAATCTGTGAACTGATAATCTCCAAGGATGGAACATTATCAAGATAATTTCTAAATAGTGAAATTTATTGAAACATTTGCCCCAGAAGGGGATGCGGGGGAAATGTGTTTTAGGATTTGAAATTTTTCATTCAAATGAACAGTGCGAGTTCTTCTCTGGAAAGTCAGCATAAATTTCCAAATGTGAATGATGTGATAGAGTTGACTAATGAGGAAGCATAACTTTAAAAAGTTGATCCTGGAAGAAAGTTGTAGAAAGAAGTCATCTGCCCACAAACAAATGAGTTGTGGGGATTACAGTGGATTAGTGATTAAGACGCTGAACTTGATGACTGGAAGGTCAGCAGGTCAGCAGTTCAAGACCCAAATGCTGCACAACCGCATGAGCTCCTGTCTCTGTCCCAGCTCCTGCCAACCTAGCAGTTCGAAAGCAAGAAATTACAAGTAATTAAATAGGTGGGAAGGTGGGAAGGTGAACAGCATTCCGTGCACTAGTCATGCCTGCCACGTGTCCACAGAAATGTCTGCACAAACAGACAGCACCGGCTCTTTGGCTATAAGCAGAGATAAGCACTGAACCCTAAAGTTCAATACGACTGGCTTTCAAGCAAGGGTTATCGGCAAACCTCCCAGGCCAGCAACACCTGACACCTGCGATGGCTACCTGGCTGTAAGGGTGTCTCTCTTGAGGCTTGGCAGAGAGAGGCTTTGTCTGGAGAATTCCAGCTCATAGGCTCAAATAGGAATGGCGATCTGTGACTTGTGTCACAGATGATTTTAGGTTTCAGTGCCCCTTGGGACGGGCAGCCAATTCCTATGAGAAAATGCCCTTATCTTGCTTCTGGGGAACTTCTAGCCTTGGCTGTGTGAAAGGTGTGGGGGAGTAAACTATTACCTCTACAGCAACTGCTGGATCCAGGGTTCCTTCCTCCCGGTAACAGACTCCACAAAGTTGAAACAATTCAGAAACAGTTCTACTTTCAGGACAAAGGCTGCATTGTTTAAAGTCATCTTCCCCAATTTGCTCCATTGGCAGGGGGAGCAGATGAGAGTAAGCCTAGACAAACCAAGTCTTCTATGGTTTTTATTGTAAAAGTATCAAAAGTCTAATAAATGCAGATATATAAAATAACTGACTAAACTAATTAAAAAGGTGAAACATTTTTAAAAGTAAAATCAAAGAAATGAAAAGCTATACACTACCACTTGCCTAGAACATGAAGTGGCGGTCTTGCCACCTCATCCAAGATAGCGCAATGTGAGGCTCATCGAGATGGCATTTGATAAGTGCTCTCGCTGCATTAGAGAAGGGCCTTTCAGGCGACACCCCCCTCTCTCCTTTTTGGGGATTTTGGGATGGGTTTTTATATCTGTTCTATGAGAAAATGTCTCAGAAATGTCCTAATTGACCACTCAAAGTGACAGGTTGTTGTACACTTCACAATAGCAGGTGGATTTGTATCAATGTCCCCATCTGAGATGATTGCATCTTTTAGTACTGTTCCCGGAGGCTGACCTTGGGAACAGTACAAGAGGTGCTTTCCCAGTTACAGGGTAAAATGGTGGATTAACATTTCCAAAATGGCTTCAGTTAGGCTAAGTGGAATACATGATAGACAGAAAGTAAAAGCATTTCTAGCATCACTCGACAATATCCTATTAAGCTAACAAGTAATTAAAATAAAAAGACCTCATCCCACAGGGAAATCTCAATGAGGGTGACCTTAACCTTCACTTTAAATGTGTTAACTATTACAACAGAGAGAACTGTTTCTTTGAATGTAAACTTTCCTGCCTATTTCCCCCTTTTTCTTCTTTTTTGAGAAATTATTTGCTCCTGAAAATCCCTCTTAAGGCTTTCTCATTTAGCATAGGACTGTGAAAGGCTGAACAGATACTACGGTAGTGAAGCCAAACTAGCCAAGACTCAGTTCACTCCTTCATACAGTCAGAGATATTGCAAGTGGAGGGAGAAACTGAAACACTTTTCCTTTCCTGTATCATACTTCCAATGTGTAAAAAACCTGTTGAGACTCAGTTCATTAACTTCTAATGACTTTTCTGTTTACTTTTCTCTTTAAAGCTGCATTCCAAGCTTCAGTGAACTGGCTGGTTTTATAAAACTACTAGCATATTTTGCCTGGCCTTGCCGGGCAGTTTTTATGTGTGTGTTTTTGGTTAGGGGTGGTTTGAGTGGTGGTGTTTTGAATTTGTGGTTTTTGACTTTATTTGAGTTATTTGATTTTATTTATTTGTCATTTTGATTTTTTACATATTTTTGACTATTTTTACTCTTCCGGCCTCTAGGTGGGGCTGTTATTAAGATTACTGTGATTTCCCTTTCTTTGTTCAGTTTAGTTCCGGTGGCATGGAGGGAGGACGTGTTTGGTAAGTGCTCTTGATTGTCTATTCTATTTTTATTTTGCTTTGATTTTGTGGTGTTGGGTTGGGGGATTTAAGTAGAAAGTTTCTACTTAAACCCCCCAAAGTGTTTTGGCTTGTTTGTTTGTGTGTGGGTTTTAGATGTGTTTAAGTGTTTTAATTATTTCTGGCTGTTATTTTTTTATTTCCCCCGGTATTTATTTGTTTAATTTGTGATATTATTGTTTGTTGAGTTAGGTATTTTCGTGTTGTAGATAGGTGTTTTTAGTGTGCTTTTATGGTTTTTGTTAGCCTTTGGTATTTCGGGTGTTTTTGTTGATTTTGTTGTTTATTGTTTTGCTGTTTAATGGGCTTATTTTAATTATTTGTTTATTTGTTTTTTTATTAATTTTGGTGCTTGGCGTTGTGGTTAACTGTTTGGTTTTCTTGTTGTTGTGTTTTGTTGTGTGAAGAACAGCCTGTCTGTCATTTCCTCTTTTCCCCATTGCTGCTTTGAAATTAGGTTTCAATGCAGCGATGGGGAAAAGGAAGAGCTGGCAGTCAGCTCACTCTTCATCCGGTAATGTTCGTTAGGTAGATCGGGTGAAAGGGAGGCAGAGAAGAGCTATCTTCTTCATGATGGTTCTCTCCTCTCTGCTCCTTTTCCCCTGGTTTTGCCCTGTTTGTCAAATAGTTTTAAGATTAACTTTTGTAAAAAGTATAGGTAAAAAATTTGCCCTTGTTAGAAAGCTAGTTGTATCCAACTCTAGAGTTTAGGTCTCAAACTTCTGACCTGCTGACCTTGCAGTCATAAATATCAGTGTCCTGGAGGCAGAGTGGGGAATCAAACTCCCAAATTTTGGTTCTATTAGCAGGTACACTAGTTCACAGATCTATCCACCCAAGCTTCAGGGAGAGAAAAGAACCATGAAAAGTGGCAATGTACATTTATGATACATATAAATCAAGAATGGGCAGAATGTTACCCATGGGTTATGAGCAGCCAACATGGGCACTTTTGCATTCTCTGTACCTCTTGAGGTCCCCCAGCTGCCTATATTCACATTTTTAAAAAAGATAATGTTCAGGAGGTCACTTTGTGAACCCTAGATGATGTGGAAAGCTATTTTGGCCTGTTTGGAGGGACACCTACCTTAGCACCCTAGCCATTGTACTCAATGGCCATCAGAGGGCACAGGGGCCTTGAAATTTAAAAAAAAAACTGTAACAACCTTCAAAATAAAAAGTAAATAATGACATTCCACCTTTCAAAAGTGTTTCTGGTTATACTTTCATGAAATTGGTTTTGCACTTTGCAGGCAGTTCTCATTGTTGACACTCTCAGGATTCATGAAAGTATCGCAGGAATCCACCATAAGTGACATATGTGATGTGCACAAAAAACCGCAGGTTATACGGAGGCAGTTCAAAGACCTAAAGATGAGCAGCTCATAATAATCGAATTCAATGGGGGAAA
Organism: Bradypodion pumilum; assembly: GCA_035047305.1. Taxonomy (NCBI): domain Eukaryota; kingdom Metazoa; phylum Chordata; class Lepidosauria; order Squamata; family Chamaeleonidae; genus Bradypodion; species Bradypodion pumilum. The sequence continues at coordinate 200,989,611 of JAWDJD010000003.1, read as the reverse complement.
TCTTGTAGACACATGTACATATATGTGTATGTCTATATATAGACACCGGCTCTCACAGATACATCGGCTTCCATTATTAATCATTTAATTTTTCAGTTTCAAGAATTGTGTATGTTTGTATATTCATACTATTTTAATGTTAATTAATTTTAATACTTAATACATAATGTTTTTATATTTTTAGCAGAGATGAAAAATATTACTTTCCCAAATTACAACATCCAAAATACCATAACAAATGCAGGATTCTCCAAGTAACAGCCCAAAAAATAACATTTCCACTACTGTTTTTTTATTATTCTAAGTTGTCTTGGTATCATTGATGAAGACTCATGTAAAGTGACTGAAATAAGTGAATAGCTAAGACTTTAACTGCAAGAATAGATTTTACGTTAGAAAAATTAAGCCAAAGACAGGATGGCAATTATATAAAAGACATATCATGAAAATTTATATTTTTACCAATCCCCTTTCCATTTATCAAACATGAATCCAAATGTTTTCAAATGGTCATGTGCAACATTGTATTCTTTCTAGACATTCACTGACTAGAACAGGGGTTCCTAACCTACGGAACAAGGGCCAACCCCAGCCCATGGCACCATTTCATGTGCCCTGCCACTGCACTGGGAAGTGGAAGCAGATGCATTTATGACAGCCATAAAATGTGCCCATGCATGCATAAATGCACCCATGGCTGTTGTAAACATGGAAACAGGTGCATATATGACAGGCATAAATGTGCCCACTTCCAGGGGCCATTGTCCAGCTCGCTCAGCTGTCCGAGGGCTTGGTCTGGCACAGTATAAAGAATCCCCTACCCATATTACTACCCACAATGGAATCCTGTTTGTAATTTCATGTGCACTATGAGTACCCTCTCAAACAAATGATTCCTCTATGAACAGCATATATTTTTATAAACAAATCTCAGCTGAACAATATTCCACGTTACTGGCAGAGTATGAATGTAGCATAAATGTGGAAGTATTCATATGACAAAATAATTCTGTAGATGCATTTCTTGCCTAAGCAGTAAGCATTTGCATTCAGCAAGAAATAAATAATTGTTCACATATTTGGTTTTGCCTGAGGTTTAAGATATTTTACTAAAAATCATTTTGAAATTACTTCAGAGCATTAATCATCAATGTTACTTTTCCAGTAGGGATGAGCAGATTCTCATGGTATTCACTTCAACCCCCTGGCCTAACACAGCTTGAGGTTTATTCGACTGGTCTTCCAGCAGGAACTATAGATTTTGAATTGTCAGAATGTCAGAAAAGTTTTATATTCTTCCTGTGTCTATACTCTATAATAGAAAGGGTAAAGACAAAACATTTTTGTTTTTGTTTTTTAATTTTAAGACTTAAAGTAAAACAAAGACAGATCCATACATAAATTCGGTATAAACAAAATGATTATACATCCACACCTAGTAGTATAATATATTATAGAGAGTCCAAAAAAGTAAAGAAGACTTAAAATATGGAGACATAAAGAAGTGAAAACATTATGGCCTCAATTTATGATAATAATTAGGGGTGATAATAACATCTGTGTTCTGCTGGGAATGTCAGTAAGGATGTTTGGACCAATTTACTTCATTTCTTTTTCCAAAATAGGATTGTATCTGTTGTGTATGGAATAGTATGGAATGTAACTGCTACGTTATGCCTTTAAGTTAAATGTAACCGGTTCTACAGGAAATGTATACTCAAACCATTTGTAAAGAACACATTGTATCCAGCTGCTGGTGGAATGCGAGCTTGCTACCAGAGATGGGAGCAGCGAGCATTCAACTCACATGGTACAAATTCCCCAATCATGGATACACCTGGACAAGAAGGGCGGGATTCCAGATGACATCACGCCAACAGTAGCCAATAGGCTGCCATGCACCCTGATTCAAATGTATAGTGACTGTATAAAAGGAGTTGTATTGCCACTATTACTGTGTGTTTGAACTGTACATCATGCAATAAAGTTGTGTTAGCCATAATACGGCTGCTTCTATCGTCTTGCTTCCCTGAACACCAAAGTATCAGGGCTCGGGTTAATCTCATTGACATCGGATAATGCAAATTCAACAAAAAACCCACATCCAAATATCCCTAAATGGGATCTTTGTTGATATCCCCTTTTTCTGCTGGATTTACATGGTTAGTTTCTCATTAAGCATCAATTGCCAAACATCTGAATACCATCTAGCTTTACTAAAATTTGCTCCACCCTTCCATTCTTTGGCGATTAGCTATCTCGCTACCATTAATAATGATAACAATAACTCTTTTTTATTATGTTCCAGATCTAATTCATCAACTTCACCCAATATTGCTAGCTTTGGACTTAATACAATTGTTGTTTTTTTAATATTTTATTCAATTCCTCTTCTATTACTTTCCAATACTTCCTTAAATGTTCACATGACCACCACATATAAATATATGTCCCTTTTCCTTTGTTGCATCTCCAACATATATTGGAATTCTTATTTATTAAATGAAGCTTGGCTGGGGTAAGGTAAAACAGCCATAGGTCCTTGGAGTTGTGTTCTTTTTCCTTTATTGAGAGTGATTTCATGTTTCTATGAGTCCATTTTTTCCAATTCTCATCTTTGATTGTGATTCCCAAATCTTCTTCCCAATTTTTTTAAGCCATTACTGAGTTTCCTCACTAAAGTTTAACAATTGGTATATCTTACCTACCAAGCCTTTTAAATTCTTTTTTCCCTGTCTCACTTCAAGAGTCAATTTTTCAAATGTTACTTTTCCTCATATGTCTGTCCCACGCTTCCATCTGGTGTTCTTGCAACCAACCTAAGTTTAATTCCTCATAAATGGTTTTCCTATGATGGTATTTATTACAATTATTCAACCATTGCGTGAATAATAGGGCTTTTTTACATAAAAAAAATATCTCTTGTAGTTGTTGGTAACTCTAAGGGGCAGTTTTGGTGGTCTAAAATTTCCATTATGGGTGAAAAGTTTGGTGATAGTTTTGGTTTCATACCTTTCCAAATTTTGAATATGTTCTTTAGAGAGAAGTTACAGATTTGTAGGTTGGTCCATGGTTCACCTAAAAATAATTCTCCCTTCCATTTTCTAAACTCTATATATTCTAATTCATGGTTTTGCACACATTTTTGACTTAATAATTTAATAATTCTCTTTAAATTAAAGGCTCTGTAATAGTTTTTAACATTTGGGATATTTAACCCTCCCACTCTATTTTTAATGTGCCATAAACTTTTGTTAATTCTTGGCTTTTTCCCATTGTTACAAAATTCATTTATCAATTTCTGACAGGTTCTGAGCTCAGTTTCTTTAATTTGTATTGGAAGATTTTCTAATAAGAAATTCAATTTTGGCACAATTTTCATCTTCCATAGGTTAATTTTTCAAAACCATGATAATTTAAGTAAGTTCAATTGATCTATAATTGGTTTTATTTTGTCTTTTAATTTGTTGAAATTAATCTTATACAAATCCTTAACTACATCTGACACCATTATTCCCAAGTATCTCATTTTATCTTTAATTCTAAATTTATATTTCTCTGTCATCTTCTTCTTTTCAATCTCTGATAGGTTACATGTGATAGCTTCTGTTTTGTTCCAATTTATTTTTAAGCCTGTAACCTCCTCAAAAATTTTTTTAAAATGATATTTAAATGCTAATATTTAGAAGAGGGTCCTTGACCACTAGCAATGTGTCGTAGGCAAATAGACTATTTTTTTATTAATAATACCTATTAAACCTTCGTCTTGTCATATGTTCAATACTAACAGCTCCATCACCAGTATTAATAAGGATGGGGAGAGACAGCCCTGTCTCGTACCTGCCTTGATGTTGATTTCCTCACTTAGCCTATTGTTCATTTTTATTCTTGTCACTGACTCATTGTATAATTGATCAATTACATGTCTAAATTTGGAACCAAATTCTAATTTGAAACATAATTGTTTTATAGTGGACCACTGGATATAATCAAATGTTTTGTAAATATCTAACGCCAATATACAAACTTTTTCCTTTTACTTTTTAATCAAGACTATAATATTAACTAGCCTACATATTGGTCCATCCATCTGTCTTCCTTTCAAAAATCCTGCTTGATCCTCTCCTATGTGAAAAAATTGTTAAGTCGGTTATTCAATAGTGAGGTAAATATCTTAGCATCTTGGTTTAATAGGGAGATAGGGTGGTAAGCATAATTTTTCCTGATCTTTACCTGGTTTTGGGATTAATACCATGATTGATCAATTCCAGGATTTAGGCATAGTTGCCCCCTCCAGTATATAATTATATAATTTCTTTAATTTGGGGATCATTACTTCATGGCACTGCTTATAAATTTCTGATGGAAAACCGTCTTCTCCTGGTGCTTTGTCATTTTTTAATCACTGTTTCAATTTCTTTTTCTTGTATCTCTTGTTCCATATAATCTGAATGTTCGTTTTTTTAATTTTATGTTTAGATTTTGATTTAAATAGGATCTTAATTTTGTCATGTCAACAAATTTTTCTTTATATAAATCTGAAAAGAACTCTTCTGCTATATGGAGTTTTCCCTCTATTTTATATGCTAGAGAACCATACTTGTTTTCCCAAATTAAAAAATATATCTAAATATGACGTTCATTAGGAAGGGTATAGTAAATAAGTCAGTGTCATTTTGCCTCTTTATAAATCTATGGTGAGGCCCCATCTGGAATACTGTGTACAGTTCTGGTCACCATACCTCCAGAAGGATATTATGGAGCTGGAAAAAGTGCAGAGGAGGGCAATGAGAATGATTAGAGTACTGGAACACCTTCCTTACCATCTGAGGCTGCAACAGTTGGGCCTCTTCACTCTTGAACGACTGTGACTAAGAGGTGACCTGATTGAAGTTTATAAAATCATGCACGGTGTGGACAAAGTAGAGGTTCCTTGTGGAACCTCCTGCCAGTGGAACTAAAGCTGCAGACGGAATTGCTGCCCTTCAGGAAAGATCTGAAAACATGGCTGGTGGGGCAGGTATGGGGTCCTGAAGATGTTGTGACCCCCACCTGCTAGTTGGTTTAATATCAAAGTAATCTTCCACTTTTTAATGTGTGGGGTTTTTAGCGGAGTAATTTGTTTTAATGGGGTCTTCTTGTTTTAAGGGTTTTAAGATTGTATGCCGCCCAGAGTCTTTGTGAGTTGGGCGGCGATATAAATATGAATATAAATAAAAATAAATAAAAAATAAGGAAAAACTGTTATCCATATCGCACAACACCAGAACTAGGGGGCACTCCGGGTTACCTAAGAGACCGCATCGTCCCAAGAGTGTCTGTCCGTCCAACCAGAGCGGACCGGAGGGGCTCTCTAATTGTTCCATCAGCCAGAGGGGCTCGCCTCTCTGGCACAAGGAGGAGAGCCTTCTCTGTGTCTGCACCGGCCCTCTGGAACCTCCTGCCAACAGAGCTACATCTCCGGATGGAATTGCTGCCTTTCAGAAAAGAACTTAAAACCTGGCTGGCGGGTCAAGTGTGGGGTGCAGGTGGAAGGGTAACCTCCGTTAGGTGGTTGGTGTAGAAGAACTCTTCCCCATGGTGCCTTTGGATCCTGCAGCCCTTGTTTTTAGGGGGTGGGTAATTTTAACTGTTTTTAACATGTGTTTTTTAATTTTTATTGTGAACCGCCCTGAGTTGGCTTTGGCCGAGTGAGCGGTATATAAATGTGACAATTAAATTAAATTAAATTAAAATGAAACTTTTGGGTACTAGTTCTCAAAAAAATAAGAGAAAGTACTTTTTCACCCAGATGATCATGGGTCTATGGACCTCCCTGCCATAAGAAGTGGTGGCAGCTGTCAGTCATGCATAGCTGCCAAGTATTCTGTATTGCCCGGGAAAACCCCATAATTTAGCCCCTCTTCCCGCCATCCCGTATTTTGTTAATAATCTCCCGTATTTTTTAAAAAAAATCCAGGGGGCGTGTAAATCTTCCGTATATTATTGTATTAATATATCTTTATTCATGAGGTATGTGCCTCATACCAGAGCCAGAGAGTAGGAGTGTTGGGCTCTCCTGGGTGGAGGAAAAACCACCCCCTAGGCACTCTCCTTAGCACGACTGCTTTCACTCACAGGGAACAAAGCAGCAGGCCAGCCATACTGTAATAATTCTATGTCTCTTCTCTCTCCTGAGAAAGAGGGTGTTAAAGGGAAGAGACAATGAGCCAATTGGCTTCAAGTATATTTGCATACAACATAAAGAAGATATTTCAATGGTCCTGCCTTAAACACAGAGTTTTAAAAAATGAAATTGAAGTACACAAGGCTAAGACAGTAGACAATTGAGTGATTAAAGTGTAAAAAAAAACAGTTCCATGAAAAATCGCCATAATATGAAATGCTGTCGCAATAGAGAATGTGGAAAGAGATTTAAGATAGAATTATTACATTAAGGCTGGCCTGTGGGAGCTTGCCTGTTGCCTTATTCCCTGTGAGGGGCAACAGTGGTGCTAAGGGGAGTGGGGTAGTGCTTAGGGGGTGGTCCTTCCTCCAGGGGGGAGACCAACGCTCCTCCCTGGCTCTGGTGGCTCCTCCTCTTCTAGGCTCTTGGATGTTTCTGAATTTTGTGGAAGAGGGGTCATTGCCTGTTGGGGAGAGGGGCGGGGCCCAAAAATTTCCCTTATTTTGATGTCCAAAACTTGACATGTATGGTCTTGACAGCTTTAAGAAAGAATTAGACAAGTTCATGGAGGACAAGGGTATCAATGGCTATAATTATGGATACCTAAGGACAACCTCTGAGTTGGAGAGATAGGCAGGATATCTCTCAATGCCATTTCCAGGGAATCCTAAACAGGTGAAGACATCTGCTTGGGAATACCCTGAAGCAAATGGTGAGCCACTTTGTGAGACAGAATGCTGGACTGGATGGGCTGTGGCCTGTTGCAGCAAGGCTGTACTTATGTTCTTATGCTCTTATGTATGTTGGAGTAAAAATATAAATGCCAGCCAATTGCAGTTTTATAATGAAAGAGTTGCTACAGAAGAAGCAATTTAAAGCTATGTCATTCTTCCTATTTAAAGAAACTGAATGCTGTACTCTATTTTCAATCTACTTTAAAAACACATTCTGCTGGAAGTCTGATTGTGAATAAATATAACTGCATGGATATTCTTTTTTTAAATAAAAATAATTCATTCAGACATTCAGTCAATCGATTGTCTGTTCCTGGCAAATTCAGAAAAAATGTAAAAATATTAATTCTATCCTCAGGATAAGATCCATTTATAGACCCTAATCTGGTGGCTGAAGATGGGGAGGCAAAATGTAGCTCTCCAGGTGTTGCCAGATTGCAACTCTCAGAATTCTTCACCAAAAGAAATTGTAATCCAACAATATCTGGAATACTACATCACCCATTAACCCTGGAGCTCTAGGACAGAGGTGGCCAAACTTTTTATGCTGTGGGCCTGACCATGCCCCCAAACAGGTGAGTGGGCCAGACCATGCCCACCTGAAGCAGAAGCAGGCACATTTACAGCTATTGTAAGTGCACCCACTTCCAAGTTTATGGCAGCTACAGGCAGTGGTGGGCTTCAGCAGGTAAGGGGGTATTTATGTAACTGTCCATAAAACTATTTAATCTATTTGCCAAAATAGTTGTAAAGATCTTGGCATCCTGGTATATCAAAGAAATAGGCATGTATGATACTATTTTTTCTAAATCTTTTCCAGGTTTTGGAATTAAGGCAATTATTGATTTGTACCATGATGTCATTATGGTTCCTCTGTCCATAATATAATTGAATAACTTCATTAACCTTGTGTCGCACACCAGGTGACTTGGGACCCTGAAAACTGCCATGGGTAGCTCATGTCACACCCCAGGTCCTGACACCTGACAATTAATTTGCTCTTCTGAGCTTGGCCTGGTGAAGGAATCTCCTTTAAGGAGGAATGAGCCAGCAATACCATCCTGAGCGGATGAGAGTACAATGGCTGGTTCTCATCTAGCCATGCTGGCAATTTAATGTCCAAGTCTAGATCAAGGAAGGCCACTCCTTTCTGGACATTTCTTGCTGTGAGAACACAAGAACGTAAGAACAACCTTGCTAGAACAGGCTACAGGCCATCCAGTCCAGCATTCTGTCTCACACAGTGGCTCACCATTTGCTTCAGGGTATTCCCAAGCAGAGGACTTTACCTGCTTAGGATTCACTGGAAATTGAATTGAGAGATAGCCTGCCTATCACTCCAACCCGGAAGTTGTCCTTAGATATCCATAATTATAGTCATTGATACCTTTGTCCTCCATGAACTTGTCTAATACTTTCTTAAAGATGTCAAGATTGACAGCTGTCACCACTTCTTCTGGCAGGGAGTTCCATAGACCAGTGATCGTCTGGATGAAAAAGTACTTTCTCTTATTTGTTTGAGATCTAGTACCCTAAAGTTTCATGGAGTGCTCCCTAGTTCTAGTGTTATGTGATAGGGAAAACAGTTTTTCCTTATCTATTTTGTCCACACCGTGCATGATTTTATAAACTTCAATCAGGTCACATCTTCGACACCATCGTTCAAGAGTTAAGAGGCCCAACCATTGCAGCCTCAGATGGTAAGGAAGGTGTTCCAGTCCCCTAATCATTCTTGTTGCCCTTGTCTGCACTTTTTCCAGCTCCATAATATCCTTCTGGAGGTATGGCGACCAGAACTGTACACAGTATTCCAGATGGGGCCTCACCATAGATTTATAAAGAGGCAAAATGAAACTTGCTGACTTATTTTTTATACCCTTCCTAATGATCCCTAGCATTCAGTTTGCTTTTTTCACTGCTGAGGCACACTGGGTTGACACCTTCATTGAGCTGTCCACCAGGAAACCAAGGTCCCTTTCCTGGTTTGTCACACAGAGTACAACCCCATCAGTTTATAAATGTAATTGGGTTTTTTTGCCCCTACGTGAATCACTCTGCACTTACTAATGTTGAAGTTCATTTGCCACTGTTTTGCCCACTCCCCCAGTGTCAAGAGATCCCTCTGGAGCTCCTAACAATCTCTCACAGTTTTCACTACCCTGTATAATTTAGTGTCGTCAGCAAATTTGGGTACCTTGCTATTTACTCCTACTTCTAGATCATTTATGGAGAAGTTGAAAAGCAGGGGTCCCAGTACTGAACCTTGGTGGACCCCACTCTTTCCTTCCCTCCACTTGGAGAAGTATCCATTTAGTGCTAACCTCTGTTTCCTGTCCCTTAGCCGTTGCTGATCCAGGACAAGACCTGTCCCTTTATTCCATGACTGGTAAGTTTATTCAAGAGCCTTTGGTGCGGGACCTTGTTAAAAGCCTTCTTAAAGTCCAAATAAACAATGTCAACTGGATCCCCCTTATCCACATGCTTGTTGACACTCTCAAAAAAATTCAACAGGTTAGTAAGCCATGATTTGCCCATGCAAAAGCCATGTTGGCTCTCCCTTAGCAGCAGCTTCTCTTTTATATGCCTATTAATTCTATCTTTTTGGATGGTTTCCGTCACGTTACCTTGGACACATGTCAAACTGACCAGTTGGTAATTTCCTGGATCACCCCTGGATCCTTTTTTGAAAATTGGTGTTACATTCACTACCTTCTTGTCATCAGGCACAAAGCCTGATTTGAGGGAAAGATTATATATTTTGGCTAGGAGATCAGCAATCACATCTTTAAGTACCCTGAGAACTCATGGGTGGATGCTATCTGGTCCTGGTGATTTGTTAGCATTTAGTATAACAAGACATGCAAGGACCTCCTCCTCCCTGGTTATTACTATTTGGCATAATTCTTCGGCTTCCCTCCCTACGAAGATAGGCTATGTTTTGGGCATGTGGTCTCTGTCTTCTTCAGTGAATACTGAAGCAAAGAATTCATTGAGTCTCTCTGCAATCTCTCTTTCCTCTTTAATAACCCCTTGCCTTCCATTTAATGGTCCAATAGCCTTCCTAGTTGGGTTCTTATTTTTAACGTACTTAAAGAAGTCTTTGTTATTTCTCTGAGTGATTTTAGCTATATGTTCCTCAAAGTCTTGCTTTGCTTTCCTGATTGTTGCATTGCATTTGTTCTGCCAGAATTTATGTTTCTGCCTGCTGTCCTCACTCAGACAAGCCTTCCTTCTTCTAATTGAGCTTTTCTTGCTTTTGATCACTTCCTGAACAGCTCCAGTAAGTCACATCGGAGTCCTCTTGGACCTGGCAGTGCCCTTTTTCCTTTTGGGTATGTATTCCAATTGGGCCTCTGTTATTGTTTTTGTGAACAGCCTCCATGCCTCTTGGAGTGTTTGGACTCTCTCAATTTTCCCTTTCAGCTTCTTTTTTACTAGTTTCCTCATTTTTGGGAAATTTCCTTTACGAAAATTTAAGGTTAGATTTTATCAATGATTTGCGGTCTATGATCAAGTTAAACATAATTGAGTTGTGGTCACTGTTCCCTATTGGATCAGTCACATTAACATCATTAACATCCTGAGTATTACTCAGGATCAAGTCAAGGATTCTTGTACCTCTAGTTGGGTCTTCAACCATCTGTCCCAGGGAACAATCATTTAGCATATCTAGGAACTTTATCTCTTTATCATGTGCTGAGCAACAGTTCACCCAGTCTATGTGAGGGTAATTGAAGTCCCCCATTATAACCATGCTTCCCTTCTGGGATGCCTCCTTTACAACATTCTCCAACTGCCAGTCTCCCTCAGGACTTTGGGTCAGAGCTCAATAGTATTATGCCTACTGTTAGACCATCCTTGTGGCCTGGTACTCCTACCCACAGAGTTTCTAATGGTGACTCCAAATCACCTAGATATTCCAATTCATATGACTTTATCACTTCTTTGACATACAAGGCTGCACCACCTCCCATTTGTCCCTTCCTATCCTTCCTGTACAGTTTGTAGCCTGGGATAACTGTATTCCATTGGTTATCATCCATCCACCCGGTTTCAGTGATGCCGATAATATCAATATTTTTATCTTTTGCTAAGTATTCCAGCTCCTTTATTTTGTTCCAGAGGCTTCTGGCATTTGCATACAAGCATTTATAAATGCTTTTCTGATACAGTCTTTGTTAGACTGCCTCTTGTATCCTTCTGCTATTGTGCTGATGACTAGCTCCTCACTCTGCTCAGTAATTTTTGCATCCTACTCACTACTCAAGTACACACTTTCCCAAACTAGATGCTGCCCAGCTCCTGTCGGCTTTCCCCCAGTTATCAGTTTAAAAACTGCTTTGCAGCCCTTTTGATGTTGAGTGCCAGCTATCTGACCCATCATGGTTCAAGTGCAACCCATCCCTCCTGAACAGATTTGGCTTGTCCCAAAATGTTTTCCAGTTCCTGACAAATCTGAAGCCCTCCTCTCGACACCACCACCTCATCCACGCATTGAGGCTTCTGAGCTCTTCCTGCCTGGTAGGTCCTGAATGAGGAACAGGCAGCACTTCTGAAAATACTACCTTTGAAGTCCGGGACGTCAATCTTCTTCCTAACAACCTGAATTTGTCTTCCAGGACTGACCGCTTGGCCTTCCCAACAGCATTCTTACCAACGTGTACCATGACCACTGGCTCCTTCCCAGTTCTCTCTAACAAGCTATCAAGAATTCTCGTGATGTCTGCAACTTTTGCACCTGACAGACAAGTCACCATACGGTTATCATGTGCATCACAAATCCATCTCTCTGTATTTCTAATTATTGAATCACCTTATACAAGGAGCCTCTCTCTTGCAATCTGTTCATCTACACTCTACATGCACCTCATCAACCATATTAAAGGGAGAGGACTTCAGTTTGTTCCTGTTGTTTATCTTCCTGGATCTCATCAAGTGTGATGAAGGAGAGATCCTCAGGTGGAACCAGTTGTTCCTCTGTGTGTCCCTCATCAGGTGTTATGAGGGAAGAAGCCTCAAATTGATTCTTGTTAATTTCACAGAATGTTGGTGACATGAATAAACAGTCCATTATCTGTCAACATAAATGGGTTTATGTGATAATCTATGAATTTTGCAATGGGCTCTAACATTGAATTTATACCAGATATAATAGGGCATCCCGGGGGATTGGTGGGGACCATTTTTTTGTGAATCTTAGGAATTGGTATCCTAGAAAATCATTTTTCAAAAAGTCAAATGTCTTATTTGTAATGTAGTTGAGAAAGAGTCCTTCATATAGGACTGTATGCATAACTGACGAATAATGTGTGGTAGGATCTTGAAAGAGTTTATGGTAATATCTCTGATCTTTCAATTGCCTGTCTACCTCATTCAAGTAGTCCCGTCTGTTCAAAATGAGAATCCCTCCCCCCTTGTCTGCTGGTTTAATTACGCTAGGATCATCCTTACCCAAAGCTTCTAGAATCTAGAAATTCGTAGATTATCACATAAGCCTGTTTACTTTGAGAGATAACGGACTATTTATACACGTCACCAACACTCTGTGAAATTAACAAGAGATAGACAATTTATGCTGTTAGATGACAGACTTTATACAGTCCTCATCCTCTGTGAAGTTAACAAGAGAAAAATATTTTGTGTTGAAATTGCTAGTTATTCGTAAAGAAAAATAAGAGATTATCAGTGATAATACCACTTGTAATAAAAAGATCAGATGGTCTACTCTGTAAGTAATTTTTATGTAGTGCCTCAAACGGTTTCTGGTTTTTGACATATTCACCATTTGGCCCTCATTCTTTGGCATTATTCTTGGCTTAATGGCTACCACTGAGAAAAGCACTTCATTTTCTTATTCTGAAGAAGTCTCACTAAGAATCTTGGGCAAAGCTCTAGAGAAATAGATAAGGGGGATTTTGTTAAATTAGAACACATGGAGAAAAAATGTTTAAGAATTGGACTGCATTCAGCATGTCTTGCGGACTATCACAGAGACTCCTTTATTCCCCGTGGCTTACGGATACAAAAGGGACCTACTCTATTTAACCAGGATAATGAATTTCTTGATAAATGGACGGCTAAACTCAACAATGCTCATTTGACTGGATACTTCTTATAGTGGATAAATGCAACAGCGAACTAGAAGGCATTGAAGCAGAAATTCAAGAAATCAAGACCAACCTGCAAAGGAATCAACCTCAGATGACCTATGATAGGAACATTGCTGATATGGACAAGAAGATTTTTGATTTCAGGGATTCTTTATTAGACTTTAAATGAAATAAGTATGACAGGGATGCTACTGACTATTCACAGAATAGGGTCTATTGTTGGCTATATGAAACCAATGGAGGCAAGAAAAGGGTGACTTGGAGTAAACCTATTTCTCAATCTGATGATTCCACAGACTATGATCCCCTCAGTTCCTCAGGGAACGAGGGTACTTCTAAATCATATAACCTTAGGCAAACACAGAACCGGGCCCCTGCATCTAACCTTTTCTTCTGTTTCTTTTTTAGGTCAAAGGAGGCCTCCTCGACAGAGGAAGAAAATTTAATTTTCAGTTTATCTTCCAGACCTTTAAACACCAGGGAACTTCAACTTCTTAATTTGGGTTTAAATTTTGTGTTAAAACCACAATAAAATTCTTTTGACACTAGGGTGGATTTATTTAAATGAATTAGACTTCTTAAATTGAAAATGCTTTTTAAAGATTTTCCAGATACCATCAGGGATCCTTTCAATAATCGCTCCACCTTTTGCCTGAAGGTGACCAATACAGCCATTGACGTCTTTCACAAATTAATACTTAGAGATATTGAAAAGATAGAAAACCAACAGGTAAGATACCACAGGGAAGACAGATTGATTCTAGAAGCTTTGGGTAAGAATGATTCTATCATAACTAAACAAGCGGACAAGGGTAGAGGGATTGTCATTTTGAACAGAAGGGACTACTTGAATGATGTAGACAGGCAATTGAAAGATCAGAGAGAGAGATTGCCATAAACTCTCTCAAGATCCTACCTCACATTATTCGTCAGTTATTTGTACAGTCCTATATGAAGGACTCTCTCTTAAATACATTACGAAAAAGACATTTGACTTTTAAAAAAATGATTTTCCTAGGATACAACTTTTCCATATCTTGTCTAAATTTCAAAAAATTAAGGGTCCCCACCAAATCCCCCCCCCCCCCGGACGCCCTATTATATCTGGTGTAAATTCGATATTAGAGCCCATTGCAAAATTAGTAGATTATCACATAAGCTTGTTTACATTGAGAGATAACAGACTGTTTATATACATCACCAACACTCTGTGAAATTAATAAGAGATAGACAATTTATTCTGTTAGATGACAGACTTTATACAGTCTTCACCCTCTGTGAAGTTAACATGAGAAAAAGAGTTTGTGTTGAAATTGCTGGTTATTCGCTAAGAAAACTAAGATATTATCAGTGATAATACCACATGTAACAAAAAGATCAGACGGTCTACTCTGTAAGTAATTTTTATGTAGTGCCTCAAACGGTTTCTGGTTTTTGACATATTCTTATTAGTCACCATCACATTTTTGGCTGCTGCATTAATAATTACATAAACATTGTTGTGTAACATTCCCTTAACCAGCACCTTTCCATCTCTTGAAATAATGCACTCTCTCTTGACAAATGTTACAACAAAACCTGATTTTGTCAAAGAACTCATAGATAATAGAATATTTTCCAAACTAGGAACATTTAATACATTCTCAAAATTGACACCCAGTGAAGGAAAACAAATTGTGCCTTCACTAATGACTTTTGCTGCACTGCCTTCAGCCAAATTGGCATGTGGTAATTTAGATTGTTTTGGCTCACTTGTTCCACTATCTAGCAGCCACAAATCATTTTCATCTGGTTCTGTAGTCACTAACTTAGCCTGCACATCCGACCTTGAACTGCAAGTAGCTTGCTTCTTCTGGAGTTGGGGGCAGGAATGATGCAGATGATTTGTTGAACCACATAAATAACATTTTTTCACTCTGGAGGCTGTCTGCTGTAAAATACTGGCAGTAGCAGGTCTGTTGTCTCCCACTAAATTCCTTTGCTTAGCCTCACAGCTGGGCTCCTCTTTAGGATGTTGCTTATTTACTGTTTGTCTTTTGGCATTGACTCTTGTTTCTTCCTCCAACAAATGTGAAGAAACATAATTCAGAGATAATTGCCCAGAGTCAACACTCTCTAGTGCAGTAATTAAAGGGAAAAAGTCCTCAGACACAGAGCTCAGTATTATACAGACTTTGTCAACCTCTTGGAAAGTTTCCCCCCGGTCCTGAAGCTGTTGAAATAATTCAGTCAAGGCATTTAAGTGCCCTTGAACTGAATCTCCTTGTTGCATAGAAAGTTTATACAGACACCTCATTAAAGTTATAACAGAGCCAACAGAAACTCTCGCATATACATCTCTGAGTGAGTCCCAAGCTTGCTTAGCTATATTCTTCCCATGTAAATATAATAATTGGTCATCTGAGACTGACAACACAATGCTTGGCAAAGCTTTCTCATCCCCCACAGTCTCTGCAGCCATTGGATCTGCTGGTGGATAGAATAATTACTAAAGGTCAGCTTGTCTATGAGTACCATCATGGACTGCACAATCTCAGCTCCCAATGCAGCTAACACCAAGCTGTCTATTTCCTCCTCCTCACAATCAGAAGTACTTCCACTGCTGGACTGGTCCAGAAGCTCACTCTCATCCTCAGCTTCACTGTCAGACACCGACATTAAGTTTCAGCTCAAATACTTCCTTTCTTGGTAGCAAAGCCTCCACAACTCAGTGCAGTTTAGCTGACTGGGCCCATAACCCTGCTAGTTTTGAGTGAGTGTTGTAGTAGTCTGAGTTGCAAAAGGTCCAGGAAAGAAGACTATACACCAGGTTTAGTTTAAATCAAACTGGTATATTAACAACATTTACAGACAAAGTAAATCAGCATTACATCCAGCACTGTTCTGTTCTGTTCTGTACTGTTCTGCTCTACTCTGCTCTGCTCTGCAAAACAAGCTAAGTAAGCAACTTATATTTCTACAGCCAGCAAAACACTTAAGGTTACTATGTATCTTATTAACTGTCAATCACAGCAGAGCAGAGCTATGATGATTGCTTGCACCTGTTCCTTGTTAACTGAACTCAGCCTGTCCTTGATATTATCTCTGCACTTTGCCTCACTATATGGATATTATTGACAGGTTGGAATCCCCTTGTTATTGGACTTCTCCATTATAACCCAGACATGGATACAAAATGTTTGCATTCCAATTTGTTGTTGTTGTTGCACAGCAAGATGTTTCTCTGCTTGCTAGTGTGACAGCTTTCTCTGTGGGAACAAGAGAAATGCTGCATCTGCTAATTATAACATAGAACATTCAATATGGATACCAGCTTGCTAGAAATGAACCCCAAATATGCCTAAAACTAAGCAAAGCATTGCAATGTGAGTACATATAAAACACGGCATTTAAATAACTTTAAATTTAGGGCATCCCTATTTATGGATTCTTGACACCTTGAAACAACAATATCCTTACATTTCTTATAAAACTCAGCAGGTAACCCATCCTCTCCTGGAGATTTATTTGTCTTCAGTTTTGCAATTTATTTCTTTTCCCGTTATTCTTTTTTCCATTTTATTTTTATGGTCCTGAATTATCTTTTCTCACATTTGTTTCTTTAAATATTCCCTTAATTTTTTAAATTTATTTTCTTTTCTGAATATAGTTCCTGATAAAACTCTTATACTATCTTTACTTTATCCTTCATCTTGTTACACCTTGCTTCTTCTTTGTTAATCAAAATTCCAATTTCTCTTTTATTCCTCTTTCCTTTAACTGCTCTTGCTAGTAACTTTGCATTTTTAATACTATATTCAAAATACTCCATCTTTAAGTAGAGAAGATCCTTTTTTACTTTTTCAATATATTTTCCCACTAACTCCATCTTCAATCTCTGAATCTTGTTCAAAACTTCCCTATTATTTGTCTTTATATGTTCTTCTTGTAACTATTTAATCTCCTTTTCTATTTCATCCTGTTTACTCTTAATATTGTTTATGTTTAATACTCACCAATTAGATACTGCCCCCTCTAAATATTGACTCCATAGTATCCCAAACGATATTATAACCCACCTCTTCATTATCATTCCAAAGCCAACTCTCTTCCCATTTCTCCATTATTTGTTCTTTAATTTTGGGATCTCTAAATAATTTGGGATCATACCTCCAATTATTTCATTTCCTTGTATCTCCTTCTAACTTTAATTCCAACAACACCTTTGCATTATCAGATTCTTTAAAAATCCCAATTTCTATATTCTCCAAGTTTCCAACCATAATATCTGAAACAATTATGTAATCAAATTTTGAGTGTGCAAAATTCATGTTTTCTAGTGTGCTGAATCCAAAAATGACCTCAATTCCCCCAACACCTACAGTTTTCCCCACAAAATATGAGTGTTTTGCATTAAAAAAGCATAAGTGATGAGAAAATCACTTTTTATTACAATGAACTAAACATATGTCTTATAATTAAACAAAGAATTTCTTCATAATATATACTTAACATTCCATGTTCACTCTTTTTGTCTGTGAAACCTTTTCTTCTTCTCTTTTCTGCTCCTCTGAACATGCTTTCACTTTCCATTTTTAGTTTCCCATTTGAGCATCCAACAGTAGTCAGCTAGCATATTGAAGTTCCATCTTCCTTGCTAGCATCTCTTGATATCACGGACATCCTGGTGAAATCTTTCACCCTGCTCTTCTCTGTAGGCACCCAGGTTTTCAAGAAAATAGTCAACATGGGAGTGTAAGAAATGAACTTTTAAGCTCATCTTACATCCTTGAGCTTTATACGCATTCAACATGTGTTGTACAATGGTTTTGTAGTGAGGGTCTTTAGTATTCCCTAAAAACTTGTGAACTATGTCTTTGAAAGAGTCCCGTGCTTCCTTTTCTTTTTCTCCCATTGTTTCTAAAAAGAGATCGGATAACAGTTTCTGCATGTTGATGCCAGTAAAATCTCCCTCTTTCAACTTGGCTTCAGACAGTTTTGGGAACTTGGAACACAGATATGTGAAACATTCCCAATTCTTTGGAAGTGATTTAAAAAACTGCTTCTATAAGCCCTAATTTTATTTGAAGAGGTGGCAATAAAACTTTTTCTTTTGGAACCAAGATCATATTAATTATGCTTTTTTCACTGGGAATTAAGGTATCTCGAAGTGGCTAGTCAGTTTATGTCCAATGGAGGTCTCTGGCTCGACTGTCCCACAAACATCAGAAGCAGGGATATTTTGTATAACCTGCCTGCTGGCCTAACAACATGATTAGTATTTTAAAGTCTCCATAAACAATCCAGCAATGTTCTTGATATTTGATTTTGTCAAGAATCACAGTTGAATCGTTATAGTTTTCATCCAAATGCACCGAGTGTCCTATAGGAAATGATGCAAATGTATTTCCATTATGCAGCAAGACTGCTTTGAGGCTTGTTTTAGATTAATCAATGAATAGGCGCCACTCAGATGAATCATATTATATTTCAAAACACTTCATTAGCCCTTAAGCATCACTACAATAAATGAGATTTCCATCTTTGGAGTAAAACTGAGTGAATTCTTTATCTCAGTGCCTGTACCATGAAAATGATGTTCCAGGTGACAGCAGGTTTTTATTTGCTAGTCTTGACCCCAGCAATTCAGCTGAATCTTTGGAAAAGCCTAAATCTCTAACTAGGTCATTGAGCTCGCTCTGAGAAAAAAGTTGAGGTACATCATCAACAGAAAAATCTGTGCTACATTCGTCCTGGGAAGGCAATGTGTCTCCGTCCTTCAAATCACTCAGGATATTATCCAATCAGGAAGGTGGGTGTGGAACTTGTATTTCAGAGCTATGAAGCACTGGATGAATAGCTGAATTAAGGTTTGGGTAAGATATCTTCTTTTTATGATTAAAGCCTTTCACATCTACTGAACAGAAATACCAGTTGGTAGTGTGGTTTTGCTGTTCACACCACATCATAGGAATGCACAAAAGGAATGAGGTTTCCTTACCTTTAAACCACAAACAAAGATCTTCTTCGCACCTTCTACAACCTTATGAGGAGCCCATGCTTTGTCTTGATCCCCAAGTTTCAACTTGTAGTAAGCAAAATACACTTTCTTCACACAATCTTTATGTTTCTTTGTTAACTTTAAATAGTGTATTCACCACAAATAAAACAAAAGTTGTCTGGAGAAATAACACAACCTCTTGGAGCCATAATACAGAACTAAAAATGAGCCCAGTCACGTTTGAATGCAAGATGTAAACTGAGTGTGGCTCATACAGCAACCAAGATCCTGAACTTATTTAGCATGTTGGAACATGATCAAAACTGACAGTAGGCATGTTTATACTCATTTATAATACCCCAGAAAACATGTCGAAACATGCTCAACCCAGCCAGTAAGATTTCTGGAAAAGTTCACCTTTCGCTACAAACAAAATAAACCTGTTGGGACATGATCATCTGATCTTCCTCACACCACTAAACCTACACTACGCCCACTGGTGGGCTCAAAAAAAATTACTTCCACACTGTGGGTGTGGTATGATGGGTGTGGCCAGGGGAAAAGCCCTGCATTGCACACAAATTAGGACTACTTTATTTCAAAACTTGGATGGACGTGGCCAGACAGAATTTCTGCTATTGGTTCTGGTGAACTGGTGCAAACCTGCTGATGCCCACCACTGACTATCCCCCCCCCCACCATTCCTCTTATTTTCTCTTTGCATTATTCTTGATTCTAGCTCTGATAAATATTAAATGAAAGTAAGGAATAATTTTTGGATAGGGTTTTTAGAATCAATATTAGGAGATCAGATTTTGGGTTAAAGGCAAACTTTGCACTAAATTAAACTAAAAACACGGGTTTCGCAAGAAAACTTGATGAGATGGAATTTTTAAAGTATTTTTCTCAGTTTCACTAAGTAAAAATCTATAAGAAACAGTAAAAAAATCTTATGCAGTTTTTTTGTTTGCAGACCTGTGTTATCATTGCAAGGTGGTATAGCTAGTAAGTAATTTAAGATTAAGGCTGAATGCTTTGAAATCCAAGCCCTTCTCAATTACTATTTTCTTTATTCTCAATTATTTGACAAATGCTCAGGCACAGCATTAGCAGAATGGAAAAAATGTTTACTTGTGTTAAAATAAAGTTATCAGCTAGATGGCCAAAAATATAATACAGTACATTATTTCACTTCATCTTAGTTGCAAAAAGCAGGAAGAAAAATCTCTCAATGAAATGATGGTTACAAGAGGGTACTTGTTGTGTTCTGATGGTTTTATCTTACACATGGATTACAATGTATCTGAGCCAATGTAACCTTGCCTATAGCAACAATGTAACCTTCAGCTGTATCATATAAACCCTGTAATAGGACGCGAGCTAATGACCACCAGCTGGCAGCAGCGAGCGTCCAAGCTCTCCTGGTCCGAACTCATCAAAGGCAACAGCGCGGGAAGTTTTCCCGCCACCATCTACACCTGGACAAGAAGGGCGTGACCCGCAATGACGTCACGCAGACAGTAGCCAATGGGCTACCATGGCACCACGTTCAAATGTATTACCACTGTATATAAAGAGCTATCGATCCGCCATTACCTCATGTTCCCTCTGTCCACGATGCAATAAACCTGAGTTAACCCAGCCCGAGGCTGTGTCCTGTGTCTTGGTTTGCATACACCAAATTGGCGACGAAGGTGGGATAATGGATCCCCACGGAACAGCCAGGGCACAGAGCGGTTTCAACATCACCAAACCGCAAGACTGGGAGCTGCTGGAGATGGATTTCCAGGCGGCACTGGTGGAACTCAGAGTCAAAGGAGACGACGAGGAGAGGAAGAGGGCCATCCTCACCAGAATGCTCGGGATGGAAACCAAGCGGACGCTGGTGGGCATAATCGCTCCGAAGAAGGTGAGCGAATTTAAGGCGAGCGACATCATGAAGCTGCTGCGAGAGCGGTTCTGCCCCTCGAGGGCAATGTTTCCCGCTCGGAGCGCGTTTTGGAGGCGAGTCCAAGCGCCGGATGAGTCGGTTGAGGCATTCGTGGCCGCCATGAGGGTAGCCGCCGCCCCCTGTAAATGGGGCGACATCCTGGAGATGGCCCTCAGGGACGGCGTGTTGTGTGGCCTGAAAGACAAGGAGGTACAGCGCAGCTTGATGAATAAGGAACCGCCACCCACGCTGGCAGAGGTCGTAGAGGCCGCGGAAGCCGCGGAATCCACGAATGCTGGAGTGGACGAGATGCACCAGTGGCGTGAGTGGCGTCCTAGAGCCGGCAAGGCGGAAAATTCGGTGCACGGGAAGTCCGGACAGTCGGTGCACGCAACCCGACGGGCCTCAAAGTCGTCTACGGAAGGCAGCGACGGCGAGGAGGTCCAGAAGGTCCGAAAGGGTGGTCGACGCTGCGACGGTTGCGGAGCGGCCCATGAGCGCGCGAGATGCCCGTTCAGGAAGGCCGAGTGTTACACCTGCGGCCGTCGGGGGCACATCGCCAAGGCATGCAGAAAACGGAAGGAGGGCCGGAGGCAGTCACAAGACCGTGCGGCCAGACCGGACCGTCCAGCGAGGCCCAAAGATGGCGCCCAGACCACGAGGAAGCAGGATGGCGTGGGCCGCGTCTCGGACGACAGCGAGGACGACGCCCCAGTGTTCAGCGTGTCCGCGGGACAGTCCCATTACTTCGTTGAGGTATTAGTACAAGGGGCCCCTATTAGGATGGAAATTGACTTGGGGTCCTCCTATTCTATAATTCCCCAGAAAGAGTTTTTGAAAATCGACCCCCACGTGCGGCCCAAACTTAAAGCGTTGAGGTCCACGCTACGAGACGTGCAGGGGAACAGCATTCCGGTGTTGGGGGTCGGGAAATTTCGGGTCAATTTTAAGAGACATTCTGCGGAACTGCCCCTAGTTGTCCTCAAGGGGGGAAGCTGTAGCCTCCTAGGGACACAGTGGTTTCAGCCCTTAGGTTTGTTCATAGGGGGAGTGCATACCGTGGGGGGGGACCCAATACAAGCGGTTTGCGATGCGCATCCCGCCGTTTTTAAGAAAGGACTCGGAAAGTTCAAGGGACCCCCTGTAGCTTTCGACATAGACCCGGAGGTCCGCCCGATAAGACTCAAACCGCGCAGGGTGCCGTTCGCACTCAAGGACAAGATAGAGGCGGAACTGGACAAACTGGTGGGCCAGGGGATTCTTATTCCTGTTGATTCCGCGGAGTGGGAAACTCCAATTGTAACGGCCCTAAAGGCTAACGGGGAGGTGCGCATTTGCGCTGATTATAAGTGTACAATTAACAAGGCGATCCGCCCTAATGCATACCCGGTGCCAGTGATCAGCCACCTTTTGGCCAGGCTGAATGGGGGAAAGTGTTTCGCCAAACTCGATTTGGCACAAGCCTATCAGCAACTTCCTGTGACCCCCGCCACGGCCGCGGCACAAACGATAGTTACACATAAAGGAGCGTTCCAGGTGTCGCGGCTACAGTTCGGCGTGAACTCGGCGCCCGGCCTTTTTCAGTCGCTTGTGGAACGCCTCCTGAAGGGGCTGGAGGGGGTGTTGCCTTATTTTGATGACGTGTTGATAACAGGGGGGAGTGAGGCTGAACTGGCAAAGAGGTTGGACAAAGTATTGACCGTGTTCGAGAAAGCGGGGCTGAGATTGAGGAAGGACAAATGTGTTTTTTTCGAAACCGAGGTCGAGTTTTTAGGGTTCCGGATCACACCCGAGGGGATTAAACCGTCTAAATCCAAAGTAGCAGCCATCAAAAAGGCCCCTCGCCCCACATCCAAAACCGAGCTACAGTCCTTCCTGGGGCTCCTCAATTTTTACCATACATTCCTCCCGCGGAAGGCGTCCGTGGCCGAACCGCTCCATCGGTTACTTAAAAAGGAGGAGACATGGATGTGGGGTGACGAGCACGAGAGGGCGTTCAAAGAGCTAAAGCAACTCCTAACATCTGAGGCAATCCTGATGCACTTCGACCCCAAACGGCCAGTGGTCCTAGTTTGTGATGCATCCCCGGTGGGGGTGGGGGCGGTGCTCTGCCACGTGTTGGAGGACGGAAGGGAGGCCCCGGTAGCGTTTTACTCAAGGTCCCTGTCCCAAGCGGAGTGAAATTACGCACAAACTGACAGGGAGGCGTTAGCAATAGTAGCGGGGACCAAAAAATTTCACGATTTTTTGTATGGCCGCCCGTTCAAAATCGTGACCGATCACAAGCCACTGCTAGGGATTTTCACGGCGAGCAAGCCCACGCCGCAGATCATGTCCCCGAGAATGCTGCGTTGGGCTATTTTCCTCAACGCGTACCAACATGAGTTGGAGTACCGGCCCGGAAAGGAGATCAGCCATGCTGATGCGCTTTCGAGATCCCCTTTGCCCTTGTCGGACGACCAAATGGCGAGAGCAGAGAGAGACCGCCAGGTGTTGTTAATTGAGGTTTTAGACGCACCCCCAATAGTACCAGCCGACATTGCTAGGGCGACAGGAAAGGACAGGACGCTGGGGAAAGTTAGTTCATGGGTACAGAAGGGGTGGCCGGCTTCGTCCCCGAGTACAGAGTTCGACCCATTCTTTAGGAAAAAGCTAGAGTTGTCCCTAGAGAGGGGGTGCCTTCTGTGGGGCCAACGGGTGGTGGTCCCTACGCCCCTGCGGCCGAGGGTGCTCGAACTGCTGCACGTCAGCCACCCGGGCATAGTTCGTTCAAAGGCGCTGGCCCGGAGTTACTTCTGGTGGCCACAGCTGGACGCGGACATTGAGCACATGGTCGGCACTTGCGAGGCTTGCCAGGGATCCCGACCTGAGGCGGCCCGTCTCCCGCATAGGGAGTGGGACACAGCAAGGGGGCCATGGTCCAGAGTGCACGTGGATTTCGCTGGCCCATTCCGGGGAACCATGTTTCTCCTGGTGGTAGATGCGTTCTCCAAGTGGCTGGAGGTTATCCCGGTAAAGAGCACGTCCTCCGCCACGACAATTAGCCAGCTGAGGAGAGTCTTTTCCACATTCGGTTTACCCGACACTTTAGTCAGCGATAACGCTAGTTGCTTTACCTCCGCTGAGTTCGGAGCATTCATGGAGGCAAACGCCATTCGGCATGTCACATCCGCACCGTTTCACCCGGCCACGAACGGCCAAGTGGAACGGCTGGTGCGGACAACAAAGGAGGCGCTGCGGCGCATGGGCCCGGGGGACCTGAATCACCAACTATGCCAGTTCCTCTTAGCGTATAGGGTAACCCCCTTAGCGTCAGGTTACTCGCCAGCGGAGCTCTTGATGCGGCGAAAACTGACCACGATCCTGTCCAGGCTAGACCCGACGAGAGTTGAGGATAAAGGGAAAAACATAGGGTTGGCAGTCTCGAAAGGTTTCGCCGCCGGTGACCCTGTTCACTGCAGGAACTATTCCAGCGCGGGGCCAGCCTGGGTACCAGGGACGGTTGTAGAACAGACGGGGCCAGTGTCGTACCGGGTCGAGACTAGCACCGGCCTCCTCTGGAGGAGGCACGCAGACCAACTGAGGCACCGAGTGAGTGGGCCAGTCAGTGGAGCTCAGCAACAGGATTCAGCGTTAGGGTTCTCCCCCACCCGCTTAACCCAAGGGGGAGACGGCAGTGGACAACAGTCCCAAGCACGGGGGGAAGGCAGAAGCAGCGGCCCCGACTCATATCCTTTTGATACGCCAGTCCTATCAAGGGCCGGGGAAGGGGGAGAGGAGTTCGCGACCGCTGCCCCCGATTGTAATTTTGATTTTGATTTTGCGAGCCGGGGGGGTTTTCAGGAGTGTTCCCCCACCCATCCAAGCGAGAAGAGGGGTTTTTCGTTAGCCCCCAGTGCCCCCGGTTCCCCCCTAAGGAAGAGCACACCTCCCAACAACGTCGCGGAGCCGCGGCAAGTCACTAACGAGTCTCCCTCTCCAATTACAGGACAGGAAACCAGGGGACAAAGAGAAGGTAGCAAACCCGGGGAGAGGCAGCCCGCATCGAGACCCCAGCGTGTTCGAAATAAGCCATCTTGGCTGAGAGATTTTGTCTCCTAAGGGGGGGGAGTGTGTTCAAGTGTGGGCTCGAGACTTTGTCTCGTCCTAGGGGGGAGGGGTGTTGTGTTCTGATGGTTTTATCTTACACATGGATTACAATGTATCTGAGCCAATGTAACCTTGCCTATAGCAACAATGTAACCTTCAGCTGTATCATATAAACCCTGTAATAGGACGCGAGCTAATGACCACCAGCTGGCAGCAGCGAGCGTCCAAGCTCTCCTGGTCCGAACTCATCAAAGGCAACAGCGCGGGAAGTTTTCCCGCCACCATCTACACCTGGACAAGAAGGGCGTGACCCGCAATGACGTCACGCAGACAGTAGCCAATGGGCTACCATGGCACCACGTTCAAATGTATTACCACTGTATATAAAGAGCTATCGATCCGCCATTACCTCATGTTCCCTCTGTCCACGATGCAATAAACCTGAGTTAACCCAGCCCGAGGCTGTGTCCTGTGTCTTGGTTTGCATACACCAAAGTACTGAGTTATTAACTTTTTGAAACTAGCTCATTTTGGATCAGAAAGAGACCAAACTAGGCTGAACAACTGAACCACTCTGACAGAACAGACAGACACACTGAACTACACATCACCCAATACAGAGCTCAGTATATATACAGAGTGGAAAGCAGTTACTTTTAAAGAAAGAAACATTTAGTCTGCTGAATGATTGTTTAGATTAAAAAAACAAGCAATAACTATATTGATTCAGCATGTGCTCTTAAGCAGAGCTGCTGCCGCGGAGAGCCAAACAAAGGAAGTGAGCACTGGTACATTTTGGGCATGCTTGCAGTTGGAGTAGAGCTGCTTTAGAGGCCCGCATGCCATTAGGCGCGCAAGATTTCAAACTAAGAACAAAGGAAGAATATAGTCTTACAGAATAGAAAGGTATTAGACGTGTATATTTTTGAGGCCCAGAATACTGCACTTGTTAAAATGGATTCTGAGGGAAAAGCTGTAATTACCTGCAATACTTGTGCCATGTTTGTGTTCTTGCCAAAGCACATGGAGGACTACACTTGCAGCAAGTGCAAGCTGGTTGCATTACTAGAAGAGAAGGTCCAGCAGCTAGAGGCCCGCATTTCTAACCATCAACAAATTAAGGAGCTTGATCGGTTCTTGGATAAAGCGGAGCTCAAGTAGGACGGCTGGGGTGTAGCAAAAGCAGCAGGTGGAACAGGAACACTCCCAAACGCGAAATGCCAATAATATATGTTTCTCTTTAATATACAAAAGGATACATGAGATAAACTTGTGTAGAGGTAAGGAAAAACGTAAATGCAGTATTCCGCTTCAAAACGTTAAACTAGTGTGTTGCTAAAGAAAAACATGAGTGGCCAACGCCAAAGTTCACTGCAAGCTGGGCTGAGTATAATATTACTTCATAACCTCAAACACAAAGACTGCACGTGTGAAAACCCGCACAGCTGTGACGAAAAAATATATGTGCGATGTCCCCGAAGCCCGAAGTATCATATATGTCCTGGTTTATTCTTGAGCAACAACGAGTCACTGATAGAATTATATATATATCTCGCTTGCGGGGAATCCAATAGCCATAATATCATCAGCGGCGGGTGTCCGTGCGATGAACAGTCTCAGAAAGTTGTAGACAACTAGGCGATGCCCTTCCGGTAATGGGTCATTTCGGATAACTTTTTCAAGCGTCTACAAGCATGATACAAAAGCATAAAACCCGTGATACAATGGTGCATAATGGCTACAATATAACACTAAACATGTGATACATGTATATCAAGTATATAAACCAAATTAATAATAATTATTAAGAGAAAATGGACAGGCTACATACCTACGACGAATTATCTCGCGCGTATCGCACCTCTACAAAAATTCTTCTAGTGTGTGCACGCGTTAATTGCTACAGAGGAGCACTCCATATAACACGAGCATAATCACCCATATAATTACAAACAGATGTAACTGTTTAAACGAGTTCCATTTGACTTCTAATCCAACCTATGATCTGCTTAAAGGGGCAAATACGGATATGTCAGTTAACGAGGCACAAGCGAAACTACAAAAATGCAGACAATTCCCATTCACTATTTAATCCATGTGGCATAAGGGTATTGAAACGATGGATGTAAAATGCCTCCCTTTGCAAGAGAAATCGTTCCACATCCACGATCTGATATTTGTTAGGCACAAAAGTCTCCAGTACCACTACCTTGATGTCTCTTACTGTGTGTTTATGTTCGAGAAAATGGGTAACCAGAGGAGCGGTGACAACCTGATTCCTGATACGGGATAAATGCTCTCCCAGGCGTATCTTGAGGGGTCTCCTAGATTGCCCCACATACGCCATTTGACATGTACAGATTATCATATAGATGGAATCCTGAGAGTTGCAATTAGAATACGAGGTAAGTTCTAGAGTAAAATTACTATTTGGCAATTGCACACGCTTGGTACGCCACATGTAACTGCAAAACTTGCAATGTCCACAGGCAAAATGCCCGGAGACTGCTGTAGCAGACATGCTGCTAGGAGGCGAAATGTCAGTTCGGGAAATAAAGTTAGCAATAGTCTGGGTTTTGCGAAAACCTATGGTAGGTCGCTGCTGGCAACCTGGTATGGAGTCTAATATGTGCCAGTGTTTAAGTACAATGTTTTTGATCCGACTAGCCATGGGAGTGTAATCCAGAGACCAAAACAGCCCTTGTCGCGTAGGTTCAGAATTAGCACTACCTCTAAACAACGTGTTCCTTGCACGTGAATCTGCTTTATTACGTGCATGCTCAATTATGTTTCGTGGATATCCCCTGTTAGTTAAAGTAGTCGAAATCTCTCTAGCCGCTACTTCATAGTCTCTATTATGGGACGAGTTCCTTTTTGCTCTTAATAATAGACTATAAGGGATATTCGCTTATAGATGGTGTGGATGGAAAGATTTATATTGTAGGTAGGCGAACTAAACATTACAAAGAAGAAGAAAATACAGAAAAGAAAACACGTAATTTAAAAGAAGAAAAAAAACATATTCAATTTTTATCGAATCCAATTACATTAAACATAACATAAACACTAATAATCACCCTGTGTATTTACAAGTTATAAGAGCCTGCGGGATATTGCCTTTTTTACCATTTCCAAAAATATATATATTCTGGTACAAGGCTATTGCTCTGATCTCCATTCAGTGAGTATTCCACAAAAGGTTCCCAAATTTTCCAAAATCTATTTTCTTTAATTTTCCCCTTATATTTGTTTATTTCCCATGTCAGTTTGTCATTCAATGCAAGATCCCACATCTCTTTATACCATTCCTCTACTTTTAGAACTCTATCAAGTTTCCAGCTCCTTGCAATACACATTCTAGCTGATATCAGCATAATAGCTATTAGTTCCTTATTGTCTTCATTTACTTTCAAATTCTCCACATCTGTTAACAGCACCATATTTAAATTCAATTCACATTCTACCCCCATAATATCACATATTTCCTTCTCAATTTTTCCCCAATACTCTTTTACCACTTTACAATTCCACCACATATGTTCATATGTCCCTAAAGAGTTTTTACACCTCCAACACATTTTACTTTTAGCATTGTCCATTTGAAATAATCTCTCAGGAGTCAGATACCACTTCCATAACATTTTGTAATTATGCTCTTTCATTCTTACCGACATAGTTCTCATATATCTTTTTCCCCACTTATCTTTCCAAATTTTTTCCTGAATTTTTATGTTCAAATCCTGTTCCCAGCATGACTTCAAAGGTTCTTGTGGATTACCTTCATTGTTTAAAATTTTATAAATCCTGCTTACTATACCCTTTAATCCCATATCACCTTTTCGTATCTTTAACAACAGTTGCTCAAATTCTGTTTTATCCCTTTGTTCCTTATATTTATCAATCCATATATCCAACATTACCTTCTGAAGCCAGTTCAGATTCAACTGTGAATAAATTACTGCTTTATTCTCACTATCTTTACAGGCATGAACCCAGTCCTTCAACAAAGAAACATTTTTCCTTTCCAGTACCATCTTTAAACTGACATGGCACAGTTCTGAGGAAGAAGGCACTTCACTAACTCAGGAGGGAGATGCTTGGAGGAATGTGACTCAAAGGAGAAGAGTAGGGGATCACTCTGAGAGTCTAAAATTACAGAATCAATTTGAGGCTTTCCCTCATCACACCTGATGAGGAACACACAGAGGGACAACTGGTTCCACCTGAGGATCTCTCCTTCATCACACTTGATGAGATCCAGGAAGATAAAAAACAGGAACAAACTGAAGTCCTCTCCCTTTAATATGGTTGATGAGGTGCATGTAGAGTGTAGATGAACAGATTGCAAGAGAAAGGCTCCTTGTATTAGGTGATTCAATAATTAGAAATACAGAGAGATGGATTTGTGATGCACATGATAACTGAATGGTGACTTGTCTGTCAGGTGCAAAAGTTGCAGAAATCACGAGAAATCTAGATAGCTTGTTAGAGAGAACTGGGAAGGAAGACAAATTCAGGTTGTTCCTGGAAGACAAATTCAGGTTGTTAGGAAGAAGATTGAAGTCCCGGACTTCCAAGGTAGCATTTTCAGAAGTGCTGCTTGTTCCTCATGCAGGAACTACCAGGCAGGCAGAGCTCAGAAGCCTCAATGCGTAGATGAGGCGGTGGTGTTGAGAGAAGGGCTTCAGATTTGTCAGGAACTGGAGAACATTTTGGGACAAGCCAAATCTGTTCTGGAGGGATGGGTTGCACTTGAACCATGATGGGTCAGATAGCTGGCACTCAACATCAAAAAGGCTGCAGAGCAGCATTTAAACTGATAACTGGGGGAAAGCCGACAGGAGCTGGGCAGCATCCGGTTCGGGAAAGTGCCTCAAAAATTACTGAGCAGAGCAAGGAGCTAGTCACCAGCACTCTAGCAAAAGGGTGCAAGAGGCAGTCTAACAATCCAAGTGGACTCAAAAGACTGTATCAGAAAAGCATATATAAATGCTTGTATGCAAATGCCAGAAGCCTCCGGAACAAAATAGGGGAGGTGGAATACTTAGCAATAGATAAGATTATTGATATTATTGGCATCACTGAAACATGGTGGACGGATGATAACCAATGGGATACAGTTATCCCAGGCTACAAACTGTACAGGAAGGATAGGAAGGGACAAACGAGAGGTGGTGTAGCCTTGTATGTCACAAGGAGGAGGGCCTTCTCTGTGTCCCCACCGGCCCTTTGGAACCTCCTGCCAGTAGAACTGCGTCCATGTGAGTTGAATGCTCGCTACTCCCATCTCTGGTAGTAAGCTTGCATTCCAATAGCAGCTGAATACAATGTATCTTTACAATTGGCTTAAGTATACATTTCCTGTACAACCGGTTACATTTCACTTAAAGGCACAGCATAGCAGTTACATTCCATATTATTCCATACACAACAGAGTACAAGGCCACAAGGATGGTCTAAAAGCAGTCATATACTATCAGCCTCCGACCCAAACTCCTGAGGGAGACTGGCAGTTGGAGAATGTTGTAAAGGAGGCATCCAAGAAGGGAAGCCTGGTTATAATATGGGACTTAAATTACCCTCACATAGACTGGGTGAACTGTTGTTCAGCACATGTTTAGTGTATGAGAGTCAAGACACAAAGCACAGCCAACGGCTGGGTTAACTCAGGTTTATTGCATGGTGGACAGAGGGAACATGAGGTAATGGCGGACGAACAGCTCTATATATAAGGCAGTAACGTATTTGAATGTGGCTCCACGGTAGCCCGTTGGCTACTGGTCCGCGTGACGTCATGGCTGGTCACGCCCTTCTTGTCCAGGTGTAGGTAGCGGCGGGAAACTTCCCGCGCTGCGGTCTTGGATGGGTTTGAACCAAGAGAGCTTGGACGCTCGCTGCTGCCAGCTGGTGGTCATCAGCTCGCGTCCTATTACAGGGTTTATGTGATACAGCTGAAGGTTACATTGTTACTCATTGGCAAGGTTACATTGGTTCAGATACATTGATATCACATGTAGAAGGATACACTATTAGGACACAACACTCCTCCCCCCTAGGATGAGACGAAGTCTCTCAGCCAAGATGGCTTATTTCGAACACGCTGGGGTCTCGGCGCGGGCTGCCCTGCCCCGGCTTCGCTCCCTCCTCCTTGCTCCCTGGCTTCCTGCCCTGCAATCGGAGAGGATGACTTGTTAGTGGTTTGCCGCGGCTCTGCGGCTTTGTTGGGAGGTGTGTGCTTTGTTTGGGAAGAACCGGGGGCACTGGGGGCTAACGAAAAACCCCTCTTCTCGCTTGGATGGGTGGGGGAACACTCCGAAAAAACCCCCCGGCTCGCACCCGTTGGCCCCACAACAGGCACCCCCTCTTTAAAGACAACTCCACTCACTTTCGGAAGAATGGGTCAAATTCCGTGCCTGGGGATGACGCCGGCCACCCCTTCTGCACCCACGAGCATACCTTCTCTAGTGTTCTATCCTTTCCGGTCGCCCTGGCAATGTCGGCCGGTACTATCGGGGGTGACTCTAAAACCTCTATTAGCAATACCTGGCGGTCTCTTCTTACCCCTGCCTTCTGGTCGTCCGACAATGGTAACGGCGACCGTGAGAGCGCGTCTGCATGGCTGATTTCCTTCCCTGGCCGGTATTCTAATTCATGTTGATATGCGTTAAGAAAAATAGCCCACCGCAGCATCCTCGGGGACAGGATCTGTGGCGTGGGCTTATTTGCAGTGAAGATCCCTAACAGGGGCTTGTGATCAGTAACGATCTTGAACGGCCGACCATACAGAAAATCGTGAAATTTCTTGGTTCCCGCTACTATCGCTAGTGCCTCCCTATCGGTCTGTGCGTAATTCCGCTCTGCTTGGGACAGGGACCTTGAATAAAACGCTATCGGGGCCTCCCTTCCGTCGCCTAACACGTGGCAAAGCACCGCCCCCACCCCCACCGGGGATGCATCGCAGACCAAAACTATGGGCCGTTTGGGGTCGAAATGAGTCAGGATTGCCTCGGATGTGAGGAGTTGCTTTAACTCTGAGAACGCTCTTTCTTGCTCGTCACCCCACAGCCATTTTTCCTCTTTTTTAAGCAGCCGATGAAGCGGCTCGGCAACAGACGCCTTCCGTGGAAGGAAGGTATGGTAGAAGTTGAGAAGCCCCAGAAATGACTGAAGCTCGGTTTTGGAAGTGGGGCGAGGGGCTTTCTTAATGGCGGCTACCTTAGATTTGGACGGCCTAATTCCCTCGGGTGTGACACGGAACCCTAAAAACTCAACCTCTGTTTCGTAAAATACACATTTGTCTTTTCTCAGTCGCAGCCCCGCTTTCTCGAACACGGCCAGGACCTTATCCAATCTGTGGGCCAGCTCGGCCTTACTCCCCCCAGTTATCAACACGTCATCAAAATATGGCAACACCCCCTCCAGCCCCTTCAGGAGGCGTTCCACTAGCGACTGAAAAATGCCAGGTGCCGAGTTCACGCCGAACTGTAACCTCGACACCTGGAACGCCCCCTTATGTGTGACTATTGTTTGTGCCGCCACTGTGGCGGGGGTTA
Organism: Bradypodion pumilum; assembly: GCA_035047305.1. Classification (NCBI taxonomy): domain Eukaryota; kingdom Metazoa; phylum Chordata; class Lepidosauria; order Squamata; family Chamaeleonidae; genus Bradypodion; species Bradypodion pumilum. Next base: position 200,957,049 of record JAWDJD010000003.1, on the reverse strand, counting down.
CTGGGAGTTGCTGGTAGGCCTGTGCTAAATCGAGTTTAGCGAAACACTTTCCCCCATTCAGCCTGGCCAGAAGGTGGCTGACCACTGGCACCGGGTATGCATTAGGGCGGATTGCCTTATTAATGGTACACTTATAATCAGCGCAAATGCGCACCTCCCCGTTAGCCTTCAGTGCTGTTACAATTGGAGTCTCCCACTCCGCGGAATCCACAGGAACGAGAATTCCTTGACCCACCAGTTTGTCCAGTTCCGCCTCTATTTTGTCCTTAAGCGCGAAAGGTACCCTGCGCGGTTTAAGTCTTATCGGGCGGACATCCGGGTCTAAGTCGAAGGCTACAGGGGGTCCCTTGAACTTTCCCAGTCCACTTTTAAAAACGGCGGGGTGTGCGTCACATACTGTTTGTATTGGGTCCTCGCCTACGGCATGCACCCCCCCTATGAACAGGCCTAAGGGCTGAAACCACTGTGTTCCGAGGAGGCTACAACTCCCCCCTTTTAGCACCACTAGGGGAAGTTCCGCAGAATGTCTCTTAAAGCGAACCCGGAACGTTCCGACCCCCAACACTGGAATGCTGTTCCCCTGAACGTCCCGTAGTGTGGCCCTCAACGCTTTAAGTTTGGGCCGCACGTGGGGGTCGATTTTCAAGAACTCTCTCTGGGGAATTATAGAATAGGAGGACCCCGAGTCAACTTCCATCCTAATAGGGGTCCCTTGTACTAGTACCTCAACAAAGTAATGGGGCTGTCCCGCAGACACGTTGAACACAGGAGCGTCGCCCTCGCTGACGTCCGAGATGCGGCCCACGCCGTCCTGCTTCCTCGTGGCCCGGGTGCCATCTTTGGGCCTCGCTGGACGGTCCGGTCTGGCTGAACGGTCTTGCGAATGTCTCCGGCCCTCTTTCCATTTCCTGCACGCCTTGGCGATGTGCCCCCGACGTCCGCAGTTGAAGCACTCGGCTTTCCTGAATGGGCACTTCACGCGCTCATGGGCCGCTCCGCAACCATCGCAGCGGCGCCCGCCTCTCCGGACCTTCTGGACCTCCTCGCCATCGCTACTCTTTGATGACGATTTCGAGGTCGGTCGGGTTGCATGCACCGACTGACCGGACTTCCCGTGCGATGAGTTTTCCGCCTTGCCGGCCCTCGGACGCCACTCACGCCACTTGTGCATCTCGTCTACTCCAGCATTCGTGGACTCCGCGGCTTCCGCGGCCTCTACAACCTCTTCCAGTGTGGGTGGTGGCTCCCTGTTCATCAAGCTGCGCTGTACTTCCTTGTCCTTCAGGCCACACAGCACTCCGTCCCTGAGGGCCATCTCTAGGATGTGGTCCCATTTGCAGGGGGCGGCGGCTACCCTCATAGCCGTTACGAAGGCTTCTACCGACTCGTCCGGCGCTTGAACTCGCCTCCAAAACGCACTCCGAGCGGGAAATATTGCCCTCGAGGGTCGGAAACGCTCACGCAGCATTTTCATGATGTCACCGGCTTTGAAATCGCTCATCTTCTTCGGTGCAAGGATGCCCACCAGCGTCCGCTTGGTTTCCATCCCAAGCATGCGAGTGAGGATGGCCCTCTTCCTTTCCTCGTCGTCTTCTTTGACTTTGAGCTCCACCAGTGCCGCCTGGAAGTCCATCTCAAAGAGCTCCCAGTCTTGCGGTTTGGTGATGTTGAACCCGCTCTGTGTCCTGGCTCCGTGGGGATCCATAATCCCATCCTCGTCGCCAGTTTAGTGTATGAGAGTCAAGACACAAAGCACAGCCAACGGCTGGGTTAACTCAGGTTTATTGCATGGTGGACAGAGGGAACATGAGGTAATGGCGGACGAACAGCTCTATATATAAGAACATAAGAACAGCCTTGCTGGAACAGGCCACAGCCCATCCAGTCCAGCATTCTGTCTCACACAGTGGCTCACCATTTCCTTCAGGGTATTCCCAAGCAGATGCCTTCACCTGCTTAGGATTCCCTGGAAATGATATTGAGAGATATCCTGCCTATCTCTCCAACCCGGAGGTTGTCCTTAAGTATCCATAATTATAGCCAGTGATACTCTTCTCCTCCATGAACTTGTCTAATCCTTTCTTAAAGCTGTCAAGACTGACAGCTGTCACCACTTCTTCTGGCAGGGAGTTCCATAGACCAGTAATCCTCTGGGTGAAAAAGTACTTTCTCTTATTTGTTTGAGAACTAGTACCCAAAAGTTTCATGGAGTGTCCCCTAGTTCTAGTATTATGTGATAGGGAAAACAGTTTTTCCTTATCTACTTTGTCCACACCGTGCATGATTTTATAAACTTCAATCAGGTCACCTCTTAGACGTCGTCGTTCAAGAGTGAAGAGGCCCAACCGTTGCAGCCTCAGATGGTAAGGAAGGTGTTCCAGTCCCCTAATCATTCTGGTTGCCCTCCTCTGCACTTTTTCCAGCTCCATAATATCCTTCTGGAGGTATGGCGACCAGAACTGTACACAGTATTCCAGATGGGGCCTCACCATAGATTTATAAAGAGGCAAAATGACACTTGCTGACTTATTTTCTATACCCTTCCTAATGATCCCTAGCATTGAGTTTGCTTTTTTCACTGCTGAGGCACACTGGGTTGACACCTTCATTGAGTTGTCCACCAAGACACCAAGGTCCCTTTCCTGGTTTGTCTCAGAGAGTTCAGACCCCATCAGTTTATAAATGTAATTGGGGTTCTTTGCCCCAACATGCATCACTCTGCACTTACTAATGTTGAAACTCATTTGCCACTGTTTTGCCCACTCCCCCAGTGTCGAGAGATCCCTCTGGAGCTCCTCACAATCTCTCACAGTTTTCACTACCCTGTATAATTTAGTGTCGTCAGCAAATTTGGCTACCTTGCTTTTTACTCCTACCTCTAGATCATTTATGAAGAGGTTGAAAAGCAGGGGTCCCAGTACTGAACCTTGGGGGACCCCACTCTTTACTTCCCTCCACTTGGAGAAGTGTCCATTTAGTGCTACCCTCTGTTTCCTGTCCCTTAGCCAGTTGCTGATCCAGGACAAGACCTGTCCCTTTATTCCATAACTGGTAAGTTTATTCAAGAGCCTTTGGTGTGGGACCTTGTCAAAAGCCTTCTGAAAGTCCAGATAAACAATGTCAACTGGATCCCCCTTATCCACATGCTTGTTGACACTCTCAAAAAATTCCAACAGATTAGTGAGGCATGATTTGCCCTTGGAAAAGCCATGTTGGCTCTCCTTTAGCAGCGCCTTCTCTTCTATGTGCCTATTAATTCTATCTTTTAGGATGGTTTCCATCACTTTACCTGGGACACATGTCAAACTGACAGGTCGGTAATTTCCTGGATCACCCCTGGATCCTTTTTTGAAAATTGGTGTTACATTCGCTACCTTCCAGTCATCAGGCACAAAGCCTGATTTGAGGGAAAGATTATATATTTTGGCTAGGAGATCAGCAATTTCATCTTTAAGTTCCCTGAGAACTCGTGGATGGATGCCATCTGGTCCTGGTGATTTGTTAGTGTTTAGTTTAACAAGACATGCAAGGACCTCCTCCCTGGTTATTTCTATCTGGCTTAATTCTTCGGTTTCCCTCCCTACGTAGATAGGCTCTGTTTTGGGCATGTGGCCTCTGTCTTCTTCAGTGAATACTGAAGCAAAGAATTCATTGAGTCTCTCTGCAATCTCTGTTTCCTCTTTAATAACCCCTTGCCTTCCATTGTCATCTAATGGTCCAATGGCCTTCCTAGTTGGGTTCTTACTTCTAATGTACTTAAAGAAGTCTTTGTTATTTCTCTGAGTATTTTCAGCTATACGCTCCTCAAAGTCTTAGGCAGTAACGTATTTGAATGTGGCTCCACGGTAGCCCGTTGGCTACTGGTCCGCGTGACGTCATGGCTGGTCACGCCCTTCTTGTCCAGGTGTAGGTAGCGGCGGGAAACTTCCCGCGCTGCGGTCTTGGATGGGTTTGAACCAAGAGAGCTTGGACGCTCGCTGCTGCCAGCTGGTGGTCATCAGCTCGCGTCCTATTACAGGGTTTATGTGATACAGCTGAAGGTTACATTGTTACTCATTGGCAAGGTTACATTGGTTCAGATACATTGATATCACATGTAGAAGGATACACTATTAGGACACAACAACATGATAAATAGATAAAGTTCCTAGATATGCTAAATGATTGTTCCCTGGGACAGATGGTGGAAGATCCAACTAGAGGTACAAGAATCTTTGACTTGATCCTGAGTAATACTCAATTATGTTTAACTTGATCATAGACCGCAAGTCACTGATAAAATCTAACACAGAGATCTTAAATTTTCAAAAAGGAAATTTCCCAAAGATGAGGAAACTAGTAAAAAAGAAGCTGAAAGGGAAAATTGAAGGAATCCAAACACTCCAAGATTCATGGAGGCTGTTTAGAAAAACAATAACAGAGGACCAATTGGAATACATACCCAAAAGGGAAAAGGGCACTGCCAGGTCCAAGAGGACTCCAATGTGGCTTACAGGAGCTGTTCGGGAAGTGATCAAAAGCAAGAAAAGCTCATTTAGAAGATGGAAGGCTTGTCCGAATGAGGACAGCAGGTAGAAACATAAATTCTGGCAGAACAAATGCAATGCAACAATCAGGAAAGCAAAGCAAGACTTTGAGGAGTGTATAGCTAAAAATACTCAGAGAAATAACAAAGACTTCTTTAAGTACATTAAAAATAAGAACCCAACTAGGAAGGCCATTGGACCATTAGATGACAAGGGGCTATTAAAGAGGAAACAGAGATTGCAGAGAGACTCAATGAATTCTTTGCTTCAGTATTCACTAAAGAAGACAGAGACCACATGCCCAAAACAGAGCCTATCTTCGAAGGGAGGGAAACCGAAGAATTATGCCAGATAGAAATAACCAGCGAGGAGATCCTTGCATGTCTTGTTAAACTAAATGCTAAAAAATCACCAGGACCAGATGGCTTCCATCCACCAGTTCTTAGGGAACTTAAAAGTGATCTCCTAGTCAAAAATATAATCTTTCCCTCAAATCAGGCTTTGTGCCTGATGACTGGAACGTAGCGAATGTAACACCAATTTTCAAAAAGGATCCAGGGGTGATCCAGGAAATTACTGACCTGTCAGTTTGACATGTGTCCCAGGTAAAGTGATGGAAACCATCCTAAAAGATAGGATTAATAGGCACATAGAAGAGAAGGCGCTGCTAAAGGAGAGCCAACATGGCTTTTGCAAGGGCAAATCATGCCTCACTAAAGTGTTGGATTTTTTTGAGAGTGTCAACAAGCATGTGGATAAGGGGGATCCAGTTGACATTGTTTATCTGGACTTTCAGAAGGCTTTTGACAAGGTCCCGCACCAAAGGCTCTTGAATAAACTTACCAGTCATGAAATAAAGGGACAGATCCTGGATCAGCAAATGGATAAGGGACAGGAAACAGAGGGTAGCACTAAATGGACACTTCTCCAAGTAGAGGGAAGTAAAGAGTGGGGTCCCCCAAGGTTCAGTACTGGGACCCCTGCTTTTCAACCTCTTCATAAATGATCTAGAAGTAGGAGTAAATAGCAATGTGGCCAAATTTGATAACAATACTAAATTATACAGGGTAGTGAAAACTGTAAGAGATTGTGAGGAGCTCCAGAGGGATCTCTTGACACTGGGGGAGTGGGTAAAACAGTGGCAAATGAGTTTCAACATTAGTAAGTGCAGAGTGATGCATGTTGGGGCAAAAAAACCCAATTATATTTATAAAGTGATGGGTTCTGAACTCTCTGCGACAAACCAGGAAAGGGACCTTGGTGTCCTGGTGGACAGCTCAATGAAGGTGTTAACCCAGTGTGCCTCAGCAGTGAAAAAAGCAAACTCGATGCTAGGGATCATTAGGAACGGTACAGAAAAAAAATCAGGAAGTGTCATTTTGCCTCTTTATAAATCTAGGGTGAGGCCCCATCTGGAATACTGTGTACAGTTCTGGTCACCATACCAGAAGGATATTATGTAGCTGGGAAAAGTGCAGAGGAGGGCAACCAAAATGGTTAGGGGACTGGAACACCTTTCTTACCATCTGAGGCTGCAATGTTTGGGGCTCTTTACTCTTGAATGACGGCGTCTAAGAGGGGACCTGATTGAAGTTTATAAAATCATGCACAGTGTGGACAAAGTAGATAAGGAAAAGCTGTTTTCCCTATCACATAACACTAGAACTAGGGGGCACTCCATGAAACTTTTGGGTACTAGTTCTCAAACAAATAAGAGAAAGTACTTTTTCATCCAGACGATCACTGGTACATGGAACTCCCTGCCAGAAGAAGTGGTGACAGCTGTCAGTCTTGACAGATTTTAGAAAGTATTAGACAAGTTCATGGAGGACAAGGGTATCAATGACTATAATTATGGATATCTAAGGACAACCTCCGGGTTTGAGAGATAGGCAGGATATCTCTCAATGCCATTTCCAGGGAATCCTAAGCAGGTGAAGGCATCTGCTTGGGAATACCCTGAAGCAAATGGTGAGCCACTGTGTGTGACAGAATGCTGGACTGGATGGGCTGTGGCCTGTTCCAGCAAGGCTGTTCTTATGTTCTTATATTTGTTATATGCTGGCCCTTCCCATTTCTGTGTTATAATAGAAAAGAAACACAAAGCATGATGGGATTGCCTGCTGTAAGCTCAACAATTTTCTGGGTTGAGAACACACAGAAGTGGTTTACCATTCCATTCTTTTGGTGGTCCCAGCTTGCCAATGACTACACAGACTGACTTTTCTCTCAGGAGGCACATTGTAGAGTCAACTTGCAACCTGCGGCTTGGCCGAAAAATACTGAAACCACTGAGCTATTCAGCCAGCTAACCATGCTTATTCTGAAGAAAATCCATTTGAACCTAATGGTCTTTATTGTTAATCTTATTAACTGGGTACAATGACATGTCTTTGCAAAAAGTATCAGGATATTAAAAGAAAGGGTGTTGGGGTGTTTCTTGTGTTGTTAGCAGCCCGGAGTCACCTCGGTGAGTGGGCAGCTAAGCAAGTCTAAATAAATAAATAAATAAATAAATAAATAAATAAATAAACGAACGAACGAACGAACGAACGAACGAACGAACGAACGAACGAACGAACGAACGAACGAACGAACGAACGAACGAACGAACGAACGAACGAACGAACAAACAAACAAACAAACAAACAAACAAACAAACACACAAGCACACAAGCAAACAAACAAACAAATAAATAAATAAATAAATAAGGGGAGCTTTCTGGTTTTCATTGACTGTTTTTTGTCAGCCCTTTCTTCAGTTAAATGTCACTTTCTTCTTCTCACACCCTTTCTTGGTCCTCTTGAGAGAAGAGACTTAGCTTTTCATGGCTTGATCCCAAGAAGCCGAGGGCAGTATTGGATCCTTGCGTTTCCACTTCAGTTCGTTAGGACTAGTATTCCTATTATAATTTCTTTCTCCATGTATTCCTTGCTTTCTTATTTTCTTAGAAAAGGAAGTCTAGATAGGTTTTATTTTCAAAGGTAATGTCAACTGTACTAGTGATTCTGTTGTCTATGGTCTGAATCCACAAGTCTACTCTGGTGTCTTCCAGATGTGGCATCTGTATCACTAGAAGTTCATCTTCAGACATGGATTGTAATTGAAATTGCTCCAGTTTTCAGGGTGATTTATTCTTCATCTTGCTTAGTAACTCTTCTTTTTTCCTCATTTACTGTATATTTTTATCCTTCCCCAAACTCCTCATTTATTTCTTGCTCTTGTTTTTCCCAGAAGCTTGCTTAACTATCTCCAAAAGGGGTGGTTAGTGTTTTTGTGCTTTCCCAATCAATGCTAATTAACTTGTGAATTGCCAAGAGAATCCACTAAGCACTATGGAGCAGTATATATGTGTAATTGCTATTGCTAATTTTTTTTTAAAGTATTGAAGGAAGACACCCTTGAACTCAGTGCTGGATTTTTGATTTCCCCCATCCCATAACTTGTTTTCCAAATCTCTTTCATTGACTCTAGTATTGGGGCAGGGGAGGATTAGCTTGCAAACAAAAATCCTACAAATTAAGATAAATTCCATTATTTCCAGATCAAAGTTGGGAGGTACACACAAATTTTCTTTTTAAAAAACCTTCAAATATTTTTATTAGTATAATAACAAGGTACAAATATAAACATTGGATAACTGACCAAAACAGAATAAAATAAATTGATACACATTGAATCACAAAGTCACTAGATTTCATTGTCTGATTTTTTGTTGTTTAGCATTATAAATTGCTTTAAAGTGTGTCCATTGAATCAATGAGGTTTAGTGAGTTAACAAAGCTTACATTCCATTGATTCAAATGGGCTTAGTCCAATTGCAACTAGTGGTGGGCTCCCAAAAAATTTACTACCAAACTGTGAGCGTGGTATAGTGGGTGTGGCCGGTGGGGGGAAGCCTTGCATTGCACCCGAATTAGTACTACTTTATTTCAAAACTTGGATGGGTGGGGCCAGCCAGAATTTCTGCTACCAGTTCTGGCAAACAGGTGTGAATCTGCTGATGCCCACCACTGGTTGCAACTTTCTTTGAGCTAGAGTAGGTCCCTTTGAATCAATGGAATTAATGGAGGAATAGACTCACCAAATCCTCATGGATCAATAGGCATACTCTAGTTTCTTGAATTACTACACTAAGCAAAAAGATTTTAGCCATTGATTTTATTGGATAATATATTAGTAGAATATATATTGGTAGTTGTACAGCAAGAAAGCAGGGCCGTAAGCCGATGCTGATTGCAAGATCATTTTAATTGTCATTTGCATGTTTGTGTGTTCCCAATGTTCAGTAATTGTCCACTTCCATGATCTAGTTAAGTATTTTCCATTACTGTTATGTTAGATGTTTTGACCTGATGAAACAACCCAAGATTTTGAATGGATAAACTGAATGATGGTATGATCTAGGGATTTAAAGTCTGGGAAAGACTTTGAGCTAGCAGACTTTACTTATAGGATGGAGCAAATAAGGTTTTTTCTCCTGTACTCAGATTTAATACAGTCATCAAGTGTGGAAAATCAACAGCAAATCCCACTATTCTTATGCTGAGATATTCTAAATGGTATTTTTAACAGAGGCAGAATAAAAACAATCCAAAGCTGTGCTGATCAATTCACACAAGTGTACTAAGAAGATATAGCTCAGAATTTAAATACAGCTCCTTTTGTGAAAATGAATGCCATAGATATTGGAGGTAGATAATTCTCTGAAAAATAATTTCTCATGTTGGGCAATTATTATTAATGGAAGGAAATTTTCTTAAATCCTGAAAAATCAAAAACCAAATTGACTGGCCATGCATCCAAATTGTTACATTATTCACACTAGAATTATTCCAAAGATTAGCTGTAAATTGCCCTCTAAATTAAATTTATAGTTCAATTTTTCATAACTGCTGTATTGTGGCAGATGAGAATAATCTCTTAAAATGTCAGAAATGGACCTAGTTTTTAGTGGCCTGCATTCAAGATAGGACTGAACAATAGCTATGTACATTTATGTTTTTAAGAATCTGTTTTGGCGGGGGGAGGAGCATCATGGCAGACTGAGCACATCGTTTCTCTCACCACTGCCTGGAAAGGGGAGCCACAAATGTGGATATATAATGCTAAACTGTTACGTTTTTGAAGAAAAATGTTTCTGGAAGGAATGTGAAGTTGATGGATTGTAATTGGAGGTATTTGGAGCCTGGAGGACAACGGAAAGGAGTAAAACTGTTGCAGCTGTTTCTCAAGTGCCGAGAGCTGAGTTAGTGGTGCTGTTGGAGAATGGAGTTTATGAGCAGAGGTGACAGCAAAGAGAAGCGCTTCCTTGGGAGCTGGCAATAGCTGTGTTCGAGAGAAGTGAATTTTGGCAAAGTCTGGGGTTCGGCAGTGCTTGGAGGAGACTCGAGTGGCGGAGTGGAGCAGAGGAGAAAGGAGGAGAGTCGAGCACGATCTCGCGTGCAGAGTTCCAGGGTGGAAGGAAGTGGCGATTTTGGTCTCGGCTGGAGTGGCGCTGCCGGAGGACAGAGGACGGAGTTTAGGAGGGAGGTCTCAGCAAGGAGAAGCGCTTTTGTGGGCGGCTGAAGTCTCGGCGCCACTTGGAGTTTGGGGACGCTGGAACGCAAAGTGGTCAGGAGAGTGCTCTGGTTGTGTCGGGCGGAGAAGGAGTCGTTACTCTGTGGGGATAGGGGTCTGAGGGGAGTCAATTGGGGGGTGCGGAAGTGAGTCCCAATTGATCCCAAAGGGCCCTAATCCGGAGCAGGAGTCTGGGCAGCCCGTGTTGACCAGTGCATTGGTTGGATGTGCGTCCCCTGAAATACTACTGAACGTTGGCTGACAGTGTGGAAGTCTTTAAGGAGCTGTTATTTCTTCTACCCTTGGAACTTGGACTTGGATTGTGTTGAACTTGTTTTACAAGTGGTGTGCTGGAAGGGCAGAGGATATTCTGTTTGATTGATTGTCGGGCAGGGTCCTTCCATGAGCCCTGATCATTGGACCATTGTGGGGGTGTAAAATAGAGCTGGTGCTTAGGTGGTGGAGGGCAATTTGTGACTGTGATTTTGACTGCGGCAGAAAGAAGAGAGAAAGTGAAGAAAAAAAAAAGAAAATTAGTTTTCACAGCTGCTGTGCCAAGGACAGTGATAAAATCAAGGCTAGCCCTGGAGTTGCTTTATCATCAAGTGCAGCTGTGTACTGCTCAACTGGTTGGACTATAGGAACAATTATTTTTTTCTTTCTTCAAGATCTGTGTTTTGTATATATGCCTTGTGTAGAGTAATGAGCTGGATTAACTTGAAAGTCCATAGTGGTTGAAGTTAATTATAAAAGGGATTGTAAGCTATGGTTGTTTATGTATTGGGGCATAAGGAGATAATTTTATAGGGTATTGGCTAAAAGCGTGGATAAAGTTGTATAGACCTGGTTAGACTATTTTAGAATAGAGTGAATGAGTCGAAAAGAAAAAAGAAAGCAGCTGAGAGAAGAGATAGAAATAGATCCAATTTGGCTAAGAACAGGTAGATTAGTAAGAGCAGGCGGTGAGGAACGAAGGAAGTCCTTAAAGGAAGAAATTTTGGAAGCTGAGCAGCTGGATAGGCTTAGAGCAGGCATGGCAGCAAAGAAGAAAGTACAAGAGAAACAGCAATTACAACGGTTAGATATAAATCAAGAAGATCAGCAAATTGAATTTAAAGAGGCCAATGCTCGGGGAGCTATAAAAAAGAAAGTAATAGAAGGAGATGTAGAGGAAAGTGTGGAAGGGGATAGCCCTGATGTGAATGAATGTAGAGGCTCTATCGAAATGAGATTAGATAGTCTTGAGAAGTATCTTCAGACCAAGTTTCAAAATTTAGAAGAGCAGCGAGCGAGGGATAATCAAGAATTTATTAAACTGCAGCAAGAGAGTTTTGAGGCTTTTCAGCAAAAAATGCTGTCAGTGGTGACAGGTTTGATGGAATCAGCTAAAGTTGAAATTGCCAAGATAATGGAAGAGGTGAATGATGTAAAAGAAGGAATGGGTTCAATTTCAAAGGAGGTTGAAAATGTAAAGAGACATGTCCAAGAGGTGCAGGAAAAAGCTAAAGGGAGAGAAGTAAAAGTGGATGATCATGAAGTGAGACTGGAGTTACTTGAAGACCAATCTAGAAAAAGAAATATTATAATTAGGCATGTTTCTGAGGCCCGCCCTGATCAGCTGAAGGCCAGAATAATGAGTTGGTTAAATGATTTAGGTATGGATAGGAAGTTCGAGGCTGAGGATGTATTAAGTGTGCATAGATTAGGGTCTAAGAAACATAATACAGCAGACAGAAATGTGCTATTGAGGTTTCCTAGTTAAGGTTTGAAGGTGATGTTAATGCGACATATCAGGAAATCTGGGTCAAGTATATTGAAAATGGAAGGGAGTAGTATAGAGATCTATAATGATATTTCTATTGGCGAGAGAACATGGAGAACACAAATCAAACCAGTAACCAGGAAGTTGAGGGAAAAAGGAATTGTTTATTTTTGGCTTGCCTTAAAAAAGCTAAAATTCATAGTATCTGGAAAATCATACGTGTTGAGGGATGGGTCATATGTCTTAGACATACTTGCAGAGGCAAAGATAATCGACCGAAACTCCAAGGAATGGGAAGATCTTAAAGAGGAGCTGATAATAGCAGGGGTTTATACAACATATGACAGGAAAGAGGAAGAGCGGATGAAGGATATGAGGGTTGCGTTGTCTAGCCAGGATGAACTAGGTAGTGTGGAATGATATAACGGTGTAAAAATTGTAATTGAAGTAACTGTAAGGCACAATATAAAGCGATGATAGAATCCTCATGTGGAAATGGTGGCATGAAAAATTAAATAGTATTTAGAATGGGTAATTAGGCAGGAGAAGTGGTGGTTTGGTTTGTGAGTGTTGTCTCCCCTCCCCCCTCCCCCCTTGTTTGGCAGGGGTGTTTTTCTTTTTCGTTTCGAAATGGCGGGGAGGGTGATGATTTATTGTTTTATGTTTTGTGTTCAGCTGTTTGCTTATGTTTTGTGGGTTGGATTAGCACATGCTTGTAGGAGATGGAATTGTAGCAAGCGAAAAATAATAAAGAATTATGAAATCGATTAGGGTGTTATCATGGAATGTGAAAGGCACGGGCAGTATTATTAAGAGGAAACGTTTGGAAGCGGTAATTAGGAAAGATAGGCCAGATGTGATATGCTTACAAGAAACGCATCAAAAAAGTGAGGATGTAAATAAATTGTATATAAAGGGGATAGAATATTATGAGAAGGCATTGGGTACGTCTAAGGCAAGAGGGGTTGCCATATTAATATCAAAAAAGTTAGGATTTACAAAAGTAAAGACAGTTGTAGATCCAGAAGGGAGATTTCTTATAACAAGGGGATTTATTAATAATGAGGATATAACCTTTGTTAATGTATACGCGCCAAACGAAAAACAGGAGGAATTTTTAGATAAGGTGTATCAAAGTATAGAATCAGAAAGGGTGTCCAAGTTAATAATGGTTGGAGATTTTAATTTGATCAGATCAGGTTTGGATACTACAAATGTGGCTAAGCGTACATGTACTAATAGGGTGATGGATAGGTGGTTAAAAATAACGGGATTACAGGATGTTTGGAGGAAAATTAGAGGCTCAGAACGGGGATATACATTTTTTTCGCACGTGCACAATTCTTATTCACGAATTGACTATGTTTTGGCTTCAGAAAGTATGATAGATAAGGTTGAAAATATTGAAATTGGTATGATTAAGGAATCTGATCACGCTAAAATAATTACAGAATTTAAACTAAGTGATGACAAACAAAAAAGGGGTACATGGAGCTATGATACAAGGTTATATAGAGATCAAAAGAGTAAGGAAACGATAATAAAAAGATGGGAAGAGTGCTGGGAAATTAATGATACAAAGGATGTAAATGATGGAATATTATGGGATACCATGAAGGCAATATTCAGGGGAGAAAGCATTAGGCTCTCTTGTATTAATAATAGGCAAAATAAGGAAAAGGAAAAAGAGTTAGAGGACGAAATAAAGAAGTTGCAGGATATTCATGCAAGAACGGGAGATAGGGACATATTCGATAAAATGCAAAAATTAAAAAGAGAATTTATTGAAAAAAATATTGAAAAGGTAAAGAAGAATTTAATTTATTTGAAAAGAGATTACTTCGAGTACAGTAATAAAAATTCTAAGCTATTAGCTAGAGCCGCTGAAGAAAAGAAAGATAAAAGAGGAATTTCAGTTTTGATAGATAAGTATGGCAGAAGGTGTAATAAGTTAGTAGATAAAATTCAAATTGTCAAGGCTTTTTATCAGGAATTGTATTCGAGGAAGGACGTAAATACGGATGAATTAGAGCGATATTTAGATAAGTGGTCAAGAATAAATTTAAGCTTGGAGCATAGGAGTTACATGGATGAAAAGATAACACAAAAGGAAATAAAGGAGGTCATAAAAAGGTTAAGGATAGGCAAGGCTCCAGGCGAGGATGGTTTATCGGTGGAGTTTTATAAAGATTTTAAAGAGATGCTGTTACCAAAAATGGAAAGGATTTTTAATTATATTTTGGAGGGAGGGAGAGTTCCTAAATCGTGGTATAGTACAATTATAATTTTAATTCCAAAGGTAGGGAAAAATCTGGAAAAAATTGAATCCTATAGACCGATTTCCCTGATGAATCAGGACGCAAAAATTTTTACGGCCATTTTAGCTAATAGATTGAATAATTTTAGTGGTAAATACATTAATAAGGATCAAGTGGGATTTATGAGAGATCGGTATATGTCGGATTTGACAAGAAGGATGGTTGACTTGACAATTATTGCTCAGGAACAAGAGGAGCATGTGGGTTTCTTCTCCCTGGATATATTCAAAGCTTTTGACTCGATCCAATGGATAACTATAAAGGAAATTATAAAGAAATATGGATTCGGACAAAAATTTTGTGGGGTAATTGAGCAGTTGTATCAGCAAGGCTCGGCTAGGGTTAAATTAAATGAGGAATTAACAGGGGAGATTAAATTGGAAGCGGGCACAAGGCAAGGAGATCCATTGTCGGCATCTTTATTTATAATGGCCATGGAATTGTTAGCTAATGTAATAAGGGAAGATAAGGAATTAATTGGAATTGAAGGTATAAAAATTAGCCAATATGCTGATGACACCCTAATAACAATAAAAAATCCACAGAATACACTAGGGAAGATATATGGGCATTTAGAGGAATTTCAAAGGGTGACTGGACTTAAGGTAAACTGGGATAAGTCAGAAGCAATTCTTTTTAATGTGGATTTGGACATACAAGAAAGTTTAAAAGCTAAATTTAAAATACAAATTAGAGATAATATAAAATACCTGGGGATAAACATTTCAAATAAATATGATGATTTAAAAAGGTTAAATTATGATAAATTGGAAAAAGAATTAAAAGAAATGATTTTACGGTATAAGAAGCTAAATTTGTCGTGGTTTGGACGCATTTCGCTATGTAAAATGAAGCTTTTACCCAAATTAAATTTCTTATTTGATACCCTGCAAATATATATGAAAGAGAAGGAATTAAAGGTTTTTCAAACTATATTAAATAATTTTTGTAACGGTGGAAAAAGGGCCAGGATACCAAAGTTTTTATGGTATTCATCACAAAAAAAGGGCGGGTTAGGAATTCCAAATATTAAAAATTATTATTGGGCATTTCAACTGAAGAATATTTGTAAAATTTTAGTGAAAGAAGAATCGATTTGGGGAAAAATTGAATTGCGAGAGAAACTGGGTGAAGAAATATTAATGTTTTTGGGCAAAGGGAAAGCAAAAATTAATGCTACAAATAAATTGTTAAAAGCTCTTTTAAAAACTTGGACATTACTGAAAAATAAATTGGCACCAGGGTTGTCCCCAATATTAGGCCTGAGTGATATGAAATCATTCCCACTGAGAATGGATAAGAGCGTAGTAGAAATATTGAATAAGAATAATATAACTCTATTAAAGGATTGGATAACAGCATGTAGAGACAAGGAAAGAAAGTTAGATATAGGTAGACAACTTAAATTGAATTGGCTTCAATTGATGTCTATTGACAGTTGGAATAAAAGATATTTAGATGAAATGAGCTTGGATAGGGAGCGGACGAAATTTGAAGAGTTGGTACTTAGTCTAAAAAGTGGGCAGGTAAAAGTTAAGGGGTTAGTAAGCAAAATATATAAGGTTTTAGATGACTCAGATCAGCATCAGAAAGCTTTAAAAGAAACATGGGAGCTAGATTTGAATATCATAATTACAGACGAGCAGTGGAATGCTAAATGGAAAAGGAGAATAATGAGGTCTTTGTCTGTAAGAATAAAAGAGCACAATTATAAATTATTGTGGAAGTGGTACTTGACTCCGGTACGACTATACCAAATTGACAATACAAAGTCGAAATTTTGTTGGAGGTGTAAGGGGGAAATTGGAACATATGAGCATATGTGGTGGGGGTGTAAAGAGACGAAGTCATTCTGGTTGAAGGTGGAACACGAAATTGGGAGAATTCTAGATGTAAGAATGAAATTGGATGTAATTTTAATTTTGTTAACAGATGTGGAGGTGGTAGAGCAACAAAAAAGGGAATTATTAGCAATTATGTTATCCAGTGCTAGACAGTGTATAGCGCGATATTGGAAATGTGATGTTACCCCAAAAATAGAGGATTGGTATAAGGAGTTGTGGAATACTGCGCTGAATGATAAGCTCACCTGGGAGTTAAATTTAAGAAAAGGGTTAATTAAAGAAAGCAAATTTCAGGAAATTTGGAAATGTTTGATAGATTATACCTTGATTAATGGTCATGGGCAACTGCCGGTGCCAGATTACATTGCATTTTTGAGATGATAATAGATAAAAGGGGAAATTCTGTCTCCGTAGCATTGTATATAGCACGTGGTGATATTTTGTTCTGTTTCTTTTTTTTCCTGTTCTCTCTTTCTTTGCTTATTTATATTACTGTGTATTTTGTCTTTATTTTCTTATATTGTTCTGTTTGTTATCTCTTGTTTTTTTAATTATTGGACGTGTATCGAGAAATAAATTTTTGAAAATTAAAAAAAAAAGAATCTGTTTTGGCAAGCATAAAAACATGTTAGGAAAGAAAGTTTATCCTATTTTATGCAAACTCAGTGAAGAGATAATAAACAAAACTGCCAAAAATTACAAAGTAACTAAATTATATTAAAGTTATAGCAGTCATAGCTATACCTGTTGAATGATCATTTTGGCAATTCTGGAAGGCAAATCTGGTATACTTTTATCATACCTGCAGTTAGAGATGGATAGATGCTCACAAGAATAGAGGCACAGAAGTATAAAGAGATCTATACATTTCTTTTTGTGCTCAAGTAATTGATAGTGTTCTTTCTCAGTGAGAGGAAAGTAATAACTGAAACTTGATGGAATGACTCCCAAGACTGGAACACTGCAATTGAAGGCTAGAAATAATAATAAAAAAGAACAGAAATATTGTTGCAGTCACACTATATATACAAAAATGAGGGGGTGTGGCTAAAGATGGCTAAATATGATTGACGCAGAAACTGACCCTTTGGAGTACTTGTGTTTGAATGATCTGGTTAAGGCGGTTTCAAGAGAGTGGTTGGCGCTAAGAAAAGTATTGTTAGACTCTGGAGGTATAAAGAAGAGACTACAGAGGTGCAGGGGAGGGTGGTGCTGCAGGAGGGACTGACTTGGATTCAAAAGTAGTGTCAGCAGTGGAAGAAGGGTGAAATAGGGGTTAGAGAAAATGGGGTAGGGGAGAGAAATGATACTGTATATTGGGTTAGAAAAAGACTGTTTCACACAGGTAGCTTTGTTTATTAGAGAGGTAGGATGTGCTAGGGCATTTAACAGCAAGTACATCTTCCATGTCCCCTTTCCCCTCTTTGGATGATGAGGGCGACTTTTTTGTGTAAAAAGGTGGGGATGGTAGAATTGAATGTTTTTTTGTTTAAGATATACGTATAGTTGTAGAGGGATAGAGGGAAACACGCCCAATGGAGAAATTGGAGGGTATGGAAGTGGGTGGTTGATAAACTATGTGGGATATTAAAGTATTAACGTGGAATGTGAAAGGTACAGGATCTCAAATTAAGAGGAGAAGAATTGAATCAGCTCTGAGAAAGGATAGGCCGGATGTAGTCTTTCTACAGGAAACTCACCAAAAATCTCAAGATACAAATAAGATTTTTTTTTTGGGGATGGACGCAATTCTATGAAAAATCTTATGGCACCTTGGCTCGCAGGACCTCGGGAATTACTAATCTTTGGCCCCAGAAGAGACATCCTCTCTTGAGTGACAGCTTGAAGCGCTTCCTGAAGAACGGATTGAGTTCTTCAGAAGGAGACGTTAAGGGCCAGCCCTTCTTAACCCATGCCAATGCTTGGGACAAAACCTTGTCTTTGGAAGTTGCCTAGGCGATATCTGCAGGCACAATTGGGAGCAATTCGAGTGATCTGATGAGCAGCACCTGGTGCTCTTGCTCAACTTTGCACTCGCGCTCTCCCAGCTCTGGTAGGGGAGACCTGGAAAGTGCATCCGCGTGCACGATGTCTTTCCCTGGGCGATGCACCAGCGTGAGCTGGTATGTGTTTAGGAAGATCACCTACCTTAGCATTCTAGGGGACAAAATCAGTGGGGTGGGCTTGGTCATTACAAAGATACCTAGGAGGGGCTTGTGATCCGTGACAATGGTGAACTCCCTCCCGTACAGGAAGTCATAGAATTTCTTTATCCCTGTGATGATCGCGAGGGCCTCCCTGTCTGTATGGACATAATTGTGATCTGCTTTCGAGAGGGATCTCGAATAGAATAAAATTGGTGCCTCCCTCCCATTCTCTAACACGTGGCATAAGACAGCCCCGACCCCCACCGGTGAGGCATCACATACTAACACTAAGGGTTTCTTGGGGTTGAAGTGAGTTAGAATCGCCTCAGAAAAAAGAAGCCTCTTCAACTCACTGAACGCTCGTTCCTGAGCCTCCCCCTACTGCGAGACTGCGTCCTTTTTCAGTAGGCGGTGCAGCGGCTCTGCCACAGATGCCATCCGTGGGAGGAAGGAGTGGTAGAAATTCAGGATCCCCAAGAATGACTGCAGCTCTGCCTTAGTAGCTGAAGTGGGGGCATCCTGAATGGCCACAACCTTTGATTTGGTTGACTTTACCCCATCAGGGGTGATCCAAAACCCCAGGAACTCTACCTCATTTGCGTAAAAAATGCACTTGTCCCTTCTCAGGCGTAACCCAGCCCTCTCAAATACGGACATAATCCAGTCTAACCTTTGTGCTAGCTCTGACTCCCCCCCCAGCAGTTATCAATGCATTGTCGAAGTATGGCAAAACCCCAGGGAGTCCCTTAAGTAGGCATTCCACAAGCGCCTGAAAGATACCGGGAGCCGAATTCATGCCAAACTGGAGGCATGTCACTTTAAAGGCACCCTTGTGCGTCACTGTAGTCTGGGCAGCTGCAGCCGCAGGTGTGACTGTTAACTGCTGGTAAGCCTGTGCTAGGTCCAGCTTCGCAAAACACCTCCCCCATGTAACCTGGCCAGCAAGTGGATAACTACCGGCACCAGGTAGGCATCAGGGCGGATTGCATTATTGATAGTGCACTTGTAATCAGCACAAATCCTAACCTCCCCATTAGACTTCATGGCCGTTACAATTGGAGTCTCCCACTCCGCAGAGTCTACTGGCACCAAAATCCCCTGACCCACCAGTTTGTCCAACTCTGCCTCTATTTTGTCCTTTAGTGTGAAAGGCAATCTGCGCGGCTTGAGGTGCACGGGGCGGATGGAAGGGTCCATATCAAAGTCCACAGGAGGTCCCTTATACTCCCCAGGTCCTTTCCTGAAGACTGCCGGGTGTGCGTTGCACATGTCTTGGATGAGGTCGCCACTGACAGCGCTGATTCCGGTCAATGCAATTCCCAGCGGTTCAAACCACTGGGTCCCCAAAAGGCAACTAGACCCCCCCTTAAGGACTACTAAGGGCAACTTCCTGGTGAAGTTCTTAAACCATACAGTGAAGTCCCCCACCCCCAGGACTGGGATGTAGCTTCCCTAGACATCCCTCAAGTTTGTTCGGAGGGCTCTAAGTTTGGGGCGGTCCTTAGGCAGTATGCGCAGAAACTCGGTCTGCGAGATAATGGAGTAGGCAGTCCCTGAGTCCACCTCCATCTTCACCTGGACCCCCTGCAATAGGACTTTAACAAAAAAAGGGTGTGCCAGTCTGACACATGTCTCACCACTGTGTCCTGCACGTGCACCTTCCCCACGCTCTGGTCCTTCCGGCAGCTGGTCCGATCAGGGTCTCGGTGTTGTCTGCACACCTTGGCGATGTGGCCCAAATGCCCGCAATTGTGGCACTTGGCTTTCCTGAAGGGGCACTTCCTCTGGTCGTGTGTGCCCCCGCACCCCTCACAGCATCTGCTTGCTTCGGCGGTGTCTCTCCGGCTCCTCTCAGAAGGTTGTTTCCTCACCTTCTGGACCTTGGGTTCACTTTCACTCTCGCTGAGGTCAGATGAGGACATGGCGGTGGCTGCCGCAGCTCTTGGCTCTCGCTTCCTGCAAGGTGAGCATCTGTGGGCCTGCACGGCGGACGACGGGTTCTCTGAGGTGCTGGTTCTCGCCTGACATGCCCGCACCCTGTCTTATACTGCCTCTGCAGCCTGGGCAGCTCTGAGGACCTGCTCAAAGGTGATGTCCTCATCCTGGGACAACAGTCTCCGCTGGGCCTCCTCGTCCCGCATGCCGAGGAGGTGGCGGTCATGCAGCGCCTCGCTCAGGTGTGTGTCCCAGTGGCAAGGGATGGCTGCCAGTCTCAACATGGCAATGTAGTCCGCTACGCTCTCTCCGGCCCACTGGTCACGCTGGTAGAAGGCCAGCTGAGCCTGGAAAATGGACACCTTTGGCTGGAAGTCTGCCTGCAGCGCGTTCAGGATCTCTGCAAGGGGGACCGACCTTAGGCCCCTCGGCATCAGGAGGTTCCTCGTCAGCTCCAGGGTCGGCAGCCCGCACTGAGCCAGGAGGCAGGCTCATCTCTGAGCCTCGTCTTCAATGCCCTCGGCATCCATTGCATACAGGAACTGCTCCTCGTAAAGGTCCCATGACTCGGGCTTCAAGGTGTCGAATGGTGTGAGGGTTACTCTGTGGGAAGCCATCATCCCATCCTCGTCACCAATTTGATGTAGGCAGATTGATTGCACTCAGAGGCAGCAGGAGAGCCAAACACTTCTTTATTGCAGCATGGTCAATCTGTACATGAGTTTACACTGGGAGACGCAGCTCCTTTTATAATGCATTTGAATTCCCCGCCACAATACCCATTGGTTGACGTCACTGTATGATTTCCCATTGTGTTGTATTCCCGTCCATGAACACCCTGATTACCTATTGTGTTGTATTCCTGACCATGAACACCTGGAGGCAGGGAGTTCCCCGTGCTAGCTATTAACTGGGTGATTGGAGCCGCATGGGCTTGGCTCCTTTAGCTGTTATCTCCTTCCGTTCCTGCCTGCTGAATTCCATGTGGAACTAGCTGCTTGCATACACAATATCACCTCACCCATTTACAAAGCAATTGTCATGGCAATTTTTTAATAAGTGTAAATGGTAATGAACAGAAGAGCACATCATGTTGACCATCTTGACTACTGACATTGGTATTATAAACAGTCAGGCTGCCCTTTCCTATGTAAAGCTTGGTATCCTTTTTCTACTGGCAACATGGCCCCATTATTCTGCAGCAGTATCAATCAATTTCCTAGTTTTTTATCATGATGCAGAAGCACAATTATCCTTTTTCTACTGGCAACATGGCCCCATTATTCTGCAGCAGTATCAATCAATTTCCTAGTTTTTTATCATGATGCAGAAGCACAATCTTAACCTATAAAACCAAGGGTTAACCATTGGAACTTGCTATAGGTTGCTAAACCTCACCCTACTTGCCTGCACTCACCCTTCGTGCACACGGCCGATCTGGGTCCGCAGGTCAACAAAGGATTGAGAAAATAGGCAGTGGGGCAACATCCCCACAAATGCGAAAAAGGGAAACAACTTCATTTCCCAACATTCCTTGTGCTGTGCCAGAGCCAATCAGGCTGAGAGGCTCATGCACGGCACGGTGCAAGGAACGTTCGGAAACGCGCCACAGCCAATCAAAAGAAAACGGTTTTAAAAAATGCAGCACAAACACAAAGCACAAACCCATAACTACAAGCCCCAGCGTCCTGCGTGCCATGAGCACGCAGAACGCTGAGGAAGCCGGTGCGCAAAAATTAAAAGAAACAAAAACAAAAACACTGGGAGAGCAAGTTCACCAAGCCACAGGAACCAAAGCCCCCCTCCCCAATGGCGCCTGAAGCTCCTAATCGAAGTTTCCCCTTTAATATTACAGGGTCGGGGGGCGTGTTGTGCTTCCCCTCTCTACTGGCTACCCTGGGGTTGGGAGGGTTGGGGGGACCAAAGGAGTCTGTCTCCCCAACCCTCCTGACCCCAGGGGACTTGGCAGAGAGGGGATTCCCCTCCCCACACACACACACGCCCCATATTAACGAGAAGAAACCAAGCGGTTACTTCTCTTTAAAAACTGAGTTTTGGGGGGAATCCCCCTCTCTGATGTCTCTCCTGGGTCCAGAAGGGTTGGGGAGACAGACCCCTTTTCTCCACCCAACCCTCCCAAACCAAAGGAAGCCAGCGGAGAGGGGGATCAGAACCCCCCGATATTAAAGAGGAAACCACAATTGAGATTTCCCTTTTAATATCAGAGGGTAGCCTGGATTCGATCCCCTCTCCTGGGCCCCATGAGTCTGGAAGGTTTGGGGGGGACAAAAGGGGTCTGTCTCCCCAACCCTCCTGACCCCAGGGGACCAGGAAGAGAGGGGATTCCCCTCCCCCCACACACATGCCCCATATTAAAGAGAAGAAACCAAGCAGTTACTTCTCTTTAAAAATGGAGTTTGGGGGGAATCCCCCTCTCCTGGGTCTGGAAGGGTTGGGGAGACAGACCTTTTGTCCACCCAACCCTCCCAAACCCAAGGAAGCCAGGAGAGAGGAGGATCACAACCCCCCCCACTGATATTAAAGGGGAAACACAATTGAGATTTCCCTTTTAATATCAGAGGGTGGCCTGGATTCGATCCCCTCTCCTGGGTCCCATGAGTCTGGAAGGTTTGGGGGGACAAAAGGGATCCCCCCGTAGGACACCAAAAACACAAAAACAATCAAAAACATTCAAAAATACACAAAAACAAACAAAAATAACACCAAAAACAATACAAAGTAAACAACAACAAACATTTCCAAACACATCCAGCACCCAGCCAAACACCACAAAATCTAAACCCCCCCCAATAAAGAAAAACAGCCAACTCACCACCACACAACCTCACACCACAACGACTGGAAAAGAAATGAATAAAGAAAGAGACTACTTACTGGAAGAAGCTCCACCCAGAAGCCACGAGAGAAAAAACAGTCAAAATACAAGATAACCCCTATCAGCACCACTTGCTGCCCACAATAGTAAAAAAAAATTCAAAAAGACACAACAGCCCCACACAAAAGGCCCCAAGAGTAAAAACAAGTAAAAACAAATAACACAAAATCACAATTTTACACAAATCAAAAACAGATGTCAATAAAATAAAATAAAAACTATTCAAAAATCCTGTGCTGAATTTTTACTCAAATAAAAAACAAAAACATCAATACACAGTTTAAAAACATTTATTGTGGAAAAACATGTACTTTCACATTTTTCAAATTATTACCTATGGTACAACAATTTTAAAAAATACATACTAAAAATATTGGGTTAAATAATTTTTTGGGAAAAAGTATATCATCCTTTATTCTTTTTTTATCCACCAAACCAAAACACCAAACAAAACTCATCACATTTTATAACAGGCCACCAAAATTTTTTTGTATAAATAAAAATTTTAAAAATTTCAATTATAGACTAACCTCTTCTTTACAAACATTAGCAACAACATCAAAAACTTTCCAACACCATTTAAAACAGCCCGGCAATGCCAGGCAACCTCTGCTAGTATCCTATATTAAAAAACTGGAGGTATTTTTGATGAATTGGATTTCTGGCTTTTTAAAATGGAAGATAAACTTTACATACACATGATCTGTACTATGATTGCTAGGGGAGGACAGAAGCAAAAACAGCTGGGATTTGGTTCTAGTTCCTTTGCGCAAAAATATTCTGAAGATATGTTTTGGGCTCAATTAAGTGGTGAAGCAAATGTGGTAGTAAGTGCAACATATACAATGAAGAAATTTACACACCATTTAACCTCTCAGGTAAACTAATATTACAATGTCTATGCCACAGAATGCAGAGTATAAAGCTATATTCCAACTTCCAAATCCTTTCTTTGGTTTAGGCAACCTGAGGAAGAAAGTCTATATCAGGTCAAATGCTCTACAAACGTACTGTGTGCATGTTTTCCAAAAAATGTCCCCTTGTTTTTTGAAATAAAAAGCATAGGCTCTGTGTTAGCAAAGATTGTCAAGAGAAACCAACATCAAGCCATCCATCCATACTTTTTTTACATAGAAAAGATAGTGAAGAAAATCAATTCATTTGAAAAGTGGCATTGGAGGTGAGCCTTACAGACACCACAGCCAGCCAGGAAGACAGGTAAATGGGTATTCAATCAAGTCAAGTCAGAACTCACACTAGAGTAAATTGAGTCTATCCTATCTTGCACTTATAATAACACCAGAAAAGACACTATAGCTATGAAAAGGGGACAGGACAGAAGAAAGACATAATGTGATAGGCTATTCAATAATAGAATCCACAGCTGTTAGTTTGAAAAACCTGAACAGAACTTATTGTTCAACAATACTGCTAGGAAGAAGGGGTGTAAAAAGAAATAACAACCTAATATGATTTGCTGTTGGTTCATAAGATTTGAGCAGAGCTGTGAATGACATGAGGTCATTAACTCATGTACTCATTTCACATCAGAAGTGATGTGGTGGCACATAACACCTATTTTTTTATCAAACAATTTAATAGTTACTAAAATGTATGGATTACTTGAGACTATGACAGGATTTAAGCACCAAAGCTCTGCTAACATAAAAAAGGATCCCTAGGCATAAAACAAAAAATAATAATTTTACAGCTTAAACAAGTGATCTCCTGAATAACGTTATTCTATTCTTTTTTTAAAAAAATCTAACTGTTGTTACAAGGAAACACAGAATCTCATTTCAAGCATGAATAACTGTTTGGCCAGAAAGGAGTGGATCCTAACTGATAGGAGTTCAAATTGTTCCAGACATGGAGCGGATTTTCCCTTTTGAAACCTTATGTCATGAGCCAGGTCTCAGATACCCTGAGAGAATGCTTATTGAAAGGACACTGCTCTGTGTTTTTGTAGTACAGAATTACTTTGAATATGCCTTACAAAACTGTATGCTAGTTCCCTGGAGATACAAGGCAAAATACCTCCCATTCTGAATGACTATGGCTCCATTGCTTTCTTTTAAGCAAATTTGGCTTTTTTACACTAAAGCAGGAATTCTCAACCTGTGGCCTGTGGGCCAGATGTGGCCTGCAGCACTATTTATTTATTATTTATTTATTTCAGTTTCTATACCGCCCACTTGGCCAAGGCCAACTCAGGGCGGTTCACAGCATAATAAAAACACAATTAAAAACATAGTTAAAACTGCTTTAAAAACTACCCACCCACTCACTAAAAAAGGGTGCAGGGGCCGAGGGTGCTGGGATTCACTATATCAGCCACCCCGTGGAAGTCACCCCCTCCACCTGCACCCCATATTTGGCCTGCCAGCCAGATTTTAAGTTCTTTCCTGAAGGGCAGCAATTCCGTTTGGAGATGTAACTCTGTTGGTAAAAGGTTCCAGAGAGCCAGTTCGGACATGGAGAAGGCCCTCCTCCTTGTGCTAGAGAGGCGAGCCCCTCTAGTGGATGATACAATGAGAGAGCCCCTCTGGTCTGCTCTGGTTGGACGAACAGACGTCCTTAGGGGGATGCGGTCTCTTAGGTAACCTGGCCCACTACCATGGCCTTAAGTATCTAAGGCATTTTTATTTCATATTCATTTTATTTCATATTTCATGCCCCTCCCCCACTGCCTCAACCACAATAGGAAGTGTCATGTGTGAACGAAGGGCAAAATGGCTTTCTGGCCCCCTAAGCTGTCTGAGGGAGCGTGACCCGGCCTCCAGCTTTAAAAGGTTGAGAACTCCTGTGCTAAAGTGAACTTGTCCTTTAACTCTCTTTCTGTAACCTTCCATTGCCCTACAGCCTTCACTCTTTCCCAAAGCTGCAACAATATATCTACTTTGTACATATCTATCTGGTAAGCCTATTCCATGCATGCTCAGCCATTGTTTTTATTTTTTTTAAAGGCCCTTTTGGAGGACCAATATTTCAGACCTTGCAGCCTAGATTCTTCCCAAATAAAGAAAAGTGGATTAGATATATCCTGCTTATCTCTTTTAAGATAAGCAAGATTAGTCTTTTCAATTTATTTGAACTATTTTAAATCTGGTGACAATTAGAGTTGCCTATTTCTGAACATGGAATAAAACAATTTTACTTTTAATTAATCATAACTAGAAAAAACCTTTGCCAAAACTTCTCTAAATTTTGCACAGAGATTTCAATTCAATTCAATTTTATTTACAGTCCATGACCAGCATAACAAGAACACAAAAGCATAAACACCACAGACACAAACACCAAGCTAGACTGGACAGAGGTAATAAAAGGAAACTATATTATTAAAAACCTACTGAGAATTGACATACAACAGCAAACTTTCTACAACCTATCTAAAAGAACAATATTACTAAAATCCCTTAATAATTACTAAAACCTAATGTTGTGAAGATAAAATGCTAATATTTACAAGGAAAGAAGAGGGATAGCCTCGTTACAAGGATATAATATGCTCTCTGCTGGAGTTGTAATTTACTAAAACTCAGTAAATTATAGCCAAACCAATAATGACAAGGGTGAAGAGGGAACTTAATAAAATAGTATAGATCAGCTGCTCAGTGCAGGAGCAAACTCAATAAACTATAAAACCACACTAGACTTCCTAGTCAGCAGCAGATGTATCCTGTGAGCCTTTATACAAAAACCCGCCACTTTGCGCATGATGGCAATGCTATTGTCCTGGAGTAGGAAGGAAACTTGTTGGGCAGGCAATTTTCCTGTGCATTAGTGCAACAGAGGGATTAATAATAGGTGTCCCTATAGAATGAGCAAAAAAGGAGAACATGCTCAAGCAAAAAAACTGTCTTCTACATCCGTGCCAAGATTGGTACTTTTGAAAAGCCCAGTATCAAGGTTATAACTTTTTATTTGGGCTGTCTATTTTTAAAATTGCTTTGTAGAATGTAGATTTGCTCTGCTGCACAATGACATAATTGCACCATCATGCAACTGTAATCAACAAAATTATTCCTGGTGTGCCATGAGCAATTACAGGATTAATAACTATCCAGCCACATGGTGATTTGTTGGAATAAATTGACCAACAAGGTTTTCAGTTCAAATATGAAGCTTAGATGGGTCATCAATAAAAATGACTGTGAAAAGGAGACTTTAGAGAGCATACATTTCACATTCCTAAACTACAAATGTCATAATTCTGCTTAATGACTTGAAGAACCTGTTTAGAAATCCATCTACAATATTCTGCCCTGTAAAAAATTTCATAGCTCAAGTGACTGTCTTTGACAATCACACTAATGTACCATGTAACCTGTATTTAATTTTGTGTTGTGATCAAAAGGAATGTTTATAATTACTTCCTAATTAGCTTTCAGCATGCAGGAAATTTTTTTCTTATATAATCAACTTATACTCAATTAATTTAGATATCACTGATATGAATATATAATATGATGTGTGACTATAAGAGTAGGTAAAACTAAATCATGTTCCCAAACCACATGTCTGGCGCTTAAACCATCAGCGCATAGAATAGGTTCAACACTACAAATATCATGGAGTGATTTTTCAATCCAATGGTCTCAGAATTTCCCTCATTGCGCACTTAGCAATGAATGCCCAGAAAAGTGCAGAAGCAATCCAGAAACTTTACTGGGAAAAGGGCAAGCACAATATTGTGGCTGCTCTTAAACTTTACATGGCTAAACCTCTTACACAGATGTCATATGGGGCTCCATTTTGTATGGGCACGAACATCACCAGCTTAGAGAAAATTCAATCAAAATTTTTGAGATCAATACTTCAGATACCACCTAGTATCTCTAATGCTGCAGCCAGGCTGGAAACTGGAATGTATATTGTTCAGTCCTGGCTATGGATATGTTCGTCTTTATACTGGACTAGCAGAGGTTGCCCGGCGTTGCTGGGCTGTTTTAAATTGTGTTGGAAGGTTAAATTGTGTTAATGTTTTTTAAAAAATTGCTTAGTCTGTAATTTTAATTTTAAAAATGTTTATGTAATTTTTTTCTTGGCTGTTATTAACTGTGAACTGCTTTTTTTGGTTTTTTTTTAGGATTAATAAAAGAACAAAGTATGATATAATTTTTTTTATGTAAGCGAATAATGTTTTAGTTTTTTGAATTTTTAAAATTAGTTGTACCGTAGGTAATAATTTTAATAATGTAGAAGTAAATGTTTTTTACATTCAATGTTTTTAAAATGTGTTTAGATGTTTTGTGTTTTAATTTGAGTTAAAACTCAGCACAGGATTTTTAAAAGTTTCTATTGTATTTTATTGACATATGTTTGTGATTTGTGTTAAAGTGTGTTTTAGTGTAATTTTTTTGACTTGTTTTTATTGGTGTGACCTTTTGTGTAAAATTGTGAATTTGTGTTATGTTTTTGATTTGTTTTTACTCTTGTGGCCTTTTGTTTGGGGCTGTTTTGTGTTTTTGAATTGTTTTTACTAATGTGGCCAGCAGGTGGTGCTGGTAGGGGTTATTGTATTTTGACTATTTTTTCTCTCCTGGCCTCTGGGTGGAGCTTCTTCTGGTAAGTAGTCTCTTTCTTTATTCATTTCTTTTCCGGTCCTCGTGGAGGTAGGACATCTTTTGGTAAGTTTGCTTGTTTTCTTTCTTTTGTGTGTGTGTGTGTGTGTGTGTGTGTGTGTGTGTGCGGGGGAGGGGGGGTTGGAATTTGTATTTTTTGTCTGTTTGTTTTGTTTTTGATTGTATTTTTGTTTACTTTGTATTGTTTTTTGGTGTTTTTGTTTGTTTTGTGTATTTTTGGATGTTTTTGACTGTGTTTTTAGTATTTTTTTAAAAAATTATTTCTTTATTTGGTGGTGGGGAGGGGGCGTGCTCGTTGGGGGCTAGGAAGGGTGGGCTAGGTGGTGGGGAGGGGGCATGGTGGTTGGGGGTTAGGAAGGGTTGGCTAGGTGGTGGGGAGGGGGGCATGGTTGTTGGGGGTTTGGAAGGGTGGGCTAGGTGGTGGGGAGGGGGGCGTGATGATTGGGGGTTAGGAAGGGTGGGGTAGGTGGTGGGGAGGGGGCATGGTCATTGGGGGATAGGAAGGGTGGGCTAGGTAGTGGGGAGGGGGGCATGGTCATTTGGGGATAGGAAGAGTGGGCTAGGTGGTGGGGAGGGGGCATGGTCATTGGGGGATAGGAAGGGTGGGCTAGGTGGTGGGGAGGGGGCGTGGTCGTTGGGGGATAGGAAGGGTGGGCTAGGTTGTGGGGAGGGAGCGTGGTCGGTGGGGGATAGGAAGGGTGGGCTAGGTGGTGGGGAGGGGGCTTTATTGTGTTATGGTGCTTTGATTGTGTGGAGTCGTGAAAGTAGATGGGGTTTCCCCTTTAATATCAGTGGGTGGGGGGTTGCGACCCCCATCTCTGCTGGCTCCCCTGGGGTTGGGAGGTTTGGGGGACAAAAGGGGTATGTCCCCCCAACCCTTCTGGACCCAGGAGACCAGGGAGAGTGGATCGATTCCCCCCTCCTAAAAAAACTCCGTCTTTAAAGAGAAGAAACCAAGCGGTTTCTTCGCTTTAAAAACAGAGTTGTTTTAAGGGGGGAAAATCGATCCACTCTCCCTGGTCTCCTGGCTCCAGAAGGGTTGGGGGGACACACCCCTTTTGTCCCCACAAACCTCCCAACCCTAGGGGAGCCAGGGGACAGGGGGCTCGCAACCCCCCACCCACTGATATTAAAGGGGAAACTCCAGTTGGGACCTTCAGGCGCTGTGGGTGAGGGAAAGAAAGCCAGCTGGTGTTTGCTTGGCTGTGAGGTGGTGAGTTGTTTTTCTTTTTAATTTTTTGGGTGCCGGTTTCCTCAGCATCCTGCGCACTCATGTCGCACAGGACTCTGTGGCTTGTAGTTATGGGTTTGTGATTTGTGGTTGTGCTGCATTTTTTTTCTGCGGCTCGATTTTGATTGGCCGTGGTGCGTTTTTCAATGTTCTTTGTGGTCGCGCCTCTCAGCCTGATTGACTGTGGTGCAGCGCGGCGCAAAGAACATTGGGAAAGGAAGTTGTTTCCCTTTTTTCGTGTTTGTGTGGCTCTTGCCCCACTGGCGCATTTCTTAATCTTGCGTTTACCTGAGTACCCAGTTCCCGCGTGTGCACGAATGGTGAGTGCAGGGTAGTAGGGTCTGGCTAAGGAGCCTATGCAAAGTTCCAACGGTTAACCCTCGATTTTATAGGTTAAGATGAAACTGTTATTTTCCCCAAACGGACTACTAAAACTAATGTTGTTAGATATTAGAGCAGCTCCAAGGATATCTATTCTAGAAGGGAAACTGGCCTCATATGGCATCTCAAA
This sequence comes from Bradypodion pumilum, assembly GCA_035047305.1. Lineage (NCBI taxonomy): Eukaryota > Metazoa > Chordata > Lepidosauria > Squamata > Chamaeleonidae > Bradypodion > Bradypodion pumilum. The sequence goes on along the minus strand of JAWDJD010000003.1, from coordinate 200,926,731 downwards.
GCAGTTTGTTGTTTCTCTTGGTTTTGTCCAAGCTAAAGAGACAATAAAACAAAGGATATCGGATATCCATCGGCAACAAGATTTAAATAAAATAACTAGTCCGCTTTTTGAAATGCCCCCACCCAACAATATCAGGCCCTTATCTTATCTATCCTCCTTGAGTAACCCAGAGCATAGGAGATTTTATACTCTTCTGTGTTTCAACATGTTACCATCAGCATTCAGAGAGGGGTTATTTAAGAAAGTTCCTGTTCAGGAGCCTTTATGTATCTGTCAGGCTTGGAAAGTAGAGGTGTCTGAGCACATGCTCCTAGATTGCCCACTATATGACAGTCACAGACGTGACCTCATTGCTGCACTCCCCCAGATGGAGCTGAGCAACTACATGTTCAGAGATATGCTCTCAGACAGATCTACTGACCTGATGGCTGCTGAAGCCAGATTTGCCTGGAGGACTACCAGGGTACGCACCATCAGGGTGAATCAGCTACAGCGGCAGGTCAAAAACCAACAATAATGATTTTACTCTACACTAGTAATTATGTCTTACATACAACTTACGAATCACATCTGCCATGTGCTCTTGTATATAGCCATTTTATCCCTGTTTTATAATTGTTATTACAACTTTTAAACTGTTTTATGTGGTGTTTTCTATATTTAAACTAGCTACTGTTCCTGTCCTAATTCTAGCACAAATTTACAAACTGATTTTACTCTATTTTGTTTTAATACTAATGAATGTGTTGATGATGGTGTATTTTGTCAACATTTCCTGGACTTAAACCCCTTGTACTGCAACTTGCCACTGGCTGCAATAAAGAATTGATTGATTGATTGATTGATTGATTAAATCATGTTTGATGAGTGAGGAAATAAACAATTGCATTGTTTTCCCCAGATCCACTCACCATCACCCTATAAACACACTCATCTCACGCACGCACGCACACACACCATCATAGAAGACCTGATCTTCCCACTACAGTAACAAAGGTCTGGTGTATTCTTCCATCCATGTAGCATTAATAGCATGGATCATCTGACATTGAGGAAGATAGGCCACTTGAGGCTCTGACCCTCTTGCTGCTTCCCAAAAAATATTTTGGCTGTAAAGGACAGATAGAGATTGGTGTCAAAGAAAAAAGTTCATTCAGCATTTTGTTTTCTCATAGGAAAAGTTTGAAAGTAAAATGTAGCATGATGATGATGATGATAGCCAGTATCCCAGTGTTAAACTAGGATAGGAGACCTGGGTTCAGATACCCACTTTGCAATAGAGATGCATTGAGGGTGACACTTCTCAAATATCTCAGAAACCTTACTAGCTTGTCAAAAGCTGGAACCATTTTGATGCCACATAAGAACAACAATGGCCTGCTATCATGTTGCTTAATGTATTAAGTTGTAATTAGAAAAGGCCCATTGGAAGTTGTGGAGGTACTGACTTACCAAATCCTCACTGATTCAATGTGCCTACTCTAGTTTTGACTTACTATAATAAGCAACAGGATTTCAGCTAGTGTCTTATAAGTAGAATGTTGCCTTGTGGGGATAGTATTAAGGGACAACTGTATTTCCTTGGAAATTATACTTCTTACATTTGGAATCATTGGCTGATGATTTGGGGGAACCACTGGACATTTACAGCCATTTTAAAACTAAGGGTTGTTTTTTTTTTAAATTAAAAAGCAACATTTTAGTAAAGTTTTACTTGCTGGCTGGATATCTTATTGAGCTACAGAGCCAGATATTGTGAATTCAGCCAACAATATCACTACCACTACTAACACCACCACCACCACCACCACCACTACCACTGTGTTTTCTGGGAGAAGAGCCAGATCTGTGGCCTTGGGTAAATGGCACAGTAGCAAGGCAGCCCCAAATGAAGGGATTGGGAAACAACTTCTGAGTACTCTGTAGCTATAAAACCATGAAAAGGGTCACCGTAAGTGACACACAATCCTGTTTTTGCATGATCTTAACTGTTTAAAAACAATGGCTAGAATCTTGTTGAAATTTTACTCTGAAGGCAATGAAATAACATAAGTTGTGGCACCAAATTGTCTAGCTAACTAAATAGGTTGCAATTGTGTGATTGGCAATCCTAAAAGATACTTACCATTATGTTCTAATAGCAGCTGCTCTAATGCTGGATTTATAAGAAGGGTTAAAAAATATTGACTGGCATAGAGAATGTGTTGCCCTCCATATATTGTTGGACTGCAACTATCAGAAGACTTAGTGCAGCTAGTAACTAGAGGTGATGGAGGCTGCTATTCAAAAACATCAGCAGGGCCAAATCTTTCATGTCCTGTCTCATATCTTTGATTTTCACAAACTCCAACAGCTGTTTATTAATTTCTATTGGATAGCGAACTACGTTTGCTGCCAGATCATGTGACTTGTGAAGTGCAAGGAACTTCAGCAACTTGCAACTTAAGTATTGTTATTTTCTGCCCTGGAATATAGTCCATTACTTAAGTCTTCTTAGTCCATACCTTAAACAACAGTGCATGTGCAGCTTCAATAAGAAAAAAGAGAGAAATAAGGATAAAGATATGATAAACATTGATTTGTTTAGAAGAAAGATAAGAGGAGATGCCCCAGATGCCTGGTTGTTTAGTTTTTATACTCAAACAATCTCAGGTCATCATTATCATTTTCTTTGCAGTAGAGTTCTATGTTACCAAAATAGAACCAATCATTCACAAGAATTTTATGTGTCTAGTTCTGGACACTGTACTTGAAAAACTATGCCAGCCAACTGAAAGATGTTCAGAGGAGGGCAACAGGGATGATCAGAGGACTGGAAACCAAACCTTATGAGTGAAGACTGAAGGAACTAGCCATATTTAGCCTTGAGAAAAGAAGTGTGGAGGAGATATGTTAGCATTTTCAAATATTTGAAATATAGTCATAATGCAAGCGCGGCGCCAAAATGGCCACCACGCTCTTTGCGGGGGCCCTCCCACAGGACGAAGGCATCCGGGTAGTTAGGAGTGTGGCCAGCTCCCTTATAAAAGGGGTGGCCACGAGGCAGCCGAGCTGCCATTTTGCGAAGCGACGGAGCGGAGAAGTTTTTCCCTCTTACCTCCGTCGCTTTTGGCTTTTACCGGGAAGCCTTTTGGCTGCTGAATTCTCTCGTTTCGGCTTCCCATCGATTGGCTGAGAGGCCCGCGAAGAAGAAGGCGGCTGCGAGCGCGGCTCGTGCGGTTCGGAGGTGCAATCTGGGTCGGAAGACCGCGGCTGCGCCTCCCCAGCAGCCGCATTTGCTTGCACCCACCGGGACCGGTGGAATGGGGTCTATTCCCCCTGGCTGGAGGAGGGTGGTCCACGCACGGGGCCAGTAGGGGCTGCGGCCCTCGCCCCCAAGCGGTGGACACCTCTCATGGTGTTGCCCATTCCGCTGGGCCTTCCTTTATAGGAGCGTAGCTCGCTCCGAGGCCTACCAGCCTTGGGGGGTGGTCCGGTCCCCTTCCCTGGCAGGTTGCTACATCGCCCTAACGGGCCCGGGTGTGGGGTTGTTGCCCTATTCGGGCCCCGGGGTGCAGGGACCTGTACCCATGCCTGTAGTAGGCGGGCCGGCTGGTCCTTTGCCCCGTGTCAGCGTGGAAGCCTTATTGGCCCGTGTTGCGGCCCTCGAGACATCCCTGGCCCGGGCTAGCCACTCTTGGTCTCCATTTGGGGTTCGTTTTGACGCTTCGTCTGCTGGGCAGCAGCAGGCGACGGGACGGGTTGAGCTGCTTGAGGCGCGTGGCACGACCTGGGCCACTGCCTCGCAGCTCCCCATTCATCAGACCGGTGCGGGTCAGGCCCCATCGACGAGCTCGACGGCGGTTGCGAGCTCCGACGCCCCCAGTGGGCTGGAACCCCCGGTGGGGGCGGCCTACGGGGGTGCAGCACGTGAGTATGCGGTCCAAGCTAGTGCACCTACACACGTGGCCACGTTGGGGGGGTTTCCAATGGCCTGGCCTCGTGCGGGTGGGGCGGCGGTCCAGCCGCTGACGCCCCACCTGGCGACGACAACTACCACTCAGGGCCCCGTGGTGGGGGGTGTTTTCTACCCTGTGGGGAATGTTTTGGGGGTGGCTGGGTTAGTACAGGCCCCCTTTCAGATGCCAGCAGTTCCTGTTGTGCGGGGTATTCCTTACCGCTGGGTGTCCATTTGGCACAGACCACCAAAGAGAAGATCTGGCGGGGGGATTACGTGGATACCTTCTCACTCCTCAACAGAGGGCCCACCAAGGAGTAGGGGGGGCAGGATGAGAAGGATAAGGAGCAGGCACGTAGTAGCAAGCCACCACGTACGTGGGCCGACTGGTTGCCGGCCTGCCTCATATACTTGGCGGTGTACCTTAGGGCCCGGCCGGATTTGGCAATTTCGATGGTCCAGTATTTGGACGACATCTACCTGGCGATGGTTGACTTTCCGGGCCCATCGTGGTTGGCTTATGACGTGTAATTCCATATGCGGATTCCCCAGCACCCCGACATTAGGTGGGTTGAGCCATGCCAGAGGCTGTGGCTTTTGTACATGACGCCCACGCGCCCCGCGCCCGGGGAGAGATACCATTGTGGACATGCGGTCCAGCAGGCGGCCCCAGCACAGGTCCACTGCTAAGGGGCGGGGCGGGGGGTTTCAGCCCGCCTGCTGTGCTGGACTTTCTCGTCCAATGGTTCCTGCAATAGGAAGATTGGCAAATACAGACATTAGTGTCCCCCCTGTGCTGGCCCCCATGCGGCCTCTGGCTGTCCCAGGCCTGGAGGGATGCGGGGCAGAGGGAGGGGTGGACAGGGGGCTGGCAAGACTGCCGCAGATGGATCTAGTTCGCCAAAGGGCTCCCTCCCCAATTAATGTGGACATGTTGGAGCGCTGGCTCACATTGTTCCCGAAGGGAGAGGATGCGGAGATCTCCTTCAGGGTTTTAGGCAGGGGTTACGTATCCCTTTCATGGGTGATAGGTCCCCTCAGGATGCCCCCAATCTTTATCCCTTAGGGGGAGGGAGGAGGTGGCTCCTGCCAGCAATGACAAGGAGGTCTATGCGGGCAGGGTCGTTGGCCCTGTCCCTGCGCCCCCGTTCCGGGGAGCATATTATTGCACTGATGCCATACCTTTTGGCTGTTCCAATTCGGGCTCGGCATTCGAGCGTTCCTCCATCTTCCTAGAGTGGGCTTTTGTTCGCAGATCAGGGTCCCGGTCTGTAGCCCATTCCCTGGATGATTTTATTCGGGGCTGAACGGGGCTGGGACACGTCCACCCGTCTCCTCAACACATTTCAGACGCTAATGGAGGAACTTGGTGTCCCTTTAGCGCCCGAAAAGACCGAGGGCCCGCCTACACAGCTCGTGTTCCTGGGGGTGGAGATTGACACGGTAGCACAGGCTTCTAGGTCGCAGCGGGATAAGGTGTCAAAGCTAGTGGCCCTTATCTCGGACTTGCTGGCCAAGCGCATGGCATTACCGAGGGACCTGCTGGTGCTACATGGTCACCTCAATTTCGCTGGCAGGGTCGTCGCACTGGGCAGGGCATTTGCGCGGCGCTTGTGCGACGCCATGGCAGGACTATCCAGGCCCCACCATATGGTTAGACTTACCCGGGGTATCAGGGCAGACGTGCTTGTCTGGCTACAGATCCTGAGGGATTTCAATGGGGTGTCAATTTGGAGGTCTGAGCTCCTGGCTTCCCCTTGCTTTAAGATACAGCCCGATGCCCGGGATCCCTGAGTTATGGGATGTACTTCAATTGGAAGTGGGCCTATGGTGGGTGGCCACCATCCTGGGCAGGCACGGGTCGCCTGCGTGGTCTCACGTATCTGGAATTTTCCCTATACTGGGTGCTTTGATGCTATGGGGCGAGGAGGAGGCCAACTCGGTTGTCCACTTTGGTGTGACAATGCGGCTGTTGTCCACTTTGTCAATGCACAGAGCTCTAAATCGCCCAGGGTTATGGACCCAGTGCGCCAGTTTGCGTTGCGCAGCCTGCGCCTCAACGTTCTTTTCAGGGCCAGGCATGTCCCAGGGGTTACTAATGATATTGCTGATGCTTTGTCCCGCCTGCAGATCTCCCGGTTCCGTGCCTTGGCCCCGGATGCAGAGGAATTTCCCTCGCCACTCCTGGACGGGATATGGAACATCGGCAAGGAGAGGTGAACCGGGCGATTGGCCTGTCACTAGCGCCATGCACGCGTAAGGTGTATCACCACGCATTTAATTCTTTCAGAGCATTCTGTACCCAATTCCAAATGCCAGGAACCTGGCCGATCCCGGTAACCCATGTTCTGCGGTTCATGGTTTACCTGCTTGCCCAGGGCTTTGCACCTCGCACCATAGCATCTAAGCTGTCAGCATGGGCTTTTATGGCCAAAGTGGGAGGTCAGGTGGACAGCACCACTGACTTCCGTGTGAGACATGTTTTGGAGGGGTGGGTGCGCGCGCGTGGGCATTGCCCGGACGACCGCCACCCGATTTCCCCAGGGGTTTTTACCCAATTGGCCCGGGGCTGGCCTGGCCTCTGTTTTGATAAGATGAGGCAGCCCATTTTATGCGGCTACAACGGTCGCCTTTTTTGGAGCACTCCACATCGGCGAGCTTGAGATGCTGTATAAGGCGGATGCAAGTCGTGGACAGCACCACTCACTTCCGTGTGAGACATGTTTTGGAGGGGTGGGTGCGCGCGCGTGGGCGTTGCCCGGACGACCGCCACCCGATTTCCCCAGGGGTTTTTACCCAATTGGCCCGGGGCTGGCCTGGCCTCTGTTTTGATAAGATGAGGCAGCCCATTTCATGCGGCTACAACGGTGGCCTTTTTTGGAGTGCTCCGCATCGGCGAGCTTGAGATGCTGTATAAGGCGGATGCAAGTCGTAGGGCACTGGATCTCGAAGATGTCTGAGTGAACAATATTCGGCTCAGTTGGGGATGCGCTCCTCTAAAACGTATCAGCACGGCGTAGGCAGTGGAGTAGACTGCTACGATGTTCCTCGGCAGACATCTGTCCGGTTGGTGCCCTACAGGATTTCCTTGCACTGTATGGCACGCACCATGGCCCGTTTTTCTGTCACCAAGATGGGTCTCCCCTTACTAAATTTCAGTTTTGGAAGGTGACGGGCAAAGCGCTGGCCAGTGTGGGCCTCCCAGGCGCCCGCTATGGCACTCATTCATTCCGTATGGGGGGCGGCCTCAACCGCAGCTGCTTTTGGGTACTCAGGGGCTGACATACGTAGCATGGGATGGTGGGGTTCGCAATGTTTTCAGTTTTATGTGCGCCCACTCCCGTCGTGAGTACCAACCCAGTTACCTTACCTACTTTCCCTCATTTTTCCTTACAGACCCGGGTGTCGTATTACGCCGGTGACAGTATGGCTGGTGGGCCATAGCTATGTGCACAGGGCAGCGCGTTATGCTGCGGCGACAGAGTGGGGACCCCGACTGGGACTTGGTGCATACGCAAGTCTCACATGGCATGGTAAGCCCGGGATGTTATGGCGGGATCTGCTGCCTTTCCTTTTTTCAGGCCAGAATGCTGACCCGCCTGACATTCTGATCATACACCTGGGGGGCAATGATTTGGGCCAGGTCACCGGCTTGTCGCTGAAACATGCGATTTGCGAGGACCTCGCCTACCTGCATTACGTCTGGCCCGCCACAACCCTTGTTTGGTCACACATGGTCCCGCGCCATTCCTACAGAGGGGGTGTTGACCTCCTGGCCCTTGACCGTGCTAGACGCATGGTGAATAGGGCAGTGGCGCGTTTCCTTGTCTACAGGGCTTGGGGGAGGGTCAGTCGTCACCCCGCTATTAGCCTCCAAAGTTATGACTTGTATGCAGGGGATGGGGCCCATCTGTCGCGATGAGGTGTGGACCTCCTGTTGGGTGATTGGCGAGCAGGCCTGTCGACCGAGCTGATCGTCTGGGGGGGGGCGTCGAGCCTTCTTTGAAGCCCCTCCGTGTGGCGGGTAGCACTGGTAAGGTAAACATTATGACCCACAGGTATCCGGCAAGTTCGCAATTGACTGGACAACACTAGACAGGCATAAGTTGGTTAAACGTTGTCCGGTCAACGACGAACTAGGCGACGGGGTGATGGCTATAGCTAGACAGCATGCATCACCCCGTGATTTTACGGATACGCGCCAGAGGGTGGGGTCATTAGTTAGATATTGACTACGGTCAACAATTTGTTTGTGGTCAACAAACAAATTGATACAAATGGATACATTGTAGCAATTGCCGTTGGCAATTTTGGGTGGTACCTTACCAGTGTTACTTCGGCCTGCTTGCCTTAAGAATTATGATTGGTCAATTACCAATAGAAATTTATAATTCGGACTAGGGCATGAATCAATAAATGTGGCCCAATGCCGTTATCCACTTTCATTGGTGTCTGAGTCCTTTATTGGGGGGTGCGCCTGCAATGCAAGCGCGGCGCCAAAATGGCCGCCGCGCTCTTTGCGGGCCCCCCCCCCACAGGACGAAGGCATCCGGGTAGTTAGGGGCATGGCCAGCTCCCTTATAAAAGGGGTGGCCACGAGGCAGCCGAGCTGCCATTTTGCGAAGCGACGGAGCGGAGAAGTTTTTCCCCTCCACCCCCTCCCTAGTTAACAGTGTGATATTTTGGTCGCTTCGGGGCTGGGTGGGAATTTTTGGCTGGGACCCATATTGGCTTCCGGGTCCTGGTTTTTTCGCCCATCCCACACTGTTGCTATGGTTTGACATAGGGGTTTTTCTGCTGCTGCTGTTGACTTTGGTCACATGGGCGGGTAGCACTGGTAAGGTAAACATTTTGACCCACAGGTATCCGGCAAGTTCGCAATTGACTGGACAACACTAGACAGGCATAAGTTGGTTAAATGTTGTCCGGTCAACGACGAACTAGGCGACGGGGTGATGGCTATAGCTAGACAGCATGCATCACCCCGTGATTTTACGGATACGCGTCAGAGGGTGGGGTCATTAGTTAGATATTGACTACGGTCAACAATTTGTTTGTGGTCAACAAACAAATTGATACAAATGGATACATTGTAGCAATTGCCGTTGGCAATTTTGGGTGGTACCTTACCAGTGTTACTTCGGCCTGCTTGCCTTAAGAATTATGATTGGTCAATTACCAATAGAAATTTATAATTCGGACTAGGGCATGAATCAATAAATGTGGCCCAATGCCGTTATCCACTTTCATTGGTGTCTGAGTCCTTTATTGGGGGGTGCGCCTGCAAAGAGGTGGGGTAGGATCTGTCCTCAATCAACCCAGAGTGCAAGGCACATAATAACTGGCTGAAACTACTAGAAACCAGATACAGGCTGAATATGGGGGGGGGGGAGTTTCTTAACTGTTACAGCAGTATGACTCCAACGCTCCTTCCAACTCAGTCATTCTATGATTCATGGGAGTGGTACTGCAGGGTTAAAGCATCTCTGCCTCTTCTTCAGCACACCAAGCATTTGAATCAGACAGCCCACTGTACCAATTCCAGAAATGCAAGTGATGGAGCATTATAAATTTCTATGATGTTCTGGTTGTTTCCAAGGTAAACCTTTGAGCCCCTTGAATTGATTTTACAACACAACTTTTATGTATGGTTGAAATAAGATCTTCACGTGGAAACTAAGCATTATATCTGTATATGAAACCAAAATGCAGCAAAATCTTTCTCCAGGGAAATAAATTATCAGATTAATCAAAAGTAAGATCAAGAAAAGAGATGATGTAAAATGTTATGACTTTCAACATTCACTAAACCTTTACCAATGCACTGTAGTCATCATTTTGAATTAGGGATCAAAACAGAGAGGAGGTAAAATTATCAAGAATGCTCTGCAGATTTCAAGGACAAATGTATTTTGTGAACAGGAGGAAGCAAAACATTATCTCTCACAACATCTACAGATTCAAAACAAAGAGGTCTTCCTTGAGCAAAGAGGGAGAGACAAATATAGATGAGATGAACTATCATGGTTAAATGCTTTCAATTATTGGATCACAGAGATGATATATCAGAGCTAGCCTACAGGTATGCTTGTCAACATTCATAGGTTGGATTATTCTTGGAAAGATGGGACACAGAGACCAGAGGCCTTTGGTTATCAAGAATGGGTAATCCTAGAAAAAAGCAAAATCCCAGTAGACTCTAACATCAATTTAAGTTACTAGATTTGGTGTTCAGAAACTGGAGGCAACAACCAGCATAGTGAAATACAGCTCTTTTATTTCTGGGGTCTGAACACAACTTGGAGGGGAACAACGGGGACTTATATACACAATTAACTTGATACAAAACAGCAGGAACAAAGATTATTGGGTGATTTGAACGTATGTTACAAGAGTATATACATTTGACAGCTATAATCTCAGCGTTTGAATTGTGTGCGCTTGAAGTCTCACGATATTATGCAAGCTGACGAGATCAGTGGCTGTCAAACAGCACAGCTGTTTGACATGAAATTTACTAAGCTTCTGCTGAGGCAGAGTGGCCATTTGAAATACAATTTTCACAATTAGTCATACATAACATTCCTCCCCCCTAGGTATGGACAAATTCCCTTAACCAGGATGGTGGTTGGGTCTCTCTTTTTGGCAGGACACTTGGTTGGGCTGGCTCAATGGCCCTTAGGTTTGGCAGTGCAGCTGGAGTGAGAGTTTGACTAGTAGGAGAGGACATTTGATTACTTAAATCATAGCCCCATTTGTCATTGGGAGGAGCAGGGGATCGCTCTAAATCAAATTCTAAATGTGGAGGTGAAAACGATAACTGAGAATCCCTCTTTTCCTTTCTTTGAGTGGAGGATGACTCAAAATAACAATGTTTATTGTTAACCTGGGATTCCAGCATTTTGGGATAAAACAATTCGGGAACACATTCACATGTCTTTAGCCTGAGTGGAGGAGCATTGGGCAAGACCTCCCTGTTCCTTAAAATCACAGTGATTCCTGGAACTCTCTGTTGGGTCCAGTTTATCTAGCTGCGGGCTATTACCTCTGCCCCCTTGAGTTACACAGGTGGGGGCAAACCATAATGTTGAATTTCTGTGCTTGTCCTGTGGGTCCAACACTCGGGGTCTCAGCTGGTCCATATGCCACCTCCAGATTAAACCATTGGCTGTTTCGACCCTGTAAGAAACAGGACCAGTTTGGTATAGCACAAAACCTGGGACCCATGTGGGGCCACCAGCTGCATAGTTATGGCAATGGACAGGGTCCCCAGCCGAAAAAACTTTTTGATGTTGGATCCCTATATTAGTACCCTTATCCTCTACTCTAGAGGGATCCAAACTATCCAGCAAGGATGTGAGCTTCCTTCGCTGGAGTAATTCGGTAGGAGATAGCCTGGAGGCAAGGGGGTGACCCTGTACGTGAGGAGGAATTGACATATTTGTAAATCCAGATCTCCTTCCCCCAAATGCCACAACACATAGTTAGTGGTGCACATCTGCCGCTCCACCTGGCCATTGGTGGCAGAGTGGAATGGAGTGGCAGTGATGTGCCTAATAGCATTCCGTTCCATGAAGGTTTGGAACTCAGCAGATGTGAACATGGATCCGTTGTCGGACACCAGAACATCTGGAAGTCTGAACATGGTGAACAGCCTTTGCAAGTGCATGATCATAGTGGACGAAGTGGTGCTGGACACCTGGATCACTTCGAGCCACTTGGAATAGGAGTCTACCACCAGTAGGAACACAGCACCCCGGAAAGGTCCTGCAAAATCAATGAGTATCCTGGACTGTGGGCCCCTGGCAGAATCCTATTCCTGGGAGGAAAATGAGATTGCTCGAAGCAAGAACATTGGCAGCTGACACAAGTGCCGACCATTTGTTCAATATCTTGGTCCAGTTGGGGCCACCAAAAATAACCACAGGCGAGCGCTTTTGAGCGGACGATCCCTGGATGACTGGTGTGGAGCAATTGAATACCTTATGGTGGAGAGTAACAGGGATGACCACCTGCTGGCCCCACAAGAGACAGCCCTGCTCAATTGACAATTCCAAATGCTTTCAGTGAAACGCTTTAAATTACTCAGCAGGAGGACTAATGGGCCAGCCCTTCTGTACCCAAGAAACCACTTTTAACAAAACCTTGGCCATGGCTTTAGCAATGTCTGATGGGACAACCGGTGATAAATCAAGGGCTTCAATCATTAGGCCCTGGTGATCCCGCTTGATCTCACAATCTGGCTCCCCAAGCTAGGGCAGGGGTGAATGCAAAAGAGTAAGCGTGGCTGATGTCTTTGCCAGGTCAGTGCATTAAAATGAAATGGTACGCATTTAGGAAAATTTCCCGTCGCAACAGCCAAGGAGACAGGATCTGTGGAGTGGGCTTCCCATTCACAAAAATACCAAGTAGGGGCTTGAGGTCAGTCATGATAGTAAATGGCCTCCCATAGAGGTAATCGTGAAATTTCTTTGTGCCTGCCACAATAGCCAGTGTCTCCCTGTCAGTTTGTGCATAGTTTCTCTCAGGTTTGGAGAGAGAGTGTGAGTAGAACGGTATGGGGGCTTCCTTCCCATCATCTAACACATGGCACAGTACAGCCCCAACCCCCACAGGAGATGCTTCAAATACCAATATGTGCTTTTTCGGGTTGAAATGTGTTAGCACTGCATCTGAAGTTAACAGTTTTTAAGTTCCTGTAACCCTTTCTCCTGGTCTCGGCCCAGTGCCAAACAGTGTCCTTTTTAAGGAGGCGGTGCAGCATTTCAGCAACTGAGGCCTTGCAATGGAGGAATGCATGATAGAAATTGAGCAAACCTAAGAAGGATTGCAGTTCTGATTTACTGGTTGGTCTGTGTGCATTCCACATGGCCGGTACCTTTGAATCAGAATGTATAATGCCCTGGGGGGGTGGGGGTAATTCTGTATCCCAGGAACTCAACTTTGTTAGCCATAAACATACATTTGTCTTTGCGAAGATGCAATCCTGCCCTCTCAAAACAGGTTAACACTCTATCAAGCCTGGCCGCTAGTTTGATGTCGTCCTTAGCTGTGATCAGAACATCGTCGAAGTATGGCAGAACCCCTGGCAAAACTTTTAGTAAATGTTCAACCAAAGACTGAAAAATCCCGGGGGCTGCATTCACCCCAAATTGCAGCCTGGTAACCTTGAATGCCTCTTTGTGCATTACAATAGTCTGTGCCGTAGCAGCAATGGGTGTTACAGATTGTTACTGGTATGCTTTGGCAAGATCAAGCTTCGCAAAACAGTTTCCTCCATGCAAGGAGGCAAATAGGTGGCTGACAACTGGTACAGGATATGTGTTTGGCTGTATGGCTTTATTAATAGTACATTTGTAGTCCTGACCTCCCCATTGCTTTTAAATGCCATGATGATCGGGGTCTCCCACTCGGCAGAGTTGACCGGGACCAAAAAACCCTGCCCAACCAGTTTATCCAGTTCTGCCTCAATTTTGTCTTTGAGGGCAAAGGGGACCCAGCGAGGCTTCATGCAAATGGGGCGAATAGTTGGGTCAAGTTCAAAGTTCACCTCCCACACTAGATCTGCAGTAACCGCATTGATGCCAAACAACTGGATGCCCAGGGGATCAAACCATTGTACCTCTAACAAAATGGTGGTCCCCTGCTTGACTATGACTAGGGGCAGTTGTGTGTGGATACCTTTAAAATGCACAGTAAAGGCTCCCACCCCCAGGACCAGGATTTGACACCCCTTGACATCCCTTAGTGACATTTTCAGCTTGGGGTGAGATGCAGGGGGAATCCGGAGGAACTCTTTTTGAGGGATGATGGAGAAGGAAGTACCTGAGTCAACCTCCATCCAGAACGGCACGTCCTGCAGTTTGAGATCAGTATAGAAATGGTTTCTGACACTGGACACTTGGCTCTGGTCAACCTGATGAGACCTTGGCGATGGATGACTCCCTCTGCTTGCCGCACTTGGCCTCTGGCATTGGGGCCCATTTCCAGCACTGCCGGCACACTTTGGTGATGTGGCCCTTCTGTCTGCAGTTGTGGCACTTTGCATTTCGGAACGGACACCTCTGCTTCTCATGTTGACCTCCACACCCATCGCACTTCTTGCGAGGCTTCTTGTCACAATTGCCGTGTTGCTCCTGATGCTTGCGATGGACCTTCCGGACCTTGCCCTTATCGTCACTGGACCTGGATGATGAGGATGAACCGGGGGAGTCAGAGGATGCTGGGGATGAACAGTGGTGAGCCTGGACAGATGATTCTGCAGCTCCCGCAGTCATGTGGCAGTGGCAGAACAACTTCACTCCAGACCGTGCAGCCTCAGACGCTAGTGCCTCGTCCAGCACAGACTTGAAGGTCAGCATCTTTTGAGTTATGAGGTGATGTTTGGCATCTTCGTCCCTCATGCTGGCCAGCAGATGGTCATGGAGCACCTCTTCAAGATTGTCCCATTTACATGGGGCAGCAGCGAGTTGTAGCGCAGCAGTGTAGTCTGCCACAGACTCCCCGGGCCATTGCTCTCGGTGGTGGAATGCCACCCAAGCTGGAAAGATTGACACTTCGGGCTGGAGGTGCCTCCTCAGAGCTGCAATGATTTCAGCAAATGGCACTTGATCGACATCCCAAGGGAGGACAAGGTGGATTGCCAGCTCCAGCATCTCGGGTCCGCACTGGGACAGGAAACAGAAGCGCATCTGGCTCTCATCCTCGATCTTCTGGGCCACCATGGCATGGTGGAACCGGCACTCATAGAGTGCCCACTTGTCAGGATGAGCCACGTCGAAGGGACCAATGTTTCCTTGTGATGACACCATACCATCCTCGTCACCAATTTGGTGTTCAGAAACTGGAGATGACAACCAGTGTAGTGAAATACAGCTCTTTTATCTCTGGGGTCTGAACACAACTTGGAGCGGAACAATGGGGACTTATATATACAATTAACTTGATACAAAACAGCGGGAGCAAAGATTATTGGGTGATTTGAACATATGTTACAAGAGTATATACATTTGACATCTATACTGCACGCTTCTTGGCGTTTGAATTGTGCACGCTTGAAGTCTCGCGATTTTACACGAGCTGCCAAGATCAGTGGCTGTCAAACAGCATGGCTGTTTGACATGAAATTTACTAAGCTTCTACTGAGACAGAGCGGCCATTTGAAATACAATTTTCACAGTTAGTCATACATAACACTGGGCATTTGTATAATCTGTTTGCATAATTTACTGCAGCTAATTATGCTACTTGGTGAAGTACCAGATGTATAAACATGATGGCACAACCAGGATGTAGCCTAAATCACATAAATTAGCAGCAATTAGCTACATAAAATTTCTCAAATATTACACAAACCTCAGCAGAATTCTAGCCCATATTTCTGTAATATTCAACTTCACAAACTCATATAAATGTGGATTTATATTCACATTTCCCACTCTTCTGATTTCTGTGTGGTGAACTAATCATACCCTTTCAGCAATTCCACTCAAAGTTCTAAAAAAATCTGCAAGACATAAGTGCAGAGACAAGGATCTGAAGAGTAAAATGGAAATCATGTTGTCAAATCTTAAGACAAATGTCTCAGTATTTATTTTAGATGGTTTATCAGACACTCAGTCTAATATGTCACTTTTATTTTGTTTCAAGAGTTTTCATTTTTAATTATTTTTATGGCAGCTTTATTTCACCATGAATCTTCTGAGGTTTCAGTTTAAATGCTATGGGAAACAATAAACTGAAGTCATTGCTTCCTGCAGGAAAAATCCAACTGTGATATAACCCAAAGATCTCTTTTTCTTTTTCTTTGTACCATTAAAATCTGTGAGACGTGTATCAAAAAACATAGGTGCCTGCTTTATTTTGTGTGTATTTATTTATTTCTGTATATACTTATTTATTGCTGTTTTAAAATTCCAGGCTTTCCTCTGGAAAATTTAAGATGTGAGGAGCACACAGCTTGATTCCCAATAGAACTTCACAGCTAGCAGCCCACTGAAAGCACAATTATGTGGAAAACAAAACACAAACTCACTGCATACCATGTTTCACCCCAGAAATTACCACATTGTTGGGATTTCTTTTCTTATTGTCATAGTAAAGCCATTGCTACAATGAGAATGACCAAGATAGTAAAGAAACAGAAATGACTATGGGGAGGAAGCTGCAATTTTATGACCAATTTGAAGATAGGTCTTGAAGATAGTGTTGTGTATAAGGATTTATTGTGTTCAAATGTAAAACCGCACCAAAACCGGGAACCCGGAAGCGCACCATTTCTAAAGGTGCTAATTTCAAAGCTGTGTCAAAGCGGGAAAAGACTAAAATCTGTATGTCCTCCAGAAGCCCGCCTAAATGTATCTTGTTTTGTAACAGTCCAAACACTGTATATATATATTGGCCACCCCTGTACATAGTCCCTAATCTGGAACCTGAGCTGCATAAAGATCACTGAGTTTAACCCAATCCTACTGGTGGGAGTACTTCTTTGTCTGAACATTGGCGATGAGGATGGGATATGGCCACCGCTGCTTCTTTGTTCGTGTCCTTTGACCTCTCCAAGACAGAGTCATGGCCCATTTATGAGATCCAGTTTGAGAACTTCGTCATCGCTAAAGAGATTGAAGAAGATAAGCAGAAGGCAATGTTTTTGGCCCATTATGAGTTGCCTACAATCGAGCTCGTTGTGCACCTTCTCCTGCCAAGAGCTCTGAAAGACACCGCCCTGAGAGACATTTTTTAAAAATATTTTTAATTAAATTTTTGAAAAGATACACAACAATACACATCAAAAATTATAAAGACATACAAAAGCAAAAAACATTTGCAATAAAAGAATAAAAAGAAATAGAAATACACCAATGCTTAAAAATAAAATTTAAGGTAAAGGTTTCCCTTGCTCAAAAGCCAGGCGTATCCGACTCTAGGGTGCAGTGCTCATCTCTGTTTCTAAGCCGAAGAGCCAGCGCTGTCTGCTTCTGCAGACGTTTCCGTGGTCATGTGGCAGGCATGACTAGACACCGGAGCGCACGGAACGCTGTTACCTTCCCATCCGAAGTGGTCCCTATTTATCTACTTGCAATTTCTTGCTTTCGAACTGCTAGGTTGGCAGGAGCTGGGATGAAGACGGGAGCTCATTTCCGTCCTGCAGTACTCGGGAATCGAACTGCTGACCTTCCGCTTCCCAATCAGCATCTTAGTGACTTGAGCCACTGCAGTACCCTTTACAGTTACGTTATTGTCACAATCCATATTATTAATCTCAACCTTGTCTTTGAATCGTAGTGTATATTAATTTTCTCACCCTGTAAAGTAATAAAAGTTTGAAGCAATACATCAAACTCTTACTGTATTTCTCCATCTATGTCTACACAAAAAAATAAAAAATAAAAAATTAAAAAAAAAACACAATGCACCAAGTGATATATGCAATGCCAGGGGGGAACGCGGCATGTCTCGTCATCTTCTCAGTATTTCCAAAAGCCAATTTGATCTGGTACTGAGCTGCTACCTACTCCTTTCCATAATGCATAATCCACAAATGGTTTCCATATCATCCAGAATCTATTTTCTTTAATTTAACCCTTCTTTTCATTCAAATCCCAAAATAATTTATCATTTAGAGCCAACTGCCATGTTTCCTTATTCCAGTTTCTGTCCACTTCCTTGCAATACGCTGTCTTCCTGTTGTCATAAAAACTGAAACCAGTTCTTTTTTGTCTCTATCCAATTTCATATCCTCAAACTCTGTAAATATGGCGGCACCTGATCCGATTTTAACTCTCACCCCAAATATTCCCATAATCTCATTTTCAACCTCATCCCAAAATTCTTTAACACCATTGCATTCCCATCACATATGTATATATGTTCCAAGCGATTTTTTACATCTCCAACAATGGTTTTATCAATTTGATTCAGTCTCACCGGTGTCAGGTACCACCTCCACAGCAATTTATAGTTGTGTTATTTTACTCTTACCGATAGTGTCCTCATAATCCTCCTTTTCCAAATAATTCTCCATTTTATTTCTGGAATTTTTATATATTTTTATATATTTTATATTTAAAACTATATTTTTTATATTTAAATCTTGTTCCCAAATACTCCTTAATAACTCTTGTGAATTACCCTCTGTATTTAAGATTTTATAGATTTTGCTCACCATACCCTCTAATCCCAGTTCTACGTGTCTTATTTTCCTCAACAACTCTTCAAATTCTGTCTTATCCCTTTCCAAACTGGGTTCCATCAAGTATTTAGAATTCCATTTATTTAATCTTAACATATGTAACCAGTTCAACCTCATTTCTGCATATATTCCTGCTTTTTTCACTCCATCCTTACAAATTTGTAGCCAGTCCTTCAACAGGCACACATCATTACTTGTCAACACAGAACTCATCCTCTTATCAATTTTAATTGGAAAACTTCAAATATCCTCAACCTCAATTATTGGGGATATATCTGGGACTAATCTTTTCTTGGTTTTTCCCCAACATCCCACAGTGTTTTTTAACATTTCTGCATATATTCCTGCTTTTTTCACTCCATCCTTACAAATTTGTAACCAGTCCTTCAACAGGCACACATCATTACTTGTCAACGCAGAACTCATCCACTTATCAATTTTAATTGGAAAACTTCAAATATCCTCAACCTCAATTATTGGGGATATATCTGGGACTAATCTTTTCTTGGTTTTTCCCCAAACATCCCACAGTGTCTTTAACATATTATTTTTAATGTTTACTTTTCCAATGTTCCTATCCAGGAAAGCTGCCTTACCTATATGTATGAATTCTTCTAGATCTATATCCTCCCAAATCACCTTTTCTTTCATCAGGATCTTAACAATATTGTTAATCTGAAATGCTCTGTAATAATTTTTAAGATTTGGAATTCCTAGTCCACCTTCTTTTTGCGGCAAATACCACAAACATTTAGAGATTCTTGATTTTTTCCCACTGTTACAAAAATTGTTTAGGAGGTTTTGATAGCTCTTAATCTCCTTATTCTTGAGTTGAATTGGCAGGGCGTCAAACAAAAAAAAATATTTTTGGTAACAACATCATCTTACACAATGCCACCCTGCTAAACCATGATAATTTCAATTTCTTATATTGACTAATTTGATCTTTAATCAATTTCTCCTGTTTGTAATAATTTAATTTTAATGTTGTCCAGTTTGATTGTAATATTAACCCCTAGATATTTTAGACTATCTTTAATCTGAATTTTAATTTTTCCTTATATCCTTAGTTGTTCTTCTTTGTCAATATTACATGCTATCATTTCTGATTTCTCCCAATTTATTCTTAGCTCCGTCATATCCTCAAAGTCCCTTAAATGCTCCTGAATTCTTTCAAATGATTTTATTGGATGTTTCATGATCACTAATGTATCATCCGCATACAAACTTATTTTATTTCCTGCCAATCCTTCTAACTTGTCATTTCTAATAACTGTTGCAAGTAATTCCATTAACATTATAAATAAAATTGGAGATAGCGGACACCCTAGCCTAGCTCCGGCTACAAGTCTTATATCTTCTGTAAAGGCATTATTTACTTTAACCTTTGCTGTTCCCTGCTGATATAATTGTTCTATATTTGTGATCTGAATCCATAAAAAGATATCATTTCATTAATCGTTACCCATTGAATTGAGTCAAACGCTTTAAAAATCTCCAATGACAAATATATAATCGATAATTGAATATGTATTATGCACATGGGAGAAAAAAGTATATGCCATTTCCATTCCACAGAGTTCTCTCCAGGAGACTTTCAGTCCTAAGGCTGACATCCAATTATCTATAATCTGCAATTTTGACCCTTTACAGCACCTAGCCATATTGGTGCAATCAATTGCTGATTTTATTAAATTGAAATCCCCCATTACAATCATCTTTAAACATCATTCTCCTTCCAAGATATCATATATTTTATCTAAAAAAATTATTGATGCTCATTAGGTGCATAAAAATTTACCAGCGTTATCTCCTCATCATCGATTTTCCCATTAACTATCAAATATCTTCCCTCTTGATCAGAAATACTCTTAGTTATTACAAAATCCAGCCTGGATTAAATAAGGATTACTACTCCCCTTGACTTTGGTGATCCATATGCTGTTTCGTTGATCTTAGTCCAACCTAAAAATAACCGGTTAACTTCTCCTGACTTTTAATGTGTTTCCTGCAGAAATACTATATTGGGTTTTTCTCACCTAAATGCTACTTCTATTCCACTTCTCTTAATCTGACATGCAGTACCCTTCACATTCCAAGATACTACCTTCACAATCTTCATTCTTTATCAATTACCTCTCTACTTCTAAAACAGCCACATCCCCCTGAAGGCGTGCACATGAATAATCTGAAAATCACTAATCCCTGACATACATATTTTAAAAAATAACAAAACATATAAAAAAGCTTATTTACCCTTCCCACTTTCTGCAAGAAAAAGAGGCCTTCAAAATTCAAAGAGGGGAGGGGGAAGCACATCAGATGGGGATGGAGCATCGGTAAACTCTCTTAGCTGCATTTAAACTACTTAAACTCCTTCTTTGGCTCCCTTGGGCACACTATCATCATCATTTCTTCCAAATCATAATCCACCAGACAATATCAGTTCTTCTTTTAAGGTTTCCCATTCCTTTGTGCCATTCTCTAATAATTTTGCTTCCACCAATATATCTAATACAAAAGCACCCTCTCTCACTGCAAATCTTCTACCTAAATGCCAAAAGATTAGCTGTCTTGGATATTTCCAGTTATATTTGATACCTTTATCACTCAAACACTTTGTTATCAATTTCATCATTTGTCACCAAATTCTTTCCTCAACCACTATATCATTATAGACTTCAACATCTGCACTATCAATCTTCAAAGCTGTAGGACCCATTTGTTTGATATGAGTCATTAATCTCATTTTGTCCACCACACAGGTGAACTTTACCAGAACATTCCTAGGACCAGTTCTACCCCTCTTCTGTCCACACTTATGATATCCTCTGGAGCATAATTATATTCCATCACCATACCATTCAGCCAATCCAATATCCTGTCTCTTAACAAATCCAGAGTCTTCTTGGGTAGATTTCGGATAACAATACTTGGACATCTCATTTGTTCCTCCATCATTGCAACACACTTTTCCAATGAGTCCACCTTAGTGTCCGTTGCCTTCTCTTTCTCCTTTATCCTTTTCACCTCTGTCTTGAGCTCTTTCTGTTCTTTTTAAATTTCTTCCTGATCTTTTTTTAGATGACTTGCACTTTTTCCAGTTTGTCAAATCTTTTATCAAATTTGTCTGACAAATCCTCCATCTGTTTATGTGAGTCCTGATGCCTGCCTTTAATTAAAGCCTCCATTTTTTCAAATCTTTCAAACATCAATTCAAATTCACTCTTAGGACCCTTTATGTCCTTGGGTATTTTTAATGGCACCTAATGCTGCTGCACATCCTGCTGTAGTTGCTACAATTGCTGTCATAACTGCTGTTATTGTAGTTGCTGCTGTTACTGCTGTTATAGTCGCAGCTGTTGTTGTAATTGTAGTTGTTGTTGCTGCTGCTGCTATTGTTGAAGTCATTTTTATTGCTGATACTGCTGTTGCTGTCACTGTTACTGGGGGTGCTGTTACTGTTGTTGTCACTGCAGATGTCACTGCTATTTTCAATGGTGTTGCTGTTGCTATTACAAGGGGACCCTGCAACTGCTTTTGTTGCTGCTGTTGTTATGAGATCTTCCTCGCCTTATCCAGCTCCTCTATGTCCTTAACCTCCTGTTGCAGAGTCTTCTTCATTTCCTTAGGCTCTTCTTCTAACCGAACCAATCTTCTATAACTCCTATAAGATGATTTTTATCTATCTCTCGACCAGCCCACTTTCTTCTCCTTTTCTTTGCCTCAACTATGTCAGCTCATCCATTTGCACTTCCAATTACAACTCATATAAAAGCTCAGAAAACTACATTAAAGTATAATCAATCCTCAATCCCCTACAGTTACCTTTCAAAAGACCAACTAATTCTCACAATAAGCTTTAAAAAAAAGATAATAAATGATTTTTCTTTCTTTCTTTCTTTCTTTCTTCCCCTTTTAACCAGTTAGTCTATAGAATAGTACTCACAGAGATTATATCAGATCCCCTGGGGCTAAATTAAATGAAATCTAAAATGTAAATCAAAAAGTTGACCAAATTCTAATTAATACTACTAATAATGAATATTAACAAATGAAATAGATATATGGGCTAAATTTCATATATATCAAAAAATCAATCCAAGTTCATTAAATTCTAAAACTAAAAATTAATGTCTTATTATATAATAAAAGTACATCAAATATAGTATGGATAATCAATTCTAATTAATAATTGTGACAATAAATCAAAACAATTAATTCTAATTAACAATTGTAATAATGCATAAGCACACTAAATCTCATATAACATCTATCTATTCAGAACTTTAGTTTATGGGGATCCAAAAATTAAATGTATTCAATCGTTTTATATCAAGCCCAAAATTAATCCGATCAGTCCAAGTCTCTTTTTTCCCCTTTTCAAAACCAAATCCAAATATAATCAGGTCCTTGCTTTAATTCATATTAATTCAAAAAAGTCCAAATTCAGAAAAAGTCTTTCCACCTAATCCAAGAATCTTGATATAATTTATATTAATACTAATATGTCCAAAAAATAAATCCAAGTCCAAGTTAGTTTGCCTTTACTTCATGATCAGAAACTTAAAAAAAACTTCTTTTTATTTCTCTCTCTCTCTCTCTTTTAAACTAGAGCCAAAAATTAATCCAAATTGATCCAAATCTGGCTTGTTCCAAGTTCAACAAGTAGCTAATAGCTTCAAATTAAGGGTTAGGTTTTAAATCAGATAATGTCTTCTAATCAAGAAACAGTCTGAGTCAGACCCTCATATCTCAAATATTCACAAGTCAATCAATATCCTTGTAATATCCAGGAGTGTATTTTCAGACAATGTAGAAAACTGTGCATGCAATGAGAAAAACTGTTTTTTTTAAAAAAAGAAAGTACCAGTCCAAATTTCAGTCACAAGCCACCAAAAGTCAGTATCTATCCTGTACGACCTTACATTTTTTAAAGGGGTGTGAAAGAAAAATGGAGTTCAGAAGAGAAGAGAAAACACACCAATCTAGACTAAACAAAAAAATTGCAATGTCACTGCTTTCCTGTTCTGCAGCTTCTTAGCTTTTCACCACCATCATGAAAGTATATAAAAAGTATTAAAAAGTGTATAAAAAGCAACTTTACAATCCGAAAATATATCTGCTGCAAAATCATGTCCAGACCTGCAATCACTTTCAGATCTTTTTTCTTTTCCCAAGGTCTTAATCTCTGCTACACTTTCACTTTTACACCTGCCAAAAGGTCTCTTCTCAGGGTTGATCAGCACCCACTCTGGATCAGGGCTGTCCAGGACTGGCTAGGGCTCGCCTCTGTTTGCCACTACAGTCCCTCCCCAGCCCCGATCCCTGCTTGCCTGCTCACTTCCTCAGCTGATCGTTAAGCTTGCTGTCCTCCTCTTTACCACCTGATCAGCTCCACACCGCCAGGCATTCTTCTTCCCCGTCTTGACCTGCTC
Source organism: Bradypodion pumilum (assembly GCA_035047305.1). Classification (NCBI taxonomy): domain Eukaryota; kingdom Metazoa; phylum Chordata; class Lepidosauria; order Squamata; family Chamaeleonidae; genus Bradypodion; species Bradypodion pumilum. The sequence goes on along the minus strand of JAWDJD010000003.1, from coordinate 200,903,165 downwards.
ACCAGTTTGCAGGCTCCACAGTATATCATTCTGCCATCCACTCAACTCCAGCGACAGCCTCCAGCACCGTCTGTACAGCTGTATCTTCAATACAGGTTTCTAGGCAGCCTTGCAACCTCCATGCTGCCTGAGCGGGGGCTCAAGTGGGAGAGCACTCAGATCTCACCCATGAGCCTCTGTCCACTCATCTCCACATGTCTCCAGCCAGCAAATAGTAGTTAAGAATTTTATTTTGCCTTCTTAAAGTTTTTACCATGAAATGAAAAAAATAATTCACTTTAATCGACTTTACATGACACGCCTTTAGCAGCAAAGAGAAAAAAACTCCTGCTCACTTCACCATCTTGGAACCCCACCCCCTGAAAGACATTTTGGCAATCCTGCAAAATCACTGCAAGCCAAAAAAATTGTTATTTCTGGCTAGAGTGGCCTTCTACCGATGAGATCAAAAGATCGGGGAATCGGTCACTGACTATGTTGCCACTCTTCGCCAAGCCGCAGTGCCACACCAGTGGCAAAATCTAGATGAGGCCCTCCGTGACCGACTTCATGTTGACCTCAGAGATGAGGCAACTCAACGTTGCCTGATGAAGAGGGACGCACTGACATTCAACCCGGTCTTCAAAGAGGCCCAGGCAGCCGAGTTTGCCAATGCTGGGGTGAAGTTCTTCCAAGCCCAGCCTGCTGCACCAGAAGGAAGTGACCATCCACAAGCAGCATTGCTCCAGTCCTTCATCATACTTGGAAGAGTCAGAAGCGTGGGACGATGTGCTCAAGGTTCATCAAAGATACTCCGAAACTTCCAAGAGCACCATCGCTCCATGTCAGGGCTGCGGGAGCAGACACCTCTGTGCCCAGTGTCCATTCATGTCTGCAGAGTGCCACAAGTGTGGGAGAAAGGGACACTTTGCCAAGGTGTGCCGTCAGCACTCCGAGGGTCATCAAAGGGACAGAGGTTGTTGCCGGACAGAGCACCTGATTTCCAAGGTCTATGTGAGACAGTGTTTCATCCAGTGTCCATGCAGTGTCTGAAAGGTTCTTTGTCGATGTCAGCCTGCAGGGCTGCCCATTTCAGATGGAGCTCAACTCGGGTATGTCCTACTCGATCATCTCCCAAAAAGAGTTCCTTCATCTTCTGCCTGTGGTCCGCCCAAAGCTGTGGGCCCTCCAGGTCAACTTGAGTGATGTACAGGGTTGTCACATCCCTGTGCTCGAGATTGGCACATTTTACGTACACTTCAAAGCCATTGTGGCTAAACTCCCACTTGTCATGGTCAAGGCAGGTAAGAACAACCTTTTGGGTACACAATGGTTTGGGCCCCTGGGTATTGCAATTTTTGGCAACTCACAGGGTACAGACTGACCCCATTCACGCCGCTTGTGAACGCTACCCAGATGTTTTTCATGCGGGAACTGGGTACGTTCAAAGGGCCCCCTGTGAATTTCAAGCTGGATCCGACTGTCCAGCCCATTCGGATGAAGCCTCATCGGGTTCCTTTTGCACTCAAGGACCACATTGATGCAGAACTTGACAAACTGGTTGCCCAGGGCATTTTGGAGCTGGTGGACTCCACTCCATGGGAGACCCCCATTGTCACCGCACTCAAAGCCAATGGGGACATCTGCATCTGTGTGGACTATAAATGCACAATCAATAAAGCTATACACATTAACTCTTATCCTGTTCCAGTGGTCAGCCACTTACTGGCCACCCTCCATGGGGGAAAGGGTTTGGCCAAATTGGACTTGGCTCAGGCATACCAACAGTTGCTGGTCACCCCCGAGTCACCCCCGAGTCTGCACTGTGTCAAACTATCACCACCCATAGGGGTGTGTTTCATGTAAAGCATCTACAATTCGGTGTCAACACCATGCCTGGCATCTTCCAGGCTCTGGTTGAAATGTTGTTTAAGGGTCAACCGTGGGTTCTGCCTTATTTTGATGATGTATTGATTGCCGTGGAGTACAAGGTGGACCCAGCATCCAAATTAAGTAAAGTTTTAGAATGATTTCAAAATGCTGGGTTACACATAAAAAGGGACAAATGTAGTTTTTTTGCACTGGAGGTAGAATTTTGGGGGTTCAAGCTGGATCTGACTGTCAAAATGCTGGGTTACACATAGCACCTGAAGGTGTTAAGCCCTCTGACGCCAAGGTCAAGGCTGTGTGGGACGCTCCCTGCCTGACTTCCAAAACTGAACTTCAAGCCTTTTTAGGGCTTCTGAATTTCTATCACTCATTTCTTCCTCACAAGGCCACCATAGCCGAGCCTCTGCACCAGTTACTAAAGAAACAAACTGTGTGGAGATGGGGTCCTTCTTAGGACAAAGCATTTTGCGAGGTCAAGAATCTCCTAACTTCTGGTGCTGTCCTCATGCATTATCCTGGTATGTGATGCCTCGCCTGTAGGGGTGGGAGCTGTACTTTGCCATGACCTGGGGGGAGGGAAAGAGGCACCTATTGCCTATTATTCCAGGTCCTTGTCTGCAGCTGAAAAGAATTATGCTCAGATCGACAGAGAGGAACTGGCAATAATTGCTGGGACCAAGAAATTCCATGATTTCATCTATGGAAGGGCTTTCACGATCGTCCCAGATCACAACCCATTGCTAGGCATTTTTGTGCCACACAAACCTACACCCCAAATCCTGTCACAACACATGCTGCACTGGGCCATGTTCCTACAGGCGTATCAGTTCGACCTTCAGCATCGCCCAGGTGCCAGCATCAGCAATGCAGATGCACTGTCCAGATCCCCAGTTGTGATCATGGGCAAAATTGAGATGGACCATCAGGTCCTCATGTTAGAGGTGTTAGAGTCCCTGCCAGTGTCCGCTGTGGATATCGTGGCCAAGACAAGGAAGGATCTACTCCTGTTAAAGGTTTCCATGTGGGTTCAGAAAGGGTGGCCATCACCACCGGTCTACCAAGAGTTCAAGGTATTTCACAGCAAACATAATGAGCTGTCAATTGAGCGAGAGTGTTTGGTATAGGAGTACAGAGTGGTCATTCCGTCAAGTCTAAGGAACAAGGTGCTTCGTACACTACATGTTAACCACCCTGGAATTGTCCAGTCAAAGGCGCTAGCACATAGTTATTTCTGGTGGCCCAGATTGGACCTCAACATTGAGGTATGGGTCGGGCGATGCAGGGAATGTCAGGCCTCAGGCCAGAGGAAACACACCTTCACAGCAGAGAGTGGGATGCTGCCAGAGGTCCCTGGTCATGAGTCCATATTGACTTTGCTGGCCCCTTCAGGGGAGCCACATTTCTGCTTGTCATAGACTCATACTCCAAGTGGTTGGAAGTCATTCCTGTATCCGGGACTTCCTCTGCGGTCACAATCTGCAAGCTAAGGAGAGTGTTTTGTACTTTTGGGTTACCTGACATCATTGTGTCCAATAACGCATTGACCATCATGTCGGCAGAATTTCAAGGTTTTCTTTGCTGAAACAGTATCTGGCACATTACTACCACCGCCTTTCACCACATGACAAATGAACAGATAGAGAGACAGGTCCGAACTGTCAAAGATGCTCAGATGCTCTAAAGCACATGTAGGGCTGGAGACCTAGAATTGCAACTATGCCAGTTCTTACTGTCCCACAGGATCACCCCCTGGCATCAGGTTTCTCGCCAGCTGACCTCTTAATGAAGAGGAAGTTATCCACGGTCTTGGACCACCTGGATCCCCACTGTCAAGAAGACAGGGGTCTCATTATTGACATTGCAAATCCAAATGGTTTTGTGGTAGGGCAACCGGTCCATTGTCAAAATTACACACCCAGATCTCTGTGATTGGGGGAGATCCTAGAGCAAATGGACAATGGTACAGAGTGGAGAAAGCATGCTGACCAAATTCAGCCATGAGTGTCTGGTACAAATGCTGGACCAGAGAGAGAGCCACAAGGGGAATCTTGTTTTGTGTGTGTGTGTGTGTGTATGTGTGTGTGTGTGTGTGTGTGTGTGTGTCCTGTATGTAGTCCCCAGTCCGGAACCTGAGCATACCTTTCAAAGCACGGCTCCGAACAATACGGAACCCGCACAGAATGGTTCTGCACAGGTCTGTTTTACACATGTGTAGAAGCCTTCTACGCATCCCTTTCTGCGCAGAACCCTTCTATGCATGCGTAGGGATGCGCAGCAACTACTTTTTCCCTGCCACCAAATTACGGGATGGTGGCGGCTCTGGGCAGGAAATGAAGAAAAGCGGTGCAAAATTGTGGGAATCCTGGCCAATACAGGATACTTGACAGGTATGAACCTGAGCTGAATAAAGATCACTGAGTTTAACCCAATCCTGCTGGTTATAATATTTCTTTGTCTGGATTCAACAGATAGCCTTCAATTCAAATAGTGAGGGTGGGCACTGCTGTCATATGAGGACAAAATTTCTGTTAACAATGGCAATTACACTTATATACTGTTCCATAACATTTAGAATTATAATTTTGATCCCAGCACACTGGGTACTTGTTGGGAGAGAAGGCTGAGTGAATCTTAAGCTCCTTTTGGATCAAACTCACAAGCAGAGCTTTGGCTAACCATGGTGCCGTGAGGGTTCAGTGGTTAAACTGCAGTTGTATCCACGAGACTTAGCACATTTAGATGAGTAGATGTACAGAGAGTTGCAGAATATAAAGGAGGGCAGCCATTAGACAATGGAAGTGTTCAAGAGTAACTATACAGAGGTTTCTAGAGAATGTCTATGTTGAGTCCGGACCAAAAAGTACTCTAACCAGCAAGATGGGGTTAAACTCAGTTATTCTTTATTCAGCTCATAACTCGGACTGGGGACTATGTACAGGGGTGGCCTCTATATATAGAGTGATTTGACCATTACAAACAAGATACATTTAGGCAGGCTTCCTGAGGACAAGCAAAGTACAACATTTCCTGCTTGGACATCTATTTGAATTTTGCACCTTTAGAAAATGGTATGCATCTGCTCTTCTGCTTTGGTGCAGTTTGTCCTTTAAACTAGAATTAGGCTTTGGACATAACTGTCTGGAAGCTATCAGTGTGAACAGTCTAGCCGTTGCTCAAGTAAAGTGGCCTGGCCAGGGCAGATAGCTCCTTGCAGTGATGTGTTAAAGCCATACTGTGACATAGACAAAACATAGTATCTCTGCTTTCTCCACTTTGCATTCTACCATAATTTGTATGGGCAGCTTGTGGGCTGGTCAGAGAGTGCATTACCCCCAAATGATGAAGGATATGTTCAATCGCAATCCACTAGCTCCCATATCCTTCACATATCCAGCTTAAGTCCTGACCATTGAATTCATTGTTCTGCAAGACATTTAACACAGACTTTCCAAAAACGAACAAAAAAGAAATACAACACTATGAGTGGCAGAACAAGAAACATTCCTTCTATCCTGAAACCAAGGTATTTATTATCCACAATTGGTCAGATTATTTTGAAACCTGAGTTTGAACACTTACTAGGTACCTCTCAGATTCCCTGGAAGTAAAACTACAGTATCGATTAGGCATGAGCACTAACTTTGTGGAGGAAAGTATCAAAATGGGGAGAAACATAAATGTTTGTACATCATGAAACAGCTCCCATCACCATGCTACCTGAGGCTGGCTTTTCCAATATCAGACTAATTTTTGCTTTTTTTCTGAGTTTTAAAGCCCTTTTTTAGATAGCACACTTATATGAATAAGCCTAAATATATTGCATACCTGTCAAGTTTTGGGAAATTCTTGTCAAATAAGGGAAATTTCCCATCCAAAATGGGAAACTGGACAACTATGCTTATCCTGTGCTGGCCTCCAGTCTAACTCCAGTCTAATTGTAATCTAACTAATACAGGATGATGGCGGGAAAGAGTGTAAAATACAGGGGGTTGACAGAAATTTCCCAAAACTTGACAGGTATGAGTAAGAAACAATGAATTATTTTAGTGAAAATAAATGAGGTTAAACACTATTACATTTTGGTCCAATAAATGCTAATTAATGTTGGCTTTGTAAAGAAACTAAAAAATTGAGGGAAATAGATGAAAATAGAAACCATCTTGGAAAGTCAGCTGGCTGAGAATTGTGGCAGTCAATGTTGCCTCATAAGGAGAGAGTAACACTTCCATCTGAGATGGTTTCAGCTGCTTGAAGGGATGGGCAGAAAGAGATCTGGTGTTTCTGAACCTTCAAGGAAATGCAAACCCTGATTGATGGACCATCTTGAGGGTTGCAGAATGGGAGAGCCTATCTTCATAGGGAGGGAAACCGAAGAATTAAGACAGATAGAAATAACCAGGGAGGAGGTTCTTGCATGTCTTGTTAAACTAAATGCTAACAAATCACCAGGACCAGATGGCATCCATCCAAGAGTTCTCAGGGAACTTAAAGATGAAATTGCTGATCTCCTAACCAAAATATATAATCTTTCCATCAAATCAGGCTTTGTGCCTGATGACTGGAAGGTAGCGAATGTAACAACAATTTTCAAAAAAGGATCCAGGGGTGATCCAGGAAATTACCGACCGGTCAGTTTGACATGTGTCCCAGGTAAAGTGATGGAAACCAACCTAAAAGATAGAATTAATAAGCACATAGAAGAGAAGGCACTGCTAAAGGACAACCAACATGGCTCTTGAATAAACTTGCCAGTCATGGAATAAAGGGACAGGTCTTGTCATGCATTAGCTCCTGGCTAAGGGACAGGAAACAGGGTAGCACTAAATGGACACTTCTCCAAGTGGAGGGAAGTAAAGAGTGGGGTCCCCCAAGGTTCAGTACTGGGACCCCTGCTTTTCAACCTCTTCATAAATGATCTAGAAGTAGGAGTAAATAGCAAGGTACCCAAATTTGCTGACAACACTAAATTATACAGGGTAGTGAAAACTGTGAGAGATTGCGAGGAGCTCCACAGGGCTCTCTTGTCACTGGGGGAGTGCGCAAAACAGTGGCAAATGAGCTTCAACACTATTAAGTGCAGAGTGATGCACGCTGGGGGAAAAAACCAATTACATTTATAAACTGATGGGGTCTGAACTCTCTGCGACAAACCAGGAAAGGGACCTTAGTGTCCTGGTGGACAGCTCAATGAAGGTGTCAACCCAGTGTGCCTCAGCAGTGAAAAAAGCAAACTCAATGCCAGGGATCATTAGGAAGGGTATAGAAAATAAGTCAGCAAGTGTCATTTTGCCTCTTTATAAATCTATGGTGAGGCCCCATCTGGAATACTGTGTACAGTTCTGGTCACCATACCTCAGAAAGATATTATGTAGCTGGAAAAAGTGCAGAAGAGGGCAACAAGAATGATTAGGGAACTGGAACACCTTCCTTACCATCTGGGGCTGCAACGGTTGGACCTCTTCACTCTTGAATGACAGCGTCTAAGAGGTGACCTGATTGAAGTTTATAAAATCATGCACGGTGTGGACAAAATAGATAAGGAAGAACTGTTTTCCCTATCGCACAACACTAGAACTAGGGGGCACTCCATGAAACTTTTGGGTACTAGTTCTCAAACAAATAATAGAAAGTACTTTTTCACCCAGAGGATCACTGGTCTATGAAACTCCCTGCCAGAAGAAGTGGTGACAGCTGTCAGTCTTGACAGCTTTAAAAAAAGGATTAGACAAGTTCATGGAGGACAAGGATATCCATGCTTTAATTATGGATAGGCAGGATATCTCTCAATGCCATTTCCAGGGAATCGTAAGCAGGAATACTCTGAAGCAAATGGTGAACCACTGTGTGAGACAGAATGCTGGACTGAATTGGCTGTGGTTTGTTTCAGCAAGGCTGTTCTTATGTTCTTATGAGATGTTTAATAGGTAAAAGGGGGTTAAAATTGCTTAAATAGTTTTATCTCACATACTGTAAGTATATATTGTACTCATTTGCTGTCTTTCTATGCCTTGCCATAAGGGATGCACTCAGTGGTGGAAATCATTTTTTTTACTACCTACTCTGTGGGCATGGGATTGTGGGAATGGCCGGGGGGAAAGCCCTGCATTGCACCCAAATTTAATTTAATTTAATTTAATTCTTCAATTTTTATCCCGCCCACTTGGACAAACCCTACTTTATTTCAAAACTTGGATGGGTGGGGTCAGCAAAAATTTCTGCTACCGGTTCTGGCGAACTGGTGCGAACCTGCTGAAGCTCACCACTGGATGTGCTCTGTTTATGCTTCTAAATCTTACTAACTTTAGTCACTTAAAATGATTTTTGGAATATTTTGTCTTATCCAATCAATTTCCTGGTGTTTTTGGCTCTGAGAGTTTGTTGTACTAAATCCAGACCTTGACTTGATCAGCTCACCAGAGTTTAGTACATTTGTTTGTGTGATAGTAGCTGTACTTTGCAAGGTGGGTGTACAGTTCATAACTGCCTAGCCTTGTGGATTTCTGGACTCCAAACATCTACTACTACTACTACTACTACTACTACTACTACTACTATTATTATTATTATTATTATTATTATTATTATTATTATTATTATTATTATTATTATTATTATTATTATTATTTCTATACCACCCATTTGGGCGGTATCCCACTCCTGGTGGTGAACCAGCAGATAACAAATAACAACACACAGCAGATCACTGTCAAGTCTGAGTAGAATGTGATGTTGGCAGTGATGCCAAGCTGATTCCATAGTCCTAACCACAACTGTTTCTTCTGGGCTTACTCACCTTAGAGTAAGGAGGATAATTTGACTGAATGGCTTCAAAGAGACCTTCTCAATCTTGGTAAACCATCAGAAACTTTATTGCAGGAACCAGATGACCTAGTCCAGGAGTCAGTAAACTTGGCTCTCCAGATGTTCATGGACTTCAATTCCCAGAAGCCCTAATCAGCTGGTGTACTGACTTGGGCTTCTGGGAATTGAAGTCCAAGAACACCTGGAGAGGCAGGTTTGCTGACCCTGACAAAGTCCATCCAAGAAAATAAAAACATGTGGGTAACAATTTGTAAAATCTGAAGCTATAAAATACCCCTAAAACCTGCTTTAGCACACACAACCATAAACTATTTCAAATCCAAATAGAAATTAACCATTCATTTCAGTTCTGAATATTTCTGACATATCAAACATTGAAACAGACCATTATGATTTTTACTTCAGATGGTTTTGTTGCTGTTGGTGGCATAAACCCAGTTTAAAGTTTAAGTGAGAACATCTCACTTTTCTAAGGAATAAAAGTTTTTTCACTATTTTATAAAAGTTCCAAATATTCAAAGGCCACTATAGAGATTGTGGCTTTTATGTTTACTTACTTGATATAATATTGGTTTCCTCTTCTCCTTTTACAACATCTGGTAAATTTCAAGGCCTGACCTGACTTTTTAATCAGTCTTTTTCCATTAATTGAGTCACATATTACCATACAAAAATAAAACTCACACATTACAAACCACAAAACATCAATAGACATTTAGCAATTTATTTGTCCTTAGTGTAAGTAGATTCCTGTGGGGATTCTTTGCTGTTCTTTTCTACAAATTGCGACTCCCAACCTTTTAACGCTACCTAAAGCAATTTGGATCTTAACAGAAATCATTATATTAATCACACCTTTTCTTCCAAGGCAGATAAAACTAACTTGAACAACTAAAGAGTATTTGTTAATACTGACTAAATTCAGCGTCCTTGTCCAACAACCAAGATTGTTCTAAGCCAATAAATGTGATGGATTCATACCAAGGAAAAAATGTAGCTTTAAAAAACGGTTTTGCACGGGGGGGGGGGGAATAATTTAGATATGCAGCTGTTAGAATTGGAGAGACTGTATTGCAACTCAGGGTATGATCACATGGGGAACTAAATCAAAGTTTGAGCTACTTGTGGAGTGGTCTTGTTCAATCTATTTTCCAGTGATCATGCAATGTATAGAAATATGTTCTCCAGCCTGACCCCAGTCTGTGCCCAATATTTACCTTTTTAATTCAGCTGTAGATGAGAAACCTGGGGAACATAGTGAAAAGTAGAGACATCTCACTACAAACAAAGGTCCGCATAGTCAAAGCAATGGTATGTCCGGTGGTAAAGTATGGTTCTGAGAGCTGGACCATTAGAAAGGCTGCGTGCAGAAGAATAGATGCCTTTGAAATGTGGTGTTGGATGAGAGTTTTGAGAGTCCCCTGGACAGCACGGAGAGCAAATAGGTCAATCTTAGAAGAGATCAGCCCTGAATGTTCCCTGGAAGGACAAATAGTAAAGATGAAGATGAAGTACTTTGAACATCAAATGGGAAGAGAGGATTCATTTGAGAAAACCTTGATGATGGGGAAGGTGGAGGGCAAAAGAAGAAGGGGCGGCCAAAGATGAGATGGCTAGATGGTGTTGTAGACGCAGTAGGCACGGGGCTGGGCAGGCTGAGGAGGATGGTGGAGGACAGGGGTGCCTGGAGGGCAGTGGTCCATGGGGTCGCAAAGAGTCAGAATCGACTGTGTGACTGAACAACAACAACAAAAAGGGCTACTACTTTTGGGGGGAATGACTGGAGAAATTCATTTTAAAGGAGACTGCTTACATTAAAGTGACCCTTTCCAGTGCTGTCTGGCACTCACCTATTCAGCTGTCTGATCATATCCTAAACCCAATCTAGACAAAGCCATGCCAAGACATATACCTACAACAGCATGAGGAAGGGCTCTGGCCACCCCATGCTACTGAACAGGGCTTGGAATCAATCCATTAGAAGCAATTACAGTTATATACCAACCCATAATTCTTAGTGCACTCTCTGGGCAGTTTATAACTTAATTAGTAGTTTGCCCCTCACATGCTGGGTACTCATTTTACCAACCTCAGAATTATAGAAGGCTGAATCAATCTTGAGCCTATCAGGATTTAACTCACAATGTCAGCATTTTTGCTGAAGTACTAGTTTATTTACTGCACCCTTGTTGTTGTTGTTCAGTCGCACAGTCGGTTCCGACCCTTTGCGACCCCATGGACCATTGCTCTCCAGGCGCCTCTGTCCTCCACCATCCCCCTCAGCCCTCCCAGCTCCGTGCCCATTGTGTCCACAATGCCATCTAGCCATCTCATCCTTGGCCTCCCCCTTCTTCTTTTGCCTTCCACCTTTCCCAACATCAGTGCCTTCTCAAGTGAATCCTCCCTTCTCATTTGATGTCCAAAGTATTTTAGCTTCATCTTTACTATTTGACCTTCCAGTGAGCAATCCGGGTTAATTTCTTCTAGGATTGACCTATTTGTTCTCCTCGCTGTCCAGGGCACTCTCAAAACCCTCCTCCAACACCACATTTCAAAGGCATCTATTCTTCTGCGTTCAGCCTTCCTAATTGTCCAGCTCTCACATCCATACATTACTACTGGGAAAACCATTGCTTTGACTATTCTAATTTTTGTTTTCAGTGTGATGTCTCTGCTTTTCACTATGTTCCCCAGGTTTCTCATTGCTTGTCTCCCAAGAATCAGTCTCCTTTTTATTTCATGGCTGCAATCCCCATCTGCAGTGATCTTGGATCCTAAGAAAGTAAAATCTGTCACTGCTTCTACTTCTTCCCCATCTATCTTCCAGGAGCTGATTGGGCCTGTTGCCATTATCTTGGTTTTCTTGATATTTAGTCTCAAACCAGCTTTTGCACTCTCCTCCTTCAGCCCAATCAAGAGATTCTTTAGGTCTTCCTCACTTTCTGCCATTAGGGTGGTATCGTCTGCATATCTCAGATTGTTGATGTTTCTCCCAGCGATTTTAATCCCATATTGTGATTCCTCCATCCCTGCACTGCGCATTATGTGCTCTGTGTATAGGTTGAATAAGCATGGTGACAAAATGCAGCCTTGTCTTACTCCTTTTCCTATTCCAAACCACTCTGTCACTCCATGTTCTGTCCTAACTGTTGCTTCTTGGTTCATGTACAGATTTCTCAGGAGGCATATGAGGTGCTCTGGTATTCCCATCTCTTTAATTACTTGCCACATGTTGTTGTGGTCCACACAGTCAAATGCCTTAGTGTAGTCAATAAAACAAAAGTATACTTGTTTCTGGTATTCCTTTGTTTTCTCCATGATCCAGCGTATGTTGGCGATGTGGTCTCTAGTCCCCCTGCCTCTTCTGAAACCTGCCTGCACCTCTGGTAATTCTCTTTCCACATGCTGCTGAAGTCTATCCTGTATTATCTTGAGCATCACTTTACTGGCGTGTGGGATGAGTGCGATTGTTCGATAATTTGAACATTCTTTGGCATTGCCCTTTTTTGGGATTGGTACGTATACTGATCTTTTCCAATCCTGTGGCCATTGTTTTGTTTTCCAAATCTGCTGGCATATTGAATGCAGTAATTTGACGCCATCGTCTTTTAGCGCTTTGAAAAATTCAACTGGGATACCATCATCTCCACTAGCTTTGTTGTTTGCAGTGCTCTTTAGGGCCTTTATGACTTCGCTCTCCAGGATGTCTGGCTCAAGTTCTACTTCTTCATCATTGTGATTGTCAGGAGTGTTGAGGTCCTTTTTGTAGAGTTCCTCTGTGTACTCTTTCCATCTTTTCTTAATCTCTTCTGCATCAGCTAGCTCCTTTCCTTCTTTGTCCCTTATCATGGTCATTTTTGCTTTAAATGTTCCCTTAATTTCCCCGATTTTTTTGAAAAGATCTCTGGTTCTGCCTCTTTTGTTGTTTTCCTCCATTTCTCTGCACTGTTCTTTTAGGTAGTTTTCCTTATCTCTCCTTGCTTTTCTTTGAAATTCTGTGTTCAAATGATTGTAGTTTTTCCTTTCTCCTTTGACTTTTGCGTTCCTTCTTTCCTCTGCTATTTTAAGAGCCTCATCAGACAACCACTTTGCTTTCTTACTCTTCTTTTCTTTTGGTATGGTTTTCTTTGCTGCTTCCTGCATGATGTCCCTCATCTCTGTCCATAATTCTTCTGGCACTCTATCTATTGAGTCTAAGCCATTGAATCTGTTCATCACCTCCACTGCGTATTCTTTAGGGATGTTGTCTAGGTGATATCTTTCTGGTCTCCGTGTTTTCCTTATTTTCTTTAGTCTAAGCCTGAATTTTGCGATCAATAGGTTGTGATCTGAGCCACAGTCTGCTCCAGGTCTTGTTTTTGCTGACTGTATGGAGGTTCTCCATCTTTGGCTGCAGAGTATGTAGTCAATCTGGTTTCGGTGTTGGCCATCTGGTGATGTCCATGTGTAAAGTCGCCTCTTGTGTTGCTGGAAGAGAGTGTTTGCTATGACCAGTGCGTTCTCTTGGCAGAACTCTATCAATCTTTGCCCTGCTTCATTCTGTACTCCCAGACCAAATTTGCCTGTTATTCCTTCCACTTTTTGATTTCCTACTTTGGCATTCCAGTCTCCTAATATAATTTGGACATCATTTCTTGGTGTCTGTTCTATGAGGTGTTGTAAGTCCTCATAGAACTGGTCCATTGTGGCTTCATCTGCGCTAGTGGTTGGTGCGTATATTTGGATCACAGTGACATTGAAAGGTTTGCCTTGAAATCTGACTGACATCATTCTGTCATTTTTGAGATTGTATCCCATTACTGCTTTTCTCACTCTTTTATTGACAATTATGGCTACTCCATTTCTTCTAAGGTTTTCTTGCCCGCAGTAGTAGATATGATGGTTTCCAGAGCTGAATTCACCCATCCCTGTCCATTTGAGCTCACTGATGCCCAAGATGTCAATGCTTATTCTTTCCATCTCATTTTTTACCACTTCCAGTTTACCTTGGTTCATTGATCTCACATTCCATGTCCCTATGCAGTATTGCTCCTTGCAACATTGCATTTCCCCTCCCCCCTTCCTGTCCCTCCCCTTCCTCCACTCTGTGGTGTTAAGCATCCTGTATCACCTAGCCTGCCCTTTTGTTTTGCCTTTTGTTTTGGTCCATAGGGTTCTCTTGGCAAGATTTTTGGCGTGGTTGCCGGTGTCTACGCCATTTTTCTCTCCTCATACATTGTATCACAGTTTTTAAAAGTTTAAAAACATTTAAGACAACATAATATCATGCATATTATCACACTTTAACAGTCTCTATGTAAGTTTCTATGTTTAGTCAGTATAAAGTCTCTATGTCAGTTGCTATATTAGGTCTTCTACATTTATATATCTACTACTTATCCTTTGCCTGGATCTCTGGCTCTCCTCCTCCTCCTCACCCCCCATCCCCCTTGGGGGTGGTTGGCCGGCGGCGGCGGCGGCGGCAGTCCCCTTTGCCGCTCGCCCCGGCTCTCCTCCTCCTCTTCTTCACCCCCGGCTGGGGTGGTTGGCCGGCGGCGGCGGCGGCGGCAGTCCCCTTTGCCGCTCGCCCCGGCTCTCCTCCTCCTCTTCTTCACCCCCGGCTGGGGTGGTTGGCCGGCGGCGGCGGCGGCGGCAGTCCCCTTTGCCGCTCGCCCCGGCTCTCCTCCTCCTCTTCTTCACCCCCGGCTGGGGTGGTTGGCCGGCGGCGGCGGCGGCGGCGGCGGCAGGCCCCTTTGCCGCTCGCCCCGGCTCTCCTCCTCCTCTTCTTCACCCCCGGCTGGGGTGGTTGGCCGGCGGCGGCGGCGGCGGCAGGCCCCTTTGCCGCTCGCCCCGGCTCTCCTCCTCCTCTTCTTCAACCCCGGCTGGGGTGGTTGGCCGGCGGCGGCGGCGGCGGCAGTCCCCTTTGCCGCTCGCCCCGGCTCTCCTCCTCCTCTTCTTCACCCCCGGCTGGGGTGGTTGGCCGGCGGCGGCGGCGGCGGCAGTCCCCTTTGCCGCTCGCCCCGGCTCTCCTCCTCCTCTTCTTCACCCCCGGCTGGGGTGGTTGGCCGGCGGCGGCGGCGGCGGCAGGCCCCTTTGCCGCTCGCCCCGGCTCTCCTCCTCCTCTTCTTCACCCCCGGCTGGGGTGGTTGGCCGGCGGCGGCGGCGGCGGCAGGCCCCTTTGCCGCTCGCCCCGGCTCTCCTCCTCCTCTTCTTCACCCCCGGCTGGGGTGGTTGGCCGGCGGCGGCGGCGGCGGCAGGCCCCTTTGCCGCTCGCCCCGGCTCTCCTCCTCCTCTTCTTCACCCCCGGCTGGGGTGGTTGTAATTTACTTCCTGCTGCCCACTCCAAACCTTCTGCTTCCCCTTTCGCTTCGCACCCTAGGATTCTTCAAAATTTTGCAAAATACTACAAGAGGTAGTAATATCATTACTTCTTTGCATGATGCTTACTTGCTGTTTTTTCTTGTTGCTTTTGGAGGCAAAAGATGTTTAGGAACATTTCACTGTTGTTTTTTCCTGCAGTTTTTCACTCATTCTATTTCTAGAAAGTTTTTAGAAAGTGATATAGTGACTTACAGTATTAATTTGTATAATAACAAGAAAAGTAATGTAGCACTAACATGTTCACTGTCAGCTATCTTTGATTGTAAGTCCTCAAAGAGATGGAGTACATTATTTAGGCTCTTGGTTTACATATTTTCTAAAATGTTCATTATTAGATTGTGCAGAAATTTCTATTATCAACTTATTTTAAAATTTTCATTTTACCATGTCAGAAGCTTAAAAAGCAAAGATTTAGACTTTTGTACATCCCCCAATATTTCCAAAGTAACAAGTCAACACCAAAGCGCAATTAAGAGTCTCAAACCAAATTGGGACCAACCTTATATGTACTGTCCAGTGCTGTAGATAGGAATATATGAGAAATCAAATTTCAATCCCAAGTTTGATAAACTGCATTTTCTAGAGTGTTCATTGGCCAAAAATAGTTCAGGCTCCAGGATCCTTGTGTTAATGAACTATAGTGAATGTATATGGGGAAAATATGTCCACTTTGAAATAGGTATAGGTGTTCCAACATGGTAACCTGAGCAGTCGCAATTTCTCATTTACTGCCAAAGGAGTGCCATTAAAAGTGGAAAAAGAGGACTAAAAACAAATTGAAAACTATTATCTGGAAGGGTATCGACCCAGAAGACGATTATGGCTGTGTTGCTGGGTTCTTTTGTACAAGATTGGCAAAAGGGAGTGAGTGGAGGGCACATGCTGGGAGATCCGGGCGCCACTCGGGCACTGCCGAGCAGACACAACTTGAGCAGTGTTGCGGTGGAGGAGGCGATCAGGCCGGCAACCAGGACTAAGCTTTTTTCTGCTGATGTGAAAAGCCCCGCAATCTGGAGGAGAGATGATGGGGCCAACGTGACCTGACTGGAGCTGAGTGGTGAGCGCTTGAGTGGAGCTGATTTGAGTGGAATAGAGAGGGTTCGAGGAGCTGAATACGGGAGGTGAGCAGGGCAAGCTGAGGCAAGCTGAGGCAAGCAGGCAAGCGGAGTGAACGGGAATAAGTCCAGTGGGGACTGATGGGGAGAGAGGAAGCGAGCCTCACTTGGGTCCTGCTAGCACCGAACTGGAGGCCAGCGGAGTCTGTGGGATGAGAGGAATGAGCTTGATTGAGTGAAGTGAACCCGATCAAGGGCTGCTGGTCCTGGTTGGTGGTGTGTGGTGTGCCGATTAGCGAGAGGGAAAGATAAATTTTTGCCCGTAATATTTTTACTGTTTGATGGACTTTTTCTGTTGCTGAAAACCGTCAGATGAGGATTATGTGGGGACTTTCACTTTTTCCTTTCTCCTTTTTCCTTCAGCCAAGATGGCAATGAGAGACTAAGGACTTGTGATGCAGTTGAAATAAGTTTGCCTTTTTCTTCCCTTTTTTCATATTTTTGAACTGTTAAGGTAGAGAGACTGTGAAGTTATGGGTTGTACAAAAGAACATTATTTGAGCTGAATTTAATATTAATGTACTAAGACATTATAGTGGATGAATGTTTGGATTTAAGAACTTTATATGAACTACGAGCTATGAACTTCATATGAACTTGAGCATCTGATTATTGGGACTATTTGGTTTTCTCCCTTTTTTCCTTTTTTTTAGCTCAAATTTCTATGCTGCCCAATCAGGCAAACCCAACTCAGGGCGGCTCACAACAGGATTAAAACATAAATATTAAAAACAATTAAAACCCCAATATAGCCACCCCCCTATTATAAACTAACCACATTAAAACTGCCCGCATTAAAAAAAGATGGGGAGGCTTCATTTTATAAGCCAACAGCCGGGGACCACTCTTCCATCTGAGCCCCACACCTGCCCCACCAACCAGGTTTTTAATTCTCTTCTGAAAGGGAGCAGCTCCATCTGCTCCCGCAACACTACTGGCAGGAGGTTCCACAAGGCCGGTGCGGATGCAGAAAAGGCCCTCCATCGTGTGCCAGAGGGGCAAGCCCCTCTGGTAGATGGAACAATTAGAGAGCCCCTCCGGTCTGCTCTGGTTGGATGGACAGACACTCTTGGGATGATGCGGTCTCTTAGGTATCCTGGCCCACTACCATGTAGGGCTTTAAAGGTCAAAAACAGCACCTTGATTTGCACCTGGAGACAAACTGGTAACCAATGCAGCTCCTGAAGCAATGGTGAGGCGCGAGCATAACGCCCGCACCCCATCACCACCCGGGCTGCTGCATTCTGCACTAGCTGTAGCCTACGAATGGTCGTCAAGGGCAGCCCCATGTAGAGTGCATTGCAATAATCTAGCCTGGAGGTCACCAGAGCATGTGTGACCATGAGCAGGGAGTCCCAGTCCAGGAGCAAACGCAACTGACGGATGATGCGAAGCTGTGCGAAAAGTCCTCCTGGCCACGGCTGCCACCTGATCTACAAGTAGCAGTCCCAAATCCAGGAGGAACCCTAAGTTGCGTACCGGGTCTGTCTGGGGCAAAGCAGCCCCATCCAAGACCAAAGTTGGCAGCTCCCTGGATAACGCAGAGCCCCCTATCCATAGCCACTCAGTCTTGGAGGGATTCAATTGTAGCCCGTTGACCCCCATCCAGACCCCAACAGCTTCCAGACATCTGGCTAGGAGAATTAACCGCATCACTGGGGTCCTCATGGGCTGAGATGTACAGCTGTGTATCATCAGCATACTGATGATACCTCACCCCATGGGAACGGATAATCTCACCCAGCAGCTTCATGTAGATGTTGAATAGGAGAGGAGAGAGCACCGAGCCCTATAATGCAGGGGCCTAGGGCTGGACCTCTCACTCTCCATCCTGCTGTATTCAAGTATTGAACTGCTGACCTGCCACCTTCCAGTCAGACAATTTGTTCTTTGTACTGGACTCGGTTAGTATTACCTCTGAATTTATTAAGTGGATTAATTCTCTGGACTTAAACTTGAAATTTTCTGGCACCTCGAGTATTAGGAGTATACCATTTCTAGACGTATCTGTTTATGTAGAAAATCTTAAACTGGGTATGCATCTCTTTAGGAAACCCACTGATCGGAACTCTTACTTAGATTTCCGATCGTTCCACCCAGCACATTTAAAAATGAATATTCCTTTTAGCCTCCTCTCGAGAGTGAAGAGGAACTCTACTAAAGGAGATGATTTCACCAAGTCAGCAGCTACTATTAGGTCTTTTCTGAGGGATAAGGGTTATCCTAATCACATCATTGAGTGTCAATACAACAAAGTCAGTAAGATACCTAGAGCTCAGCTCCTTTTACCGAAAGCGAAGCCGCCAATGTTGAGAATTTATTGTTGGTTCGAATATTCCCCCTTAGCTTTGAAAATTAAGAAGGCAATTATGAAATACTGGCATATCCTGGGAGACATTCCGGGCTGTGCAGACAAACCTCTGATAGGTTTTCATAGAACACAAACACTACAAGATATTCTTACAAGTTCAGATTCTCCTTCTGTGTCAGTTCCTCTACAACCTATTATTAGAGGTCATTATTGGTGCTCTGGGTGTGCGGTTTGTCGGTTTGCTATAGAAACTAAATCAGTAGCTATTCCTGATAGAAAGACTCCACATAAATTATTAAACTTTACCAATTGTGACTCTCGCCATGTTATATATCTCATCACATGTTCATGCAACAAAAATTACATCGCGTTAACTTCTCGCCCTCTGAAAGTTCGTATCATGGAGCACAGCTCCCAGATACGGAGTCAGATCTTAACAGCTCCCCTGGTCTCCCACTAACCAGGCAGCAAATATTTACATGAATAATTTCGATCGCACGTTCATCCTTAACCCCTCTGTCAATCCATTTTTTTCTGATATATTAATTTATAAACGTTACATTGATGATTTATTTTTTGTTTTTTGCAACCCTGCTTCTGTAATCAATTTCATGTCCTGGATTAATTCTTTAAATGATCATTTATCATTTACACACACAGTGAGCTCCCATTCTTTATCTTTTTTGGATTTAGAAATTTTTGTTTCTGTCAACAGACTTAACATGCGATTATTCAATAAGCCTACTGATAGGCATGCCTATTTACAGTTTCACTCTTACCATCCTCACTCCTTAAAAAATAACATTCCGTACAGTTTATTTCTCCGAGCAAAACGGAACTCCACTAATGATTCTGATTACAAACTGGCAGCTACCAAAATTCATCAATCTCTTCGACATAGGGGGTACCCTGATCATGTTATTAACACTGCATATAGGAAAGTGATGTTTAGATCCAGGAGTTCCATGTTTCAACGTAAAGATAAAAACACGATGAATAATATTTTCTGGTCCCTGGATTTTACTCCCTTAGCACATTAGATTAAGAGAACTATCCATAGGCATTGGCATATATTGGACTCAGTCCCAGGGTGTAAGGACAAACAAATGATAGGGTTTCATAGAACCAGAACCATTGTGGGCATCATTTCTAGAACTGATTGTTTGTCTATACATGCTCCTCTATCTACATCCCCCATCGGACATCATCCGTGCGGGCACTGTAATTTCTGCCAATACATGTGGAGAACTGATGAGATTGTTATCCCTGGGAGTACTTTTAGATTACAACTTTCCCGGTTCTCGAACTGCAATACACGAGATGTCGTGTATATTATTGTATGGTCTTGCGATCTAGCATATGTGGGTCAGTCTAGTAGACCTCTGAAGACCAGGTTAGGGGAACATCATTCCCGTATAAGAAACAATATGATTACAGCTCCTCTTGTCTCCCATTTCATTGACAAAAAGCACGCACTTACGGACATGCGGGTTGCAGTACTTGAATCATTCTCCCCCCGTAAATTCCATGTCATGGACAAAGAACGTTTCTTATTGCAGCGGGAAGCTTTTTATATCCATCGATTTTTCACCTTGTATCCCCACGGTTTGAATACTGAACAGGATTATTCCGCCTTTCTTTAATACACGGTCTGGTCTGATTTGTCTCCGTTCCATCTTCCCCTTTTTCTTTAAAAATTACGACGCCCATTTTTCTTTGTTAATTATTGGTTACTGAATTCACATGAGGTTCCCCGGGTACTATATTTAGTAGTTATCATGTAAGTCTCTTTAATGCTCTAACCCAGAATGAGAATACAACAAGAGGTGATTTGAGCATGTTTATTATAGGTATTCATATTATTGCTATTATAGAATCATGTCATGTTAATTGTGTATATTTCTAGATATGTGCACGTACAGTTTATTGTGAAGTTTTGGTCTCTCTTATTGTTGCAGATCTTGACAAAGACGATGAAATATCTTTTTACCGGAAGGATATTGACCTGTTTCTCTGCAACAAGTTTGTTCTTCCTAGACATGTGTTCATAGCCCTTTTGGCTTCTACTATTTTGACCATTCCTCGTTACCTAAAGACTTTGAGATGAACTTTTGATAGGACTTTTGATACGAATCATATAGACTATTGTCTTCACTATCTATGGACTTTTCGATACAGACTATGGAATTTATTTGTCTTATAGCAACAGGATTTCATTCATTTGCTGAATTTGATACATCTTCATATTCTTCGGGTTGTTATGTACACCACCTGTTGTATTATGTATACATTTCTCTGTAGATATTGGTGAGCTCTAACAACGTTGCTGTTTTCATTGTTTATTGTCTTTTCAACTTAAACATAGGCTCCTCCTCTTGGAGCTGTGGTTTTATGCACATATTATATATTAAATAGCACATCGTTCCCATTTCTTTTTTGGGTGTTGTTTCACTTCCGCCCCCCTGATTACCCACACCCTTGCCGTCTTTTCCTCCCTCAGGAGGCTGTTAAGGTCTGGATGGGGGACAATGGGTTACAGCTGAATCCTGGCAAGACTGAGTGGCTATGGATCAGGGCCCCCATGATTTCCTGAGAGCTACCATCTTTGGTCCTGGCTGGGGCTTCTTTACCCCAGTCAGATCCGGTGTGTGATTTGGGGGTTCTCCTGGACTCATGGCTACTGCTCGAGGAGCAGGTGGCAGCCGTGGCTAGGAGGGCCTTTGCACAACTTCGTGTTATCTACCAATTACGCGCGCTCTTGGACTGGGACTCCTTGATCACAGTAACTCACACTCTGGTCTCCTCCAGATTGGATTATTGTAATGCGCTCTACATGGAGCTGCCCTTGGCGACCATCCGGAGGCTTCAGTTGGTCCAGAATGCGGCTGCTTGGGTGGTGGGGTGTGGGCTTTATGTGCATGCCTCACCACTGCTTTGGGAGTTGCACTGGCTTCCGGTTTGCCTCCAGGTGCAATTCAAGGTGCTGGTTTTGACCTTTAAAGCCCTACATGGCATTGGGCCGGGGTACTTAAGAGACCACGTTACCCCTAGGTGGTCAGCCCATCCTACTAGGGCAGACAGGAGGGGCTCAGTGGTGGTCCCATCTGTGAAGCAAGTCCACCTCAGTGGGGCCAGGAAGAGAGCCTTCTCCATGTCTGCCCCTGCCCTGTGGAACCTTTTACCACCAGAATTGCGTCTCCAGTCGGATCATCTCCCCTTTAGAAAAATGTTGAAGACCTGGCTATGTCAGCGGGCTTGGGGTATGTGTGACTCTTTTGCACAAGCCTACTGGCTCATTTAGCATTCTAAGGGATCTGGTTCTTTCACTGTCTGTGGATTGTTTTTGTCATTTTATGCTGGGTGGGGGTGGATGTTTATTAGCTACAACTTGTGTAGTTTTTTTATGTATTTTAGGCTATTTTTTAGTGTGTTGGGTTGGAGTTTTTAATGTTATTGTCTTACTTGTGTTTTTACTGTATTTTGTATATACTGTTAGCCGCCCTGAGTGATGTTTTTCATCAGAAGGGCGGGATAGAAATTTACAAATAAATAAATAAATATAGAAAAAGGACACTGTGAAGATGACTTAAGATTTGTTGCGCTAGGAAAATTATCCTTTAAGAAATATGAAAAGGTTAATGTTGATAACATGTTACAATGTAGGGAAGCTTTCTTTATTCACCTTTTTAATTCTGTGTCTCCACACAGACTTAACCATGATCATGAGCACAGTTGCTTTTTGTAGTTATATAACAGGTGTTCACTTTAAGAGAAGAGTCTTACTTATTTAATTAACTACAACTGCATATTGAAGCCTCAGGTTGATTGCTTTCAGCTCTTAACTTTAGGGAGTATAAGTCTACCATGAGTTGTTCTATTAGATAACGTCGTATGCACTAAAGAATAGACAAAGAGGCTGTGATGCTTAGAAATGAAATGAAATAAAATAATATAAGAAAAATAATACAAGAAGTAATGTAAAATAAAGATTCTTGTGTTTATTGGCTTATCCCATGATTTGTTTATTACATAATGTATTGTAGGTTTTTCTATGTAAATATGTGTGATATGATAATCCTATGTTAGTATGTACACTTTTAGATTGTAATTATTTTATTTTGTATTGTAGAAAACCCAGAAGAAGCTTTGGTGAAAGGCTATATATCGGAATAGCTTCGGTTTTCTTTTTACCTGACTTTAAGGAATTTAATTTTACAATAAACTCTGTTTTCTTGGACAGATTTTGTTCATTCTACCTTCCAGTCAGAGCCTTGGCCACTTGAGCCACTGCAGCTAAGTGGTTAAGAAGCTCGCCTTGTTAGCTGGAAGGCTGACATGATGGTTTGAGCTCCCGTCTCTGTCCCAGCTCCTGGCAACCGCAAGTAGATAAATAATGACGATATCGGTCGGAAAGGTAACAACATTCTGGTGTCTAGTCATGCCTGCCACATGTCCACAGAAACATCTACAAACAGACAGTCCTAACTCTTTGGCTATAAACAAATGAGCACTGAACCCTAGAGTCAGATATGACTGGTAGCTTTGGATCTAACAATAGGTAAAGGAAAAGGTTGCCCTTGCTCAAAAGCCAGTCATATCCCACTATAGGGTGCAGTGCTCATCTCCATTTACAGCCAAAGAGCCAGTGCTGTATGTGTTTGCAGATGTTTTCATGGGCAATGTGGCAGGCATTACTAGATTGGCCACCCAGTCACATGCCCACAGATTAGGCCACACCCACCAATTAGGCCACACCCACCAATTAGGCCACACCTACGGTGTGGTAGTAATTTTTTTTGGTGCCCATCACTGAGTAGGCATATACTATCGGCCTCCAACCAAAACCCGTGCGGGAGACTGACAGTTGGAGAATGTTGTAAAGGAGGCATCCAAGAAGGGAAGCCTGGTTATAATCGGGGACTTCAATTAACCTCACATAGACTGGGTGAACTGTTGCTCAGCACATGATAAAGAGATAAAGTTCCTAGATATGCTAAATGATTGTTCCCTGGGACAGATAGTTGAAGACCCAACTAGAGGTACAAGAATCCTTGACTTGAGTAATACTCAGGATCTGGTGCAAGATGTTAATGCGACTGATCCAACAGGGAACAATGACCACAACTCAATTATGTTTAACTTGATCATAGACCGCAAGTCACTGATAAAATCTAACAAAGAGACCTTAAATTTTCAAAAAGGAAATTTCCAAAAGATGAGGAAACTAGTAAAAAAAGTAGCTGAAAGGGAAAATTGAGAGAGTCCAAACACTCCAAGAGGCATGGAGGATGTTTACAAAAACAATAACATAGGCCCAATTGGAATGCATACCCAAAAGAAAAAAGGGCACTGCCAGGTCCACGAGGACTCCGATGTGGCTTACAGGAGCTGTTTGAAAAGTGATCAAAAGCAAGAAAAGCTCATTTAGAAGATGGAAGGCTTGTCCGAATGAGGACAGCAGGCAGGAACATAAATTCTGATAAAACAAATGAAAGACAACAATCAGGAAAGCAAAGCAAGACTTTGAGGAGCATATAGCTAAAAACACTCAGAGAAACAACAAATACTTCTTTAAGTACATTATAAGTAAGAACCCAACTAGGAAGGCCATTGGACCATTAGATGACAATGGAAGGCAAGGGGTTATTAAAGAAGAAACAGAGATTGCAGAGAGACTCAATGAATTCTTTGCTTCAGTATTCACTGAAGAAGACAGAGACCACATGCCCAAAACAGAGCCTATCTTCATAGGGAGGGAAACCGAAGAATTAGGCCAGATAGAAATAACCAGGGAGGAGGTCCTTGAATGTCTTGTTAAACTAAATGCTTACAAATCACCAGGACCAGATGGCATCCATCCATGAGTTCCCAGGGAACTTAAAGATGAAATTGCTGATCTCCTAGCCAAAATATATAATATTTTCCTCAAATCAGGCTTTGTGCCTGATGACTGGAAGGTAGCGAATGTAACACCAATTTTCAAAACGGAATCCAGGTGTGATCCAGGAAACTATTGACCGGTCAGTTTGATATGTGTCCCAGTTAAAGTGATGGAAACCATCCTAAAAGATAGAATTAATAGACACATAGAAGAGAAGGTGCTGCAAAAAGACAGCCAACATGGCTCTTGAATAAACTTGCTAGTCATGGAATAAAGGGACAGGTCTTGTCATGCATTAGCAACTGGCTAAGGGACAGGAAACAGGGTAGCACTAAATGGACACTTCTCCAAGTGGAGGGAAGTAAAGAGTGGGGTCCCCCAAGGTTCAGTACAGGGACCCCTGCTTTTCAACCTCTTCATAAATGATCTAGAAGTAGGAGAAAAATGAAAGTGCGGCGCCAAAATGGCCACCGCACTCTTTGCAGCCCCCTACCCACCCGGACTCAGACATCCAGGTGAGTTAGGGGGCGTGGCCACCCCTCTATAAAAGGGGTGGCCACGAGGCAGCCGAGTTGCCATTTTAGAAACGCGACGAGCGGAGAAGTTTTCTCTGCCCCGTTTCTGCTTCTTCGCCCTTCGTACCTTTGCCTTTGAACAGAGTTCGCTCCTCTTCATTACCGCGGTACTCAGGGCACAGGAACTGATCCCTGGCCAGGGATCCATTGCTTCTTTGGGAGCCATGGCTCCCAAGCACAAAGGCCCGGCGGTCAGGCCGCGGCCTAGGGGAAGGGCTTTCCCGCCCCCTCCTTCTACCGGGGGGCAGCCATTGGGTCGGAGGACTCGGGCTGCACCTCCCCCCAACTGGCCAGCGGGACAGCCCTGCCTGCTGCTGCCAGTGGGGCCGAGCAGGCTTCCACTGGTCAGCCGGGCACAGGCCTCCAGGCTGGGCAGGCTCAGGCTGGCTCCTCGGGCATCCTTGCCCCTGGCTGGGATTTCTTTGGCGCAGGACAGGGTGGTCCGCTTGGACTTGGTGGCGGTTTCCGCCCTACCATTCCTTCAGCCCCCCATGGACCGGAGTTTTGGGCATGGCCCTACTCAGGCCCTGGATCCCCATTTGGGTTTCCTGCTCAACAACTGGCCACAGGGCCATCTGGCCCACCCGGCCCGCCCGGCCCACTTTATACTGGGGGCTCGGAGACTGTCGATGCCCTTCTTGCACATATTTTGGTGCTAGAGGCTTCACTGGGCATTGCCCATCCACCTCCTGAGGGGGGTTTGTCTGCTGCTTCGGGCATGGCCCCTTCGTCACTCTCAGACCAGTCGGCCGTGACTCTCCAGTGGGCCACCAACTGGGTCGAGCTGCTTGAGGCCGTCAGGCCAGCCCAAGCTGGCACCTCGCAGCTCCCCGCATGTTCGAATCTGCCGGTGGGGAGCAGTCAGGTGTGGCCCCAGAGCTCGATGCCTGCCGCGAGCTCCGACGCCTGCCGTGGGCCAGAACCCCCGGTTGGGGGCGGCTCATGGGGGTGCGACCAGTGAGTACCCGGTTCAATTTAGTGCACCGACACTGTCCAGTTACACTGGGGGGGGGGGTGCAGTGGCCATGGCCACGCCAGATTACTGTGGGTGGCCAGTTGCTTCCACACTGCCCTGTTAATTCCTGGTTACCGAATGGCCCCACGGTTAGGACAGGGGTGTCCGCCCCTGGGGGTATGCCAAGTGTCGCAGGGGCTATTCAGGGCCTGCTGTGCATACCCTTCATTCAACAGGTGCTCACGGCGGCTCTGCCGACGGCTGGTTATTCCCTCCCCCTGGGTGATCATCTTTCACAGGCTACTAGGGATAAGATTTGGAGAGGGGAGTACGTTGATATTTTTTCCCTCCTGAATCGTGAGCCCACTAAGGAGGAGAGAGAGGGACAGGATGACCGGGATAAAGAATTATCCCGTCATCGTAAGCCAACGCGTACCTGGGCCAATTGGTTGCCGGCATATCTTATATATATGGCCGTGTACCTCAGGGCCCGGCCTGATTTGGCCATTCCAATGGTCCAATATCTCGACAATATTTATAGGGCGATGGTTGACTTTCCTGGCCTGTTGTGGTTGGCTTACGGTGAGGAATTTAGAATGAGGGTGGCCCTACATCCTGAGATAAGGTGGGATGAGCCCTGCCAGCAATTGTGGCTCTTGTACATGACTCCCACACATCCGGCGCCTGGTGATAGGTACCATTGTGGCCATGCTGTGCAGCGGGCAGCTGTAACGCAGGTTCCCTGCCAGCCGGTGGGGCAGGGGGTTCCAGCCCGCCTGCTGTGTTGGAGCTTCTCAGCTAACGGCGTGTGCAAGCATCAGTGTCGTTTCCGACACGAGTGTCTCTCTCGCTCTGGCCCTCACGCCGCCTCTGCGTGCCCGTGAGCTGTTGGGTCACGAGGCAGAGGTAGGGGTGGGCAGGGGGCGGTCAGAGCTCCCTCTGACGGTGCTGGCCAAGCAAAAGGCCCCCTCCCCAATTAATATTCCCATGTTAGGTCAATGGCTTTCCGCTTATCCTAGATGGGATGATGCGAAGTACCTGCTGGAAGGCTTCCAGTTTGGCTTTCATATACCATTTAGGGGTGTTCAGGGACCGCAGGACACCCCGAACTTACTTTCACTAAAGGGCAATGAGGAGATCGCTGCACAAAGCATAGCTAAGGAGTTGCAGAGGCTATGAGGGTTGCAGGGCCCTTTGATGAACCACCATTCCCCAACTTGAAAGTCTCCCCTCTGGGGCTAGTGCCAAAAAAGAACCCAGGTGAATTTCGCCTAATACACCATCTTTCCTACCCTGTGGGTTCCTCGGTCAATGATGCTGTTCCTGATGACCTTTGTTCGGTCAGGTATACTTCATTTGATCAGGCCCTACAGATGGTACGCGCCTGTGGTCCCGGGGCCCTCTTGGCCAAGTGTGACATTAAATCGGCATTCTGATTACTGCCAGTCCACCCCGAGGACTTTGAGCTCTTGGGTTTCCATTTTAGGGGAAAATTCTATGTAGATAAGGCCATGCATTTTGGCTGCTCTATTTCATGTTCAGCATTCGAACGATTTAGCACTTTCCTTCAATGGGCCTTTGTTCGAAGGTCAGGGCCCCGGTCTGTAGCCCATTACCTCGATGACTTTTTGTTCGGGTGTGAACGGGGCTCGGACACGTGTACACGTCTCCTTACTACATTTCAGGCCCTTATGCGGGAACTGGGTGTCCCCTTAGTGCCTGAAAAGACCAAGAGCCCAGCTACCAAGCTCACCTTTTTAGGCATCGAAATTGACACTGTCGCACAGGCATCCAGGTTACCCGTGAACAAGGTGGCCCGGATCTCTGCGGCGATTCGGGCACTGATTTCCAAACGTAAGGTGTCCCTTCGTGAACTACAGGTGCTGCACGGCCACCTCAATTTCGCCTGCCGGGTGGTGACACTGGGCAGAGCTTTTGCCAGGCGTCTGTGTGATGCCATGGCTGGCCTATTGAAACGCCACCACAGGGTACGGCTCACCAGGGGTATACGGGCAGACCTTTTGGTTTGGCTCACATTCCTACAGGAATTTAATGGGGTTTCTTTTTGGAGATCAGACCTTATGTTCTGCCCTAAATTTCAAGTCCAGTCGGATGCCTCCAGCTCTCTGGGTTATGGGATATATTTCGAAGGGAGGTGGGCATATGGCCGATGGCCTCACGCATGGCAGGGCACGGATCGTCTCCGCGATCTTACTTTCCTGGAATTTTTTTCCCATTTTGGGGGCACTAATGCTATGGGGCGATAAGTGGGCCAACTCAGTGGTCCATTTTTGGTGTGACAATGCTGCAGTGGTGCACATTGTTAACGCTCAGACGTCCAAATCCCCTAGGGTCATGGCATTGGTCCGTCAATTTGTCTTGAGAAGCCTATGCCTTAATGTGCTGTTCAGGGCCAGACATGTACCAGGCATTAATAATGATACTGCTGATGCTTTATCCTGCCTGCAGATCTCCCGGTTCCGAGCTTTGGCTCCCGAACCAGAGGAATTCTCCTCGCCACTCCAGGCTGAGATTTGGACATTTGGCAAGGAGAGGTGAACCGGGCGATCGGCATGTCTTTGGCACCTCACACGCGTAAGGCGTATCAACATGCTTTTGTACAATTTAGAATTTTTTGTGGCCAACTACGGTTACCCGAAGTGTGGCCAATACCTGTAGACCAGATTTTGCAATACATGGTTTATCTTCACGGTCACGGGCTGGCCCCCCGTACTATAGCCTCTAGGCTTTCGGCACTGGCATTTAAGGCCAAGGTGCGGGGCTTCGCTGACTGCGTGAACGATTTCCGCATACGTCATGTCTTGGAAGGGTGGACACGTGAACGTAGCCGCCGGCAGGACACACGTCACCCTATTTCAACAGAGGTTCTTACCCACCTTGCACGAGGCTGGCATAACTTATGCTATGATAGGTACGAGGTGGCTCTTTTTCACGCAGCCACCACTGTAGCCTTCTTTGGAGCGCTCCGCATCAGTGAGTTGGTACCACTGTCTAAGGTTGATGCATCTCGTAGGGCACTGGAACTCGACGATGTCTATGTTACTCAAGAGTGGACTCAGTTGAGGATACGGTCCTCAAAGGTTGATCAGCAAGGCGTAGGCAGTGGAGTCAGACTGCTACGATGTTCCATTGAAGACATCTGTCTGGTTGGTGCCCTACACGAGTTTTTGGCAGTGCGTGGTACACACCCTGTCCCTTTTTTCTGCCACCAGTATGGGTCTCCCCTTACTAAATTCCAGTTTTGGTGGGTGACCGGCATGGCACTTACCAGTGTGGGCCTCCCTGGGGCTCGTTACGGCACCCATTCATTTAGGATAGGCGCCGCGTCTACTGCGGCTGCGTTTGGGTACTCTGAGGCTGATATACGCCGGATGGGCAGGTGGGGATCCATGCACTTTGCCTTGTATGTACGCCCCCTCCATGTGTGTGTACCAGTTACTGTCATTAATTCTTTTTCCTTCTTTTACAGACCATGTGTGTCCCCGCACACCGGTGGCAGTATGGCTGGTGGGCCACAGTTACGTGCACTGGGCAGCGCAGTATGCTGCGGCGACAGAGTGGGGACCCCATCTCGGGCTACGTGCAACCACACGTTTGCGATGGTACGGTAAGCACGGTATGAAATGCTGGGAACTGTTGCCATTCCTGTTTTCCATCAGGGATGCTGGACCGCCTGATGTCCTCATCCTGCATCTCGGTGGCAATGACCTTGCCCAGGTCACTGGCCTCTCTTTAAAGTTCACGATTTGCAGGGACCTAGCCTATTTGCATTACGTATGGCCATCCACGCGGCTGCAATGGTCGGACATGGTGCCGCGACATACTTACATAAGAGGAGTTGACCTCTGTGCCCATGACCGCGCTCGCCGCTCGGTGAACAGGGCTGTTGCCCGGTTCCTAACAGAGAAGGGCTTGGGGACAGCCATCCGGCACCCTAGGATAGGCTTGCAGGATTATGAACTCTATGCGGGAGATGGGGTCCACTTGTCGGCCAGAGGTATGAACCTCTTTCTTGAGGATATGCAAGCAGGCCTGGTGACCGAACTGATGGTCTGGGGGGCTGGCGGTGAGTCATCATGGACGCCTCCCCGTGTGGCGTGTAGCACTGGTAAGGTAAAGATTTATGACCCATAGGTATCCGGCAGGTTCGCAATTGACTGGCCAACATGTAGACAGGTACAGGGGAAATAGGTTTGGCCGGTCAAGGGCGAACCAGGCAAGGGGTGATGGCA
This sequence comes from Bradypodion pumilum, assembly GCA_035047305.1. Classification (NCBI taxonomy): domain Eukaryota; kingdom Metazoa; phylum Chordata; class Lepidosauria; order Squamata; family Chamaeleonidae; genus Bradypodion; species Bradypodion pumilum. The sequence continues at coordinate 200,873,024 of JAWDJD010000003.1, read as the reverse complement.
GGAGCTTTACACCCTGCATCACCTTGATATTTAACGGATACACGTCATAGGGTGGGGTCAGTAGATAGTTTATTGACTCCGGTCAACAATTTGTTTGTGCCAACAAACAAATTGATACAAATAGTTACATGTAGCCAATTGCCATTGGCATTTTGGGTGGAACCTTACCAGTGTTACTTCGGCCTGCTTGCCTTAAAGAATTACAATTGGATGATTACACCAATTGAAAGTTATAATTCGGACTAGGGCATTATTCAATAAAAGTGGCCTGATGCCTTTATCCATATACCGGTGTCTGAGTCTTTCTTTGGGGGGTGCGCCTGCAAAGCAAGGTACCCAAATTTGCTGACAACACTAAATTATACAGGGTAGTGAAAACTGTGAGAGATTGTGAGGAGCTCCAGAGGGATCCCTTGACACTGGAGGAGTGGGCAAAACAGTGGCAAATGAGCTTCAACACTATTAAGTGCAGAGTGATTCACGTTGGGGCAAAAAAACCCAATTACATTTATAAAGTGATGGGGTGAACTCTCTGCAACAAACCAGGAAAGGGACCTTGGTGTCCTGACCTCGCAAGAATTCACATAGAAGGTCGTTTTGAGCGCACTTATTCTTGATTCAGAGTCTTGATAAAGGACTACGAAATATCCATTTTACTGGAAGGATATGGACGACTGATTATGCACTGACTGCAACTACTTACCTCCGTTTCACCCTTCAAGTTTCTCTTTTGCTGTAGCACCCGGACTTTTGATGACTTCTGACTGCTTTATCATCTCCTATGACTTTATGGATTGGACCCCAGGATTTTGGATTTCCATCCTGGACTTTTTAATCGATATTGATACTACTCTGCCTTTTGATACTTCTCAAAATTCTTGTGCCACATATAGAGTTAGTTATTGTGTTATCTGAGATCCAATCCGTCCATTATGTCTTCTGATTCACATGAGTGATATTTGTGATTTATGGATGATTGTGGTTTATTGTTATTGCCTGACTTTACCTTCAGTTTGTACAGCATGACATTTTGATTCTTATCCCTACTTTCTACACTTCACGTACAGTTTCACCGGGTTGCTACACTTTAGATATTAAATACTATTTTTATCCATTGACTCCTGGTCTTTAGGGTGTTCTTCTTTCCTCCCTTGAGAATACCCTGAAGCAAATGGTGAGCCACTGTGTGAGACAGAATGCTGGACCGGATGGGCTGTGGCCTGTTCCAGAAAGGCTGTTCTTATGTTCTTATGAGATGTTTAATAGGTAAAAGGGGGTTAAAATTGCTTAAATAGTTTTATCTCACATACTGTAAGTACATATTGTACTTATTTGATGTCTTTCTATGCCTTGCCATAAGGGATGCACTCAGTGGTGGAATTCATTTTTTTTACTACCTACTCTGTGGGCATGGGATTGTGGGAATGGCCGGAGGGGAAGCCCTGCATTGCACCCACATTTAATTTAATTTAATTTAATTCTTCAATTTTTATCCCACCCACTTGGACAAACCCTAATTTATTTCAAAACTTGGATGGGTGGGGTCAGCAAAAATTGTTTTAGTATGCCAAATTAGACTTTATCTTTGTGGCCGATAAAATAGGAAGTATTTTTTTTTAAAAAAAAAAAAGGAATTCCCCACTTTATAGACTGTCCTACCTGCATCATGCAGTCTAAGATCTGGTTTTGCTGTTAATATTTATATGCTCACAGAAATGAAAATGGTCATATGGACTTCTTTGAGATTAGTACCTGGGTTAGGCAAAACTGTATTATAGGTCTGTTTCTCTTCCTCATGACCCTTGACTATCTTATGCGATGAGCAGCAAACAATGAAACAGGCATTCTTTTGTGTGATCAAGATTGTCTTGGTGACCTAGATTTTTCTGATGACATTGCTTTGCTCAAGAAAGATGAGCTAAAACTACAACAGGCAATAACCACCCTGGATGGAGAAGCAAAAAATAATTGACCTTAGGAAAAGTGCTGAGAAATTGAAGATCATGCATCTGAACTCCACAACCCAGATGCAGGAAATCATACCCAGGTCACATGGCTAGATGAAATGGAGAAGTTTGCGTACTTGGGCCCAAAATGGGAGTGGAGAGGTAAACATCAAATGCCATCTTGGAAAACCAACAGCTGTGTGCAAGAGAATGAACAGGATCTGCCCCTCACCACCTATATTGCTGAAAACTAACTCTGTTTGTTCATCTCTATAGTAATCCCGACAGCCATCTATGCCTGCAAGACTTGGAAGGCATCAGCAAGTATCAACAAGAGACTTGACATCTTCCAGCAGAAGTGCCTAATGATTTGCTATTTTTGATCACATTATCAATGAGGAGGTCCTTTGAAGGAGTGACTCATCCAAATGACATAACATTGTTGCACAAAGAAGAGTTGAAATAGCAGGCCATATTTCTCATATGGAGAAAAAACAGGGTCCCTAAAATAACAATAAGTTGGATCCCTCCTAATCCAAAACAACAAGAAGAACACCTTCAAAATACATGGCAAAGAACTTTCATTGGAAATTTAAATACAGTGATACCTCATACAAGGTCCAAACTTGGTTCCACAAGTTTGGACTTTAAATGGATTTGGACTTTGTATGAGGCATGCAAAATCCTAGCCGCAATGCCTCATACAACGTCCAAATCCTTGCCGCGATGACTCATACAACGTTGTTTCCATAGAGATACATTGTACTGTAACAGCACAGACTTCAGGGCAAAGTCAAGGAAACAGACAGGAAACTGACAGAACTTTAAGAAATCATTGTCTAAAGGCTAAAAACATTACATAAACATGTCAAACAACGCTGATTGTCCAAGAACCTGAAAAATGCTGCAAAAATCCCAAGATTGCTTCTAAAAATTCTGACAAAAAATTCAAAAAAAATCCAAAATCATGCTCAAAACTACTCCTAAACACTCTTCGCCTCATGCAAAACCCACAAGAGCAATGCATGCATGCGTCCTGCCTTTTATACTGCCCAGGCACAATGCAACCTGGGAAAACCCCAATGCCTCATACAAAGTCGGACTTTGTATGAGGTATTACTGTACCCTGGAAACGGCATGGGAGGATGCTGATGTACTAGCCCAAGACCAAAACTGTTATAGATTCCTTGCTGCCCTATATGCTACATAGTATGGAAAGATATAAGTCTAAATTACAGAAATGAAGTCTTCAGCAGAGTAGCAGAAACACACAAATCCTATCACTGGTCTGGACAAAGCAGATGGAGTCAAAGTGTAGCCAAAAGGGCAAAGGGCAGGTTGGTGCCAATCTGTGTGCTCTTTATTTGGGCTCAGACTGGGTTGGCAGGGAGGTTCTGCACATTCTTATTTAATTTAATTGTTGGATTTCTATACAGCACACTCGACCTAGGCCAACTCAGGGCGATTCACAATCATAGATTAAAAACAGATTAAAAACCCACCCCCTAAAAAGAGTGTAGGGACCAAAGGGACCATGGAGGAAGGAATAATCCTCTATACCAACCACCCAACAGAGGTCACCCTTCCACCTGCACCCCACACTTAGCCCACCAGCCAGGTTTTGAGTTCTTTTCTGAAGGGCAGCATCTCCATTTGGAGGCACAGTTCTGTTGGCAGGAGGTTCCAGAGGGCCAGTGTGGACACAGAGAAGGCCCTGCTCCTTGTGCCAGAAAGGTGAGCCCCTCTGGCTGATGGAACAACTAGAGAGCCCCTCTGGTCCCCTCTGGTTGGATGGACAGACATCCTTAAGGCAAAGCGGTCTCTTAGGTAACCTGGCCCACTACCATGTAGGACTTTAAAGGTCAAAACCAGCACCTTGAATTGCACCCGGAGGCAAACTGGTAACCAGTGCAGCACCCAAAGCAGTGGTGAGGTATGGGCATAACGTCCACACCCCCATCACCACCTGGGCTGCTGCATTCTGGACTAGCTGCAGCCTCCAAATGATCATCAAAAGGGCACAAACAAATACTTATGTCAAATGTCAAATGCGTACATATGTCAAGTGTGTGTGTGCGTGTGTGTGTGTGTGTGTGTGGGGGGATTGCCTGAGTGCCAGAGAATTCATCCAGTAAACATATACAGTTTAAATACTGTACATGGACAACTAAAAATATACATTTGAAACAAAATAGGTCAGGAAAAATGTATCTCTTTCTGTTTTAAAAAAAGAAGTTGGAAAGGAAGAACACCCATGGATTTTAGAGACATGCAAAAGGATGCATAGACTACCTTTCTTACTCAGACTGCAGGTCTTTCCTCTTATCCCTAGAGCCCACTGAATTCATAGGAAGACAGATTTTGGATCCATATAAGTACATGTACCATAATCTCAGGTTTTCTGGAAACTGTGACACATTATCTTGCACTTTCAGATTTCCATAGAAATTCCTCAAAAATTCTGCTTGAGAAAATTCACATTTTATAAAAATATATATTAAATTTTGCCATCAACACTACAACTTAAGAGAGAAAAAATACAAATCTAAATGCATATATAAATGTCAAAAATACAAATACAATACAATACAAAAAAATAAAATCGTAGAAATTCAGTCAAATTACAAACTTAAGTGTAAATTCACTTTTATTGCCAGTTTAGCAATGATTCTAAGATGAGAGAAGGAAAGTGCTTCCTACAATCTGTACTTCCCATTGGGAGACAATGTATCTTAGGCATGATTGGATGTATCCGTTTACAGTTCTTCAAATCCAATTGAAATGCCTTTAATTTTATGAAGTACTTTTATCGACTATTTTCTTAAGAGACTGTTTTGTGCTAAATTTTTGATGTTGTCCTTTAGCCATCTTCTAATTAAATCATTATTGCCTTTCATGTTAGAGCTAATATACATATCAGTGACTCAATCAGCATTTACTTGATAGCCTAATCTGTTCATTATAGAGCAATGTTTCCTGCTATAATCTATTTAGCATGAAGCATTCATTAGCTGTCTGTTTTCTTTTGATCTTCAGTCTTTATAAGAAACTTGCTCATATTAGTGCCTGTTGTCATGACAAGGGATAATTCCAATGAAAAGACTACTGTTAAATGTTGGAGGAGCTGTGTAGTGTCTTCTTTATTATTATTTTATTTCACGCAAGACATAGCTAGCTGGATAGCTCAGTAGTATAGGAATCTGGATAAAGAGTGAGAAGTTGGGAAGTCAATTCCCTACTGTTGCCTGTGCAGTCATGTTCCAGGGCACATCAAAAGAATGGAATGGCAAACAATTTCTGTGTATTTTCTAACTAGAAAACCCTAGAAAGGATTTCCATAAGTTAAAACTGACTTGACTGAACACACAGACAGATAGAATGCAGGACATTCCTGAAAGATACAGATATTCTGTAACATACAGAGATGGACAAAAGAATTAACAATTTTTTTTCTCTCCCTCAGGGGTATGCTGATGAAACCTCTCATAGATATGTGATGATAACTTCAGAATGGAGGTGATACCTTTATAGGGTCTATGACAATATCAGCTTACTACTACCCTTGCCACAGGCCTCTCCGGGTTCCTTCCCTAGCCTCCTTTACCAGCAGGCTCAACCCCTGTGACTCAGAATAGCTGGTAGCCAGCATGTCGTCCTCTCTTCTATAGAGTGCCTGGCCAATACATGGAGAGTTTAATTGATTGGAAGAATGGGTTTAGCTTAGTTTACTCTTGTCTTTTACCCACACTCAAGCAAACATACTTTGTATTGTATCATAAAGCAAAAAGCTGTTTATTAATATTTAACCTAAGAGAAGAACATTAGATGACAATGGAAGGCAAGGGGTTATTAAAGAGGAAACAGAGATTGCAGAGAGACTCAATGAATTATTTGCTTCAGTATTCACTGAAGAAGACAGAGACCACATGCCCAAAACAGAGCCTACCTTCGTAGGGAGGAAAACCGAAGAATTAAGCCAGATAGAAATAACCAGGGAGGAGGTCCTTGCATGTCTTGTTAAACTAAACACTAACAAATCACCAGGACCAGATAGCATCCATCCACGAGTTCTCAGGGAACTTAAAGATGAAATTGCTGATCTCCTAGCCAAAATATATAATGTTTCCCTCAAATCAGGCTTTGTGCCTGATGACTGGAAGGTAGCGAATGTAACACCAATTTTCAAAAAAGGATTCAGGGGTGATCCAGGAAATTACCGACCTGTCAGTTTGACATGTGTTCCAGGTAAAGTGATGGAAACCATCCTAAAAGATAGAATTAATAGGCACATAGAAGAGAAGGCGCTGCTAAAGGAGAGCCAACATGGCTTTTACAAGGGCAAATCATGCCTCACTAATCTGTTTGAATTTTTTGAGAGTGTCAACAAGCATGTGGATAAGTGGGATCCAGTTGACATTGTTTATCTGGACTTTCAGAAGGCTTTTGACAAGGTCCCACACCAAAGGCTCTAGAATAAGCTTACCAATGATGGAATAAAGGGACAGGTCTTGTCCTGGATCAGCAACTGGCTAAGGGACAGGAAACAGAGGGTAGCACTAAATGGACACTTCTCCAAGTGGAGGGAAGTAAGGGGTGGGGTCCCCCAAGGTTCAGTACTGGGACCCCTGCTTTTCAACCTCTTCATAAATGATCTAGAGGTAGGAGTAAAAAGCAAGGTAGCCAAATTTGCTGACGACACTAAATTATACAGGGTAGTGAAAACTGTGAGAGATTGTGAGGAGCTCCAGAGGGATCTCTTGACACTGGGGGAGTGGGCAAAACAGTGGCAAATGAGTTTCAACATTAGTAAGTGCAGAGTGATGCATCTTGGGGCAAAGAACCCCAATTACATTTATAAACTGATGGGGTCTGAACTCTCTGCGACAAACCAGGAAAGGGACCTTGGTGTACTGGTGGACAACTCAATGAAGGTGTCAACCCAGTGTGCCTCAGCAGTGAAAAAAGCAAACTCAATGCTAGGGATCATTAGGAAGGGTATAGAAAATGTCAGCAAGTGTCATTTTGCCTCTTTATAAATCTATGGTGAGGCCCCATCTGGAATACTGTGTACAGTTCTGGTCGCCATACCTCCAGAAGGATATTATGGAGCTGGAAAAAGTGCAGAGGAGGGCAACCAGAATGATTAGGGGACTGGAACACCTTCCTTACTATCTGAGGCTGCAATGGTTGTGCCTCTTCACTCTTGAACGACGACGTCTAAGAGGTGACCTGATTGAAGTTTATAAAATCATGCATGGTGTGGACAAAATAGATAAGGAAAAACTGTTTTCCCTATCGCATAACACTAGAACTAGGGGACACTCCATGAAACTTTTGGGTACTAGTTCTCAAACAAATAAGAGAAAGTACTTTTTCACCCAGAGGATTACTGGTCTATGGAACTCCCTGCCAGAAGAAGTGGTGACAGCTGTCAGTCTTGACAGCTTTAGGAAAGGATTAGACAAGTTCATGGAGGACAAGAGTATCAATGGCTATAATTATGGATACTTATGGACAACCTTCGGGTTGGAGAGATAGGCAGGATATCTCTCAATGCCATTTCCAGGGAATCCTAAGCAGGTGAAGGCATCTGCTTGGGAATACCCTGAAGGAAATGGTGAGCTACTATGTGAGACAGAATGCTGGACTGGTTGGGCTGTGGCCTGTTCCAGCAAGGCTGTTCTTATGTTCTTATGTTCTAATCATTTAGTAATATTCAAACACAAGTTTTCCTCCATACGAAAGAACAAAAACCTGTCTATTCTGAATGCTGTAGCTTACATGGAGTTTGGGCTGCTTAGTGGTTTTGAGTCCAATCCTCCTCCCTGAGTGAACTTACTCAGTTTCAGACTCAAGCTGACTGTATACAATGCTCCAAGTGCCTTCTTCTTTGACCATGAGTCTTGGCATCTCAAAGTTCCCTCTTTGCTCTCTTATCCCATTCTTATAGAGAACTTCTTACTCCCTGTAACTGGGTGTGGTGGCTGCAGCTATCTCCTTCCAGGTAAGTAGCATACCAGGTAGGCCTAGTGCCTTTTAGAGCTCCATAGGCTACACCTGCTGAAGAGCCTGTTGGAAATGAAACAGGAAGGAGCAAAACTACACTTAACCCACATTCATAACTTTGGAAATTCCCAAATGCATAACTTGTTACTTTTTTATTACAGGGTCACTCAAAAATAAAACAATGCAAGCTTTCATAACTCACAGGTCACTTCCTCAGGCAAATGTCCATGGCATGGTGTAAAAGTTAGGCTGGCTAGCTTAGAGAAAGACAGCAGGCTGTAACTTTTTAAATCCAAAGGTAAGAAGCCAGGGAGAGGCCTACACATTTATCTCCCTAATGGTCTTCTTTGAAGCTAATAGCTTTCTTCCTGTCCAGGGGAGATGCGTGTTTTAATTCAACCCAGTCCAGAATTGAGCAACAAATCTATTTTACCCATTAGGCATGCTAAAACAGTC